>CAXKVY010000072.1:0-1200000 GCA_964058915.1 Tetropium fuscum | reverse complement strand
TCTAAACTCGTAGTTTCCAAAAGCTCGTATTTCTTTGCCTTGCAGAATTCCTTAAACTGTTTCCATATTGACGTATGTATGGGTTTTAACGGTATTGTACGGTGCACTTTTCTCAATCGCCAGATCAATATTAGTCATAAAATCACTTCCAGATCAACTCATTTTCACTACATAAGCTCCTAGGAGACCATAATTACTTGTTATCAAAGGTATTGTAATTTTTAGTGACAACAGCTGTCAAGTTTTGCCCCGGGTAAACTCGAAATAGTCAACAGTAATTTCGTTATCGTCAGCATTTGGTAGCAAAAAAATCTGAAAGAACGCCTACATACGTCGCTTCATATTGGATTAAAAGCAATTCGCTGACTGTTTAACCAACTTTGGCCACCCTTGCTCCAAAAATGCGCCCCTACACTCATTAGGAGGATTTCGAGATTTTATCATATTTAGGTGACCAATAAACCGATGAAGTAACATTCAATGCAACTGTGCCTTACTAAATGCCATAGTCAATAGCCTTATTGATTTAATATTAATTCTTGCAATCCCGATTTTATCGACCTGAATCCTGGGCTTGATGCCAAGCTAAATATTTGGTCCTATATTAACCTTTATTTACATTAACTCCTGCTGATTTCGACATTTTAGCACTTCACCAGTTTCTCAAGAGCAGGTAAATTGTACAGAACTCTAGCCGGTCCTTCACGCGATGGTTTTTAAATACCTACCACAGTTTTTGGACAATTCACTACAGATTCTGCAAAGAGGAGTGAGTAATATTTGTTTTACCATGCTAATAATGGTTGATAATTTACCTAAATCATTGTGGATAATTTATTTGTATAATCTTATTAGGTGCTCTTGTTTCCTTATAGCTGTTACGTAAGTTGTTACTGGAATAAGGATAAGGGGATACGCTCTAAAATCCTGATTAAACGAGTTAAATGTTTGCATTGAGTAAGTTACGCTAACTTCAATTTAGAGTTCATTACATGCCACCTCCGTAATTTTGTAATTTACATATACAGTGCGTTAGAAAAGTAACAGATAAATTCAATATTTCTTACTGACATTTCTATTTTTCAGTCCGCTTATTTTAATGTAATATACAAGATGGCGCTTTATATGTTCCGGATGTTTGACAATCAGTGATTTTATCAAGTGTTTGAGTTAAAAAGAAATAAATGTATCCATAAAAGAAAAGCTAGAGTGCTCTTTGGCAAGATTAATTAACGACAGAATATGTCAACAAACAGCAATAATAATTATCTTTATTTATACTGTTACGTTCACTTATCGCTACTTGACATAATTGAAATAATCGAGATTATGTTGTAAGTATGTACATTCTCTGATAGGTATATTACGAAAAACGACTAGACATGCCCTCTATCATTCGTGATTAGGACTCAGGTATAAATTATTATCACATGTTTCTTTGCGGCATTATCAATTCACGATAGACCGTTAACGACGGGTATTAGTTGCGACCCAGTTACGCTACTTTTGTCCTTTGATCTTTCTTTTCCATTTTTCTGTGACTCGTGCAAGGCGAAACAAATGAATTCGGGCTTGGTATATCTAAATTATTTTGGTAATTTTTGGCACAGCGTATGAAAATAAAGCTCCATCGAGACCTTTCCATCTGTAATTTTTTTCTTAAAATGGTAAATATCTATCATTCGTGATTAGGACTCAGGTATAAATTATTATCACATGTTTCTTTGCGGCATTATCAATTCACGATAGACCGTTAACGACGGGTATTAATTGCGACCCAGTTATGCTACTTTTGTCCTTTGATCTTTCTTTTCCATTGTTCTGTGACTCGTGCAAGGCAAAACAAATGAATTCGGGCTTGGTATATCTAAATTATTTTGGTAATTTTTGGCACAGCGTAAGAACATAGAGCTCCTTCCAGACCTTTCCATCTGTAATTTTTTTCTTAAAATGGTAAATATCTCCTAAACCTCAGGGTTTAGTCTAGGGTGCGACACATGTTTTTGACACCAAATTTTGCGTTATTTCCGAATTTAAAAAAATATAAATGGGTGATCCATTTAAAATAAGAAAACTAGTATTGTTCAGGAGATATGGAACACCCTGTACATTTGCCGGTATTTTTAAAAACGCCAAAAAAGGATGATACCAACAACCTGGGATAACACAATTTTTCTCTGATAAATAGCAAAGGCGCACTAAAAACTCACCCTATATAGCGATAAGTATACAAAATTTAAAGATATGTAAATAAAAACATTTCTTTTACAAATACGTAAAAAGAAGAGGTAAAATTATTTTCGGGAGGTAAAGCCCCTTTCACCGACCTGACGACCGGATTTTATTATTACTTGCCTTATCATCGTCAGTGATAAAACGCATATAATTAGTAAGAACTTCAAAGTCACCGATAATTTTAAAATTGCATGTGTTACGCAAAAGTTAACATAGCATGACGAGTTTGTCGTGTCCTCGTTATTTTTATGCCATTCTGAAAGAAAAAAGTCAGGCGATATATCTACCAAGCATGCATCTGAATCAGGCTTGATTACATCTTGGCTTGGTAATTATATCTAATAATTAGTTATTTATTAACGAATATCTAAAACTATTCAATGAAGTGTGAATGTGAAGGTTACGTACGCTCGCGAACAGTTAAAAGTAAACGACTCGTAAATACAGTTCTTTTTGATGTCTATATTAAATCTGGTATTAGTAGAACAAAATATTCGAATAACGCCATGTCAGGGTGTAATTCTTATTTTTAAAATACAGCAAGAAAAATGCTTTTCGTCTACTTTCTTAGCACGTCTGCTGTCTAGAGACGCTGCACTTGAAATGTCGTATATTCGACAAAAAAACACTTAATTCCGTGTTTAATTCAACTGTTTAATTTCCCGTTGGCATTCTGCAAACGTAGTACTAATTTGTTAAATTTAAATCACTTCTAACTATTAATTTTTACAAATTTTAATACAAAAATTAGCGAGCTGCTCGTCCCTCGAACGCTATTGCTTGACTCCCTTGCATTATAATCCGTTGCTCCGGATGTTATCCAAAATTGAACAGTTGCATTTCCATAGATACGAGCTTTGCTTTACGAAGCGAACATTTCTGACATGAATTTCCTTGATCAATCGCCCCCAAACGTTTTCAATTGGATTGAGATCGGAACTTCTGGTTGGCAAAGGCAAAACTTGTTGAACTGTTGGAAGGTAAAATTGTGTCCGGATACAATTGCGGAGTCCGGTGAAGCTGGCGCTGCTTTTTTAAAAATCATCCATTTCTTGGGAGTTCTCAATAGAAACAAAAGAGTTCAGGAGTTCAATGTGAAAAACAGCAATAGTTCTAGTAATTTAGGTAGAGAAATCGCGAAAAACCATTTTAGGGCTAGTTCACGATGAATTTTTCGATAGAGAAGAAAGAGTTCAGGAGTTCACAACAAAAAAAATAATAATTTATATAATTAGCAAGTTATTAAAAAAATTATTTTTCGAAAATTTTTTTTTTAATTTTCTTCTATGCAATAGCGATTGAAAAGTTCGATCGAATCCCAAAAAAAAAGTTTATTTCGCGGTAAATGCCATTTTTATTGTAAATTATACGATCGAAAAATGCGCGATATTTCGCAAAAGAAATTTTTTTTTTATTTTTTTCTATGCAATAGCGATTGAAAAGTTCGATCGAATCCCAAAAAAAAATGTTATTTCGCGATAAATGCCATTTTTATTGTAAATTATACGATCGAAAAATGCGCGATTTTTATAAAAAATTTCGAAGGAGTTCAAAGAGCTTCTGATGAGAGTTCAGAATAGCAAACGAAGAGTTCCTGCGAATCCCGAAAGAAAAAAATGTCTATCGCAATAAATGGCATTTTTATTGCAAATTTCATGATTAAAAAAATTCAGATTTTTTGAAAAAAACATTTGTAAGGTGTTCAAAGGGCGTTTGACAAGAGTTCGGGCGAATCCCAAACGAAAAAAGGTTATATCGTGATAAATCCGATTTTTATTGTAAATTATACGATCGGAAAATGCGCGATTTTTATTAAAAGAAAAGAATTCGATCGAACTCTTCAATCGCCATTCTAAACTCTCATCAAACATGGACCTCCTCGGAAATTTTTTGTTCAAAAAATCTCGATTTTTCAATCATCAAATGTGCAATAAAAATTTCATTTATTGCGATAGAAATTTTTTTCTTTCGGTTTTCGCATGAACTCTTCGTTCGCCGTTCTGAACTCTCATCAAAAGCCTTTTGAACTCCTTGGGAAATTTGTTTTTGCAGAAATC
Source organism: Tetropium fuscum (assembly GCA_964058915.1). Classification (NCBI taxonomy): domain Eukaryota; kingdom Metazoa; phylum Arthropoda; class Insecta; order Coleoptera; family Cerambycidae; genus Tetropium; species Tetropium fuscum. Next base: position 1,195,708 of record CAXKVY010000072.1, on the reverse strand, counting down.
TTTCATTTTTCGATATTGATTTATGCAATAAAAATCGTATCTATCGCGATAGAAATTTTTTTACTTTCGGGATACGCACGAACTCTTCGGTCGCCATTCTGAACTCTCATCAGAAGCCCTTTGAACTCCTTCGAAATTTCTTTTATAATTTACAATAAAAATCGCATTTATCGCGATATAACCTTTTTTTTTGGGATTCAATCGAACTCTTCAATCGCTAGTGCATAGAAGAAAATGAAAAAAAAAATTTCAAAAAAATTTTTTAATAACTTTTGTTAATTTTACGAACTATTGTTTTTTTTTGTTGTGAACTCCTGAACTCTTTCTCCTCTAACGAAAAATTTAGAAAAATTTAAAAAAAGTTAGCGCCCTAAAATGGTTTTTCGCGATTTCTCGACTTAAATTGCTAGAACTATTGCTGTTTTTCACATTGAACTCCTGAACTCATTTGTTTCTATTGGGAACTCCCAAGAAATGTATGATTTTTAAAAGAAGAAGCGCCAACTTCACAGGACTCAATTGCTGCTCCGATGTTAACATAATGGTCGCCATTTAGCCTTCCTATATGCCAACAGACTCGTGGACTGGCCGCGATTTTCCAAACCCATATATATACCGAAAAACGACCGCTACTATTAAAGTATATACGATGGGAATTGAAACCGCATCAAAACAACAGCCGGTAAAAAAAGTCTGCACCTCTTTATCCGACATGGGCGGAGGTAGAAATGTTTGGTATTAAGAAAGTATTTTAGGGATCCTTTTATGATATAAAGTGTAAATTTTAATGTTTAAATTTATTAATTTTCAATATTTAATCAATATTTTTTAGTTTCGCATTATTTAGTTTAGGAAAGGGAGAACCCTTTCCTCTTCGCACCGTGACCTATAATATCTCCATTTCTTTCTCACATTGTTTTCGACAATAACCGGTAAAACTATTACGGGATTTTCTGGCGTTATATTATTATCTTCTACTTCAAATGGCCTCCAGAACGCCATGGTAAATTTAAAAAAATATTATAATATCTTACCTTTCAGTAGTAAATATTTTAAATCGGTATTTACGCACTGCACTGGCACGCGACGCGGCGGTCAACAAAGAAATGATTTACGACGCAGCGCAGACCAGTCTGTTTATTCTCGTTACACCAGCGCGCAGCCGTATATAGTTTATCCGGCTGACTAAGCTCCAGTAACGGACTCCCATGCACGTTTTCAACTACTCTTCGTATCCCAATGTCACTGCTAAATATATAGGATGAGTTTCAATTCCGTATACACTTTAACTGGCTTGGTATATCGTTCTTCGTACCGCGAATATATCGGTCGACAAACACGAAGTGACCCATCGTGGCATGACTTGAATATTTTTTCGACGGAGAAAATTACATTAGACCAGAAATCTTCATCTTTGTCGACCTAATTGTCGGCAAGGAGCAACCTTGCTCGTTTGTCGAGGTCAGATAACCAAGGCTTAGCAGGCTGCATAATTTTACTCACATCGCTCAATTTACGTTCGGCGTCTACCTGTCCACAAAGAAGCAGGAAACTGCGCACCATGACATGCTGTTGCAGCCGTATCAAAGAAGGTTCTTCTTATCAAATTTATCATTTCTTCATCTTGGATCAAATTGCTTCTCCTTGCAGCTTCTCGCCCATGATGGTATGCTAGCTACATCCTCGCCTTCTTGCAACCATTTTCTTTTCAATTTAAATATATGCACTTTTGCTAACTCGGAAAAGATTGGCAATAGCACTTAAAGACAACCCAGCATAAAAATAAACTACGATGCGTGTCTTTTCCGCATCTGTAAGTTGCGGTGCTGGTGAACCATGGTTTAAAATTATCAAATGGAATTAAATTTAACAGGAAGTCACTTTTGACATATGAAATTAATAAATTCACAGGCGATCTATATATTACTTCAAAAATTTAAAGCCACAATTATATGAAGTAAATAAAATTGTTTACTTTAACTGCTCGATACATAATATACTTTTACTATTTGCAGTCCGCTTATTCGTTATAGCAAAGGAAATTTCGCATGTGTATATGTTGACCGTCAATTAACAGTACAATTTGATCGTTTATAATCACGTACGCCTACGAAGTAATTCATTTTTCCTTTGACACCCAAGAGCATTATTACAGCTCTTGTTTTACGACGGATGTCTTATATTGCCAGGAGTCATTACTTCATGTAGGGCGGCTATGCGTCACTTTCAATTGTTTCAGTTGAATGTCTCGCAAATAAATCAAGTAACCTACATACGGTAGGACGTGTCAACAAACTTATGTGAAGGCACTTGAAAACGTCTATGGTTTCCACGACTGTGTACTGTCGCTCGCAAAAAAAAAATAGGAAAACTATTTTTTTCTAATGTAAATCTGTCTCTATACGAATATTTGAGAGCTAATTGACAATGTCACAAAAATTAAAGGTATATGTACACAACTAGATTTTAGCAAAGATACGTTATAAGCTTTTTTTTAGCTCACGACTGTACTAGGAATTGCGAAGCAAATAGTGCATCGGAATATATTCAAGTATTTCTCAATGATTTCTTATTTGTCACATTTTTAATCCAACGACGAAAAGTTTTGTGTAATATGTAACGAGTTGCAGCGACGGAAAGATAAACATTTTTCCCAAAAAAAAATAAAACCTTTTTGCGATTTTCCTCGATTGTTTTTCGCTATATATTTGGCATAGTTAAAATAATTAAGTACACTCATTTCCATATCAGCTTGATGTAAAGTAAATGCACGTTTTTCTTATTGTGCTAACCCGCACAATCGCCGTATCAACGTTGCGGAGTTATTTTGGAAAAACTATTTTTTTATACCTTTTATTCAAGATGGCGGCTCGAGCTTTTTTGAAACTAAATGTATTACGTCTGATAATAATTAAACAATCGTATACGGTCATTGCCACTTAAGCGACTTAAAAAAAGGAGGAGGTTCTCAATTCGGGTGTATTTTTTTACGTTTGTTACCACAGAACTCCGTAATTTATAAATCAATCTAAAAAAAAATGATTGGAAAATATCCCCTTATTTTCAAGGGGGTCCCGTTTTAGTTTTATTGGCATTGGACCTTGGATTCCGACGATATACCGGGGAACTCCTGAAAATAGAATATCAAAAATGTTTCGTGATCGAGATATTCGATGGTTTATGACAATCCAAGACTAGGTGGATACTCCTTATCGAACTCCTTAACGACAACGTGCACGAATGTGGAAGATAGACGCCGGAACTTCGTAATAAAACTCAAACCTATCTGTGTTTGGGTTCAATGGAATTATCATGACATGCACTGTGTCTTGTCGTTTTAAACGGGTTATCTTGCATGTGATATTCACTCAGGTTTGCGATTCCTTAGCCGTGCATATAACAAATATGTTTTCGATTAGTAAGTTGATCGTACCTGCCGTGTACCGAGAACGTTGATGCCGTTGCGATGAATTTGGCCAGTCCCATTTTTGAAAGCCAGCCCATTTGAAAGAAAGCCCATTTTCCGCAGGGATATGCTCAAAGTGACCATTATCCAGTTACGCAAACAGGCAGAAATCCACACCGGTGGATACCGCCGCACGCGCCGTGTGGATGACATATATCGAAGATTGTGACTATCTCATAGAAGTGAGATGGGCGTTTAAGCAGCATTGTCCACCAGGAAGTGAGATTTCACAAGTGTTGGTGTCTGATAGTCCTAATCGGCAATTTATAAAAATACAAATTTTGGTGAACTGTCACTTGCCAAAAAATCCCGAGGCGAAGAATGACTGCAATCGACTCTTTGCGCCATTGCCATTTCTCCATTTCGTTCAATGGGGCATTTGTAAGACAAGCTTGTCAAGCTCTTAAGAAGTGAGATATTCAATGTCCTATCAAGCAGAATTTGAGGTTTTTGTTTATAGATAAAACAGTAAAAAATTGTCATCGACTCAGCTAATCAACTTATATCAGCTGTGATTAAAGCTTTTGTTTGCCTAAAGATAGTGATGGCTTTGTCAAAAATTGTGTTGTATATGCAGGGTGGTTAACCCTTCGTTAGTGTGGTGAAAAAAGATGCCATTCCAGGTGTGGTGGGGTATGATATACCCCCAAATTTTTTCAATGTTATTTTTCGGTTTTCATTACAAATTTGCAATTTAAGACACAAAACTGCATTTTAGTATCTTCTGAATATATTATTCACATCAGTATGATAAATAATGATTTATTTTAATAAGAAACAGTTTTTTTTTAAATACTTCATTTTTTATTGTCGCCTTTACATGTTATACTTTAAAGTTGTAAGTAAAATTGTGTATTAAAATTTTAAAGAAAATCCAAGTGGTTCCATACTAAAAACTAAACATAAAATAAAAATAAACAAAATTCTTACACATATTTCAAAAAAGAAAAAAATTATGCTCTGTCAGAAATCGAACAATTGTCGCAAAAAAAATTTGCATGTTCCAAGCATATAGGAACTCTACACTTGGAACAGTTGTAGAAAGTTTTCCTATCTTTATTTCTTGGACAAATGTAACATCTCCTACTGGTTTTCTGCCTCTTAGAATTATTCTCAACCATAATATTTTCCCGTTTAGGCCGTAACTCCCGCGAGAGTCGAAAATTGTTTTCCCGTTCATTTTTGAACTCCGATATCAGCTGCATTCCTAGTTCCTTCAAAAAATGACGTCGTTTTATATTGTATTTTTTTGTATTGTCTGATAAAATAAACTGAGAGTTCACGCCTGCAGTATTCACATATGAAAAAAACAGGGTGAGGGGCCATCTTCGACTATTTCTTGCTACACTATAATTGGCTGACATTTCATCCAAAACATCAACGCCTCCTTTTGTGGCATTATAGAAATCATTTACTTCGGATAAGCGTTTCCCTCGTTGCTCAACCATATTATTATCATGGTGCATAGTGGAAAAGAAAATAACATTTTTAGCTTTCTGGGGTACATGTGACACCACCGTAATATCTTCTTGAAACGGAAAAAGTGTACTGGGTACTTCTCTTCTTTGTGTATTCAAGAAGGCAACTGGGATTTGGGTTTTATTTTTTCTCACGGTGCCAACTGACGTGAGAGTATGGGTTTTCAAGAGGGCCATCATCAGGGGATAACTAGTGAACCAGTTGTCAAAAGTAATATTACGCTTTGTTCCTGATATCGGTTATATGAGACGTTCCACCAAGTCTTGTGGTTTGTTGGGAATAAATTGACGAAAAGAACATCGCCCTCTGAAGGACTCTAATTTTTCATCAATTGTTAGGTATTCGCTGGGAGAATAATGTGTTTTACAATTTTCAATGAACTGTTCTGTGATTCCTCTTATAGGGGAGAGTTTATCTATTTTTTTACGTTCGGCTCTATTTTCGATATTGTCAAAACGTAAACACTGCAACAGAATGAGAAATCTTTGACTACTCATTGTTTTACGAACAATTTCCAAGCCACTGCCATCAGTTGACCAGAGATCCATGACGTTTTTGTCGATGAGCCTTGTGCATACCTGTTAGATAAAGCAATCCTATTAGAGCCTTTAGTTCTTCGATTGTAGTAGGTTTTACTAAATATTGATGGTCATCATTGTATTTATTGGCTTTTTCTAACAGCTTGACGTTTGTATATCCTACAATATCGGTTAGCCTACATATCCTACATATCGGAAAAAAAAAATGACCAGCAATCGAGTGGAGTCTTTTTTCTCGTGCTGTACCTCTTACGCAAGGTAAAATATTATAATATTATCAGCTCTAGTTCTAACCCGTCTATTGGAAGGAATCTTTGACCATTTCGTCTTGTCTTTTCCCAAATAGAAACGAGATACCTGTTGCTCCTGAAATTGTGATTCATTCTGTTCTTCTATATCATCATCTGTATCTGAAGTTCCCGAATTTCTATTTTCTAGTTCACCAACTACTTGCTGCACCTCTTCATTATTTGATTCTCCTTCCGATTCAGAATCAATGAACTCATTATCCGTTTCAACTTCATCCCATAAACGTAATAATCTTTGATGCTCTTCTTCATACGACATTACGACAAACACTAGAAAAAATGGTAATCAGCAAAATAGTACTTCAAAATATTCTCAGAATCCTTTATTTGATTTTTATTCAACGGCACAGAATAATACAGACGATTGAAGTAGCCCGTAATTATTCAAAATTTATAAATTTCAATAAAAACATTTCCTTACCTGTAACGCACTTTTGTATACAAAACTTTTGTATTGTGGGGTATATGATGCCCCAACCGACCTCGGCTAACTCTATTTACCAACTGGCAATAGGTACAATGTCGCGGAACGTAATATAAGGAGAATACACTACAATCTTAAGCTACTAAGCACTAGATGGCTCTAGTTGATACCTAACGGTTTTTACAACTTCAATTAGAGCTGTCAGGGTATCTCATACCCCACCACACCAACGAAGGGTTAAGAATTACAAAATCTTAAAATTTGGTAAGAGTAAACTTTGTGAATTTTGATGTCCCCGTATAAAAACATAATTGTGGCGAAATCATAATTAGAAGTGGAGAGCAAAAAGTACAAACTTTACTCTTACCGAATTTTAAGATTTTGTAATTTTTGACCACCCCGTATAATAAACATAATTTTTGTCGACATTACTTTAGGCAAGCAAAAACTTTTATAAATAATAGCGTTTTCTCGAAAACTAAAAATTTTTTGAGACTGTAATTTGTGACCACCCCGTATAAAAAGTATGATTTTTGTCGACGTTATTAGTATTTTTGGGCAAGTAAAAACTTTTATAAATAATAACATTTTCTTTTTGTAATTTTTGACCACCCCGTATAATAAACATACTTTTTATCGACATTACTTTAGGCAAGAAAAAACTTTTATAAATAATAGGATTTTCCCGAAAACTAAATATTTTTTGAGATTTTGTAATTTGTGACAACCCCGTATAAAAAATGTAATTTTTGTCGATGGTGATCACCCCGTATAAAAAATATGATTTTTGTCGACGTCATTACTATTTTTTGGGCAAGTAAAAACTTTTATAAATAATAACATTTTCTTTTTGTAATTTTTTACCACCCCGTATAATAAACATAAATTTTGTCGACATTACTTTAGGCAAGCAAAAACTTTTATAAATAATGGCGTTTTCCCGAAAACTAAACATTTTTTCAGATTTTGTAATTTGTGACCACCCCGTATAAAAAATATAATTTTTGTCGATGGGGACCACCCCGTGTAAAAAATATGATTTTTTTTTCGACGTCATTTCTATTTTTTGGGAAAATAAAAACTTTTATAAATAATAACATTTTCCTTTGCGTTCCGCGTGCTGCTTAATTAGGGTATTTTGTTACTATATAATTTTTTTATTGATCAAAACGGAAAAAAGCAAGTTATATTTTAACAGAAGCTATTCTTATAATAAATGAAATGATTATTTAGTTTAGGTAGGTACTTATTTTGGTATACAGATTACGTTCATTGTAGAATGTAAAAGTACCTATAGTAAAAATACCTATTGACCTATTCCTAATTTTGAACAGCAATATCTTGAAAACTACGAATAGAGGCATCAAATGATCATCATTTTAAAGATTAATAAAGTAAACGTAGATGTTATAGAAGTAATAATATACGTGTGTATTTTAAAAAAGTGGTAAAAAGCACGTTTATAGTATTGTGACCATCCTGTATAACAGTGCCTGGTGGGTATCTGACTTTCATTATAAATTACACTTTAGTATGCATCTTCTGGCGGCATTAATTTTTGTTCCACTGTTTTGACTAGTAGTCTAGTTAACAAGTGCCATTTTAGTGAATTTCTCTTAACCTGTACCTGTACTGTGAAAATTATGATTTAGGGCTCATTCAATTCGGAATGACTCTAGAAACTTTTTGAAAAAATTGAAGTGGGGTCGGTAAAAATTACAAAAGTCATAAACAATTTAGTAAAAATGGGGGGTCGTTTTTTCGCAAATATCTCTAAAATTATTGCAGATATCGGAAATAAAAAAAAGGTCTTTAAAGGGCTGGAAATTTCCTTTTTGAAATTTTGGAAAAAGTCCTACTACCCGGAACTCTACCACCAATATTTATAATTTTAACTTAGCTGTGCAAATAGGGCTAAAACGGGTGACCTCCGTTTTATTAATTATTAAAAATTATTAAATTACTAAAAATAAAAATTATTTAAACCCATTAAATATGATTAGGAAATAAAAAAAATCACATACCTTTTGGATACTTGAATAAACGGTAATCCATTGGGAAAAAAATTACCGTAATTTTTTTTATTAGATATGCTTTTATAATTAACTTATTTTGTCAAGTTTTAAATTAACATAAAAACCCTGATAATTGTCAAACTAAAAACCTTAGATTTTTTCCACTTCTTGGAGCTATTCTTGAAAACCCCGTCGGAAAAATACAAAAATGTTATGTAGTTATTTATGTCTTACTGTATGTAAACGTTATCTAAAAGACCGCGTCTAGAAAGGTCCATAATAACTGATAAAAAGCGATTACTCTCTAATTTCACGTATCATTACATATCACCCGAAATTCGGCTAATTCTCTTATCTTTACGAATACGTCTGTATAATTTCCTTGACCAGAACCACTACCTCACTTAAAAGTAAACAAAACGTATCGCGCAAAAAGTAATATAAATAATGGATCTGAAATTTTGCACCTTTTACCGGATCCAAAATAATTCTCCTCGATGATTGACTGATTTGGTTATTCTTTCTAGATGTATGGCCGGTATAGCCGGCAACTAGGAGAATTTGCAAAGTTAGAAGGTTTAAAAGCAGCAGAAAAACGAAGAATAAAAGAAGAAAAGGCTCGCAAACGAGAACTTAGTGGATACCAAGGTAAGGTATCTACAATTTGATAAAGCCTTATATTTTTATTCATGAATGAAAGAACGCGTGAATAGATGTGTGACGTGACATTAGTGTGACGTTACATGGTTATACATATATGCAACCTACCTTTATTTCAGTTGTTTAGAAAATCGGTTATAGTTTAGATGTTTTTTTAGGAAATTTTACCTACCAAACCAGTACCTTTAAGAAAACACTGTTTATTCCATACAGGTAAACTAGCGAAGTCCATAACATTCCTATGGAAACACACGTTCGCGCGGTTGGGCGAGGACTGGGTCTTCCTGGCCCTTTTAGGGGTCATTATGGCCGTCTTAAGTTTTATTGTGGACAGGGGCATCGCCATGTGCAGCAGCGGTAAGTGAGAGTGTCCATTTTACCTTTCAACGTTGTCAATTTGGACGTCTTCATGCAAAACTAGTTAATCTAATTCAGCTATACCGGGTGTGCCAAAAAATTAAAAATTAAAAACGTGCACTTAATGAAAAAAAAATGCACTTACGTTTGCCCTTAACTTTTTCTGTTTGTTAACCGATTTTAATCAACATGGACTAGGGACAGAAAATTTCAAAATGGCCGATTTTTTTAAATTCAAAAATGGGCCGATTTTTCTCATCAAGGTCTTAAAATGTACGGAAAGGTCTATTTTATTGTTTTTTTTGTATTGGATGAGTCTTTTCGACATTTTTGCTCCAAAAATAACAAGCCCAAAGAAAGAGCGCTTTTGAAACGCGGCTGCCAACTTGATTTTTGAAAAAATCATTTTTAAAAAAAGTTAAGGGAAAACGTAAAAATTGCAAAAAATTTTGGCCCACCCGGTATATAGCCAAGGTCAAAATAAATCAATATTTATTATAAGCGATAACGGTGTATTTTTGCAGCTAGACTATGGTTGTACAGAGACCTAACGCACAGCCCAGCAGCGCAGTACGCGGCGTGGGTGTCACTTCCGGTATGTCTAATACTCTTTAGTGCCGGTTTCGTCCAGTTGGTAGCACCGCAGGCGATAGGTAAGCCAGAGGTTTTATCTATTTTATTAATTTACAAGCCCAAATCAGACTTTGCAATTCGTTTACTTGGTAGAGATAAGGTCAATGTGTTTTTACGGGGTTTTTACACGAAACCTAAAAACCATGATGCACTCGCATAGAGAATCAAAAGACCTTTAAATTGAGGGTTCACTCGAATTTTTGTCCTTGTTTGGAAGTTGTTAGGGTTGGGGTTGTTGACCTAAAGTCAAATTTGATGTGTCGTTCAAAAGGTCACGTGTTTCAGGACATTTCCCAAACTAGTTAATCTAGAGGGTTCCTCTAGATTAGTTCCTTGAGTACAAGCCAGTATTAGCATTACTCAAGCGATACTCAAGGGAGCTCATCACCTCCCTTGATGGATGCTTGGGTGTCAACGCAGGCGTCTTGGCATGGATCACGGATTGCAATCTGTATATTTGACATATGACACGGAGAGTATCGGTGCAGTTTTTTGGTTAGTTTATCAAAGTTTATATTCGTCTGGAGAAGGTGTGTTATTGCATTCAATGGCAGCATCTTAGTCTCTCACCAAACCTGCCAAAAGCCATTTTCCCCCTTCTGAGAACGCCTTTGTTTTTCTCATCGCGGGAAATAAAAAACACGTATGAAGCTTCGAAATAGGTATATTGAATTCAAGAAGACTAGTACAAGGAGACCGAGCTCGCGTGAAATAGCTACCGAGAAAACGGCACAAATGACGTCGAAATCCGCTAGGGAATCGGCGCCCTCCTCGGCTTCGAGAGTCTCTGTCAGCCTTCATGCTTTCCCAGCCAATGTGCTTTCTCAGGTTAAGGTGCAATTGTGCGCCGCCATTAAATTTATCTTTCGTTATCTTTCTGTGCCGCCCGAAACACGCAAGCTCTGTCTCCTTATTCTAATCTTCTTGAGCGAATTACCGAACGAACATTGACGTTCAACACTACACAGCTGACTGAAATACCGTGTGCTGATTGACGTTTCGCGCTAGTGATTTTGAGTGTAGCCATTAATCTAAATGAAAAGTCCCTAAAATCACTAAAACCCCCCCCCCATTTCTTCCAAACATTCCGAGGATAGCCGAACGTCCGACTATAGAACACAACATCCAAGTAACGGCCAAGGGTTACTCAGCCAAGGGATCCTTGAGGTAATATCTGAGAATGCACTTGAGAAATGTCTATAAATACGGCCATAAGTGTTCCAAAACGGGCGTGTTTCCTTTTCTATGGTTAATGCCCTGTATTAATATTGTAGGTTCTAGGGTAAGTCTAGGATAGATGGCCATCATTTTTTATTTCCGCTATAATTTATGGAAATCTTAAGAAATATTTTGATAAAATTTGGCCTGGAGGTTCAGAAGGTACTATAATTGACATACTTGCTGACTTGTCACTCATATCTTCATTTTTCGAAAAATTAAAGTTAAAAAATCCCCCTACTATCGTCTCTCCTTGTACTATAATGATGACCATACATTCCACCATTGACAAAATGTACAACAAAAATATAACAAATACTTTCTAGATCTTTATTATGATAAAATGTTAAGTTATTATGTAAAAATTCCATAGTCCCTTAACGCTTGTCTGACAGAGCAATTCTGTGTATTAATGGCATTTATTGCATCTTGCAAATCTTCGTATGGCCATTGCCCCATTAAGACATTTTCTGTCGTATTTGTTAGACACCTGTAACAATTGATGGTATTTTATGATTTAAAACCATCCTTAAACCAAATAGTCGCGCTACATAGTATGGCCATCTCCCCTGTAAAAATAGGGCCATCTCTTATGTGTTTATAGGAGAAATGGCCAGACCTACATTTTTCCACAAAACACGAAGCTGCGGCCAAAAAGTGAGGTTACCCTATTAATACATAACACAATAAAGGTAATTTAAAAAAATATCTCACTTCTGTCTCGATCAAATCACGTTACGTAAACAAATGGCTTCTGTTTTAAGTATGGTGGCGCCATATCTTTAGTACTAACTGAATTAAAAGCCATGGCCTACTACTTTTAGTACTTGATTTATAAAACTTTTTGATTTACCACATAGTTGCGGCCGTCTGCCATTTTTACTCCATCGCATACTCGCGACAAAGCTTAAACGTATTACTCTACAGTATTTACCATTTGAAAATATCTTCCTCTTTGCCATTGTTGCAAAATATTATTTATCTGAACCGATTTCCATAAGTTATTATGGCGTTAAGTATGAGTATCATGGAATAACTATGGCAGCCGTGTCGGCATTTGTCGGTTCAAACGAATGCGGTACTCTATCTGTCCACTGCTCTGATTCCGGACTCCTTCCCCTTTAATAATCCGACCGCTCTTAGAACAAGCTACTTACGTCACCAAAGAATACCTGCGCGGCCGCTCGTCGGAGCCACGCCCCCTAACAACCACGATAATTCCTTGAATCCGGCACGTGTCACTGCTTGCTCTGTAGCTGCTTGCTCTGTAGAGGCGTGACGTGACCAAAGCTTGGAGGGTGGTAACCGTAATACATTTATTTGGCGATTCTTTGCCATTTCATCTATAACGTATGTTTGGGGTCCTGCATTAACACTGACAATCCAAAAGTTCTTTATTCACCATAGTTGTTTGGAAAGCATTTTTTTCCTTTCATATCTTCGTGATAGTCACCTGTATTTTTTTTAGTCGAATAGCCGTAAACCGCCATGTAGAAAACCATCAGCAATTTAATTTCTATGAATTTAAAAAAATCGTGCTAGCATAGTTTTTCAAATTTTTATTTATTTTAAACGGCGTAGCCGCTTTTGATTATAGGATTTTATTGGTTTATATCTTTATTTTCCAAATAGACTGTAGTAGTTAATGTGCCCTCTCAGGTATTCGCCAATGATCTCCCACGAAATATTCAATAAGATTTAACTTCACACGAATAGGGTCACTAGATTCTATTCTGAGAGTTCTCACATAAAAGTTAATTTCGACGCGACGCTCAACAGCTTGCGTGTAATAACTCACACACTGGTCGCCTAATAACTATAATTCTTCATTTGTTTAAAAAGCCAACATCCGCGACAAATATTTCTAGGGTCCGGCATACCGGAGATGAAGACGATTCTAAGGGGGGTGGCGTTGAAGGAGTACCTAACGTTCCGCACGCTCGTCGCTAAGGTCGTAGGATTGACAGCCACGTTAGGGAGCGGCATGCCCTTGGGGAAGGAAGGTCCGTTCGTGCACATAGCCAGTATATCGGCCACATTACTCAGCAAGCTGGTCACCGGGTTCCAGGGGATCTACGAGAACGAGAGCAGGACCACGGAAATGCTGGCCGCCGCTTGCGCGGTAGGCGTGGCTAGCTGCTTCGCCGCTCCCATTGGAGGTAAGTGGAATTCCACGGTCAAGGCTACTTTTTTTTAGGTAAATGCAAGCTCGGCGCATTGGACGAGGAAGATATTTTTGGCAAGCGCCCGACGCCCTCGAATCGGCGGCTATTTTCGGTAAGGCCGCCACCGTACGCTTGTGTATTGTTTTGTCTGACAATGGCAGACATCCAAGTGCTTTATAAAATTCACGAGACAGAGAAATCACAACAAAGTGTATTTTTAAATAACTAACTCATTTCTTAGACACGTGTTAATATTTTTTTCGCTATGCTACGTAAAATGCGTGCCAAATACCCTTTCACTTAGAGAAGGGAATTTCTGAATCTTTCCATGTCGTAGCTGATTTCTTTTATGACGAAATACCAAATAAATCGTCAAAATTGTATTGAAATTGTTTCCGATCGATCTGAAATGATCCCTCCAGACCTAAAGAGACCGGCGAGATCTATTTTTGGTATAATAAATTAACTAGGAAGTTTTTGATAATAAATCCCACAGTGGTACATTTTCCTCACATCGTAGCCTACCTCCAGGACTGACAAAGATCATTGAAATATATTTGCTATATTCGATTAGTCTACATTTTGTTTTGAAAAAACACTTTAATCCTTGCAGCTCTATAAGTCTATCCGTTCAGGAGCAATGATTTTTTTTCAGCGAAACAAGTCAACAATTCAGTAATTAATATCTTCATCTTTAATAGTCTGAGATTTAGAAAATTCAAACTATATCTTTGACCACATTTTTTTTCTCCGATTAATTTGTCTCTTTCTACGATATCTGCGAGATATCGTCTTTAAACTTCTCGTGTTTTTAATTTTTTTTGGTTTCTAAACTAAGCATATTAGGAAAAATAGGGGAAAGATTTGCCACAGTTGTAATTTTCTCACCCTTTGGGTCACTGAACATGAATCTGAATTTTGCCTAGAATCTTTTTTTTTTAAATTAAAAATTTGCACACTTTTTTTGGTTTCCATACAAAATTACAGTCGATTTCCTACATTTTTAACGTATTTTATTTATTTCTATGGCCGATCGTTCCGTCGCTAGAGCGCGCTGGAGAGAATCCATAGTCAAAATATAAAAAAAGTGACAAAAATGCGATTTATGACACTTTACGTCCAATTTCTGTGGATGCAACCCATGTTGACTATGTATGCTTCCACAGTTTTGGAAATAAAGAAAATATCGCAGACAAATGAATGAAAATAAATAATATAAACATTGTTATAGGCGTACTGTTTAGCATAGAGGTAACAACAGTATATTTCGCCGTGCGCAACTACTGGCGTGGTTTCTTCGCCGCAGTATGCGGCGCCACGACGTTTCGACTACTAGCCGTATGGTTCCAGAAGGCAGACACCGTCACGGCCATGTTCAGAACCAATTTCTACATGGACTTCCCCTTCGACCCCCAGGAACTGTTCGTCTTCGCGTTGATCGGGTAAGCAGTGAGTTGTGGGGTACCAGTACAAGTATGAATGCCAGCCAATTTTTTTAGTGCCTTCTGCGGGGTGGGCGGCGCCTTCTACGTGTGGGTGCACCGGCAATACGTGATGTTCATGCGCAACAGCAAGATCCTCAACAGTTTCCTGAAGAAAAAGTGAGTGTTTAAACTTCTAGCTGGCCATACTGTAAATCGTATTAAAATAGCCTTCATTTTTCAGTCGTTTCTTGTACCCCGGCATAGTGTCCTTGTGGATATCCACGATGTCCTTCCCGTTGGGCACGGGTCAGTTTGTCGCTGGCGACCTGAACAACCACGATCAAGTAACGTCGCTCTTCAGCAACTTCACCTGGACCGGCGACAATGTCACGGTGGCCGAGGAGGACGTCTTAACGCACTGGCGCAGTCCTTGGACGGGGGTGTTACCCAACTTGGTGTGCTACTGTTTTTTTAATGTGAGTCTAACACATAACATTTTTTAAATAATTTATCTTTATGTTAACTAAACACGTTGGGCGCCATAGTAGCTTGTACTTTTAGAGAATTCCGCTTTAGTCTATCTCTTTCGTAGCTTTTAAAATGAAGATTTCCACATAGGTATGCATACTTCATCGAACAAAATATTAATTTTTCCCAAACTTTCAGTTTGTTACATCGATTGTGTGTTCCACTGTGCCGGTCCCTAGCGGGATCTTCATACCGGTCTTCAAGATCGGCGCGGGCGTCGGTCGAATCGTGGGGGAGCTAATGCACCTTTGGTTTCCAACAGGTAAGACCCAAAACCCTTGACCAAATGTCTAAGGACTTCTGATATACAGCGTCTCCTTCTAGGCATGCGGTATGGAGGAAAAGTTGCCAAAATCATCCCGGGCGGCTACGCGACAGTGGGGGCGGCCGCTTTCAGCGGATCCGTCACTCACACCATCTCGGTATCCGTGATAGTCTTCGAAATGACCGGTCAAGTCACCCACATCATACCCATAATGATAGCAGTCCTAATAGCCAACGCCATCGCTAGCCTTCTGGCCCCTAGCATCTACGACAGTATCATCCTCATCAAGAAATTACCCTATTTGCCCGATCTGTTACCCAGCAGCAGTGGTGAGTTTGCCTAAAGATTATCCGATGTACCGCACGGTTCTATTGCGAGGCCCATGTCTTATATGCACGTTCTAATTCCAGGGATGTACAAAATATACGTGGAGGACTTTATGATCAGGGACGTAAAGTACATCTTCCACAGCATGACCTATGAGCAGCTGAAGTGCGTCCTGAAAGAGAATAGGCGTCTGCAGAGCTTCCCCCTGGTGGACAAGCCGGAGAGCATGGTGTTGTTGGGGTCCATCCAGAGGCTGCATCTCATCCAGCTAATCGAGAAGCACATCGGAAGGGAGAGGAGGCTGCAGGTGGCTGCTATAAGACAACGGGAGGCGGAGGAAAGAGCAAGGGAGGAGTCGATGAAGAAAGCCGTCGAGAGGAAGAGGAAGATATCCCGGTTCCACGTGGTACCCGCGCCGGATGTGCTGCAGAGACAGTTGTCCGAAAACCAGCTGGATCAGGTTAGATATTAGGCTAGGGAGGTAGGGCGACGTTAACGAGTTTCTTTTGTTGTAACAGCCGATGTACAATCCAGTGTTCGGCAGTCAACCCAAGAAGTCTATTTTGAAGAAAACCAACTCGTTCACGCTCAAAGGCTTCTCTCCGTTCCTCTCGAGTCCCGGCAATACCCCGTATACTACAGTCACTGGCGCCGAGAGTAGGATAAGGCTAGCTTTCGATGCTATCTTCAGGTAGGTAGATTTCCCCTCGGATTGACATCATTACAAGTTTTCTTTTTTTTTTTTAGAAAATCCGCCAATTTGCAAGATGTGGCCCACACCGACAGTCAACCCTTAGACACAACTAGCGGATCCTTAGAAAATAAAATCCAAATTGTCCCGATGAGCCCAGGTTCCTCGAAAAAAGTGCAGCTGGTAAGTCATTTTACAACATCATAGGTACATCTCTCCATATTCATAACCGTTTATTTAATAACTTGTTTATTTTTATTTAACCTATCTATTTCATGATTCATTATTGTCTACTTAGTCTTTCCACTTTAAATCGTAGTTTCCATGTAAAACATTTGACATTGCTTTCTTTCCTATTATAGCCTGTCTCCCTGAACAAGAAAAGGAAGAAATACTCGGAGGAATTATAGATTCTTCAAGTATTTCTTCCATAGATCCATTTCTTCACGTGTTTCTCCTCCCATTTTAACCCTATCTCTTTTTCCCTTCCTTAAATATTTATAGAATGTGCTAGTAATATTTTTCCCGCAGTTTTCTTCTATTTTATTTTTGCTTCTATTCAATGTTTTTTTTACAGTTTTGTTGTTTCTTGCCTATATTCTTTGTATCTGTTCATGCCTGCTTCACCATTTATAGATTCTTTATTCAATAGTTCCACAAATAAGGGTCACGAATTTAAAAGAATGCCCTTTGGCTTTGGATGCGGAAATCGAGATTTCCTAAATCCGACACTTTTGTTTGGTCTAATAGGTTATTAGAGACGTTTTATTATATATAACACATACATACATACATACATACATACATACAAATGCCATCACTTACAACTGTCCAAAACTTTCAGCCACGGGAAAGAGTATGCGATATGAGCGCCGAGGACCAAAGATCATGGGAAGAAGAACAGATGCAACTCGCCGTGGACTTCTCCATCTGCCACATCGACCCAGCGCCGTTCCAACTGGTAGAGCGAACCTCCCTCCTCAAAGTGCACTCTCTCTTTTCCATGGTGGGGGTAAATCACGCCTACGTCACAGCTATCGGCAAGTTGGTGGGGGTAGTGGGCCTGAAGGAGCTTAGGAAGGCGATAGAGGACGCGAATAGCGGGAATCTTTCATCGAGCAGTACGGATTATACCGCCGGATCGGTCAGTGTAAACGATATTAAAGACCCTGTAGATACAGAGCCTGATTCCACTACAACGCTGATGACTAAAGACTCGGCGGTTTGATACTTAAGGAGCATTCCAATCAGAGAACGCGCAAGTGAGGAGATAGTTTTTTTCTGTTAGTTTAAGTGGGACATTATGGCTAGCAAGGTTTGGAGTAACTTTACAAAGAGTAGCGAATTGTTTCGCTTTGCGTGTGCATTTTACTCCAAATGCTTGTGATGCAATGTCACGCCATAAAGGTGTTGGTTTGTTTTATTAGGATGATTAAGAATTCGATTAAAACTTTTACGAGATTTAAAAAATCATGTTAGTGGCACCCGATCGAAACCTGTTTATTTGGGATTAGTATATTTAAGTACGTCGGAGTAACTAGTATGTTATGCAAATGAATTTTTTCTTAGTTTAATAAAAAAGTCTATTGGCGTGTGACGTAATGTATACCTTGCAATTTCGTCTAAGGTACTGGGACATTTATTTAAAAATGCGAATTAATGTTAAGTATTTATTTTTATCATCAAAAAGTGTCTTCATTTTATGAAATGTCATATTTCAAGCCAGTAGTAAGATTAAAGACAAATAATAATAATGATTAATTATATCTTTCTTAAGTCTCAAGATTTCGTCTATAAGGTAGGTTTCGGGATCTCTTAATATATATATATGCGCATACAAAATGTATTCAAAATATCGGTTTTTAAAACCGATTTCTTTGTAAATTCTTCTCTAATGGTATTTTATATATATAAGAATATTTTAAAATAAGAAAAAGTATACTATAACTGACACTAGTTTTAACATATATATATATATATATATATATATATATATATATATATATATATATATATATATATATATATATATATATATATATATATATATATATATATATATATATATATATATATATATATATATATATATTTTCACAAAATAAATATGAATAGCAAAGAATTTCAAAGCTATATATATATATATATATATATATATATATATATATATATATATATATATATATATATATATATATATATATATATATATATATATATAAAAGGATGTAAAATGAGTCTTTTCACTTTTTTTAGAAAATACCTACCGTTGTATTTTTTTGATGTACCTGCTTACTGTCAAAATTAGCGCTACTCGCGACATGTGATACAATGAAGTCTACTCCTAGATTATGTTATTTATAAATTAAAGTTCGAATAAAAAAAATATCATTAATATTGTTACTTTATTTTCCTTACCACCAGAGAATTTTTGGTATGCATTTTATTACTCGGTTAGAGTATATAAAATGGCATCCGGAAATTGCAAAACAGACAGACAAGCCCTTGATTTCAACTCAATTTTGAGGATGTCATGGGAGATACTAAGAAACTCACAGACATGCCAGAATGCGGAAAGTGCCAACATTTCCCTATGCGCCGATAATTTTTAAATAAAGGGTAAGTTTATACATTTCTTGTCCTACTTAATAAACAGGAGTTGATATGTTGAATACTAGGGGCAACAATCAATACTATTTGTATCTACATCTGGTGTATCCCAGTCGTCACTTGACGTCTCATTCACGTTGATTTGTAGTGTAACCCGTCATTCGTCAATTGTCCCCCAAAACGAGACGTGTTTTAAACGTCAAATGTTCTTTTAGTATATTGTCCAGCAGTGAAATTAATTGGTTCTTTAAATATTCCTTGGTTCTTAGAGGATTCACTTTCATTATGACCTCTAAGTGCTAAATGAAAAGCACTACAAAATTTTACACAACTGATTATCCTTTTTAAAATATGGCGATTTTTCTCGACCTTATTATTATGCGAAATAATACTATCACTGTATGCAGAGCTTAACTGAGACATAATATTAACCTTACCGAGCAAAGCAAAGACAGTACAAGAATTGATGTGGTCACGCGACGATTCATGTTTCCTCATTTTTTCAGGAAGATGGTCTCTTATTATTTTGTAATTAATTATTTACTTTGCAACTTCAAAATTTACTGTACATCCTACCCCGTAAATGGATTGTACTGTGGGGGTAGTGTATTGTAAAAAAAATATCACAAAAAACAAAAAAAAATCTACACAAAAACCACAAAAAAGCAAAAACCACAAAAAAAAATAGAAAACCCAAAAACAAGAAATCATAAAAACAAAAAAAAAATTTTAACTGTAATTATTATTTTGTAATTAATTACTTACTTTGCAACTTCAAAATTTACTGTATTTTCTGTTTGTTACTGCTGTATCCTACCCCGTAAATGGATTGTACTGTGGGGTAGTGTATTGTAAAAAACCAAAAAAAAAAATTCACAAAAAACAAAATTCAACACAAAAACCACAAAAAAGCAAAAACCACAAAACACAAAAAACAATCACAAAAACACGAAATCACAAAAAATCAACACAAAAACCACAAAACACAAAAAACAACAACAAACATGGAAAACGGAGAACAGAAAACAATATAATATAATATAATATAATATATTATAATATAATATATATAATTCAAAATTTACTGTATATTCGGTTTGTTACTGCTGTATCCTACCCCGTAAATGGATTGTACTGTGGGGTAGTATATTTAAAAAAACAAAACATCTACATAAAAACAAAAAATCAACACAAAAACCACAAAACACAAAAACAAACACAAAAAGCAACAAAAAAAAACAAAACAGAAAACCCAAAAACAAAAAACAAAGTAAAACAGAAAACACAAATCAGAAAAACAAATAAACAAAACAAGAAACACGAAATCACAAAAAAAACAAAAAATCAACACAAAAACCACAAAACAAAAACAACAACAAACATGGAAAACGGAGAACAGAAAACAATATAATATAATATAATATAATATAATACAATATATATAATTCAAAATTTACTGTATTTTCGGTTTGTTACTGCTGTATCCTACCCCGTAAATAGATTGTACTGTGGGGTAGTGTATTTAAAAAAAACAAAAACAAAATCACAAAAAAAACACAAAATCTACATAAAAACAAAAAATCAACACAAAAACCTCTCAAAAAAGCAAAAACCACAAAACACAAAAAGCGAACATCAAAAACAGAACAAAAAAACAAAACAGAAAACCCAAAAACAAAAAAACATAGCAAAACAAAAATCAGAACAACAAATAAACAAAACAAAAAACACGAAATTACAACAAAAAAAAATCAACACAAAAACCCCAAAACACAAAAAACAACAACAAACATGGAAAACAGAAAACAATATAATATAATATAATATAGTATAATATAATATAATATAATATAATATATCCCAAATTTAAATCAATTATCTTCAAAACTAAAGGAGAAAAGGCGGGTGTACCGTGATCCCGTTACACCCGGTATATACATGGCATATAAATTACGTCTACTATTTATGTATTGCGTAACTAGCACGCACATCAACTGATGAGGCCTATCTTCGAAAACTACACAGTAATTACGTAGAAATAGTGTGCTAAGTGTCCTGGCATCGCTGAAATTAAATAATTCCGCTCAATTGAAAAATTGCCTGTCGCTTAAACCAATCTAAGACATCCGGCGAGCATTCGATGCCCGTGCGATATTAACACCAAAAACTAGCAGTTAATAACTTCCTTGTCTCTGCTTAACCCAAGTCGGCAATAATAATGATTACTAAAGTTGCGAATATACCGAGAAAAATTGGTTTAGTATATCGTAAAGATCTGTAGCGAATTTAGCTCTCATGTACCTAGTGAAAAACTGTTGATACAATTAGCTCCGTGAAGTTTCTCTGAACGAACCGCATCGGATATGTGGTTTAATTTAATTTAAGCACGTACTTAACGCTATCATCGCAGAGCGATAGTAAATCATTAATAAAAATTTACAGCTTCCGTTGTAATTTAAGTGTTAGACCGTCGAGTAATATTTTCTTAGATTGTAACCAAAATAATTTATAACCTTGCCTGCAATTATGGAGGAGGCGGGCGGTAATTTCGGCAAGGAGAACCAGGAAGAGACCGACGAAGAATGGGAGGATTTCGCCAAGCTTCTAGAGCAGCAAAAGAAGAAGCAGTCCTCGACGTTCTACCCATGTCCGCCACCGGAAGACGTGGAGGATTACGTGCAGACTCTGGCAAGTTCCGTGGGACTTTTCTCGGGGTTAAAAGTTGAGAGTCTGTGCTTTTCAGATGTATGGACGATACAACCGTTTGGGGGATTATGCAAAGTTATCGGGCCTGAAAGCGGCCGAGAAGAAGAGACTGAAAGAGGAAAAGGCGAGGAAGAAAGAGCTCAGGGGCTATCAAGGTTCGGCTCGGGTCGTTTCGGATTACCTATTTGCTTCAGAATTGAAATTGCACTAGAATTGATTCCAATTATATTAGATCGCATACACTCAATTCCAAGAAAAGTGGAGGACCCGATTTTTTTTGGTTATGTTCAATGTCCTCTAGCTTATATACTGGTAAAAAGATTAAAAAGTTTTGTTTTGAGTGTGTATATAGCAACTTATTGCCTACCATCCTAAAAGGTAAGAATTTATTGTTTCCCATCCAGTTTTTTTGAACACCCTGTCCTGCGCATTACACCACTGCAGTACTTTAATAAAAAATCTATATAGTATATATGCATGACAATGCCCTCGATGTAGCACACATAGTGCGAGATATTTTTTAGGAACTGCTGGTATCCCCACATTACAGTGGCCTGCTCAAATCCCAGATATGAATCCCATGGAGCATCCATCATAATTTTATCTCTAACTATAACAACCAGCAAAGTGAAATGCCGAAAATAATACATAACAATAACTTAAAAAATCAAAACTGAAATCAATATACATAATAATGAATTAAATGAATATTTTACAAATTTTTCTGACAATATGGTAATCTTTATATAATAGTCTTAGTTCCCCTAACAAATCTTATTAGTCTATGCATTAGAGAAAATATTTTCACAGGCGTTTTAAAACATTTCAAAACCTTATACCAATTTATAAAAAAGACTAAGGATGCTCCTCAAATTATCGTCCAATTGTCGTTATACCTTTTTTAGCTTAAGTTCTGGAAATCATTAAAGAACCAAATTACCAGCTACTTTGAGAAAAATAATTTATTCGATACGACTATTTTTTTTTACTCAGAAATGCATTTCACTCATATGAGGAATTCTTGGAGCCAGATTTTAATAATTGGTACTTATTAATGTTGTTAATGTTATTGATAGTGTTTTTAAAAAATGTTTAGTAACAGCTTCCTCAATTTTAGGTTTATTTATTGCTTTAACACCCAAGGTTTATTTATTTTAAAATTAATTTCTTTAAAAAAATGCGTCTTGTATTTATCTAGCCATATTTCTTACATCATTCAATGTTTAGTGTTAATGCAATTTTCTATTTCTATTATATTATTAGATATTATTATGGGATGAAATAGGACGGTTAGGAAAAACATAATTTCTTACCTTTTAGTATGATAAGCCATGCGTTAATCTACTGCTACTACACACACATACAACAAAAGTTTGACCTTGAACTTTAACAAAAAATGCGCCAGTTTATTTTAAGATCAATTTATTATACGATATAAACAATCAATTATAATGATTAATATTATTATTATCTGAAGAAGCTAAACTACAATTTCAGGCAAATTGGCGAAAATCATACATTTCCTCTGGAAACACACATTTGCGAGACTCGGAGAAGACTGGGTCTTTCTGGCTCTGCTAGGTGTAATAATGGCCCTGCTCAGCTTTATAATGGACAGGGGTATATCCATATGCGACAATGGTAGGTGCTCCCTCAAAAATACACTTTAAATCCCGCCTCTTGGAAAACCATTGCATGATATATTTGTAGCCCTGCATCACAGAATATTCTTCCGATTTTGCCCTCTTATCGGAAACGACGCGTTATGTTCCTTAAGTCTAAGATCGCAAAATATCCTGATTGGCCTATGCAACCAAAATAAGCCACGATCAGATTGGCACAGGTAGTAAGGTTACGGAGCGTAATAAGGTCTAAAAGTGTAAGTCTTAGCACAAAATATTTTTTTAAATAAGAAAACTGAAAACAAAATATAGATAACTGATAATAAAATCTTAAAAATGGAAAAAAACGAAAATATTCCCGAACCGCATAAACAAACAGTCATCCGGGTCTTACTAAAGAGCCATGCGGGTAATAAGGCCATCACTAGAATATCGTCGGGTATTAAGGTCCGAGTAAATTGTTACATTAAACTTACTACCGCTAAAACTGAAATCTGCTAAACTGATCTGAGCCTTATTGCCAGGCTTTTACCAAGGCCTTATTACCCTCCGGTACCATTATGCAAAACATTTACTTAAGGGTGTTCTACAACAGCTGATACACAACAAAAATACACTTAAAATCCCGCCTCTTGGAAAATCATTGCATAATATATTTGTAGCCCTGCATCAGAGAATATTCTTCCGATTTTGCCCTCTTATCGGAAACGACGCGTTATGTTCCTTAAGTCTAAGATCGCAAAATATCCTGTTTGGCCTATGCAACCAAGATAATCCTCGATCAGATTGGCACAGGTAGTAAGGTTACGGAGCGTAATAAGGTCTAAAAGTGTAAGTCTTAGCACAAAATATTTTTTTTAAATAAAAAAACTGAAAATAAAATATAGATAACTGATAATAAAATCTTAAAAATGGAAAAAAACGAAACCCCGTCATCCGGGTCTTACTAAAGAGCCATGCGGGTAATAAGGCCATCACTAGAATATCAAAGGCGGGTATTAAGGACCGAGTAAATTGTTATATTAAACTTACTACTGCTAAATCAGTAACTCGTATGAGATACTACCAAAGTTTACTAAAATATGTACTCACAATAGTAAACTGATCTGAGCCTTATTACCAGCCTTTTACCAAGGCCTTATTACCCTCCGGTAGCATTATGCAAAACATTTACTGAAGAGTGTTCTACAACAGCTGATCAAATCTCGATATTTTTTACATAAAAGCTCAACGAGAAAAGGCGATAACTTAGAACCGTGTAAAATTTAATTCTAAAGCTACTTGCCAAAAATAAGATCATTACAAGTATGGAGCTTAAAATTGGAACTTTACTGAATATATTAATTTCTAATCTCTAATCGAACTACACCATGTTTTATATTTTCATAGCTCGAATATGGCTGTTCAGGGACCTAACGATGCATCCCGCGGCTCAGTACTGCGCGTGGGTATCGCTTCCTGTATGCCTGATTTTATTTGGAACCGGATTCGTGCAGCTGGTGGCGCCCCAATCTATAGGCAAGTAGTCGCATTAAAACGACTATATATTGATATATTGACAGCTGTTCACTTGCAGGTTCGGGAATCCCCGAGATGAAAACGATTCTAAGGGGGGTGGCGTTAAAGGAGTACCTGACGTTCCGCACCCTGGTGGCTAAGGTGGTGGGGTTAACGGTGACCTTGGGAAGCGGCATGCCGTTGGGCAAGGAGGGCCCGTTTGTGCACATAGCTAGTATCACAGCCACCCTGTTGAGTAAATTGGTCCGGGGGTTTCAGGGGATCTATGAAAACGAGAACCGGACGACTGAGATGCTGGCGGCCGCGTGCGCGGTCGGCGTGGCCAGCTGTTTCGCCGCTCCAGTTGGAGGTAACTGATTTCGATCGTTTGATTAATTTTCTTCGCCATACACGCATACCATGTTTCTCCTTTCAACAAACGAGAAATCATTATCAGCATTTTGGTAAAAAAAAATTAAAGTGTGTGAAATACGCCGTTACCCGGTACTGGAGTAACCGGGTAACGAGTAACCGAGTTTTTTATATGTTGAACGAGATGATTAGAACGTAACAATTCCAAATTTTCGTCATCCCCACCCCTAAACGGCCTTAGTATAGTCTAGTCGTCTTGGGCCATAACGCCGTTTCGAGGCAAATGTTCTCTTGACGGTTGCCTAGTTACAGGGAACTGTTCCTTGCCTCAATGGCGCGACCAATAAAAAATGTGACATCACTGGCCGTAAAGATCGTTTACAAATGTCAGCTCTGACAAAACACTGCTCTTTCTCTCTTAGGCGTACTGTTTAGCATAGAAGTAACAACCGTATACTTCGCTGTCCGCAATTATTGGAGGGGCTTCTTCGCCGCGGTATGCGGCGCCACGACGTTTCGGCTGTTAGCCGTATGGTTCCAACGGGCCGACACCGTGACTGCGGTATTCAAAACCAATTTTTACCTGGACTTCCCTTTCGATCCGCAAGAACTGTTTGTTTTTGCTCTTATGGGGTAGGTATATGCACTTTTTGTCTCGTTTTTTAATAACCGAAATATTTCTTTAAGAGCTTTCTGCGGTCTAACTGGCGCTTTCTACGTGTGGATGCACCGGCAGTACGTGATGTTTATGAGAAACAGCAGGATCATCAATAATTTCCTCAAGAAAAAGTGCGTGTTCAAACCAATAGCTACAAGCATGCCAACTGTTTTAAAATAGCCTGTACCTATTTCCAGTCGGTTCCTTTACCCCGCGCTGGTTTCAATCTTGGTGTCCACGATGACATTCCCCCTGGGCACTGGGCAATTCCTCGCGGGCGACCTGAACACCCACGATCAGGTGGCCTCGCTCTTCAGTAACTTTACATGGACCGATGCAAATTTAACAGTCGCTGATGGTGCCGTTTTAAGCCATTGGAAGACGCCCTGGAGTGGAGTCTGTATCAATTTAGCTTGCTATACCGTATTTTTGGTAAGTCCCGATAATTGTTGCGTCAGGTAATTACGTCATCGTTCGTTTACATTGGTTATTGATTTACTGCAATTGGAGGCAGGGGAAGTACAAGAACCAGAAACATTTTAATAAAATGTCTGTGGCAAGAACCATAAAGTTCATCGTTCTTGCGTGAAGTAACATCTCGATCGTTGGGATATTGAAATCGGATCGATCCGAGCGAGATCCCTTTGCTCGATGTGTTTTGGCCGATCACTGCGGTCAATCTGAGTTTATGGGGTTATGTTTACCTATAGGTATTAGGCAGTATAGGCATTATAGTGGAGTCTGTAAGTCGGAAGAGTATGTAAAATTTTTGCCTGCGATGAAACGGCTTATCTCAGGGTTTGGTTGCTTAAAAGTGTGGGATCTGGCTAGGAGAAATAATAGTCTCTTCTGGTAGAACTTCGGAAATATTTTAATGGACGTTGCAAAAATGAGGCTGCCCCTCGCAAGTTGGTATGAAAAACCACGAAACCAGTAAAAACTAAAAACTAAGTTAGGGATGTCAATATAAATATCACATTTAAAATTTAGGGCCGCTCTTACCTAAGTGACCAGGCAGATAACCACCAGAGAGAACTCTGTTCGTTGATATTCGACCACAAGGCTCTCTTAGCTTAATTCTTTCACGTACGTAGGTATAGTAAGGATACACCGATGTTTTAATCTACTGTTTTAATCGCGTCTATTTATGACACTTTTTGTTGGGCGGGCGGTTTTTTGGCCGGCATGAATTAAACTCAAATAAATGAACGCGTACGCCAACTGTTGGTGGAGCTGGGGATTACGGTAGCGCTAGCTAGCTCACTACAAGAAAACTATCGCTTTCTTCATGATGTTTCGTTCTGTCATACCACCTCCACCCCCCGATTTTTATTCGTTTGTTTTTTGTTGATTTGGGGGGTGGGGATGACTTCCACAGAAGGGAAATATCGACGACCGTGCTCAGCATCCGTAAAAACACGGGGGTTTACGTTGAGTTTATCAAAAATGTTTTTTTTCAACCCCTTTTGAGGGTAGTTGGGAGGTGCGAAGGGGTGGGGGGAGTCGGGGGATAGTTGGCACGGTGTTGCACATAGATGCAATTTTTGCCGATAAAAGGGAGCGAATCGGGAATTCTTATTTTGGGGGTGGTTTTTGGACCATTAGGGGGTAAACGCAAGCCGCAAAAGAAATTTGCCCTACGCCATCGTGTTCAGCGACCTCGAAAACGAAGGGGGGGAGGGAAGGCGGTCTGGTCCTAGGGCAAAAAGTTTGCTAAAATGACTGTTTTTTCCGACTCACAGACTCCACTATTATATCAATCTCCTTCTATGTTTTCTCATCTGGTGACCTACTAATTAATGACTCTCCGAAAGCTTTTTGGTAATAAAATTTTCAATTTCTTGGTTATGTTCTTATCTGGGCTCGACTTTTACTGAAATTTTTAAAGACATCTCGTGGTATTTCACTTTATTTAAGTTCTAGAATATCAAGTAACTAAACTAGAGGTAAGAGGTAAAGATGGCGACAAAAGACAAAAATTGTAACTAATTTCTACATTGAAAAAATTATTTAGTACATTTGTTTTATTTACAAAATTTTTAAAAAAATCTCAAATCCTGGGGACAGGACAGGGGCAGGGTGTCATCTGGGGGGGGGGCTGGTCCCCCCTCCAGTTACGCCAATGTTGCTCATACAAACATACCAATAAGTTTATGTGCATAATTCATTGTAAGCTATGCCCTTAGTATTGTAACCCTTTGAAGTCTCTAAATTCACCATAAATTCGGCAAATCCTAATTCTCTTGTAATCTCCATTTCTGCAACTTTGTGGGCTTTGATTGCAATGTTGTCGACTGTCGTGGTAATTATCTGAACGCTCAAACGCAAAGAGCGAAAATTGAAGTTAGGTTAGGAGTTCGGAGGAGCAGTGACAGCAGGTCAGTACACTAACATTTCAAAATTTCGCAACCGACCAGGGTTGCCAGATCGTGCGGCTCAATTTCCCCAGTAGAAATTTAAAAATTCAGGTTCACAAAATTCAGGTTCAGGTTTAAAAATTCACGTTCTTTTATTTTCGTAGATTATGATTTATTATTTCTGGATTTTAATACATTTTCTTGTCTGAAATATTTTCCGATTATATCGAAAATACCTCAAAATAAGTTGTTACAAATAAATCCCTAGAACTATAAAATATTTAGGGCAAATAAAACTCGTTTTGTCAAGGAAAATTTTTATTTCTCAAATGAAAGAAAGATATAAGTTCTTTCTTTCGTATAACCAACAGTAAAAACAAGATTAAAATACAATTTTTCATGAAATCATTAGTACCTATATTTAGCCTAAATGTCAGACATGAAATCCCCTGTTATTCCCCAAGTAAATATTTTTCTCCAGAATGAATCCCCAGGAAAAAAATTACCCCAAAAAAAGTAAAATCCCCTCATTTTTGGCGAAAATCCCCTAATCTGGCAACCCTGCGACCGACAGACTATTTCCTCACTGTACCCGAAGACACTCGAGGATCCCGTGATTTTTAGTGGCGCCTGTATTAGGCAATCCAAACCACATGACAAATTCAATATGGCGTGGAGGGCAAACATTTGTTTGATTCATATAACCTTGTGTGTGCTGTCAATAAGGCGTCTAAGCTGGGCTGATTTCAATGCATTCTCAGTGTAAACATCTGTTTGCCCTCAGCGCAATATTGCTTAAAAAAATTTGACAGGTCGTTGGATTGCCTGATTGGTATAAAGAAATTTGAAAAAAAACTAACATTTTTTGGAGCATGCAGAATATTTTAAATTAGTAGCTACAGAGGAGAATTACCGTGAAATGGGCAATCTGAATATGAAAATCAAAAATTTAACTAAAAAGTTATGTTATAAATCCAATATGGCGGACGTGGGAAACATTGCAACCGGCCCCAGATTGCATCATTGTCAGAAAACAGAGACCGTGCAGATGCACGGTAATTAAGATTAATTAAAGGGTTTTTCTTCGTATTTACTCGTGTTATTTTAGTGCTAACAAAGATAATTAAGATGGAGAGATGCTTATCTTAAAAAATATTATTAGCGAACGCAGATGTTGACAAAAGGTATGATCCTTGTTTCTCTTATCTAGGAGCTTCTTTCTGCCAATAGCTGTCTTTCTTTTATGACATTTTGAGATACATGCTCCATGTCTTGACATGGTACCCAGCCAGGATGATGTTCGTCTTCTTGGGCAGTAGGTTGTCCTACAAAAAGTTAAAATCCTACTTGAATATACAAGGCACAACAGAAATTGTTGAAATAAATACTTATACACAGTTATAAAATATTTACTGTTAACAATTTTTGCCCTCAGCCGCCAGATTGAATTTTGTTTGACAGGTTGTTGGATTGCCCCGACTTGATCTGGTGTCGTTCTTTTATTTATGTATGCAGCATTTCATCTATAACCACGTGACTAAAATCTGATCACCTCTGCGAGCATAATACTAAACGCAACAATAGGAAACATGACAAAAATTTTATATATAAAAATAATACTAAAAAACATAACGTTGTAGTAAAACG
Source organism: Tetropium fuscum (assembly GCA_964058915.1). Taxonomy (NCBI): domain Eukaryota; kingdom Metazoa; phylum Arthropoda; class Insecta; order Coleoptera; family Cerambycidae; genus Tetropium; species Tetropium fuscum. The sequence goes on along the minus strand of CAXKVY010000072.1, from coordinate 1,165,740 downwards.
TGTACCTCAAGAGAAAACAAGATTTCTAATTCCGCGCGATCAGTATGAAGGATCTAAACAGAGATAAAATTGAAGCGGCCCACAGTGGGGTATTTGATATTAATTTCTGATCGAAATTGTTTTTTAATCAGATATTTCTTAAAAACATTTTAAATTAAAAGCGGATCATATAATAAGTAAAAATTTAATATTTTGAAGGATAAACTGTTATCTGCATTATACAGGGCTGCATTTTTTCACCATAAAAAAAAGATGAATGTTTACTTCTAAAAAGTTATGTTGGTGGCGCCCCCTACCCTACAAGTTAGAGCTAAATTAATATAAATGTAAAATTTCTAATATCAAAAACCCCTAAATACCAAATTTCAACAATATATTGCAGTATTTAGAAAATTAGAAAAAAGGAAAAAACGAAAATAAAACTAAAATTTTAACACACTGTATCTTGAAAACTATGCAGTTCCGAACCTATGTTTATGGGAACTTTTTTTCATAAAATGACCTAAGAAATCACGCTCTTAAATATTGCCGCGTCTTTTTTAAACAACCTAATGTATACTGACGTATTTCAGTTTTACAGTGACAACACTGGAGCAGTTTTTTCTATTTTCGCCAAAAGGGAGCAAAAAGTAGCAGCCAGTTTTTTAACTATCAAAAAGCTGGATGTTTACTGAGAAATAGGTACCTATATAGAAACTTAGCTGAATTCAGGAAAATAGTTAACGAAACCTCTCTGTGTAGGTCATACTTTATGTTTTTTACAAAATTTTTGAACCCTCTTAATTTAAAATTTAAAAGATTATTACATTATTACCTATAAAGATCACTTTTTGAATATTAGTATAATATGTTAAAATACACACCTGCAGGTTGCTTAAAGCGGGGCCCAGTTTGTAAAAAGGACACAGTATCGAATCTAAATGATGAATTTACACATAAAAATTCAGGATTTATTTAAGATTTGCTCTAAGTCGTATCTTTGACGTAAAATGACAGCCAAATGCCAAATAATCCAGATAAACAAATGCTTGACAACGCAGAGTAAACAAGTACTGTGTCGACTTGTCATTTATGAGTATTTTTAAAAACCAGCGCATACTTGATTTTTTGATTTTCGATCAGTTTTATATTGTTAATACCCCAGTGTGCGGCCCCGGCATGATATTAGCATTGACGTCACCAACTACAATATTCGGTAGGCGTTGCGCCGGAATCGGTCTCCTCGTCGTTTGTAAATTGTAGGCTGTGCCGTCACGACATTGACCCTGATTGAAACGGTTCGCCCGCGCGCAAGGCTTTAATAATTTAAAACAAATTCATTATCATATTTTGCATAAATATCTTATTTTTCAGTATGGTAGAACATTCTTATGCAAAAAAAATGAGTATGTTCCCTATTATACTATAGTGACGATCATTAAATGTCAATGCCTACTTTAATATTGGATCTATATTTTTCATTCCTAGTTTGTCTTTTCCATAATCTGCTCGACCGTGCCAGTGCCCAGCGGTAGCTTCATCCCCGTGTTTAAAATCGGTGCTGGATTTGGCAGAATCGTGGGTGAACTGATGCACATATGGTTCCCCACCGGTAAACTTTTCAACGCTACTCAATTCAACTCACTTATTTATACAATTTGCAGGGATGCGGTACGGTGGGAAAATTTCCCAAATAATCCCAGGGGGTTATGCCACAGTAGGCGCAGCAGCATTCAGTGGCTCCGTCACACATACCATCTCCGTTTCTGTGATAGCTTTCGAAATGACCGGACAGATAACCCATATTATACCCATTATGATAGCCGTACTGATAGCCAACGCCATTGCCAGCTTGCTCTCGCCCAGTCTTTACGACAGTATAATACTCATAAAGAAGCTGCCGTACCTACCGGACCTATTACCCAGCAGTAGTGGTACGTATATATACATTTTCACAGGTAAAATCTATAAAACTGCGTTGTAGGTATGTACAATGTATGCGTAGAAGATTTCATGATAAGAGATGTTAAATACATCTTCTACGGAATGACATACGAGCAGTTAAAAGCACTTTTGAAAGAAAACAGACCGCTGCTCTGTTTTCCCCTTGTCGATAATCCCGAGAGTATGGTGTTACTAGGTTCTATTCAAAGATTTCAACTCATACAACTCATAGAGAGACACATAGGCAAGGAACGTAGGTTACAGGTATGAAATATACTAGAACTTCATCATTTACAACAACAAATGTCTATAGAAATAAATGCATGTTTAATTAGATTGCTGCTATTAGACAGCGTGAGGCGGAGGAACGAGCCAGAGAGGAGGCCATGAGAAAAGCTGACGAGCGGAGGCGACCTTCTAGATTCCAAGTGGTGCCAGCGCCAGATGTTCTCGAAAGGCAAATGTCTGAAAACCACCTGGACCAGGTACATAAAAACATTCAACCGTTGTCAATGTTGATACACTGTCAATTCCAGCCCACGTACAACCCTGTATTTGGCTCCCAACCAAAAAAGTCCATTTTAAAGAAAACAAACTCCTTTACACTGAAGGGTTTTACACCATTTATTTCGACAAGCCCGGGAAGCACCCCTTATACGACCGTGACAGGAGCTGAGAGTCGAATTCGACTGGCATTTGAGGCCATTTTTAGGTATTATTTTCATCTACTACAAACATCTATTGTAATACTTTACTTTTAGAAAATCCACTCAGCTACAAGACGTAGAAAGACAGGAAAGCAATCAAGGTCTCAGCAGCACGAGGGACTCCTTGGACAGTAAGGGGCCCAGTGCTCGGCACAGCCCACTATTGTCAAAAAAAGTCCAACTTGTACGTACGCAAGACACACGCGTTTCCAGAGAATTAAATTATGTGTTTCTAGCCCACGGAACGAGTGTGTGACATGAGTCCAGAGGACCAACGTAAGTGGGAAGAAGAACAAATGCAACTCCCCGTTGATTTTACCGGGTGTCACATTGACCCTTCGCCTTTCCAGCTGGTAGAAAAGACATCGTTGTTAAAAGTACATTCTCTGTTTTCTATGGTGGGCGTAAATCATGCTTACGTGACGGCCATTGGTAAATTAGGGGGGGTTGTGGGTTTAAAAGAGTTACGCAAAGCGATAGAGGACGCAAACAGTGGGAATCTTCCTGCGACTAATTTTGACAGTAACAGTAATGTAATAGCCACTGCAAATGATAAAGAACTTGTCGAAAATGAGTTTGACACTAATGCATCTCTGGCAACAAGGGACTCCTCTGTTTGATTTGTCTAAAATCTAATATATTGTAGGAAATATATGAGTTGTCTCTCTATATAGTTTGTTCTACTAAAAAATCTTGTACTAATAATATAAGTAGTAGACTTACATATAAACTTAAATATAAAGGTAAACCTACATTTATTTTCAGCGTGTAAATATAAAACTTATACATAATATTTAATATATTTTCATGCACAAGTTATAATAGCATTTATTATTTCCTACCTTTAATGTATAGTCAGAGCAGCAGCATAATCCTTAAAATTGATATTCCACTACACATCACATAATATAAGTTTAAATTTTGTTTCTTGTAACGAACTAAACGAACTTCATTGCGCACGTATTTCTTGAACTACTGCCATCAGAGACAACCAGTAACCCACAGACCATACACGAAACAGTAACCGATAAACCGTTCTATACGAACCACAAAACACAATGTGCTAAGTGCTAACTTCACTTCACTATGCCGGCGTTGTCAATTATGAGAAAAATTCAATTAACAGTAACATTACATTTCTTAATTGCCATTTATAAACTATAAAAAAAAGTATGTTTATCATGGAATTTTCTAATCCAAAGAAGTTTAGTGCATCAATCTACACTTTTAAAATAGTAACAGGATGAGTTAGTCTAGTTTATACAGAGTGACCAAACGCATTATCGAAGAAATAAGAAATCTACTTTTTACACTTGACAACACTGCCTTTAATTTCGCGCCAAAACTGGCCATCCGTTCTCTGATGTTTGATCACAGAAGGGTTTGATCTCGTATATGTTATATATTTATACTTATGAAAGCGGTTTTAAATAAGTGATAAGTATTGTGTTGTTAATTATATAAGTGTACAATGGATGTGGCTGATGTAAACGTTGGCCAACGGCAGCATCGCGATGAAATTGGTATACGATGCCAGAAACTGTTCCAAGATTTCCTAGAAGAGTAAGTACACTTTCCTATGCACTTGTTGATATTAAGGCAATATTCCTCTAGATTTAAAGAAGACGGCGAGCTTAAATACCTGGAACCGGCACAAGAGCTGCAAAACGAAGAAAGAAGCACTATTGAAATAAGTTTCGAGGATGTGGAAAAATATAACCAAAACCTTGCCACAACAATTATTGAAGAGTACTACAGAATATACCCCTACTTATGTCAGGCGGTGTCGAACTTCGTAAAAGACCGTGCAGGTTTAAAAAAACAAAAAGAATGTTACATTAGTTTCATGGACGTACCTACACGACATGTCGTCAGAGAGCTGAAAACCGACAAAATTGGTACATTGGTTAGAATATCTGGGCAGGTTATACGAACTCACCCGGTTCACCCTGAGCTTATCTCTGGAACCTTTACCTGCTTGGACTGCCAGACCGTTATAAAGAATGTCGAGCAACAGTTTAAGGTAACAACAAAGATTATCAAGTTTACTAATCAACAAAAGAAAGTGCTTTGGAAACATACTACTGTGATTATATTATTTTCTTGTAGTTCACTAATCCAACGATATGCAGGAATCCAGTTTGCAGTAATAGAAGAAGGTTTTTGTTAAATGTGGATAAATCGCTCTTTGTGGATTTTCAGAAAGTTAGGATACAGGAAACACAAGCCGAGTTGCCTAGGGGATGTGTTCCTAGGAGCGTAGAGGTTATTTTGAGAGCTGAAAATGTAGAAACTGTGCAGGTAACCTAACTTTTATTTACTATATAAAACATTTCGGAACTTCTGGTGTATTGTAGATTTTTGCGTATTTTTTGTAGGCTGGAGATCGTTACGATTTCACAGGGACTCTTATAGTTGTTCCCGATGTAGGTGCGATGGCGCTGCCAGGCGGTAGGACCCAAATAGCATCGAAACACCATCACCCTGATGAAGCTGAGGGTGTGCGAGGTCTCAAAGTGCTAGGCGTACGTGACTTACACTATCGCGTGGCATTTCTTGCATGTAGCGTTCAACCAACAAACCCCAAATTCGGCGGAATAGAAATTCCGCTGGGCGAAATCACGCCTGAGATTATGAAGCAGCAAATGACAGATGGCGAGTGGAAGCACATGTACCAGATGTCGCACGATAGGAATTTGTATCATAATATGATCAACAGCTTATTTCCGAGCATACACGGTAATGACGAGGTTAAAAAGGGGATCCTGCTGATGTTGTTTGGTGGCGTTTCTAAGACCACGGTGGAGGGTACATCTTTGAGGGGCGATATTAACTGTTGCGTCGTTGGCGATCCTAGTACGGCCAAAAGTCAGTTTCTCAAGCAGGTATCCGAGTTTTCCCCACGAGCCGTTTATACGTCCGGTAAAGCATCATCAGCTGCTGGTTTGACTGCAGCCGTGGTGAGAGACGAGGAGACGTCAGATTTTGTCATTGAAGCCGGCGCGCTTATGTTAGCAGACAACGGTGTGTGTTGCATCGACGAGTTCGATAAAATGGACTTGCGTGATCAAGTTGCTATCCACGAAGCGATGGAACAGCAAACCATTTCCATAGCTAAAGCTGGTGTCAGAGCAACGTTAAATGCAAGAACCTCTATTTTAGCGGCTGCCAACCCCGTTGGGGGCCGGTATGATCGTGGCAAGTCTTTACAACAAAACATTCAACTCTCCGCTCCGATCATGTCTAGATTCGATCTGTTTTTTATCCTCGTGGACGAGTGCAACGAGGTAATAGACTACGCCATCGCAAGAAAAATCGTCGACCTGCACTGTAACATAGAGGAAACAGTCGAGCGTATCTACACGAAGCAAGAAGTCCTTCAATATATCAGCTTCGCAAGAAAATTCAAGCCGATGATCAACCAAGAAGCAGGCGAGTTATTAGTACGCTACTACAACAGGCTGCGGTTACGTGACAGTACCAGCACCGGTAAGTCCACGTGGCGTATTACCGTTCGGCAACTGGAAAGCATGATACGCCTCTCCGAGGCGATGGCGCGGATGGAAATTTCGGACGACGTCCAACCGAAGCATGTACGGGAAGCGTACCGGCTGCTAAATAAGTCCATAATTAGAGTCGAACAGCCCGACATCCAACTGGGTGATGAGCAGGAACATAGTATACATGAAGACGAGGCTACCAACGTAGAAACGCTAGAACCCCCAACGCCAACGCAGGGCGTTCAAAAGAAGAAAATGGTGCTGAGTTTCGAAGAGTACAAAGCTATTAGCAACATGATCGTTGTGCACATGCGCAGACAGGAGACCAGGGTTGAAGAAGGTAGTAATTTGTTTAAAATCGTCACGTCGTGTTACATTAAAAATTTATTTTACAGAGGATAAAGAAGGTTTGCATCGATCCGATGTTGTTGAGTGGTATTTAAATCACATAGACGATCAGATAGAGTCGGAGGAGGAGCTAATAGAGAAGAAAGATATGTTTGAAAAGGTCTTAGACCGTTTGATATACCATGTACGTTATTTTATAAATATCTTTATTTGTGAATAATTTTTTGAATTTTAGGATCAAATTATCATTCCATTGACGAAAATCGGCCTGAAGGGTTCAGATCAGGAAGAAGACGACAATCCGTTGCTAGTTGTACATCCGAATTATATTATCGATCAATAGTTAAAACCATTACCCTATCCTGATAAATCCCATTTCCCAAGACCTGCCTTCCTGTAAGTTGTATGCATTTTTAAAAGTACTGTTCTATATTTCGTGTTTTAATTAAATTTAATACCAGACATTCTACACTTTTAAGTAAAGCATCACGTTTTATAGATGATAATTTTATTAAGAATTATTATAACAACTATAAACTTATTCCGCTTGGATATCATAGGTAAATGATCCTAATAACGTCATAGCAACGTTGCTTACTTCAACGTACATGTCCTCAAAATCGTCCAAGAACGTTGCATGACCTAAAACAAATTCATAAGTTTCACATATTCAACGCTAGAGCGCCAACTAACTTTCTTGTACGACTTCCCAAGACGAAAATAGAGTCTTTTCCTTTGTATCGTAGAGACATATTTCTAGGCAACCCACTTCCTCTAAGATCTGTAAAAGTACACGTTGTTGATTAAACTTTCTTGTCAACAAAAAACAAGTGTCACAACATATACACCAAATAAACCAAAACTACAAGTAATCATACAAATTACACTTATCTATTAAACTTTGTTTGTCCTACGGAAGCCATTTTCTGTTTGCTCAATTGTTTTATTGCAGTGGCCTATAGAGCATCTGGCAGTATGGGACACTCCCATAAAACAGTTGAGCAAACTAAAAATGGCTTCTGTAGGACAAAGTGTGTAATTTTGGTTTATCTAGTGTTTATGTCATCCAATGTGTAGTTTCTATTAGTGTCAGTGTGTTTTTATAATGAAATACCTCTTGTATATCAATAATATGATTTACGTTTAATTGTGTTGAGTGAGTAATAGACAATGTAGGTAACTTGTATGCATATTGTGCATTGGCCATTCTAGAAACTTACCTCCAGAAGAAAATAAATATCAACCGGCATTAAAAAGCAGAATTTCTCGCACAGCTTCATTAAGGAAATCTTCGGATGATCCATGCAGTGCGACAAGACCTTACATAGCAACAGTTTAAAACTGTTCGCGTTCAGTGTGCCGTCAATTTTTATCCAGGGCGCCACTTGAATCCTGATCAACTTCTTCTCCCTTCAAATAAAAAAGCACACATGGAGTACGTCATTTCGTTTTTAGAATTACTTACTCCAAGCGTTCATCTATGTTCTGCAAAACTTTCTCTGCTTTGGTGGTTTCTTCTTCTAAAATCTTATGCTCCTCTTGCGTTAGAGTGAACGTTTCTATGAGCCACGTCGATTGAAACCTGTAGTGCACAAACGTCACGGTGCATGTCCCCGTTCGGAGAAAAATCCTTGATTCTATCAAGGCCTTCAGAATACTCTCCAAGGCGCACTTTCCCTCTAAATGCTTGAAAAGTTTCTGAAAAAGCCCACATTAACTAATAAACAACAATGGCTAAGACGAGATACCTTAATTTCTGTGCCACTAGCGCCGAGGGCGTTCCTCGCAAACACAAACTCTATGATGCTATTGACTAAAGCCACGTCTTTGTCTGTAGCGCCTAGATGTTTCAACGCCTCCAGTGCCCCTGAAGCATCCTCGGGGTCGTTGACTATTACGTTCCTGTAACGAAAGTTAAAAAAGTCATAAAGCCCATGAGAAACAAAAGATAGGAACCTAGATTATCCAGGCCGGCCGGGACCGAATCGTTGCTGGCCAATTCAAAACACGGTTTATCGAAATAACGTCACCAATTTTTCAAAAAACATGTACTTTATTACATGTACAATAGAAAATAATTGATATTTAAACCAATTTGTTCGTACCTAATTGCATAGGCACATTCGAATGCATATTGCCATTACCAATTTGCCAAGAAAATCGTATGCGATGAGATCGCCAGTCTCTACCCACTGTCGCGATGTATAAAACGTGACAGACGGATTTTAGATTGTGGTGGAAACATAGCCATCCTAATTTCTTGGCGACCGGTGCTTTAGAATACACGTTAAATGAATTCGAATTTTAAGGTGGTAATGACAATATGTATTCGAGTGTACATGCATGCAGACTCATCTTTGTTTTTATTTCTGAGCGTTTTTCCTTAGCCACGGTTAGTTATAAGGCAATCGACCGCAAGGTTCAGCAGCGCACGCATAATCGAGGTTCTACTGTAATAAAGTAAACATGACAAAACATGAAGGTTCGATTTTTTTCCACTAACAAGTTGGTAAAGTTCTGTTAATAATTTCAAAGTTTCTATAGCACTCCTTATATCCTGCATTATCTACAGGAAATGCAAAATTAAAGTTGTTTCACATAGATAATTATTATTACTAATATACTTACTTGTTTAAGCGCTCCCATATTTTCTGATGTTTCAGCGAGTTCTGTAAATAATCCATCATATAAAAGTCTTTTAATTCCCCCATTTTCTCCGCTGTAAAGTCCTCTAACACGGCAAACTGCATAATGAAGTGATTTTTCAGCCTTTCTATCGTTCTCTCGTTTGTGTTGCACTCCTTGAAGTATTCTCTGTTTAATAACGAGCTGAGCTCTGTTATATAAGGGATCATTCGAGTTCTATCGCCTGTATCGGACTCCAACATACCTAAAAAAAATTAATATAATGATAATTAACTAGGCGCAGGTTTTGCATGTGCCCTTGATCAAAAAAATTTACTGTGTGTTTGGGACATAAAAAGGTAAGATTTCAACAAATTTCTTTAAAAAAAAAATTTTTTTTGTAAAAGAAAAATAAAAAACCAAAAACTTTTTTTTTTGGTTTCAAAAATTATCGACCCTGGTCTATAAATCAATTGTTACCTTGTAATGTTGGCACATTGACACAAATAGGAATAACAAATATAACTGAAATGAAATAACCCTTACCTCTGATAATTTTGTAGCTTTTAGAGCAAGACAGTTTCAGATAATGAGCGTCAACAAATTAGATATAATTAACCGCACTGAAGGTACAAAAGCGAATGCGTAAAACAGTTATGCGTTGGCTATAGGGCCTTGAATGAAATTAGTGCCAATAACTAGAAGTGTCTTATATATTGTATGCGGTGGCCCAATAAATTGTATTAAACTTGAAACCTATTTTATTTTACATCTCGTAAAGTAACATTGAATTTATTTAACACAATATATCAATATAATAATTTTAGCGGCTTTATTACTAGAAAGATTTATAATAAACAAAAAATAAATTACTAAAATGCGGATAATCTGTTTGAAATAGGCTCATTTATATAATAAATATAAATGGAGTACCTATTTACTGCATGGAGCTATTAAGCTACAGAATAATAACAGATATTAGATTTATACTATACCACTATTGCAAAAAAATTTAAAAAATTACGTAAATAATTAAATTATAATTGTGACACATTAAAATGAAAATGCTTGGAAATATAAGTAGTATAGGGTAATAAGGCCGGCTTAGTACCAAAACAACATTTTTATTCTCACTATATAAATCCTACCTTCTTTTATTTGCTCCAAAGTGGGAATCTGATCTTTCTCCGGCCTCCTCATGTTCATACTTGTCTTGAACGATTCCTCACTCTTCTTGGCTGGTTCTCTCTCCTGCGTAGTGCCGTTTTCATTGTCATAACATTCCTCCAATGTAACGAATTCAGGACTGGGACTTCTTCTTTCACGTTCCGTGTCCATACAGTTGTTGACCCATGATTTAAGGCGGTTGATGGTTTCCGCGCTGCCGCTGTCCACTGTTAAATCCAGCGGGACATCATCCACAGCGTCTATCGAGGCAACTTGTAGCGTTGCTGTGGGCTCTTTAGTGGCAGGTACATCAAATTCATACGGTTTCGACCTAGAAAAGTATTGCAATGCACGAATGTAAAAAAAACGAGTGTTAGACATACCTGTCAATATCAGGCTCGGGTTCCGGCTCCGCCTCGACATTCTCCTGCATCCTCTTCAGCTTCGCCTGCCAGCGTACCGCCAGCTCGTCCACCAACTCGCTGTGGTCCGTGATGTCCGGGTTCAAGATGACCGTGGTCTGCGGCACGGAGAACTCGAACCAGACGCTGTCCCAGATCGTGCAGAACTCGTTCAAGCCCAACATCTGGCCGTACCTGTTTGAGAGAATGGCCTGCTCCGAGAAATCCAGGGATTTGTCATTGCGCATGATGCTCAGGAAGGCCTTGTATGTTTCCGCAGCTGTGATAAGATTGAACGTGACACCTAGGGAGTAAACATACACGTTTGATAGGTGAAACGGCATGTAGCAGCGTGACATGTTCTTCTTCTTCATGAATTTCTTCAAAGAGATCATTTGGGAGTGCTTTAACTCGGCCACCGCCTCACGGATGAGATTGTCCGGGTACTTCTGGTAGATTCTGAGCAGCTGGAACGTCCAACCTGAAGTGTACCGCAAACTGACCAGATCTGAACCCAAATATGTTAATTATACTTACCCGGTTCATTGTCACTTGCTAACGCGCTGTGTATGACAGATTTAAGAACATTCCGTTTAATGTCGTCTTCGGTTGTCACGTCTTGGTACTTCAAACGCGTTTTTTCCAGCTCATACGCGTTTAGTTCAACGTTGATTATGCCGTCGTCCGACAAATGGTCTATCATAATCAGGTTACCTTAAAGAGACGAATAATTATTACGACAGCAATTCTTTTTGGAGGTTATATACCTTGCAAGACGCTCTCGACCTCGTTTTTGTGCTGCACGATGTAAGACATTAAAATAACAAAGGCTGCTGTGAGTTGCGAATCTTTTGGCTTAAAAGTTTGGTCGTTGCCGGTTTTCCCCGTCAGCAAATTGTTGACGAAAATGGAATAGCAATCGGAGATTGGTTTGATGCGTAACAGATTCGGCGTATACTCTATTAAGTGAGGGTTGCTCTCCATTATGTGCATTTTTAAACGTCGCTGACATGCCCTGAAAATTATACGTGTCAAGCGAGTTATATAAATTCAATTGCTCATCACTACCCAACCTTGATGTTTTGTTTTTACTCTCCGGACAAGAGCGGTGCAGAACGTCTCGCAAAACTGTATACGGAATGGCTTGCTTCTTCGGGAACCTCGGATTTAGGAATATGCTAGCCGCTTTGCACAACATCAGTATCTTATCTTCTTGTGGGGACCATCTCACTCTGTTATTGATGCCGATTCGCTTGATGATAACCTTGTCTAAGTAATCGTTGCATTGCCTGACCATTTGAATCTTCTTCGGCCTGTCTGGGATTTTTCGGGTGATTTTCTGGATGGCCTTGCTCGGCTTCACTGGTATGGGCAGACGCTTTTTGCCTTTCTTCGGGTTAGACTTTTTCTCTTCTTTCGTGGTTTTGTGCAGGAACACTTTGCTGGTAGCGTTGCAGCTTCCTAACTCGTCATATTGTAATGTCTGAGGGAGGATCTACAATAAAGACACTCAAAAATTTACTCCACCATCAGATAAATCAGCCAAGATGCCACTATATAATATGCTTTTCGATAAGTTGAAATAATAATAAGAACATTATAATGAATTCACGGCCAATTTCCAGTTCGAATATAATTTCCCGCACTGAAGCAGTGGGATGCACTTTGACATATCCCAAAACATTGTTCTCCATTTCTTCACTGATAATGAACTTTTCATCCGGGTTATTGTTCGGTTATGCTTTGACTTTGGTTTCCAGTCTAACAAAATAGTTATGCGCAAGGCACTGTCGCTCATCTCCGTACCCTTCGCGTAATAAATTTGTAGCAGCTACTGAATGTTTGTGACATTCCCCGAAAATTAGCAACATTTGTTCGTCGCGTTATATACACAATTTTCCAAATATTGAAAATTATAAGTATAATAATTTTCCAAATTTAAAGAAAAATCAAATAACAGCAAAAACACAAACACCAGTTACTAATTATTATAACACCATGGATTTCACCTGTCAAAGTTACATCTTTCAATTGTTTCTTCCATGGGTAGTGTGATAAATAGTAACAAAATGCAGTGTTTTGTTCGATTATTTATTGATTTTCCTTTTTATGGCCACATCAATGGATTCCATACAAAATGTATTATTTTATAATGTTGGTTCACCATTATGACCTTTTGGCAAAACAGACAAAAAGTGATTTGATCAAATCTGAAAGCACGCAAGACGTAATTTTTATTTTTTTTTGTCGATCTAATTTTTTGGGGGTTATACCAGTCCCTTTGATCCAGATTAGACAGATCATGACACTCTAGATTAAAAAATAAAATTGGCTCTAAAAAAATCAAGTGGGCTTAAAAAGTCCCCAAAATAGTTCTATCGTACTCAGAATGTTCCCAGTATTGCAATAATATACAGGGTGTTCCATTTAAAATTCCAAAGTTGAGGTCACATTCGTCGAAAAAACTCGCCAAATAAATATGTCAAGATGAGTCTTTATAGACAAAAAAATATTTTATTGTAAAAACGCGTGGGGTGCATAATATCAATGATTCTTATAAATACTTCATTGATATCAATGCACCCCACGCTTTTTTACAATAAAAATCATGTTTTGTCAATCACTAGTTAAACATTATTTTTTTCTTCTTAGTGCAGTTTCCCTTTAAAGCGTTTTTTTAAAATTTGTTTAACTATATTTTATTTTTTACATTTTAGTTGGGTTTGCTAAAAGCGTGTTTTTTAGTTTTTTTGTACTTTTTAGTTCGGCCTCCCTTTAAAGCTATAATTTTTTTCACTAAAAAATATCTTGATTAGTATTACGTTCTGCTATGAAAAAGATTGATTTTTGTGCTGTATGGTCCGAGATTTAATAAATGTATAACTTTCAGTGAAATCTATATTGTGGCGAATGCGCCAATGTGAGAAATTTTTTTTAATATCCTGGTTTTTGATGATCCTGGTGAGGACATTGGGACAAAGTCGTCAAATCTTTGTATTGTCATCGGTCCTTGATAAATGTGCAAAGTTTCAGTTTAATCGGACGTTTTGAAGTCGATGAAAATCTCGTACAAAGATTCTGTTCCGAGATACATACAGACATACATGTGAAGCTATTAAAAGCATGTTTAAAAATGGGGAACGTTGCTTTATATTATAGTGCTTTCGTTTGATATGCAAACTAATGGAATGCGGTGCTCAGTGGCGCGCAATTTTCCTAATATAGCAATTACAAAACTTTTAATGAGCGCCAAAATGAGTCTTTTTTGACGTACATTACTGCTGCGAACTTTCATTTGGATATCACAAAAATTGTAGAAACGACGGGGGTTTACCATGATCCGTAGTCACCCAATATATGAAAGTATTGTTCATCACAGCAGGTTAAACATAAATAGCATTTTCCCGGCTCTGCCAGCAGTATTGGTGGTTGCGCTAGAGGAGGAAATGGAGAAGGCAAGAAAGCAACTAATGAAGACAAAATGGACAGGATAAGAAGAAGAAAGAAGACAAACAAGCACCGAGAATCATATTAGATCCACCTTGAGAACAAGGAATTTGAAGTACTAATCAAAAAACAGCTACAATTTTATTTCTCATAAAACGCACTTGCTTGATTTTTAATTTAATCTTGCCGATCTTTTCCGTAGGCAGCCAATTTGATCCATTTAACAAGTTACGAATAAATTTTGCAGGTGTTACCTTTTCTAATCTCTCCTTCCTCAGTCCGACGGTTCCGGCGATGTGACCCTTAATCTTCTTGTCCGCCCAAAACCAGTTCCGCTCTATATGAGACCACAGCGAAGAATCAAAGCCGCCGGCGCCCCTCCTGTCGCCGGGCGTTTCCCCATTATCGTCCCTGCACAGCAAACACACGTATGCCTACAGTAAAAATCAAATAGGGTGGACAATTTTGACAGATCACCGCGTAATTTTAACCACTTGGATTAATTTTTATCGAAATTCAATCTGACTGGCGTCAAAACACACTGTCATCTGTCAGAATGGTCCGCCTTATGTGATTGTTACTATACCGTTGCACGTTTCTTTTCACACTTACTGCACAGCCTGTTCAGGCGTCTTCGATTTCACAGCCGACATCAGCTCGGGCTTCGTACCGGGGTCGTATAGCGTTATCAGCTGCCCGGACAGCTTAGCGTTCAGTTTCGTACTCAAACCTGCAAGTGGTTATTTAAAAAAAATTGTAACCCTAATAATAATAATTTATGTTCAGTTATTAAATTGATAGCTTTAGTTTTAAGAATATTCAACTTTAACTTATTTGTAACTTATTAAGGACTTGTTTACAGAATTTAGTGTAATATTCATTTGTACAGCATTATCCAGGTTGCTATAGTAACACGCTATAGATACAGTTGCAATTTACAAACAAGTTCAAATCATTTGAGTATAATATGAGAAGGAGGGGGCCCAATACACTACCTTGTGGCACACCCAAATTAGTATTTGGTTCAGCCGAAGCATATAGGTCTGGGTAGACCCAAAAAGACATCACCACATGTTTCAAAAATTAGTAATGAAAAATGTAATAATTTAAACTGAAAAATTGGGATATAAATTGTAATTGCAAAAATTCCTTCGCAAGGCACAGTTTGGAAAATCATCAATTGATGCCTGTAAAACCAAATCACTTACATATCGCGTAGACGTTGTACCAGTAGCTTTCCACGTCAGTGGAGTTATTAAAGAAGAACTGCAACTGCTTGTAATCTTTATCGGAAACTTTGTGGTAGTTGGGCTCGCTTGAGGTGGTATCCAGCAGCGCCGCCCGCCGGTTTAGGTATATGAACACCTGGTCCTTTTCCTTGTACTTTTGGGGGCCGAACTGTAGCAGACCGAAGTACGCCAGTCGAGTCATCGACTCGTGAATGGTGAACAGGTATTTGCGCTTGAACAGGATCGTATTGCGAATAGATTCGTGTAAATCCTTCACTAGGTAAAACCTGCGAGTAGAGATGTGTAAATTGACGACAAATGTACGGGTTATCAAAAGGTTAAAATTGAAAATAGGACGAACTAATATTATACAAAGCATTTTCTCAAAGCAGAATATTTTACTAAATACTGGCAATAATGCGATATTATATACCGGTCATATAGTAGGAGTAACAAAGGTTTTGATTTCGTGTTTGAGATAGGGCTTGAATGAAATTGATATTTTGTGCCAAGTTAAAAATGCAGAAAAATAAAAATATGATAAAATACAGGGAAAAAATTTCTGTATTCATTGAAATTGGAGTATTGCATCAGGGGATGGGCACTCCATCAGAGGTTTTAAACTCGTCTTCCTTTTCTTCGGTGAACACAGATGGCGCTGTATACCAGGGAATTAGAATTTTACCGGTTGGCAGTGTGAGCTAAGTTGGCTAGCCTTGGTTCTTGGTTTTTCAACGGTGGTGTATCAATAACCCCTCTAATAGGTGTTGTTGGGTGTATACGATAATACACTGAGCTCGTAAAGTTTGGAATAAATTCAATTAATCGTTATTGAAGGATTTTCACAGGAAATCCTCGGACACGTCAACCTTATTTTATAAAATGTCACTTTTTTCAGCCATCGATTTTTTTTTTATTTTGTTCGTTTTTGAGCTATGACGTCATCGACAATTTTTTTAAATGACAACCCATATTTTTTTTCACGGATTTCGATAGAGCACATTTTTCTGAGTGCGAATATGTCAAAAACATAGTACCTTTAACATTAAAGTTTTCGAGATATTCGGTTGCAAAGTTTATAAAATGTACCATGGCACCATGCATAAGCTATCGGGCGGGTCAAGATTTTTAATAGCTTATTGATTCTAATAACTTATAGCTTATTACATTTTAAAAGATTAAGGAGTAATATTATTTATTTTGGTAGCTTATCGAACATTTTGAAAGATTTGGGAGTAATCTGTTTAATTTTTTAACAACAATTTAAACAAATAAAAAAATATTTTAACAAATAAATGATAAATAATTAAAGTAAAAAATAAAATCAGAATAAATTTTCCTCCATTCCACTTCCTGGCAATATCCCATCCGCCACTGAAACTCCTGCAGAACCTTACCAACAGTATCGGGTTGAATGGTTCGAATTTCATTGCGAATTCTGTCCTTTAATTCTTCGATGGTATTTGGTCTATTGAAATAGACTTTGCTCTTTAAATAGCCCCATAAAAAGTAGTCTAGGGGAGTGAGATCTGGAGATCTAGGGGGCCATTCGATAGTTCCCCTGCGACTAATCCAATGGTTAGGAAATACATGGTTTAAATAATCGCGAACGATCACTGCAAAATGGGGTGGTGCACCGTCTTGTTGGTACCATATCGTGTGATGGGGCAGATCTGGATCTACGTCATTTGGGTAAAGTACCGCAAGTGCAGGGACTAAGTCGTCTCTTAAAAATTCTAAATATATTTCACCTGTTAATACGCCTTCAAAGAAAAATGGGGCCAAAATACGATTACCTACAATACCAGCCCAAACGTTAACTTTTTGTGGAAACTGACTACGAGTTTCCATTTTCCAGTGTGGATTTTCAGGAGACCAATATCTACAGTTTTGCCGGTTAACTGTGCCGTCGAGATAAAAGGTAGCCTCATCAGAAATAACAATATTGCGTAAAAATCCGTCGTCATCAATCAGGCGTTGCAACATGGTTTGGCAAAACTGTAACCTACGGTCAGGATCATCTTCTTTTAACTCTTGGACCAAAACCACTTTATACGGATGCCATTTGTTCAATTTCAAATATTTCAAGACGGAGCTTTGAACTATTCCGTTGTTTGCCGCCACTTGGCGGGTGGGTAAATGGGGATTTTCTTGAAGCTCTAGTAGAACATTCAATTTAACATCTTGTTGCACTGGTGGACGACCCGTTCTAGGGCGATCTCTCGTATGACCCACTTCTAAAAACTTTTGTTCTATTTTGCTAACGGTGGACTGTGTGGTTCTCTGTTTGGATATTTGTTGTTAAATAAACGGCAAACTTCTACTTGTGTGCGAGCTCTGTCCCCGTAACCGATCATCATCAAAATTTCGATTCTTTCCCTTTCACTCAAACGACGGACCATTTTTAAATAAAATGAATTATGATGGAATAATGATCAATCAACTTACTGATTAAAACACAAACTTGCGAGGAAAAACTTCAAAATTGTGACAACTGTCAAAACTGTTGTTTTTCCTGCGCTTTCTTGATAAATGATTAGCATTTGGTCATCGCTTGTATAATTCATTCTTAAAACTTTGCAACCGAATATCTCGAACACTTTAATGTTAAAGGTACTATGTTTTTGACATATTCGCACTCAGAAAAATGTGCTCTATCGAAATCCGTGAAAAAAAATATGGGTTGTCATTTAAAAAAATTGTCGATGACGTCATAGCTCAAAAATGAACAAAACAAAAAAAAAATCGATGGCTGAAAAAAGTGACATTTTATAAAATAAAGTTGACGTGTCCGAGGATTTCCTGTGAAAATCCTTCAATAACGATTAATTGAATTTATTCCAAACTTTACGAGCTCAGTGTATGTATACAATGTGAATAAAATGTGTTTTAATAAATATTATTTGTTATTATTTTATCTTAAGAAGTAAGTTGATCAAAATATACGCCAGATTTCACAATCGAAGCGTTTGACTAAAGATCGCCTTTATAAGTATAGTTTAAAATACACTTTAAACTATGCTATAAAGGTAGAAAATATTTGATATACGAATTTAAATCTGTTAAAGTAAGTGTTAGTTAAAGGTACCTACCTACTTTACATTTGATTATGAAATCCCATATAAAGACGCGGCATATATTTGTTTTTTCATATTTTATTATGATTTGCTATAACTAATTGTTAACAATAATTAGTTATAGCAAATCATAATAAAACATTTAAATATAACTGCTTTTAAATACGTATATCAATAATTTATAATACCCGCCATTCCTCCGCTTTTAAATTAAGGGTTTCTACGCCGATTTTGTGTTAATTTTTTGTCGGTAACTAGAAATGGCGCTACAAACATGAAGAAATTCTTGACTGAGAGAGTCGGCTATCTATTTTTTTTGTCTATGTTTGCATAACCGTTATAAATATACCCTGGTTCCGAAATAGTGTGGAGTGATTTCAGTGATTCATACATAATATCACACCACCATCACAATTGAACGGCCTGCCTATTTCCAATGGATCACAGAATTGACCATATTAGTTAGGTTAGGTTATCAAAATCCGGGCGCGAAATTTGAAATGGGTCCCTAAACACACTTCAGCAAATTTGACTGCCATGTATTTCTTATGGGAGATTCAAAAGTGTGATTTTCAGACGGGGATTTCTCGGGTTTTGGGCATTTCTTAGTATTTAAACCTATTATACGTCAAACTTTAAACATATTTCTGTACAATTGAAGTCGAAATAATTTTTTAGACCTACGAGTTAATTAAATAAATGCTTTAAGGTAAATTGTCCGTTTTCCATGGACGTACGTCGCGTATTAGTTTTAACATTTCTTACGCAAGAGGGCCAGGCCAGCTGTAAAAGTAAGGTTAAGGGTTATATTATGATATTGCCGGTGGATTGTTTATTTGTTTATTACTATTTTGGTCAATGTTTATCGATTTTTTACATTAATGATGCAATAATATACCTACTATGTACACTCTTATGAATGAATAAAGGAAAAAATGGTCTCAAATGTGGATTTCTCCATATAAATAATAATCCGGTAAGTACCTACCTAGATACCGGATTATTATTTATATGGTTATATGGACATTTTTGTTATGTAAGGTTTTTCATTAACTAACTAAACAGATACCGCACGGCAAACTTGATGATACTAATGGAAAAACAATGGTATTGTGCTTTATACCTTTCGAACGAATAGATTTTCTGCACTTATTCCTATCATATGTGTACTCTGTTCAAGTCGGGGCAACCAAGAACAAGATACATATATACTAAATAATGTACTTTTAATAAATTTAATTAGTCATCAAATTGAAAAGATTATTCTGGCCTCTAGGAAAAATCAGTTATGGTTCCGAGTTTTATTAGGTAGGCACTCTATTTTCACCCATTTTCTAACCAACACTCAAAATCAGTTATTTGCAATCAGAAAAAACAGATGTCTGCGATGAAAACTGCAAAACGTGAAATAGGTAAATCAAAATAAAATTAGATTAGAAGTTACCTAGGACACAAATATAATACAAATTCAGCGATGTTGCCACAAATATTGCCGGTTTTTAAATTAACACAATGAAATTATAATTTATTATGTAAGAAACTCTTATTAAATAAGTTTATCCAAAACCTTACAGTACCTATACATATACTACTGTGAATGACCATTGACCATAATATGTCAAACCCCTTCCTTTCTGAACCATTGTATTAAGCAACAACATACGTTTTTCATACAAAAATCAATTCTAAAATTGGTAATATTTTTATTTTGATAATGTTTAATCAATATCTTAACACTCTCAGTCAAATAAAATATCAAACAATGTATTTATTCCAACTTTTTTCACTAAGAGACTTTCTATATCACGTCTACAACCTGAACTTGAGTCCCCATAAGACATCAATACATTAATTTTTAAACTTGGAACCCGCGCCAATTTGAGATCATAACCTAACTAATATGGTCAATTAAATTAAATGTCATTGGTCAGAGGTAAAGACTCGGGATTTCTTGGGATATATTGACGCATGCGCTGTTTCATGCATGCATGTTTTGGCGCGACAGTGGCGTTTCATTGTGTCTTATGTAGGGTTGATTCGCGATATAAATTAATTATAATATTGTGTTATACGCGAGTGTTTAGTGTTTTTATGCGATGGAAGCGACGAATGCGAGTAGTAGTGGTTCTAAAACCAATAATTCCAATCGTAAGCGACCGAGTTTGACAGGAGGAGAACTGAACTTTTTATTATGCCCCCTCTAAAATGAAATTCCTATGGAAATTCGTTCGCTTCGGCCCTCATCTCCCTGAGCCGTCCATATGCTGGTGATGAATCACTCCACACTATTTCGGAACCAGGGTACTTAATAAAATGCACTGCGTCCAATTGAAAAATTTTATAATGTCAATTCTCAACTTACAAGTTGTGAAAAAAATGCATTTGATTGCGTTGATTTTTACACGAATTTAAAAAAAAATATTGTAGGGCCAATAGAAGACGAGATACAAGACTCACTTTTTAACGCGTAGGAGCTGTTCTAATTAGCTAATACTTGGCTGGTAATAAGTAGAAACCTTACGCTATAAACTGAATATTTTCATAGCGAATCGAAACACTTTTTCGTGAAGAATTCATCAGCCTCTTGAAGAAATCGTCAGAAATCCTCAGTCAGCCGATAATGCTGCTTATTTTGCGCTCACTCAAGCGTATAATCTACAATTTTGCGTTTTAATATGGAATACGCAGTTTAGGCTTATTTTTCGTGGGATAACAATGTACAGTTGAATACATTTGGTCTATCAATGTACAGGAGGAACAAGATTTAATGTATTCAGTAATTAGCGACACTGTAGAGGATATATTAGAAGAAGATTTTTTTAATTCTTATGACACCATTAATGTCCCTTTTCAATAAATAATAGTAAATTGCAAACATATGTGTATTCAAATATAACCGGGTGACACCATGTAGTCAACAGAAGAATGTTATCCCACGAAAAATGAGCGTAAACTGCATAGTTTCATGTTAAAACGCAAAATTGTAGCTTATACGCTTGATTGAGCGTAAAATAAGCAGCACTATCGGCTGATTAGAGAGGCAGCTGACCGCGTAGCCGCACGTTTACGCCCTATATTAAACTAAACAACGATTTCTTCACGAAAAATGAGTCGTTTCTTTATGAAAAAAAAATCAATGTAAAGCTTTATACTTATTACCAGCCAAGTTTCGAATGTGTAAGTTAATTAGAACGACTGCTACGCTTTAGAAAATGAATTTCTCATATCTTGGCTTCTATTGGTTCTACAGTAATATATTTTTTCTAAATTCATGTAAAAATGTGCCCAAACGAATGCAGTTTGTTGCACGTAATGTTATTATCTACCGATTGCAATAATTTCATCAAGATCGGTCCACTTTGAGAGGCTGGGGAGAGACAATTTTCCAATAGGCCCCCATATTAAAATTTATCCATGGGAAGCAGCGCATTTTGTTAAGCATTCTAATAGCTATTAGACCAGGGTCGATAATTATTGAAACCAAAAAAAATAATAGTAGGACGAAACCCATTGGAAAAGGAAGAGAATACAACAAAAATGAAAGGAAGAATAATTTACGGGCGATCTGAGGTTTATCTCGATTTCCGGCAAAACTACAAGTCCTATGGAAAAAAGTGAAATAGCA
Organism: Tetropium fuscum; assembly: GCA_964058915.1. NCBI lineage: Eukaryota > Metazoa > Arthropoda > Insecta > Coleoptera > Cerambycidae > Tetropium > Tetropium fuscum. The sequence goes on along the minus strand of CAXKVY010000072.1, from coordinate 1,143,691 downwards.
AAGTTGTAGGTAATAAAAAGATCTACAACTTTTGTATTTACACTTTTTTCACATAACCTCAAAATTTATGTGAAAAATTCAAATAACCAAGTTTTTGGTTTTTTATTTTTATCGTTTACAACAAAAATTTTTTTTTAAAGAAATTTGGTGAAAACTTACCTTTTTATGTCCCAAATACACTGTAATTTTTTTGATTTAAAATATTTATTTTTTCACCTTATTGTGACTTAATATTCAAAAAGCACCCTCATTTTCAATTGAAAATTCTCGCGTCAAAGTATCTGCTTTTTTAAAAAAGTCGGTGGGCTTTTTGTTTGTTGAAATCTCTACTTTCTTATGGTGTAAAACAAATACATTACTATGGTAAATATTCTTAGAAAATGCAAAGAAACGAAAAAAACTCAAAACCGACATTTTTTTGCAATCATTATGTACAATTTTGATGTTACATTGATAAACCAAAAAATTACAAATCCATAAAACATAAAGATTGCAAAAAACATGAGAAAATAGTTGTTCTAAATATGAAAGATAGGATTTAAAGGGGTCAATTAATTGATTTAAATGCCCCCTTTATATCAATTAAATCAAGAATATTCCACAATATGCCAGGGCTTTTTCGAGATCTTCACTTCGTTATGTTAAAATTCGCAATCGGCATATAAAAAAAAAACTGATGAAACTTGAACTAATATCTTTTGCGAAATAGTAGAAATACGATAAATTTTTACCGTTTTTCTGCTTTTCACAATAATTTTTCTGAAAACTGACCTCAGATTCATAATCAGCGACCCAAAAAACTTATAGGAACCCATTTTTGGAGCAAAATATTTATTTTCTTATGAATTAGAAATAAAAAAAATAAAATACTACTCGGGCTGGCCAAAATTGGGTGGTTAAAAAAAGGTAATGGCCAGCACTTAAGTTGGCTGAATGATTCTGAGGGTATAACTAACATAGTACCATAAAAAATATATTTGGATCTAACTGTCCTTTAATTTTTTTATTCTCCCCTTCATTGACGTGACTATCATATTTTGTTCTATACAGTATGTTAAAATTATAAAATTTTTATATCTATGCATCAATTAGAATATCTATTAGTTGGGAGTTTAGATTTTGAGATACTTCGGTAATTTCAGGGAAAGTGAATATTCCACAGGCGGTAGGCCGAGGTGCTTTGTCTTACCTTTTTATTGGGTGTTTTAAAACGTCCAGCAATTCCGGCAACTCGTACGTGATGTTGTGAACCTTGCAAAGCACATATATGGGCAGCCTTAATATGACGTCACATACCAGCGCCCAACCGTCAATCCACCCTTCGTGGTAAGGTAGGGGCGGTATGAAAGTTTTCCAGCTGATTTCCTTGCTGAATATTGGCGGGATCTTCTCTGAATCGCTTCCGATTCGGTAGCTCTTTAACAGCTCTGCGGCTTCATCCTTGTCTAGCGGCTTGGTGTCTCTGCTGTACTCGTAGATTAAGTAGAACAGGAACTCGTGGATTACACGCATCCTGATAAATTTCGGTTTAAATCCGTAGATGCGGCCACTCTGCCTGTTGTATTTGCTCTTGATTTCCGTATATTTGATTTTGTTCATCTTCTTGAGTTCCGCTATGCTATCCATAACGTCGAATTGATTGAAAGGGGACTCGGACACCTGTTTCTGAAGGCTCTCCTGTATGGACGGCAAATGAGGTTTGACGGTTTTCTTCATTGTGCCTACAAAGTATTTCCACCTTTGCTGCTGGGACGCGGACTGAATCAGACTGTCCGTGTGGCTAACCGCCGGGTGGCAAATGAAGTTCAGCGTTTTTGTTATGCTACTGTCCCACATCACCAACTTGAATATCTTCAGGTAGCCCCCTTCCACTAACCTACACAGTATCCTGGCCAGCGATTTCCTATCAATTTTTTTTGTATACCCTGTAATGTACGCATGGTAAAAAAAAATTATAATACAAACGTCTAACACTTACCATCCTTACGCTCGGTCTCTTGTATATGCTTGATCAGTGTCCAAGTGTCTTCGACAATCCTCTTCTCCTGCACGAGCCCTAATATAATCTGTATCCTAGACATTACCCTCTCCGACAGTTCTCTGGTTTTCGGATATGCACTGTTGTCGGTTATAAATTCCGCAGGCGCCGTGGACTGAATTATCTCGACGTTAACGTCATCTTCTTTTTCCCGAAAAATGACGAGGGGGCTGTCGCCCATAAAATCCAGCTTGCTTCTGCCCGTCGTCTTTTGCTTTTCCACCTGCTCCTCGTCGAGCAACCGCGGCACTTGAATTTCCCCGGACAGCTTCCGTTTCCGGCTGAAGCAGTGCAAAGTGTCGGCGTTTATTTTGGCTTCACCGAATGTTGCTTTGAGTAGTATCAGTTTAGTCATGTAGTTTGTGTCAGGTTTCTTTGTATAAGTTACCGTGAAGTTGGCGATATGTTCGAAATTTTGACTGGGGTTTGATTGGATTTCGCTTAAAACTGTATTGATGTTGAATAATTGTTGGGTATCAAATAATTCCGCGTACAACTTTATCATATTTTCTCTACTTGTACCTGCGAACGTTGCTTGTATGTATAAATCCGCAGCAGCTGTTGATTTAATAATGTCAGTTGTGAAATAATCGCATTTTAAATCTGGGGTTTCAATTTCAATTATTCTTGGGAATTTTATCGTGCTTTCGCTTAAATTTTCGTCTTTCTCGGCTACAAGTTTAGTTTTTTCTATTGCTTCCCGTTGGCGCTGCTTCATTTTCGCCAAAACATTGTTAGGCGGTTTTGGTGGGTCAGGATTTTGTCTAGGGATCCCATCTTCATTTTCCAGGCACCTCGCATAGTATCTGAAACAGGACAAATACTCCAGATGCCACATTAAATAGTTAACGGACTTACAAATGATGTCGCTGTTTTCCTTTATCGAACCGCTCAATATTCACGACGTTTCTTGCCAAAAGTTTTTTTACAACCATCCTTATTGTATTGTTATCAACCCCTACTAGCTTCTGGAGTTCCTGAACGGTGACACCTTTCTTCCCTTTCGACAGTATATGGTGGAAAACCTCCCGGACACACCCCATATTGAAAATTTTAGCCCCCATTTCATCTTCTTCTCCTAAACACAACTCCTTATATTATAAAAAAACAAATGTTATACCCACCATGTACCTTCCTCATCGTCGATGTCCGAGTCATCCTGATCGTTAGTCCAGGTGGCGCTAAGGTTTACATACGGATCAATTAATTTTAGGCATTTCAAGTATTTCTCCGCCGGCTTCGATTTTCTCATATATTCAGACTTCTTCGCATTGGGATATAACTCTCTATAAGGATATAACTAAAAGGCAACCAAAAGTTAACAAATTCCATTTCATTAATTATTATTTCAATTTTTTATTTATTTATTTTAAGAATGTGTCACTTTGTACTGTATTTTCGGCATGATGGTATGAATATTTACTTACACAGTCCGTCTTGACGAATTTATGAAACTCGGGACTTTTAATAATCTTCTTCACAGATTGCTCATTGTCTTGGAACAGTTTTCGCACCTCGCTATATTCTATGGTATGGTGAGGTTTGCTCTTCATGACATTAACGATTTGCTCCGCTACCAGCAGCTGTTTCGGTTTCATCTTTTGGAAGAACCGTCTTAAATGGAGTAAACGTCCGGTTTTATTTTGTTCCGTGACGGGAGATTTAATGTAGAAGAACTGTTTCGCCAACAGGTTGCTTTGGATCAGTTGCTTTTTGTAATGATACACCGACTTGGCGTCCATTTGGAAATGCGACGCTATAGATAAGTTGCCTTGCGTCAGCTCCCCGAACTTCCTAGATCGTCCGATTCTCTCCAGGACGCAGTACTCCATGTTCTGGTGCTCCACTTTAGGGTCAGAAGTCTCATAGCAGAGCGCATTTGTTCTTAATTTCTGACTTGCAACAATCGCTAAACTTCTATCATACCTTTACAATGAGGAATTATACATTTTTTAGTTTTAGTAGATAAATGGATGTATGCTTACTTTTGCTCCGCATGTTTCAAAGCCAACGGTCTGACTTCGGATGAAATATCAACCCTGGTATTAAATGTCGTACAAGAACCTTGGATTTCAGGATGATTTATCAAGTTGTGTGGATATATGTCAGGTGGTTTATATGCCTAGTGATCAATAAATAATTTAATACAAACAATTAGACGTTACTTCTACAATCAAATGGTTCTCACCAGTTCCAGTACAACTCCAATATGGGTATTTATGTTTTTTAACCGGTCATAGATTTCTAACACTCCTCGCGGTTCTGGTAGTTTATAAAATTCTATGTCCTTTTTTTTACAAATCAACCGCCATATCGCTTCTTTTATGTCATTGTTTAACGGCTGCTCTAAGTGGGCCGTTAAACGCTTCCAGTATGCTGTGGAGAAACAAACATAATTAAGTTGCTGTACATGCTTCATGCTTACCTTCGATAGTTATGCCGTCAAGCCCTTCCAAGCTTATTTCATCCACTATGCAAAACCCAAGGTCTTTGTTTATGTAGTTCACATAACTACTTGTTAATTCGTCTTGAAAGAACAAGTCCATCTTATCGATCCCTTTAGCTTGTAACCGTACATCATCGCCAGTAGTACCTTGTATTACTTCAAATTCTAATTTATTAAACACGCTTTGGGGCAGTGCAATTTCCTTGAAACTAACGGGGCATTTGCTGGGTTCTTCATTGTCATCCATAGGCAGTATACAGGATAAACTAACCTCATCGCATTGTGGTTTTATAATTAAAGCTATGTTTTTATTAGCCTTTTCCTTCTTTAACGGTTTTTTTATTATTTTATGGCTTACGTCGCGGAATTTAGTTTCCATAACTTTACCCATGTTTAAGTAGGTATTATTAAGAATAAATAAATTTGGCCACTTAAAGGTTATAGAGTTTAAATTAGGGTTATGTTATGACATATGACCACAAAACAATGAAATTTCCACCCAAGCTTCTTCTTTAACGGATGGTCATTTGACACGTGGAGCATTTGAACTACTAGCAGGTAACTAGACCGTAGGCTACACTAGTGCAAGAGCAAATCGATGGGTAATTGGAAGCAAGAAAACGATCGATAGTTAGTCCACCTTATATATTTATTTTGACACAATAACTTATAAAGTATGATATTTGGTGTTTTTAAAAATGATCGTGCTATAATAAACATTTATTAAATTTCTTTTAATTGTTATAGCACAATCGAATTTAACGTTATACGTAGAACTACACTTTAAACATTATTTATTCACCTAGGTATGTAAAAAAAGAACACTGACACTACAACTGATTGTTTACAGTGTGTGAATACTTTGTACTGGAAAAAATACTAACATTACGACATAGTACACCTAATATTGTTATATATAGCTCCATTATATTAAAAAGTTGAATTCATAGTAAAAAATCACTCTTTTTTGAACAAAAATTGGTGCCTTTAAAATATATCGTCAAATATGCAGATTTCAATGCAATTTTTACTGTAGCATTCACAAGAAATATACTTTAAAAGCACCAGTATCACATTATGCGATTCATTTAATTTACATTACAAGTTTTAATGGGTTTGCAATTATCTTATCCCTCTCCTAACTTTTTCATAATTATTCTTATTATATTGCTACAATGACAAAAGATACATTTATATTTAACTGAGTGTTTTAATCGTTACATACCTGGACTTATACTCTCCTTTAATTTCATGAGAAAGTCTAATTTTAACAAGTGACGCCACGCAGATATTTTTTAAGAGGGAGAGCATAAGTTAGGTACAGTCCTAAATATGTACGAATGATTTAACGAATAATTTAAAAATGTAAATATATATATTTTGTGTAACATTTGCTTAAATATTTAAAAAAAATTCAATCTGGTAGGTACAATATAGATATGAAAAAAAAACAACAAAAATATAAAAAATATAAAATGTACATAAATTTACTTACGTCTACAAATTATCACATACAATATACATTTCACCTTGATTATCATCAATCTCTAAAAACTCTAAGTACGTCAAACGGAAAGTGAATAACATTCTATGGCAAATATCAAACTACAGTCCCCTACGAAATACTGTTATATGCACCTTATGTTTGTCATCCCAAACGCGAATCAATATCACACTAAATAATCTACTTAATATTGACTATAATTGATCATTAAAAAAACTATAATTACCTAACCCAACTAAGAGGAAAGTTTTTGGTATAGTGTCTTAAACATAGATATAATTATGGCAAACGGTAAAACGTACGTAAAAATATCAAACGCTGACATATGGCTAAATTATTTGTTAAAAAAAACATGCAGCACTTAATCCCAAGTCTTATCAGACTAGTTTACCAAAAAAAAAATGGCAATCGAAAAACTTGCTTGTACCCTAGCAGATTACATACAAGCTCACAAGGTTATCCTTGGGATAATCCTCCCGCAAACAACATATAAAACGCGATAAATAGCTTATGTAAAAGTAAGAGTTATTTAACGGATTGTATGAACCTAAACATAGCCTAGATGGTTATCTTAACTGGCTAGAGATTTCACGGAGATTCCTAAGTTTCCTAAAAATATTGTACTTCTTGTAACTGTTCCAAATATGGCTTTTGTCAAAATTTGTGTCGGGACCATATTTAAAACGAGTATTACCCTTAAAAGACAATTGTACTAAAAATATCCCCTTACAGTGTGTCGGTGTATAAACTCAGAACGCGATGGACCAGCTCATACTGCTCAGCCGTTTGTACCATCCCGCCCCGATTTAACCTCAGCGAACATAGAATAGCTAAGACGTCGACGTTTAAATTACATTTAAGTTGCTGTATGCCATTTAAAATGGCTAAAAAACACCCTGTCCTACCGATGCCGGCGCTGCAATGGACTACAGCGGGCAGCTTGATATTATCCATTGACCTTTTCCTCTCCTGAGTCGGCTTATTCTTTAGTACGGCCAGCATGGAGTCCTTCTTTTTCATCTGTTGCAGCTTGTGATCGCCAAATCCAAAACTGTTTGAGCTGAGATCAGTTTTGTTTTTTGTACTTTTTACTGGAGACCTCTCAGACCTCGATATGTTGTTTATATTATTGTCAGGTTTCCTAATAGATTCCATTATGTTGAGGACGTCCAGAGCGATTTTCAGCACCTGCACGGGACTGGCCATCTTGTGGTCCGGCCAGTTCGAGAACCAGTAGTGGTGCAGGGTGCGCGCCTCGCAACTGGAATCGCTCTTTTTCAGCTCCAACTGTCGAATGTAACAATCGTCCAACGTGCTCTCCGCCACGTACTTTATTGTATAGCTTCCAAAGGTGACCTCGTTCAACTCCTCGAACTCGTGGGTCTCGACGTCGTACTGCTGAGTATTGCGACTGTCAAACGTGAACTTATCACGCACTTTCGTGGTCTTCACGTAGAAAAAAGACTTGCAGGCCGGGTCGCCTTTCTTACCCAACGGAAAGTACAGCTCACATTTGTTTCGGCCCTTTTCTATTAGACCCGTCAACATTACTATGCATTTACACTGGAAGAAATATTTTAACATATAATCTTTGTAAATTTAAGGGTTATAAGTGAGGGGGCTACAAAATTGAGTACTTACTTGTGTGTTCCACACCATTTCCCAAAAATCTTGGCAAGTGTGCGCCATGGGACCTTGAGTTGCTATATACAGCGATTCGGTGTAATCGGGTCCCTAAAAATGCGAGATTTAGCAAATTTAAAACCAACTTGCAGTATAATTTGCCTTACTTTAATGTAGTTCGCATGTATATAGCTTTGGGGCCCTGGCAAGTGTACTCTGCTATGCTCGTTTGGTAAAACCCCCCTGTAACGGTTCCTACTTTGGCTTCCAGACACGTAACATTTTTCCTGCAGGTTTAAAGGAACCTCCCAAAACTCTTGATGCAGCTTTGGGACTCGAGAGACCTAAAAGATAATTTAATATAGGGGAACCTGGGGTAATAAGGTTAAATATTTTGATGGTTTGACTTTAGGTCCAAATTATTTGTAATCCGTGTGGTTTTCGAAAAAATAGGTAGCATTTTTTCTTGGTTAGGCAGTGTGATCTATTATTTGGCACCTAAAATGAAAAATTAGACCTTACCTAGCAAAATATCTACCTTAACAAAATTTGAAGGGAAATTTTGAAAAGAAAAATTATTAAAAAATATGGAAATTTTGTTTCAGAATCTTGGAATGAGATTTTCGCCCACTTTAAACCGAAAATTCCCGATCCGAAAATTTTCACAAAAATTGGAATTCAAAAACTTTTTTTGAATTCAAATTCAGAAAAAATTTTAAAGGAAAATTCAAAAATCTAAAAACAAATTTTTCAGAATCTTGGTTATTCACACAAGATATTCACCCACTTTAAAAATTGAGAGTTCTTATTATCCTTTGGTGAAGTTCTTATTAGCCTGCATGGCGTAATAAGAACATTGTCGGCTACTCTACATTTAATATATATGTGGTTACAATAAAAGAGGTTGTAAGAACTTATGTTCTTATTACCCTACAAAAATGAGCGCATTCGGGAAACTGTTTTGCAGATATTATTTTTTTTTAATTTGGGAGATATTTAGTTGCTAATTATATAACAATTTGTTATGGAAAAAATAAGAACTATGTGATTTAGTCATTATGAGGGTAAATTGAGGTAATAATGTCGGTTTATGATATATAAAAAAATGAGGAGAGCTGCAGGAATAAAAAAACTTATCATCAAAACAAATCATCAAACATTCTTGTAGTGGAATATACAAGAATGTTTGATGATTTGACTAAAAGTTGGAAGCTTTCAGTTTTGCGTTTTTCTTGCAAATAAAGGTTTAAAATGAAGGTACTTTTTAGTAAATAACAATAAAGTTGTGTTTTTGTTTAAACATACTGTCACAACTGTTTAAAATGTCACAATGAAATGTTTGAAATTCTCTAAGCTGACACCATTGACCTACATTTACCTTTTAAAGAAAACGGTTAAATGTTAACATAGGGAGCTATGAATTACTTTGGCAATTGTTAGAATCATACAGGACATAATATACAATTTTTCACAAATTATTTCAGCGTGTATTCAGGCACAAAAAAAATTACCGTTCTTATTACCCCGGGTTCCCATACAATTAGAAACTATATAAAACTGTTAATTCTTTACCTCGCAAGTACGCCTTAAGTCTGAAATGGATAAAAGATTACCAGCCGTCTGAAGATACTGAATATTCTGCAGGTGTAGCTTAAAATCCTCGGACAAAAGTTGCGATGACTCCAGATCGGGCTGCCGAGGGTAATACGCTTTCCTGTACCCCTTGCAATGCTTTGAACCGCCCGAGCAATCCTTAAACGCGCCGGTTTGGCAAAACCCACAGGGCGGTACGTATAAGTTTTCATTTGATAAGGACTTTCTTCTAGACTTGGTGCAGCAGCTGCATTTCTTTAAGTATTGACACTTGCTTTTACAGTTTCTGATTTTGCTGGGCACAGACTCATATATAATGCAGTTCCCGCATGTTTCTTGCGACTTTCTTCTCTCGGCAACCTTAGCCTGTGCCTCGCACTTTTTATAACAGGAGCAAGACTTGTCGACGGCGCCAAACGAGGAGAGGTTGAGGTTAGAAACACTCTTTGCCGTGTTGAGCCTGGTAAGCGGGGTGCTCTTCGCCTCTGCAATGCTAGCGTTTGAGCCCAAGTCTATAGTTAAGCTGGCATTAGAGCCCCTTCTCTCTAACAAACCCTTCGCTTTGAGTTTTATCGGTTCGGCAATGGGTCCGTCTGAAAAGTCCTGTAAAGTCATGATCTCAGGAAGCGTCTTTAACGTTTGCGACCCGGAAATGCTGTTGTTGGACGCGAATTTCTTTAAGTTTGAGCTGAAACTGGGCGCTAGGGTGGATCTTTGTGGTCCATCTTCAAAATCACATGTTAACTTTTTTATTTGTCGTTTTGGTGTGTTTGGCATCGAGAAGACATCTCTGGACACGTCCAGGGTCGACGAGGTTGCAGGTGGGTCCGAATCCAGGCTGACGGCTTTTAGTTTCTTTGATAAAGTTGGCGTCTTTGGAGATTGCACTACGAGGACTGGTTGTGGCATTGCATTTAGTGTTGACTGGTCTCTGAGGTCTAGGTTTGGGAAATTGCGTTCTTTTTTTACTTGTGTTGTCTGTGTGTTATCCATTTTCACTTAAGCTATTAATTCTACAACCTGAAATACGCCAGTGTTATAATTGGAAAAGAAAACAACAATTTTCGGCAAAAAACAAGGCGCACCAGCACCTTGTTTAACCATATTAATCCCATGCAGCTTATTTATGATATCCCTAACCATACTAGACTAATTAACAGGACTCACATTTAATGAAACTGATGCTATTTTTGATTTTTCTAATATTAAACACTCGTATGTATATCTTTATATAATTTTTATAAAATGCTGTAATTTGACGATGAGGTAATTCAAACGAGCTTACAACGGACTATATTTACGGTGGCACATTTGTAGGTGTTGTGTTTTGCTTCACTTGTGTTTCCCGTTCAAATCCCCGTCATTTTCGGACTGGTTTTTTAAAAATCGGCAAGAAACCGGAGCCATTCTGAAGCACATTCGCGTAAATTGTAAACAGCTGGTACTAGGTCAATCTTGCGTACAGCCCAGACGGAACAACATGATGTACGAAATCCACCAATCACTGAGCGAGTTCTGCAGCAAAACGTCCACTATTAAAAAATCACGCTGTACATAATCGATAAATTACGATTTTGTGAATGAATACCTCACACGGAACTAGACATGCGCCAAAATTATTTTATTAGCTAATAAAGCAACTATTTTCAAGTCTACGTCATTTATTTACAGATTGCTGATATTCACGAGTAAATTCCTGGAAATACAAAACCATTTTTAAATTATTTTCGACACCAAGGTAATGCAGGAAACTGTAAATTTTAGAATATTATCTACGCTTCATTTTATAGGCGGATCTGTAATTGTATGGTTGGATATAATAAAATAATCTCTCTTATCCTTTGTTAAATAATACCAACGATTCTATATTATTATTACATGAGCACGGCATTTTCCTAGTATATAAATATACTTCAGATGAAATTTTTTTCTGAGATACCTACCTATACAATAATAAATAATACAATCCTTGATCACATGTTGTCTCTGTTGGACATTAACTAATTCGTTCAAAGTGTTTTGTACTTGCCATGCTATTGCAGCTATTGGGACTGGTTATTTAATAAATTTGACATCTGGTAAATGTCCCTATATTTTGAAGATATTAACACTTTTCTACTGAAATGGGTGTATACTAGACCAATTTTTTTTGTGAAATTAACACAATTTCTGTGTTAGTTGTTGTAGGAGGTAGGAGGTGTTAATGAGTTTGGATGAAGTAAGCTGTGATATCGTGAGGAGATCTGTCAAATAACGTGGAAATAGGCAACTTGGAGAAAAGTTCAAAACTTGCGAAAAGTAGAGAAAAATGTGAAATAAGTGGTTGTTTCAGTGAAAACTCGGCGAAAATGATTGTATACTAGTGCGAACGCCCTTGGAACCATGGATTCCTTATCAGCAGATTTGGCTATCCAGGCGATTTTGGGTAAGTTGTAACAAAAATAATAGTTTTGTTATTTTTATTGGAAATCCAGCAAACATTGCTGTAAGAACGCTTATTAATATTTTATGTATATTATAATACCTTCTTAAAAACAGCCAAGCGTCTGATTAAATTTCCTAATCCTGTTATTGTGCTCTAATTTACAAATAAATTGAATAAATGTCTTTCAAGTTAAACGGGGGAGTGCTATTATTTCTTTATTTTATTTACATGGCATTCTAAACGAGAATCACAATTCCCAATGTAAATTAATACGATACTTTTGACTCGATTAACTGCTTGAACGCGGCCAAATCAGCTGGACGAGAGAAGAGTATTTTGATAATCAACAGGTGTTTCCACGAATTAGCGAAATTTGCGCCCAAGCTCGTATCGCGTATTCTAGCCATTTAATAACTGTGCTCGCTTCGCCAACCCAATCATTGGTTCGGAATTTTTTTAATGATATTGTTTATAGGAATGTTCTTAGCCCTAAATATATTGTTTCTGCAAATATATTGGTCAGGAACATTTACCTACTTGGGTTGAGGGTCATTCATCTTCCTGGTTGTCAATAATACGCTATTTAAAATAATACGGCAGAAGTGTAATTTTGTGTAAAGTGCTTTTATATATTTTTTGATGACACCAATTAAAACAGAAAAATGTTTGCAAGGCCTGGTTCTAAAATAACACATTTTACTTTAAAAGTTTTAGTCAGAAACGAGCCTTTGCTTGTGTTTGGATCTTGCTTCAGTAAATTCAAAAATCGCTGAGATTAGATAGGTATATACCTATATCGTCGAGACCACTAACGTAAAATGTAAAATATTTATTTATACTCAGTATAGGTATACATAGGTATCTACATATTTCTATTTCTACTTTTGTTAGTGTTAAATATTTTTGTCTTCAAAGGCGTAGATACATGTGATATTTGGTATGGTCACTTCCGGGATGTTTGCCACGTCGTCGGTTTATGGTTCCCGACGTTTCATGTTTCAGATCTTCTGAAGAAGAGAGTGATATGACTCTCGAAACGTTAAGAACCATAAACCGACGACGTGGCAAACAGCATGGAAGTGACCATACCATTGACGGAAGCCTACAGACCAAATTACATATATTTCTTATTGCATTTTAAATAAATAATTTAGATAAGCTGTTGGAAATGTGGCTGTAAAATTTTTTTTCGTCTTCACTCTGTAGAATTATGTGACGCGTTTTATGAATAAGGACATGGTCCATCAAACTCATTGTGAATTAAATGTTCAGTTATGCACGGCTTGTATCGAAAGGCGATTTAATTGCTTAAAAATGCGTTACGCGTACCTCATTCATTGAAGAACAGCGATTCATCCAGGAAAATGACGACATTGGATTAGTCTTTTTTTTTGTAACACCGCCATTTTGAGCGACACCAATCTGGAATTTGACATTTGTGTGACAACTGTCACATATAACGATTGACGGACCCAAATGATCGACAGGTCTGTGTTCGATTCATACTTTACAATGCAAATCTTTAAAATTGGCGGTTCAAATGTCATTAATAAAACGAGAGAGACAGCACAACGAAGTCTATTATATATAGCTGCAATTATATCCGATTAACGTTGTTGTAGTCCGTCCTGATTTGATTCGTATGATTTATATCTATGACGAACCGCCAACTTTAAAGATGTAAAGAGTATATTATAATAATTATTGTAATAATAGTAATTAGATATCTACGAGAAAACCAGTCAGTTTCATAAACACAACGAAATATCCTCGGAAATATCTATACAAAAACTGCCAGTTAAACTGCTAATTTTAGACCTACATCAACTGTCAGACGCTAGATCAGATTCAGATAATGTCAGACCAAAATTGGTCACTCGTGCGCATGCGTCTCACATTACGTATTTCTCGCCAACATGATTTTAGGCGCGATTTTTACACAGTTGAAATAAATACCCATCCGCTGTGTTTTCAAATTGAAATTGACAAGATTTTAAGTTTTGTGTAAGTATACACAGAGGTGGATACGTGTGAGTATTATTCTTAAATGTGCTAAAATTTTTTAAACAATGCCAACCTGTGTTGTCGCGAGGTGTTGTAATTATAGTCGAAACACTAAGGGAAGTACCCTTAAATATTTTCGCTTCCCCAAGATTGACGAGTTGTCAAAACAATGTGTGTTTTAGAAAACATGTTCCTCAAATTATTTCGCGATATTATATATCCTTCAAAAAAAAATATAAACGCAAGCTGGATTCTACGATATGTAGCAAAACAGAAAGTTAATCGCCACAGCGAACTAATGCAAGTAATGAAAACAAATGTAATTAAGAATTGGCCGCGGAGTCGCTGTATAGTTTGTAACAGGCATATATGAGAATGAAAAAATGCCGCATCGTCAAAGGGAAAGCCGATGTCTATGATGAGCCGCGCGTGCCGACTTTAATCTCGTCAAAGCGTAGCCGCATACTTTGACGATGCGGCATTTTTTGCTTCTCATATATGTCCGTTACAAACAATACCTTGACCACAAAACTACTTGTATCGCGTTCCGCTGCTCAAGATATGCTTGTAGGTATATGACAATATTCCATAACAGCTTAAAGCGAGGCAATCTGTATACCGAGAAAATTGACTGATTCGGAATTATTTTGTACCTACTTCCGATTTACATATAGACTGAAGAACATGGTTTCAGTTTTGTTAGCATTTAAACTTTGTCTAACAAACCAGGCATTGGCTGTGTTTCCTCCAAACACAGGTTAAGTTCACTCGGATTTTTATTACTATTTATTACAGTTGTTATCATCCGCGAATAGAATAAAATCAGCCCACGGGTCAGCATGCACCAGGTCATTAATGTAAATGAGAAATAATACTGGCCTTAGTACTGATCCCTGCGGAACTCCATATTTAGTTTTCCTCATCTGCGAGCAGCTCTTATAGTCCAGTCAATCTGTGAACATCTACATTAAATTATACAATTTGGGGGCTAGTACTATTTGCAAAAGGGGTGCATTCTGAGCATAATTCCAGATTTGAGGGTTACCCGTTTGTCGGTGGCGCCACTATCGAAAAAAAAACGCGTTTTATTTGATATCTCGAGAACGGTGCATTTTACACAAAAAACTAGAGACCTCTACTCTTGTAAATTAAAAGCCTTAACTTTTTTTTTGGCAACTTATTTTTCTAGCATCAACATTTTCCGAGTTATTTCGTTTGAAATGCACAAACTTACCTATTTTCGTCTTTTATATCGCCTTCATCTCCATAACCGTTCACTTTGATTGAATTTTACATGTTACCAAACTTATAGATTATTTAATTATCTAAGTACATATTTTGTTTGAAACTTTTTCTCCACTGACAATACTTAAGTTAGTTATACTTAAGTTAGTTAGTTATAGTTAGTGACAATAGTAGTTATTGCTTAGATTATCGGTCGAATTCCGCGCCATCAACGCAATATGACGTCATTCAGTGTAATAATAATAATAATAATAAAAATTATTTTATAACGGTTTTAATTATAGCTTTATTTTACCATATAAAATATATCTCGCACCCTTTTGCTGGTTCAATAATCACATCTATTGGAGCATGAAATTCACCCTGAACGCCTATCAATCCCCCTCGGGGTTGTATATCCAGCAGGTGCGGAACCACCGTCCAATGATACACCCCATTTAAACGTATAAACTCTTACTTCCTGTCACTTTTATTAAATCAATTACTTTTTATGTTCCACAAATCGGTTCGTTTATTATAAATAAGGGTGACCATCAGGTGTGTTGTTAATTTGGCTAGTTGTAATACTGTTTGTATTGTAGAACACTATAAATATGGCGTAATCAATGAAGACAAAAAAATGGGTTTCACCATGGATAATTGATGCCAATCGTTTTGAAACGTGATGAATTAACCAAAAGTCCTCGTGTCTAAATCAGAGGCGAGCTCTAGCGTCAGTGACCGAAAATATGTCACTTTTTTTTGTTGAAATTACTTATATTCAGAGCTGGTAAAATTTGCTACAAAATTCAATATATACATATTTTTGGTATTCCTAAGTTTGGGCGGTTAAATATCGGTTTCGAATACATACATAGATATTTTTTATTGGTCATTAGTCAATTTATATTGGGTAGATTATGTCATGAATATAAGTAAATATCTATATGTAGGTATATTTTATAACTTATTACATACAATTAATTAATTAATTATCTATTACATGTTAGCTATATTTGAATCAATATATATTATGTTTATAATTTAGAATCCAGTGCAATAGGTATGTCGTAGTGGAAAACAGATGTTATCATTACAACATTTTAGATAACTTTGATTGATTTTTGTTTATCAAAACAGAATTAGTGGAGTAAGTAAAATTGGACTACTAAGATAATCAGTAGAATAATAAAATCACGTGAATGTTATGAGTATTTACATAAATAAATAAGCTTGTTTGTTTTAAGTTTTAGTCGAATACATTATACATTTATTCATATCACTATAATATTAATAAATGCAAGTCCCAAATACCAAATGCTAAGCTACATTTTTTTATGTAGATTAATAATTGCAACATACAGCAACCAATGTTTTGGTTATGTCTTAACTAATATTAATCCATTGTTTTATCTGCTAAAAACTAAAAAACGCACAGCACACCAATTGTGGATTACATAAAAACGGCTGTTCTTGCACTAAATTACCATTAAAAATTTCAGACAATTACTACAGTAATACTTATTTATAGAAAGTGAAGTTAGTGAAGTATACGGTGTGTATCTCCAGTAAAATGTATTTCCAAGGGATTGTGCTAGGATTTTTCGTACCATCCACCGTTATTGGTTAAAAGTTAAAAGAACTACCAGCTTCTTCTTCTTCTTCCTCTGCGGCTCGGCGTCTTACTTTTCTGCGTTGTAAACTCGCCTTTGATTAGTGTCATTTATGGATCTTGTTTTTATATCCTGTTTGTTTTTTTTTAATGATAAGGCAAGTCAAACAAATTGAAAAAGACTGCCAAGGGCAGTTCTGTTGCTGGTAAAATGCACCGCATAGTCGGTGCCTGAAAGATACGTCGACGGCGATTATTGAGGTTAGATTTTTATAATATAATATTTATTGTTCTTGACTTCTTTTGTACTAAAATTATTGACCTTGCTGTCGACTCATCCCAAAACAGTACTTGAGGCACGTTCATTTACAGTTATAATCCAGTACCTGTTTTTAAATGTATGTATATATAAAAACAGTGTAGAGATCTAATTTATTGATTATTATTAATGTAATGTATTCTATGTAAACTAATAAGTGACAGGAGTTTTCAATATCATGGTGCAAGGACCTATGTGACGGCGTGTTATTTAAATGAAGTACTGGTAAGGGGTCATCCGGGGTCAAAGTAGACACCGAAATTGTAGAGGACCACTACGAGGAAAACTAGAGTGGTTTTTCAGCTTTCCATTTTTGGAAGTATGATTAAATTATGTGGCATCTTAGGTATTAGTACAGCTAATCACATTTCAAACATTCTCAGTTTTCTTGTAACTGTTTTGGGTAGCAGACGTACCACTAACACAAAGAACCAGATATCGTAAGTAATTTTTGATTGGCAATTAAATTATTATCTCGGGATTTCAGTTGTTTTTACTTTAGTACAAAAGATGTTAATTAGTTTTATATCTTTTCCCATTTTTTACTCTTTTAGGTTAGGGACTATGAAAGTATAATTTGCAATGGCAACTAGAAACAAACCTGGAAACAAGCATGACGACCACAGCATGGAGACCTTGGCCGAGGTATTTCGCTGCTTCATCTGCATGGAGAAGCTCCGAGACGCTCACTTATGCCCGCATTGCTCCAAGCTGTGCTGTTACGTTTGCATTCGTCGGTGGTTAACGGAGCAAAGATCTCAATGTCCGCATTGTCGCGCCTCTCTACACTTGCACGAGCTCGTGAATTGTCGTTGGGTGGAGGAAGTTACCCAGCAGTTGGACACGTTACAAGCGGTAACGCTGAGCGGTAGCAGACAAGATGAGAACGATAGGGATAGATGTGCAACGCATTTAGAAAAGTTATCCGTATACTGCTGGACCTGTCGTTGTTGTATTTGTCATCAATGTGCATTGTGGGGCGGGACTCATTCAGGCCACACTTTTAAGCCGCTGGACGAGGTGTACGAGCAGCACGTGACCCAGATTAAAGACGAGGTAGCGAAACTTCGGCGACGGCTTATGGAGCTCATAAGCATCGTTCAGGAAGTTGAAAGGAACGTCGAGTCTGTTCGGTCAGCCAAGGACGATCGGGTACGTGAGATTCGTAACGCTGTGGAATTGATGATAGCGCGGCTCGACTCGCAATTGAAAACCAAACTGTTGACGCTAATGGGGCAGAAGGATTTGCTGACGCAGGAAACTGAGCAGTTGGAGCATTTGCTGCATGAGATCGAGCATCAGTTGCATACGTGTACGCGTTCCGACTTAATTTCTAAGAGCAGCGAATTTTCTCGGTTGCTACACGGCATCAGGAAGAAACCAATGACCAGTTTTGTGACGGCACCAGTGCCGGCGGATTTCCACAGCGAAATTGTACCGTCTTATGATAGCAGTACCTTCGTTATGCACTGTTTTTCGCAGCTACAGCGTAAGGCAGATCCCGTGTACTCCACACCTTTACACTGCAATGGGCTTTGTTGGCGTTTAAAAGTCTACCCTGATGGTAACGGCGTTGTACGCGGCAACTATCTGTCAGTATTTTTGGAACTCAGCGCGGGTTACCCGGAAACCTCAAAGTACGAGTATCGCGTCGAAATGGTGCATCAGGCCAGCAGGGACTCCTCGAAGAATATCGTAAGGGAGTTTGCCTCTGATTTCGAGGTGGGTGAATGCTGGGGTTACAATAGATTCTTCAGATTAGACCTTCTCGCGAGCGAGGGCTACCTAAACGTTGCACTAGATACGCTAATACTCAGATTCCAAGTACGGGCGCCTACGTTTTACCAGAGGTGCCGCGATCAGCAGTGGTATATAAACCAGCTGCAGACCGTTCAGCACCAGTACATATCCCAGATCAACGAGTCCAAGGAGCGTCTCGCGGCTGAGATATCCAGAAATGCCGTAGCAGCCACCCTTGGCTCAAAGAAGCCAGTGGACGTGTCTAATATCGCCATGGCTAAAAATATGTACAACATGCCAAGCGCCTTAAACGATGTCGAGTCCCACCTAATGCCATCCACATCACAAGCAGCTGCCGATAAAACCTTCTCGAACGACCTCGCTAATTTCACCAAGAATTTAGCCGCTTCCAACAATTTCCAGAACAAAACTGACGAACGTCCGTGTAGCTTGAATAATAAAAACGATAATACAGTAGCAGCGAGGAGACCTGCTGACAGCACGCCACGGCAGGAAACTCATCAATTGTTAGGGCTCGGGGTGTCGTTGAGCTCCCCAAATTTACTCAGTTCTGCAGTTTCGTCGCTGATGCTCTCCAGTAGCAGTAGCGAGAGTGACCTTAGTGAACCGGAGCACCTAACCGATGAATTTGAGCAGCAGGACGGCACTCTAATAGCTGCAGAGAACTCCAATGACGAGAACGACGTTGATATCGAAACCATGTCGGGTGAGAATGACGTTGAGTACGCTGAGTTTTCCATGGCGCAAAGGATGATGGCGAGGGATCCCAGCTCGGCCAACAGTAGCGTGATAGGTGCCACGGCTTTGTCCCCTACTGGTCATGTCGACCGGTTCGAGGACAAACTGAAACTCTTCCAATTTTTTGGGAACATGCCCCAAGGTTTGCCCCCCCGTGCACCGTCATCATCTAGTACGAATGCTCTCTTAGACATGACGCCGTCAAATTTAGACCTAGCTCTGATCGGGTCAGCGTTGTCCATCAAAAGTGATGAGCCTAGTACCTCTCACGACACCAGAAAGAAGCTGAAGCAGCGATTCAAGGCGGCCGAAGCCCCAGCCTCTATACCCAGCACTCCCGGTATGTGGACTGAAACCGTACCCTTGTCGCATAACACGAAGGAGTCTGTAATGGGACCGTTGGAGTCATTTCTGCGTTCTATAAACTGCTACCCGGAGCACGACCAGACCCGTAAGAAAGAGTCACCTTGTAAGGAGAAACGTAGGAATACCGGTCAGTCGTCTAAGTACTCTGTACCGCTCCTGCATCCCACATCGCCACCCCCCTTAAGCGATAACGTGGATTCATGCGCGCAGCCTTCATCTTCGACTGGCTTCAGCTGGACCCCGGCTTTATTAGGCCAGAGGCGCACCAAGTCGCCTAGGCTTCCTCAAGGCGATCTACCGGTGCCCGAGAAAGAATCTGGCCGGTCTGATGACCAGCCGCATTCCGCCTAATGGTATTTATTAACGTTGGAGAATCCGGACATTATGGTTAGCGGAATTGTAACTTAGGCAATATAGTTTTAGTAAATGTGAGAGTTAAATGAAATGTAGTTCTTGGATATGCAAACAAATAGTCAAGCATTCCATTTATAGAGGCGGTTTTTAAGTAGACTCTGAAATCTGGCTTATAGTGGCTATGGACTTTATATTCGTAGCCTTGTACTTGCCAATATTATATACAGCGACTGTTTTTTCTGGGCCGCTGTCGATGTCTAGACTAAAAACTGGTTGGGCTGTTTGATTCAATGTGATTATATCAAGTGATTTAGGCGTAAATCAACATGATGGAATTGTGATTTTTTTTTGTTCGGGTCCACCTGTGTAAAGAAAGTTTACTGTCAAATTCAATTGTTCGGATGTAATGACAATTACGGTTCGATCCTGGTTAACTAGGTTGCTGTTTACGCAGCTGGGCTTTACAATATATTATATTATGTATAATTTAAGTTTTTTATAGACACAGTCTGCTTTTTTTAACAAATTTTCTTTGCATTGGTTTACTCATTTGTGCTATTTTTTTATTTTTGATTACTTGCAATGGAGGATATCTTGTGGAAATTAATATTAAATAAAATATCTAGAATGATGCTTGTTCTACTTTCCTTCCTCCACACCCACATCTATTTTTCCCATAATAATATTTTTGCCCTTTTCACTAGATTATTAAATCTCAAACCAAATATGTTTATTTCAAAGCTAACTGATAGATATTAACCTCATGCAACTTTGTTCAAATATAAATCTCACAGTGTTAAATAAAAAAGCTCATTTTACGTTGGTGTTGAGTGATGTCACACAGCCCGTAATAAGTTGACAACATTTGTCAAAACGCCTAAATAGCCCACAGCTGTAATTGTTTACACTTAGTTTTGTGGTTATGTTTTGCGCGTTCCTCTACGAAATGTGTTTTGCTTTGTTTCTGTACATTATTGTATGAAAATGGAGCCAGGATTTTCTAAAGGAAGTGCAGAAAATCCGCCGAAAGTTGATTTTAGCATGGAGGTCCAGTTTTACATGTCAAATTTAGATTATTTATCAGCAGAAGTCAAGTGGCAACAAAGACAATTTAAACGTCAACTGTCAAAAAAGCAGCCAACTTTGGAATATAGGTAGTATAGTTCTGTGCACTTTTAGATTTCCGAGTGTCACAATTTTTTTCAGTATGTGACGGATACAGTCGACTAATACCAAAAGCCTTTGCGGCTTCTCTTTGAGTCGTGCGGCGAATGCTAGACGGAGTCAACGCCTTCCCTTTTGTACTGTGATTGGTTGAAAATGTACTGACGTAAGAGCTCTTCTCTTCAATTCGCGTTAAGATGCTATTTATAGTTGTTTGTTTACAAGTCTCGGTGGCCACCTGCGATTTATAAAAACTGAGTTGGCATCCTTTACTCTTTGCCGCCAGAATGGCGACACTCGGAAATCTAAAAGTGCACAGAACTATACCAATACACCGTCGTGTCATGTTCACGGTCGTAGGCTCTGTGACGTCACTAAGGAAGGATATGAGACGTCATGTATAAGCGCAGCGCGCACTTGTCTTCCGCATGAAGAAGGAAAAAAAAATCTTAGAAATCGGGCTAAAAAAAAGTAAAAAAATACGGCGTGATTGTTTTCTAAAACACTTATCACATAAAGCAAAAAAAAGTCAGTGGAGAGGCCCATTATTGTCAGTCTTGTAATGTTAGTAAAAGTACGAATTAATATTTAAGTGGTAAATCCTGTCAGAATGTATAAATATATTTTCTAAACGGTCAATATTTCTTATTGTAGCTACTGATAAAGCAAAATTCGTTCACTTTATGTGATTTTTACTATAGCTATCATATATTATAATTATTAAAATCACAACAAACAAATTAGATCGTGTAGATGACGTCAGTACTGTCAAAAATGTAAACATAACCTGTAACATCCTACGGTTTTGTGCACTAATCTCGTGTGTTTTGTTCGCGTTTGTCTAATTCGTTTTTGCAAAATAATGTCAAATTTCCGTACATAAACTATCACGATACATCTACAAAGCAAGCTATGAAACTATTGCCCTCTCCAGCTAAGCGATACGCCATCTGTCTAGAAATAAAGTAAGCCACATATGTCTATTGTTGTTCTATGTTAAACTGTTATTAAATCCGTTTTTCGTGCGTTTTCTAATCTAACACTTATTAGAGACGTGTTAGTGTATTTCCGAAAATTTTCCTTTGCAGTTTTATTACCGTATTTTTACTATTTAAGTTTTTATTTATTCTGAAATACAAAATGGCTGCAAATTGCAAAAAAGGTTTATGAGGATTTTAATTACTTTATTTATTGATGTTGCAATTAATATTGATAATATTTATACTTACTTAATTCAAATGATCTAAGTATAATTATCAGTTTTTTCACAAACAGTTGTTCATAGATTCTGTACGATACAATAATAATAAAATAAATCTGATTTGATGGAATTACAATTTAAGTAGCTTACAAGGCTTCTAAAACGGCCGCGGCGCGGCGTGGCGCTGCAATCTTAACATAACATTACCCAATGAGGTTGTTAAGTGTATCCCAATGACATAGACATTAGCAGAGCAATGGATAAACAGAGTACTTGAGAGTGCCACATTCGTTTGTACTGACAAATAATGCCGACACGGCGGCCATATTTACTCCTATTATATTATATTATGGAAATAGGAAAGTCCAACTTATGGAAATAGTACGGCCCGGATAAATAGTATTTTGAAATAGGAACAAAGAGAAACGATTTTCAAATCTTTGGATTGCATAATTTTGTAGGTTACATGGGTAAAGTTTTTTGGACGGGAGTTTGAGGTCATTTGTGAAAAAAATGGGCCACTGCTTAAGGCAGTATATTAGGCCACGAAATGACTAGAAGAAATCACTGAGGTCACTTTTTTAAACACTCCAATTATTTTTTATGGATAATATTAAACCTTTGTATAAAGGCAAGCAGACTTCAATTCATCATAAAACTATAATTTTATATTTAGACCTGATTATAAAACTTTAAAATGTCGACAATTTTTTAAACGGAACTTAAACTTATTTTGACACATTTACATGTAAATGTGTCATAATAAGTTAGGCTTAAACATAATCCAGGATTAACACGTGCGGAGCACTCGGCCATTTAGGATTTAAAGGGGGGGGTTTGGGGGCAAAAGAAGGTGGAAATCTTTCATATCCCTGTTTCGGTTTGTTATTGATCAAACTAAATTGTCGTCGGCTATATCAAATGGGATACACGCGAACATAGAATTATGGTCTTGTTGTTTATACTTCTATCATGTATTCGGGAGATTTATTATTCTGAACGTTTGAGTTTTTAGGAGTCTTGGGGTCGCTTTTATACGCGAGGGTGCCGTATAATGATGATGATTATCATATTATTATGGGCGGCCGTAAAGTAAAAAATAAATACAAGCGTGTTGACGGGGAAGGCCATTTGTTCTCGCTTGGCAAAATGGTTTTTTTATATCCAATATCAAACTATATATATATAGTGTGAGCAACTTTAAAGCGTATAGCAGATATTTGCTTAATTTAGCAAATTTATTTATTTTAGCAAACCTAAAAAATCCTTCCAAAGGTATACTTCCCAGCTACGTTTTGAATATAGCGAAGTATTTATCAGTTCTAAAGGCGTAAACTTGGGAGAATGTTCATATCCCGAAAGCCATACGTAGTTATAACGCCCAAAATGGCCGCTGTATGGCATAACAATATATATATATATATATATATATATATATATATATATATATATATATATATATATATATATATATATTTGGGGGGGGGGTTATCTTGGGATAGTAGCAATAAAACGACTGATTATAATACTTTTTTGGGCCTTTTTCAAAAGAGTATTTTATTTATGACATATTTGACATAGGCAAAAATGACAGTTTTAATTAATTTTTAAGGTTACTAGACTGTTCGATTAGTATCATAGGGAAGACCAGTCAAGAAACCCTACGAACTTAGGCTATTTTATATTTCATTATTATTCTAATTTTGGATATGTTAATATTATGTAGATGTATATTTATAGTAAGTAGGTAGGTATGTA
The DNA here is from genome assembly GCA_964058915.1 of Tetropium fuscum. NCBI lineage: Eukaryota > Metazoa > Arthropoda > Insecta > Coleoptera > Cerambycidae > Tetropium > Tetropium fuscum. The sequence continues at coordinate 1,119,561 of CAXKVY010000072.1, read as the reverse complement.
TGTACGTATATAAGTTTATATATAGATATAATGTTTTTTGTTAATTTATTGAATACTTTTATATTAACAAATTGTAGATTGCAGAAAGATGTTCTCTATCTTTCTTGTTATTACATACATTAGGATTTTTTTGGATATAAATTGATTCCATAATTAGGCGTGTTTTATAATTTAGTATTTTCGTAGTTAAATTGATGACCTGTTTCATTAGAATGTGTTTTTAGAGCTGTAATATTAGCTGCATATTTGTGACCTTTTAAACGTTCTTCAAGAAGTTGCATTGTTTGACCAATGTAGACTTCATCACATTGTTTACATGGAATTTCGTATATACAGTGTGTAGTTTTTTCATGTGGATTTTTGTCTATTAATCTTGTGTAAAGGAATTTTAAGTTGTTTGTATTTTTGTGTGTTGCGTGAATATCATATGTTTTTAAAATGTTTGAAATATTTTCTGATAGTTGTGGTATATATGGTAAGGCGAAAGGTCACAAATATTCACAAAAAAAATATTCTAATGAAACAGGTCATCGTTTGATTATCCATCTTTAATTGAAAAATGCGATTAAATTGGTGTAAATAGGTCAAAGTTGAGGGGTAGTCACCAATCGTTGAGTCCTATTGTACCCACAAAAAGGCTGCTTCAATGAATATCAGCTGTGGATATTTCATAAATCCATATTTATAAAATTAGTTGACCTGGGACCTGCGAAACAGTGTCGTCCGTATAGTGCTTTAGCGTACTAAAGCGCTATAAGCATGTATACTGATATTGAATGAGTTTGAGTATCCTCCGCCAATATTCTTGGGTATATATGTGACCTCGATAAGAGGGGGCCGAGCGGTACCATCGCTCTGTGCCCCTAATTATCCTCCAAAACAGTTGCGGTGTACAGTCTTTCTAATAAGTATGCGTAGTTCAACGACCGGCAATCCTGGCCTACACAATGTTTCTCATGGGCGTAGCCATTTTTTTTCTTAGGGGGTTGAAAGTTGAAACAAAAATAAATATGTACAAAATAGCTAAGTAGCCGTGAAAAATAAACTTTGAAACGGAAAAATAAAATAAATATATATTCCAAAATATAGCAAAAAATTATCAACAAAGAATAAAAATAAATATATCTATATTCCAAAATAAAGCAAAAAATTCTCATAAAAAAATAAAACAATAAGACAAATAAAATAAATCACCTATATATCCAAAATAAAGCAAAAAATTCTGAGCAAAAAATAAAAATACCTTGATACCTTACACCTTAATACCTTAATACTTACCTTAAAAACGTGTAATTAATACCGCTATTTTCTCTCACTATTTAATACAATTTTGTTCTCACCTACCGATCGGTAGTGCCTACGTTTTGGAATATTTTCCTTCGTTCGCCAATATTACATTGTTTGTTGTTGTTGTTGTTAAAACATTGTTTGTTTTAATGTGATTGTATCACAATCACATTAAAACAGCACTATATATATGCGAATATCTCAACCAACGCACTACTCTCGCGCGAATGACCGTTGCAGATTACAGAATACGCGCGAAATTCCCGCAAACCCTCCCATGCAAGAGAGGCGAACGTTTGCGACTGTTTTAACTAAACACAGACAGCGCGTCATACCAATAAGTTAAAAAGAGATATACTGCTGGCATATCCGGCCTTGGGTCTACAATAGAGCGGATTTGCCGCTTTTAACTATAAAAATAAATGTTTACGGAATTGCCATAAGTAGACGAAAATAAATGTAAATATGGCTAATATCTTGGCCTATAATATATTATTGTGTGCACAATTATTCTTTTATGACATTCATAAATAATATAATATACAACTTTAATATAGTATTGTGGAATTTGATATTTTAATCGAATATTGAGGAATTTGAGAAATACATGTGGCGACTGCGGTTTTCCCGTAAGCGGTCAGTCAACTATACATCCTTAGGTATTAGAAAGACTGTAGGGTGTAGAATCAGCCATGTGGGTACAAATAAAATTTAGGAAGGGTACCTACAAATAAAACAAGGGACGGTGCGAATGTATGTAGGTAACCTATATGCGTTAAATAGCAAAAAAATATTTTTTTAAATATTTTTGCGAAACGTTAACTATACCGTATAGGTATTAGGTATTATTGTGTATATATACCGGGTGATCCAAAAAAAACTTATTTTTTTTTGGAAATTTTTTATCTGTTCAATACTGGATAGGGGTGGAACCTTTGATGTAACTGTAACACTCGGAGTAGTTTCCACAAACACCAAAACACTTTCACTTCGCTCGACGCGCGTTTCGCCAACCAAGTTGGCATCATCCGGAGACGATTAAAACTCACACGTTTTAATCGTCTCCGGATGATGCCAACTTGGTTGGCGAAACGCGCGTCGAGCGAAGTGAAAGTGTTTTGGTGTTTGTGGAAACTACTCTGTTCAATAATATCGTTAATTAATAACCGATTTTAATTATTGAAAATCTAAAACGTCAAGTCCGACTTTAACCAATCAAAAACCAATTTAATATTTATCTATGTTATAGGAGCAGAAATAGATATTTTTTTATCAATATTTTCATAACTTTTTGAGTCAATTTCACTGTGGCTAAAGCACCAAATCAGCGTACTAACTATTTACTATTTATTGATCAGTGGCGGCTCGTGGTCTTTTGATTTGAGGAGGCTAATCTTATAGGTAGGGTGACCAATTGCGTGACGTGACATTTCAAATAAGGGTAGCAATTCTTAGAAACCTATACCTATTTTTAGTGTAACTCAATTTTTTTCATTTTTGGCGTAGCGTCACAGATAAGTAGTTGAATTAAATTAGTCATATCGGTTGTTTCATCTATAACAATAGCAAATAAACGAGCCTGCTAATTTCAAATTAAATTTTCTTTAAGATAGTAGGGACACTGCCAAATTTAAACAATTGCAGTAATTGAATTTTTAAAACAACTGCCGTATACCTACTGTTAACAGAAATTAGGTCTTTTTTTAGTTGCAGCAAGTTTTTTGTTTCTATTTTTATTAACCACACAGTTTTTACTAGTCTAACATGATAGTTAGGAAATGGAAATAATCAGTTGTATTTTGCTATTGTCAATTGTGAAAGTACACTTAGATAAATATGCTACTTTGTCCAGAAGAATATATTTTTTTTTATTTTAGTATCTAAGCATGTGTTCTATATTCATGGCATAATAAAAATTAAATTAACTTTTAAAGATTAAAAGAAATATATAAAAATAAAATGTTAAGGGGAGGCTTAGCCTCCCTTGCCCCCTCTGAGGAGTCGCCACTTTTATTGATGATTTGTTCTGCAAAAAAAAATCAACAGATCTCCGTCTCCGATCGAGCCGCAAAACTCTTGACTCGAGCCATCTTTAATACTAAAAAACCGAGCTGGCCTTGTGCCTGTTAATTTAATTATCCCCCTAGAAGCTTCAAAATAGAACCGCTTAACGTTTAAGGCAGCAAATCGTGACTACCAGCCATTGAAAATTAATATTTTACAGGTTCGTTACAAGATACATTAAATCAAGGGCACATTGTCCATTAAAATGCTATATTAAAAGTCTATTGAAACTAAACGAAGGTTTCTTCGCTCCTCAAGGGCCCGATCGTGGCCGCCGCGTCACGAGGCAAACTTTCAGAACGAAAGCTAGGACTAAGGGATCGGCCTGCCATTTTTATAACGGGGTTTAGAGATATCGATATTACCAGATGCCCCAAATTACCAGAGTCACGCGAGGGTTATCTGCGAGCAGGAGCCAACGGCGAGGGAGATCGATTTTCGGGAACACAGCATTGGCTGGACATCGCCCTATTCAAACCAATGAGAGGGTCACATGGAAGCGGGTGGAAGATTGCCATCAGGCTTTCAGTTCCCATACAGGGCCGTTCAAGTTGGTAAAAAAAAAGTTGGATTTTTTTATTTCTTATTTTAATAATTACGCTAATTTTTAACCGATTTTAATTATTAAATTACTAAATTAAAACTAAAAAATGAAGTAGGTATATAATTATAGCATTATATATAGCGTTATAAATAATCTTATAATGATATTTTAATAAAATTGTAGGTGGCGCTAGTCACCAAATTGAGACAACTTCGTGTTTCGCTTGTTTTTTTGTAATTAAAATAACAGAAAAAGTGTAAACAAGTATAATTAAATACACTTGCAAATATTTTATGACCTCAAACACTAAAATCGACCTTTAGATCTCGTAGATCTACTCCATAAAATAATACTTATTTATTTTATTAGTGGGATAAAGGCACTATTAACGTACGAATGCGGTAGTTGCAATACGAGGGCGGTAACCTGTGTTGGTATAACAGCACGAGTATGTTTATCAGTACGAGCCTTTATGACACGAATTAAATGCATTTTATCTACGACAGCCTATGATTGAAGAAAATTTAAGACATCTGAATATGAAAACCAAATTGGCGTGTTCTTTCTGCGGAGTTGTAAGGTACTCCAAGTAATAGCAACCAAAAACCATCCAATTTTTATGTAAACAAACAATGCAAATTTCGTGAAATTCTTTAATTTTATATATTCATTTCATTAATGCTGTTAACATTAAATTGTTGATTGGAAATTGATAAATTGATTGGATTAACAGTGAACAAAAAGGGACTAATCACAGACTTATGTCTCAAATTCTCTGGTATATTTTAGTTTGATATATGTTAGACCAACTTGTTAAATCATGTCGATATCTACAAATCCAATGAAATCACAAATTTCAAAGACGCTCAATCAAGGCATAATACCACCGTCTTGGTCATTTCCAATGTGGGTAGTACCCAAAATGATAAAGCAGCATTTTGTGTAGAAAATAGCCATTACGAATTCGTTCGTATGCCATTTGGTTTTAAAAACGCACTGTCCACTCTCCAACACGTAATGGATAATATTCTGTTAGGTATCCAAAATGAACGTTGCCTCATCTAAATGGTAATTATTATATATTCACCCACGATGCATGAACATATTTCTAGGCTAACTGAAGTATTCAAAAGATTAAGAAAAGCTAAATTTAAATATTCAACCCGATAAGTGTGAATTCTTAGGAAAATAAGTCGCTTGTTTAGGTCACTTAATTACCCAAGATGAAGTAAAACCAAATCCCTCTAAAATCGATTGTATCCGAAGTTTTCCAGAACTAAAGAACAAGAAAGACATTAATTCATTATTAGGGCTCGCTGATTTTTACTGTAAATGCCATAATAGGCTTGCATTTGGCAATCGCAGAAATTTCACGTTCAAGGATAATTGAAATTGAATGTAAATCTACCTTGTATTGGTGTTAAGTAGGTATATTTAGTTGAGTATGTTTAGTTAGTATATTTACAGCAAATTTTGTCCGATAGATTATAATTTTAACTGTTATATTCAGTGGCGTGCCCAGAAATTTCGTCTGGGGGGTTAAGTGTATGAGAGGGGGGAGAAGAAAATCGGTAATTAAAAAATATAATAAAAATTGAAAGAAAAATCTATTCTTAAAAAGAAACAAAACTGATTTTAAAAAACCTACAATCCAAAATCAAGTCTTCGTTTTTTGGATTTGGCCAAGTCATAAATTACTTCGTATAAAAGGGAAAAAGTTTCTAATTTATTATCCTCGTAAAATATAATTTTGTTTTTTGGTCCATGTCTTTAGATGCATTGGTTAAAAATTATCGCACCATACAGAAATCAATTGAAAAAACTTTCAGGGTGAAAAGAAACATTTTTTAATTAACAAGAAAACAAAGGAAAACAAAGAAATAAAATTATGTGAGCTGATCCCTAGTAGGTTGTGTTGCCACCTCTAGCTCGAATTACAACCTGAATCCGCCATGGCATACTTCTAATGAGGTTTTGAATGACGGGTTGAGGAATATTATCCCACTCATGAAGAGTAACCTGTTCCAGCTGTTGAAGGTTCTGTGGGGCTGGTAGACGTCGTCCCACTGCTCTCTTAATGACGTCCCATAGGTGTTCGATGGGATTTAAATCCGGGCTTCGTGCTGACCAGCTCATAACATCAATATGGACTTCATTCAAGTACTCAACACAAATTCTTGCTACATGTGGTCTTGCATTATATTGCACGAATATGAAATCAGGACCAATAAACGGAGCATAGGGCATTACATGCTCCTGGAGAATGTTCTCTACATAGTATTCCACATTCATTGCCCTTGCATGACTAACTCCGTACGGCCATCGAAAGAAATACCCGCCCAAAACATTTTGGAGCCACGACCAAAGGGTTCGTTTAGAACGAAATTGAAGGCAGCTTCCCTGTCCCCTTGTCTTCTATACACACATTGCCGCCCATCACAAGATTTTAGGATTATTCTTGTTTCATCGGAGAATAGGACTTTCCTCCAGTCATCGATAGTCCAATTTTCATGTGCTCGTGCAAATCGTAATCGAGCTACCCTCTGAGCCCTGGTGCCTTTATGGGCCTTCTACTGATCAAACCTGCCTCCCGTAGTCTTCTCCATACAGTAAGAGCAGAAACTTGCACATTTCTAACCATCTCAAGTTCACTCTTCAATTGCGAACTTGTTCCTGTCCGATTTCTTAAAGCATTTTGGCGGAGAAAATGGTCATCCCTAACATTCGTTGCCCTTTTTCTACCCTGCCCATGTCTCCTGGAGTGAGAACCAGTTGCACTGTGACGTTCTAACATTCGATTTATTGTCGAATGGTTAACACCCAGAATTCGAGAGACATATCGCATACTTCTACCCTCTTCAACCAAAGTTTGCGCTCTTACACATTCCAATGCTGTCAAATGTCTCACACGATTCATTATTTTAAATTGCTGAATATTCCTCAGCACCGTTTTGTTTTTAAAAATGTCTCAAAATGAGATTGCATACCCAATCATTGTTTTTTGGTTGACATACGCCGCCTACGTTTTACATATCACTTGTAACAGCAGAGTAAATTAACAGTAAACTGTTGGTGACAAATTCATTTTGCTCTTAAAAATGAACCAATGTATCTAAAGACATGGACCAAAAAAACAAAATGTAGGAAAGGAATGGTTCTTAACAAAAATTGGTATTTTTAAAGAATTTGGTTACGAAATTATTCCACCGAGTGTTTTAAACTTAGGGTTATATAACAACCTTTTAGTTAGCCCTGTATAATACCTAAACCGTCCTCAGTTAACAAACGACTGGATATGCAAGTTGAAATTAGTCGTTTTATCTACAGTATTCTAAAAAAATTATCAAAATTGGACTAAAAGTAAAAAAGTTATGAGACCTCAAATTTTAGCAAATATTAACGTGGTGCGATAATTTTGAACAGCAGTTTATTTAACAGATTTTGGATAGCATGTATACGTACTCAAATAAATTTAATAGAGGACATGAGTTTGTTTCTATTTGATCATTTAATGTAGTCCCAGATTTATTTGTCTTATTAATCTCTAAAGATTCTAATAAATTTATATTTTTGTTTAGTATAGTAGATCTATCTTTTTTCGGTTTTTCTTTTTTTCGCTTTTTTGTTTGAAAATTCTGAGCCTTGGGGGGGGGGGGTTGAACCCCCCCCGTGGGCACACTACTGGTTATATTATGGGTGTTTGCCACACCGCGGCGGCTGGTGAGGGGTGGGCTAATAACGATGTTACATGTAATTTATTATTGTTTCATATTTATACTTTTTTCCTCAAATTCAATTCAATTATAAATAAAACATTTACTTATATTAACACCTAATATACCTATATTTACATTTGCGTTCAGCACCCGCTCGCACCGGCTATCGACTAAAATGTAAATCTGCGGGCGGGGTGCCGAGGGTGAACGGTCACCGGCTGGCGCGGAGGGCTTTCACTGAACGCGCCCGCCAGCGGCCAAGATTCAAAATAGTCGGTTCAATCGGTTGCCATGGAAACGGCGCGCTCCTTATCACGCGTTTGAACGGGATTGCGGGCGAGCTCCGACGCGGCCCTATTCTGCGCTATGCGCTGACGCTCACAGTCGTACTCACCACTCAAACGGTTGATGTACGCGCGCCGGTTTTTTTGTTTTATAATATTGTGGGTCTAAACACTCCGTCCTGTGCCAAAATTGAATTATTTAAGTCAAGTGCTACCCGGTTATAAAAATCGAGTATAAGCATAACTTATATATTCCGTAAATAAATATTTACGGGATTGCCATATTAAAGTAGACGAAGATAAATGTAAAAATGGCTAATATGATGGCCTTTACCTACTATACTATTGCATGCACAATAATTCTTGATATTTAAATTGAATAATGGGAAATTTGAGAGTTACATGTGGCAACTGCAATTGCTTTTTAGGCGGTCAGTGCACTTTGTATATTTATTAGAACTACTTGTATTTGGAATAGAGTAACTGACAGACCGTTATGTCGTGTTCAAGGTCGTAGGCTCTGTGACGTCACTGAGGATGGATACGTGACGTCATGTATAAGTGCGTACTTGTTTTTCGCACACTTGAAAAAAAAAATCCATATAAATCGTGCTAAAAAAAGATAAAAAAATACGGCGGGATTTTTTTTATAAAACTATTATATAAAGCAAAAAAAAACAGTAGACCTATTCAACAAATCAGAATAGAGGAAAAAAAGCCATGATTTATTTCTGCCAATTTTTGGATCTATGAATTTTGTCCAATATATTATAATTTTAACCGTTATATTATTATTATATGACTGAAAATGACGACATTATCAATATCTCAGTAAAGAATGACAATGAATGTATTATTATTATTATTAGAAAAATACGCTATGTCTATAAGGCTGGTAAAATCGAGTCCCAAATGGGTAGAAAAGATGAGCCACATTACACAAGATAAGAAGAGATTAAAGGATATTTAAAAAGAAACTAGAAACACCAAACGTGTACAAGTGAAATATAAAAAATTCCACTGAAATAAAATAAATCTCCCGCATCATTCCGATTAATAGTTTCTTAAGTTGGGGTGCTAAAAGGCCCTAAAACAATAAAACCCCGCGACGCCTCGTCAGGAAATATTGATACAACAAAGGGCACGAGCTATTAGCGGTCTCCGCACATATTCCGAATTTCACTGAAAATATTCTAATTTTACCCCATTCTTCCGAAGTGTAATAATGGTAGCCTGGCAACGGCCCAGTGGGGGTAGAATAACAATTTCCCCGCGGACATCCACCGAAATATTTTGCAGTGCCCAGCGTATAACCCGACCGTAAATCGGGATATTTTTACCATTAAATTAAATTAATAGAAAACAACCATCTCGATATTGTAAACGCATATAATCGAGCTAATTCAATTGACACTTACCGCGTCATCCGATACGTAAAAATCCGCTAAAAGTCCTGTGTTTGGACTGGAATTAGATGCGGAAATCGTAACAATAATCGCGAAGTATGAAAACGTTTTTTTAAGTTTCTGTGCGGAAGAGGTCGAGTCGCTTGTGGATATAGCGGTGGATCTTCGGGTTGTCGTGGATTATCCCCTTAAACGTGACCCCGTGAAAAATGTGCCAGTGACGCGGAATTATGGAATTTTGGGATATGGACGATCGACGGGAAATACGACATAGGAATTTGCAAGGTATGGGGTAGAATCCCATTGCTTCCCATTCAAACTTTATCGACGTGCGTACGCCATAGTCGTGTTTTTATCATTCGTCGAAATTGAATATAATAATTGTATAAAGTTGTTTTGATTTATTGCGTCACATAGTGTTTGGTCAGATAATGCATTTAAGGTAGTTACAAGAAGTGATTTACTGTCATTTATTTCTTAAATACAAAGCCGCGAATACAAATGGTGTTATGCCTACATTCTACAACGTATCTATCAATAATAAAGAGTTGCTTCACTTTACTTTACTTCAACCCCCGGCCCCAAATAACATTCTTCCATGTCCCATTTAGTGTTGCTCGTTAAAACTGATGTAACGACTGAAGTTCTTATAAGGGTTATTGTAGAGTTAAACTCGTTAATTGTATAAAGTTGTTTTGATTTATTGCGTCTTGCGTCACGTAGTGTTTGGTCAGGTAATTAATTTAAGGTAGAGACAAGTACTCATTTACATGTCATTTATTTCTTAAATACAAACTCGCGAATAAAAATGTTGTTGTACCTGCGGTATTGCAAAGGTCAAAGTCCATTATGTAGTCCGTTAAGGCCATTAACGGTTGAAGATGGAAACCTTCAACCTAACGCTTAACATGATTTAACTACTGTTAGTTGTACAAGGGTCATTGAAGCACCGCATTACGACCCTGTAGAAAGGTAGCCTTACAAAGGTCATTAAGGAACACTGTCAAATCACAGTGAAACATTGAAAATTAACAGGACCCGTATAATTGGGAGCCTGTCTTCCATTTATTGGTGGTAACAACAGAGGTTATCCGGTATGACTTTGATACGTCTCATAAACAGAAATAATATGATTTTCATCTAGTTCCTTTTTTGGGGATGCGTTCGCCACTAGAAGACTAATTGCGCCAGCGATTTTAAGAGGGACCATTACTAAGCAACCCATAAAATCAACTCAACTATCATGGCTGAAGTTTTTAGGTTTTGTTTAATCGTTTTGTGAGTTATTTATTAATTTTTGGTATTAGGAACAACTTTTTAATCGATTCCGGATTACCTATAGTAGGTATATACTCCAATGTACCTGGAATTAGGGGATGAACCGTATTTCATTGAAGACGACTTGGAACTTGTAGTATTAATTTAGAAATAATAAAACAACAGTGCTGCAAAATATGGCCAGAAAATATAAATTTAAATGAGCTAAATTACTTAATAGACCGAGAATATATTGAAATGTCTGTAGTTAGAAATAGTTTTTTTCCACGACACATTTTCCACAAAATACCGAAAATCGAGGCAAACACTTCGAATTGACAAACGACAAATATAAAAAAAGTGAGGTTAATGTTAACCATATATATCACAAGATCAAGATAGATATATGTTCAAATTTCACCTGTGCGTCCAACGTGCAACCTGTGCGTCCACCAAATTTAAATAAAAATAGGTAAAGAAACTTTTAATTTAAACGGTTTTATTTCAAATCATCAGTTGGACTAAAAACTACAAAATAGTTAGGACACAACTGAGATTCTGACGTTTGCTAGGAAATAAAAACGTGGGGCGTATTTGAAATATGGTTTTTATGCGTTTTTCTTTCCCTATTTTAATTTTGTAGTTTTTAGTTTTTTTAAGTTTCACCGTCCACCTCCTGTCTTCATCATCTAACTCTCGTCTCCAAGTACATTATAATGTATGGGACTCGTTAAAAGCAACCAAATGAGACCAGTAACCTTAAACAACCCCAAGTACCAAGTTTCAGACATAAATTCGATGGTCCGCCATTTTGGAATCGCCATATTGATTTGTTTAGTTTGGGTCAAAAATTGTATTGAGGGGCATTAAACACCGCAGAGTTTCGAGACAAATCATTTCATAAATAGTATAGTCCGCCATTTTGGAACCGCCATTTTGATTTTTTTAAGTTTAAGTCAAAAAATGTATTGAGTGACCTTAAAGTTTCAAGTTTGAGACAAATCGGTTCATAAATAGAATAGTCCGCCATTTTGATTTTTTAAGTTTGAGTCAAAAATTGTATTGGCTGACCTTAAACACCGCAAAGTTTCAAGTTTGAGATAAATCGGTTAATAAATACTTAGGAAAGTCCGCCATTTTGGATCCGGCATTTTGATTTTTTTAAGTTTGAGAAAAAAATTGTATTGAATGACCTTAAACACCGCAAAGTTTCAAGTTTGAGACAAATCGGTTTATAAATACTTAGGAAAGTCCGCCATTTTAGATCCGCCATTTTGTTTTTTTCAATTTTTTTAAATTGTATTGTCACTATACACCTACTAAATTTCAAGTATCTATCTCATCGGGAAGTAGTTGAAAAAGCAAGATTTGAAACAAATAAATATACGTCAAGCTAAATAACACTGTTTAAAAATATAATATTACTGCGTTGCCAAGTCGCGTAAGATATTTAGCTAAGGAAACCTGAAGAAGTGATGGTGCAACCAAACAATAAATTAATGACAACTTTATGGATTCCTTTGGTATTCTTTGCTTAAACAGAACAGTTAGTGCAATCGGGCATAAAAATGTTATCTGGAATATAGTGTTGTGTCTTGGTTTTTGTTTGATGTCATGGGTTCTGTTAATTGGAAAATAAAATCTTGTTTTTTTCGTAATAATTTTTTTTGTACTTATTCAATTGACTGGGCAATTTAGTGAATGTGAATTTTAACATATTTAGGCTTTTAATAAAACAATTCTCTCCAATTTTAATACATCTCTATTGACAGCTGAAATACAACTTATTTCACATACATTAAGGACATAAAGCCCGGTTTACACAATCACGCAGAGATCATAGATTGTCACTGACAATCACGGACATTAAGCCCGGTTCACAGTGTCAAAATAGACATTTTTATTCGGTTTCAGTCATATTTCTCTTTAAGGTCACTTTTGACATTACATAAAAAATTAAATACGTATGTATAAATTCGTTTTCGTTTATTGCGATCGTACAAATAATAGTATAAGCATCACGAACGTTTAGGGTTATACCGTTCTCAGACAAAAACTTTGTATTCGAACGGTAAGTTAACCGTGCTTGATATTTAATATAAGTACTATGAAGTTGTTTGAACTGCTTTTTTCTACAAGCGTCGGTAAAAGTATAGGTAATGTGTAACGCACGCTGTCACTGTCTAAAATGTCATTTTAGGAACTGGTGTTAAAAGTGATTTTCTGTTAACACTGGTGCGAAAAGTAAATGACATGATTTACTTTTAACACTGGCGGGAAGATAGAAAACAATTAAGAAATATTTTTTACCAAATTAAATGTACAGTTAGAGAAACTACAAGTAATTCGATGGCCAATCTCATTATTAGCCGTAGTACGACTAGTACATATTGTTATATTGTTGCTCTACAGCTGCTGACACCGAAGAGCGGTATGAAATACTTGAGGAAAATTCACCAGTCATATAATTAGAAAAAATTAAACAATAGATCTGATGCAATAATGATGCACACTTAATATTCTCCCGATCTTCTTTTCTTTTATTATTTCAACATAATTTCGACATTATGTTGAATATTTAACGATTTAAAGAATTAATCGTTTTAATTTAAATAAAGAGCTAGATGACTGACAGTTGGATAGCGATATTTTAATTGACTGCTAGTACCTACTTGTTTCAGTGTTGAAATTGTTGATAACTACTTGTGGGTGTGACATTTGTGTTTCGTATGTGTCAGTCTGACTGACGCCAGGTGTGATATTCCTGGGTAAATATAATGTTTTATATAGTGTTTTCGTTTGATATACAAACTAGAACAAAAATTTGCGCGGCAGTTTACAAAGAAAACCCGTACCAATTACTACGCCCCTTGCCATGATAGAACGTGGTTAGGTTACTTATTATTAGTATAGTTAGTAAAATGTATAACAAATTAACTCCCCAATTAGCGGGATATGTTATTATTTGTACATATAGTTACACTCACATTAGTATTTTTCACTGTCACTTATTAGTAGCACTCTTCACAAAAACTCACATCAGAAATTCATATCACTATTCACTATCTGAGAATAAGTCACTTTCACTACTGTCTTCATTTACATTTATTATGACTGGTTTAACGGGAGTATCCAGAGTATCCATCATAATATCGAGATCCCACATTCTTGATTCCACCTTCTTCACATGTCTATACATTTTATCCAGTTGGCCGCATTTACTTCTTTGATTACACCATTGAGAAGGTTTTTCACATCGGTTAACTTAAATGTTGTATTTTATCTAGCAACTTTCTCATTTCTTTGCGCCCAAATAAGCTCAATTGCCTCCATTCCTCTTACTTTGGCCATTTCATCCACTACATACTTCTTGAAAGCCGGAAAATGTTGCCTTGCCAGTGTCAACAATTCAGCTTTAAGTAGTGAATCATCGTGTTCAGTGTTTCTTTCTTACAGCCGGTCTTTAATTTGCCCTTTCCGCCATGCAATTGGGGCCAGCTGTTCTGTTCTACGAGAATGATAAGATTATTGTTTTTTTTATTGTATTTCCTATATTAGGATCATTACGCACGCCAATGAGCACGGGATTCTATTAGTTTGCATATCAAACGAAAGCACTATAATGTATTTTACGTCCGCGGAGAAAAGAAAGTGGTGGTTTTTTAAACGGTTTTATTTAGGTTGACTTCGTATATTTGTTTGTTTGTTTATATGTATTTTTCAAATCTTGCAACAACTTTTTCAACTAAGTTCTTGTTGAGCCCGTACCCAACGCTACCCGTAATCTAGAGACTTAAACTTTGGTAGGTGTATTATAATAATGTAACAGATAACAATACAATTATTTAATACAAATAGTACATTTTGCATTCTATATTATATATTAGGTATCATTGTATCATACATCGTAGGACACTAATTATTCGTCTGTAAAGTTTCATGAATTATTTGAGTTTCATAAAAAAATAGACCATCCATCACATTTTCCATAGAGAATCAAGGGTAGGTAATCAAATCTTGTGGCAACGAGATATATACGTAGGCCAGTCACTTGTTTGTTCAATAAACATCCGCCTTTGTTTACCAATCGCTATGGGAACGGCCATATTTTCCCGGCCGACATGCAAATCATGCCATTCATCGCTCGGATTACCGTCGACGTCGACTATGCTGGATCGCTAACCTAACGAACCAAAGAGAGACGGTCATGTCATATCGAGAGAGAAATACAATTACATGTAATATTCCTAAAGAAAAAGAATCAGGATGCATCGAATTAGCGACGGGAAAAAATGTGATTGTTTTTTAATTCTATACACTTACTTTTGATTGAAGGAATTTCAACAATCAACGTAAAGTCTGCCTCACGAAAGTTAAACAGCGGAAATAATGCGGCATAAAATTCCGATGTCAACACATTCTCTATTAATAAATTAATTACAAAGGTTCCTATCTTATATTTGTGCTTATTTCACAGAAAAGCCAAATTTCTATTTTGCTCTGAGCTCAACAGAAGCTTCTGTTGCATATTTTATCGCCCTTCCTCCTCATGTGACGACGAGCAGGCCTCGAGCATAGTGAATCAATTATTGCTTAATTTTTCTGTTGTGTTTCTTCTTGCAGGCAGAGGGGCGGATTTCGTGGGCGGCATCGACAACGAGGCGTTGGATTTTTCCCAGTTGGAGGACTTCATAAACAGCGAGGGTTCGCAGGGAAACAGCTCCTACTTCGGGGAATCCCTAAGCACCACCCCCTCGTCCGGGAAGCTTCTGAACGTCATCGTTGAGAACAAAAGGAACACGAATGGGTAGGTAGTGACATTTAACTGACATACGAAAATAATCCCCTAAGGGTTAAAGGAGTTTTATCGTTTGTTTCACATCATACTTGGATCTCTTTAGAAGTTGAATCTTGTTCCGTGTTCATACAGCGGTTTGTTGTAAAAAAATGTTAATAGCATGCAAATTAGACAATTCAAATTATTGTTATTCTATATTCGGATTGTGAATTCTATTATATTCTTTCTCACTCCGTGTTAGTACAATATATTGTTACTTTTTTTAAGCAGGTTACATAACGCTTTAATAATGACGTGGCGTGTCGTGTAATACGAAATACTGAGAAAGATCTCATTAGTACAATAGTACATATTATTGTTTCTTTGTGCCGCGACTTACGGATATTTATACATCCGTGTCTGTTTTTAAGGCTGATGATGTAAAATATCGTATAATGTGGACGATTTTGACAGACGACAACCGCGATTTTGACGGATCAGGTCTAATTTCGATAATAAAAAAATATTTTCGATCTGTCAACGTCAGCGATCCGTCCAGTTTAAGTGATTTTACTGTATCCAAGATATGATTAATATTGTACCAATGTTTAGGTACAACATTGTACCTAAATATTGTACCTAGTTGTTATAATCATAAAATGTATTCTAAATTCGGTTGATTTTATTAATTAAAGTCACTAGATTACCAGAGTACCGCAATTGACGCCATTTTGACTCCAATACTTTGTTGGGAAATTTGGAAAGATGTCACATTTAACCTAGATTAACCTACAAAAATTTATTTTCGTACTTCGGAGACTGAAGTGACAACTACAAATAAAAACTAAAGCTTTGTTGTATAGAGTTTTGTGGATATAAAGCTTGTTTGGAAACAAATAACTGGTTTTAGTATTGATTTAACATAGGAAAGAAGCTGTTTAGAAACAAAATAATTGCTCGTACGTACATACTTTACGGACAAAATAGATGCCAATACCTACGGTACAAATCTCATTTTATGAAATTTTGTATGTCCTTTTGAAAACTTGCTCGTCATATAGGTTGTTTCAGTTTTTTTAAACCAAATAACAGGAAACATTCTCAGGAAACATAACGTTCTCTCTGGCAAACACGAAACACGATGACGAACTGACGAATATCAACCAAAGAACAGGTTATGATATCAACTGACATCTGACACGATGTGGTCAGATGTCATCGGCGGCCATTTTGACTCCAGCGGAGTGGACAAACTAATTGCGGTACTCTGGTAATCTAGGGACTTTATTATTAATAAGAATACAGCGCCACTCGCGGCCGTTTTAGAAGCCTCGCAAGCTAGTTAAGATATAGGTTATGTAATAGAATAATAATTGATCATTTTGGATCACCTGATTTTTGACAATTCGGCCATTTTATCTTGAGGGGCAAACAAAGTTATTTTTAAGTACGTAAATTGTCGTAAATAATAAAGTAAATTACATCATTTTAACTCACAGTCCCTAAACTAATCTACAACGGCACACAATTTTAATATTTTAATACTGTTTCCACTTCCAAAATCTAAAAATTCACATGAAAATAGACATATGCCCCCCCAGACCTAGAATGACGTCACGCTATATTACCAGGGGACCACCAACTAAATATCTGATTGTAACCAAGAGAAATATCGATTTTTAAGTTGTCGGTTGTTGTAAAACGGCAGAGAGGGATCAACTTCGGTTTTTTAAGATACCCAAAGCCTTGAAAACCCGAGGAGAAAGACTAGACGCCTTATCAAACGACATGTCGACAAAGTGGGGTTAGGGGTTTAAAACGGGTCAATTTGAGCAAAACTTTCCTAAATAATTCTGTAAGTCATTTTGTATCAGGTAAACAATATTATTAGAAGGTGTTTGAGAAGAAGTCCCCTGTTAAAAGTGCATCAAATCGAACAGTTTGTGTACCCCCCTCCCCCTCCCCCGGTAATATGGCTGCTCTGTCAAAGTCACGTGACTCGAAAGTGAGAGAACGTCCGCGAAATGGGATGATGGGATGATTGTTTATTATTCTAGTTGGAGTTTCGTCAAAATCTTATTATACTTTTTTTGTTTGCGTATTTTTAAAGAAAACCTTTCTGCTTTTTTATTCATATAGGTATGCATAATATAGTGATATATTTTATATGCTAGTACGTTTATTATCTTACATATTCCATAAATCCATAAAACATTTAAATTTTGCCAGAAAGAAACTCGCGAAACTGGCGCCATCTCTTTTTTATAGGGTAGGGTCTTTAAAAAACTGGTGACGCCACCTACTGCATTTATCTTCAAACATGTTTTTAAACTTTATATTGTATGTTTTTAAATTTAGTTGTCATAATATGACGTCTCTGTTTTGAACAACTGAATAACAATGCCGCCCCTTTCCTTGCAAAGTATAATGGGATAAATCTCAGGTACATCACGACTTTGTTATATTCAAGTTATTTCGAAGTACAGGGTTTTACCGCATATTTTGACACTCATCTATAGGGTGTATTTTATGAGATTTTTGTCAACCGTCAAAATTAGTTATAATAAAAATAAATAAACGACTATTAGACCAGGGTCGATAATTTTTGAAACCAAAAAAAATAATGGTAGGATGAAACCTATTGTAAAAGGAAGAGAATATAACAAAAATGAAGGGAAAAATAATTTACGAGCGATCTGAGGTCGGGAAGTGGAGGGGGTGCGTTTTTAAGGCTATTACGGTTTATCTCGATTTCTGGCAAAACTACGAGTTCTATGGAAAAAAGTTAAATGGCAAAGTTCTAGGTAATAAAAATAACTACAATTTTTGTATTTACACTTTTTTCACATAACCTCAAAATTTATGTGAGAAATTCAAATAACGAGTTTTTGGTTTTTTATTTTCTTTTACAAAATTTTTTTTTAAGAAATTTGGTGAAAACTTACCTTTTTATGTTCCAAACACACTGTAATTTTTTTGATTTAAAATTTTTATTTTTCCACCTTATTTTGACTTAATATCGAAAAAGCACCCTAATTTTCAATCGAAAATTCTCGCGTCAAAATATCTGCTATTATAAAAAAGTCGATGGCCTTTTTGTTCGTTGAAATCTCTACTTTATGATGGTGTAAAAAAAATATCATTACTATGGTAAATGTTCTCAGAAAATGCAAAGAAACGAAAAGAACTCAAATCTGAAAAAAAATTTTTTAATCATTATGTACAATTTTGAGCTATTATTTATTAAAATGTTTCCTCTCATTTTTGTTATATTCTCTTCCTTTTTCCAATGGATTTCATCCTACTATTATTTTTTTTCTTATACTTATATTGACTTACATAGTCTATAAGTTTCAAGATTTTAAACAATTTTTTTTTATGAATTTATTTTTTTTCTGTTCACCTGTAAAATATATTAAAATACCATAAACTTTAAACTGGGCTTTTCGGAGGCAGATAAACATGAGATCCGTTCATTTTATTCAAATGCATTTTTTTTAAATATTTAAAAATTGTGTATATTTTTAAATATTTAACAAAATGCATGTTTCTCATGCAATATCATGTTTATCTGCCTCCGAAAAGCCCAGTTTAACGTTTATGGTATTTTAATATATTTGACAGGTGAACAGAAAACAATAATGGATGTTTTCATGGCAGTCTGGATTTCCGCTACATAATATTTCCATATTTAAATCCACCTATTTAACAACCGGTTTGAACAAATATAGGCAAATTATATTTTTTTTCAGTCAGTAAAATGCATTCTTTACAAAAATTTAAAATATACAGGGCAATAAATTTAAAAAAAAATAAAATCTTGACCATTCCAATAGTCCTGTTCTCGAATAAATAATTTTGACAATTTGACCAGAGTCCTAAAACTTTTGTATTTGGCATTTTTCTCTATTAAAATAAACCGTATAAATAAGTGTTAAAATATATGTGAAAACCCTGTACATATGTACATACAACTGAGCAAGTGGATAAACAGAATTGAATATGTACTTTGTTCCATTATTCCACATTAAAGAAAAAGTATCATTTTTAAATTTTACTGATTTTGTGCTATGCAAACTAATTGGTTCCTCAAATTCTGTTAGAGTTTCTTCAAATTATATGTAAGATAAAAAAACGAAATAATGTCTACTTAATATATCGACCTGATCGCTACATTTGGAACACCATCTTTTTTTAAATATAATAGTTCTTTATACATTATTGCACTTTATTTGTGAGACATGTAATCTTTGCAATATATTGCAAACAATATAATTGTGATCATTTTCAATTAAACGGTAATTAAGTTATAACTATGTCAAAAAAAATACAACTGTACATACAGTTACTCTAATTTACTTTGCACTGCAAAAAAAAATTTGATCGATATTCCCAAATAGTAGAACATACAGTTATTATTCCTTACAATGGGCCTCAGAGAATTCTAGGAATATATCTGGTAGTTTATTAACCTTTAATTACCATTTTCCCAATTGAGCTTGACCTTGAGATTATTCAGGCTTGGTGCTTACGCCCAAATTGTAAACAATGAATTAAACATCTCACCAACGAATACCTGTGGCTCGCTATATTCCTAAAGCTGCGCATTAATTTCAGCAAAGCTCAAGTAAATTTATGCATAAGTATTTTTCGCAGCCACTCCCTACCGGAGAGCCCCCCAGACAGCAGCTCGGAGCACCCCTACAGCCCCCAGGATGGCTGCGATGCTCCCATCGCGGCCCCCGAGTCCATTTACACTAACCTCACGCAAGGCATCTACAAGCCGACGATACTCAGCCCCATCTTGGCGGATAACCTAATACTGGGCTCGCACATAGTCGTCACGGATCAGAATAGCGAACAGTTATTAGACAACGGCGCTATGCTTCAAGATAACAGACTTCTAGTAAGCGGCAACGCAACAATTTTAAATAACAGGATCATCCAGGACAACCTCCAGACTGACGCCGGGATTCTGCAGGACAGAATGATGCTCTCCGAGGGAAACGTTGCCGGTAGGTCAAACACTTGAGCCGGGAAGGGGCTTATATAGAGATATTTTTTTTGTAGATAATTCTAGGCCTATTTTATTGCCCAACACTGAATCGGGCCAGAACTTCGACAGAGGTATTTATAAGAACGAGGAGTACGAAAAGAACTTGGTGCACTTGACTTATAACCATAATATCGATAATATGCAGAGGGGGGCGATAGACGGTAATTTGTGCGAACAGAACTTGGAGAGTATACAAAACGTTTACACGAATTTGCAGTCTGCACCGAAGAAGCGGAAGCTGTCGCAGGACTCGCCGTTGGTCAAAAGTGAACCAGGTACATTCTAAAGTGTTTAAAATTGGTAATTGATTGATTATTTGAAACGCAACTTAAAATTTTTACAAAAACATCACAGCTCTAGAATCATCAGTTTAAAATCTTCTATTGTAAAATATTTAATTATCTTACAAGAATTTTTATAGCTTGGAATTTTTACATTCTGTTGAGTTAGATTCTGTTCAGCTGCTTTTCTACCTCTTTTCCAGATCTGCGGTGGTAAATATTCCTCCGCCTTTTACATTTCTGAGTCTTACTTCTATTCAGTTGGTGTCATTTCTGGCTTCTCTAGTTTATTCAGTTTCTTGTTGGCATTTCGTTAACGACAACTCTTCTTTAACGTTTAGGAAAGTTTTTAACTATTTCTATTGTAACACCCACTGGGTTCATATAATACACTTCTAATTACTTGTTTTTGTCTCTAAGAACGTTTAAACTAAACTCACTAATGTAAAGTTCGACTGGCCCTTATATACCATTTTCAAGGTTCTGGAAACTTCTGGAAGCTTCTCGATTATTTTATCCCATTCTAGATTGTTCTCCATTATTCCATCCCATTTTAGATTGTATACAGGGCGCCTCAAAGAGTTCTACAGGGGGTAGTCCACATATTCTTATGCTGCAAATATTCTAAATGGGATCAGAGGCGTATCTAGGCTCTTTGCGGTCCTAGAGGGTTGAGACTTTGCCATTGGGGGGTTCTATCTGGCACCCCCAGATGCGATGTTGCCACATAGTCGGGTGCGGTGTTGCCAGATTGCGCAGATTTTCCCTAGATCTGGGAATTTTCAGTATACCTCGCACAATCGCGCTTCTGACGATTCCGTAACACTATATAATTATGTATCTCTTAGAGCATTGCGCCACCAGCCAGCTAAGCCCCTCTGAGCAGCTTACAACGTCAATAGACGAGGAATATGCCTCGTCAGAAGCCTGCCTCTCCGAATCTCAGTACCAGTGTATCAGGTTCAACGCCTTCCAGCAACCAAACTGGCACGTGCTGTGCGACCAGAATCTCACGGAGCTGTAAGTTACTCTCCGCTCTTTGCTTTGCATTTTAAATATCTCGACTGTTCCTAGGCCGGTGCCTCACTATAGGGTTGACGCTGACAAGGGCTTCAACTTCTCGAACGCAGACGATGCGTTTGTTTGCCAAAAGAAGAACCACTTTCAGGTAGGTTTTTGCCGCCATAGGTGTGCCGGTATTAACTGGGTGTTTCAGGTTACTTGCCATGTACAGCTAATAGGCGACGCCCAGTTTGTAAAGACCCCCGACGGGTTCCAGAAGATTTCCAGCTTTCACCTGCATTTTTACGGGGTGAAGCACGACTGTCCCACGCAGACGATCCGGGTGGAGCAGAGTCAGAGCGATAGGAGCAAGAAGGCATTCCACCCTGTACTGTGAGTTCCCCAAAAAACCCGGTTTTCTAAATTTACACAGTTAAAGTTTCGTTTTCAGAGTTGAATTAGTGAATTCGCAAGTGACCAAAGTGACGGTCGGTAGGCTGCACTTCAGCGAAACTACCTCGAATAACATGCGGAAGAAAGGCAAGCCGAACCCAGAGCAGCGATATTTCCAGGTCTGTAACTCTTGAGCTTTAAAAAATTCACTTGTACATAATATATGTCTTATTGACGTTACAGCTTGTTGTTGGGCTGCACGCACATACCACGAGCGGAAACTTCCCCATCATAAGCCACGCAAGTCAGAAAATAATCGTCAGGGTATGTAAAAATGTTTTAAAAAAATCGCATCGGGTTTAGTGTGAATTTTTCCAGGCCTCGAATCCGGGCCAGTTCGAGAGCGACGTGGAGTTATGCTGGCAGAAAGGCCAGACGCAGGTAATATACGACTTGTTAATTATAGGGCGGGCGAAGGGGACGCTGCCATTTAGGCTAGGTAAGCATTGTTTTGATGCCTTGCCGCTGTTTTAGGATTCCGTGGTGCATAGCGGACGGGTGGGTATAAACACCGACCGGCCGGATGAGTCTTTGGTCGTGCACGGTAATATAAAGATAACGGGGCATATAATTCAGCCCAGCGACATAAGAGCGAAGAAGAATATCGTGGAGTGCAACACGGCAGAGCAGCTGAAGAATGTACAGAAGTTGAGGGTTGTTAGGTATGTGGTCACTTTTGTGGTTCGTCTTGAGAAAATCGGTTTCCCCAGAAATATATCTTGTGGAATGTTCAGAAACGATTCATAAGTTTTTCCTTCTCTTATTGAAAAATGGCAAATTTCGAATGTCATATGAAGCCACTTTGTGCTTCCTCTAATGTAGGTTCAATTTTTGTTCTCAATCTTGTCTCTAAAGTCTCTCTATCTATCTCTAAAGTACTCTGTAGGTATTGCTGTCACATATAATGCCCACTTTCTATTTCAATTTTAACAGCTTAATGATTCTTTAGACTATATTCTTGCGATACATTTGAACTACTACCTCTGCAGATATTGCTGTCACTAATACTGCCTACTTTCTGTTTTCGTTTTAACAGTTTAACAATTAAACTGTATCCTTGCGATACTTTTGAACTACTGCTACACAATCTTTGTTTAAAGTCCTCTGCCGTAATGGCTGTCACATATAATCCCTATTAATTTACCATTGCGGTTTTAACAGTTTAACAATACTTTCAACTATATGCTTGTGATACATTTGAACTACTAGTACACAATGTTTAAAGTCCTCTGCAGTTATTGCTCTCACATATGATGCCAATATTCTATTTCAATTTTAACAGTTTAACAATACTTTAAACTATATGCTGCGATACATTAGAACATTACTACACAATGTTTAAAGTGCTAATCGCAGCTCCACCCTCCCAGGTCTCTCTCTTATACGTCTGTTTTACTTATAAATCAGTGTACATATTGTCTTATAAGAACTAGCTTTAAGCAGTATCATTAAAATTGTTCATATAATGGTTTAACGACACTTTTACATTGTAATTCTTCTGATATGTTTGAACTACTCTACAAGCTGTTATGTTCTTGTATCCTGGTGCTATCCCGTTCTGAATATGTTATATTGCTCCATTTATTTCTTCTATAATTGCATCCTCGTTCCTCTGCTAATTGTTTAATATAAACACAGTCCCTGCATATATGTTCCAACTCGTTTTCATTTATGTTATTAGCAATTGTTGATATGCAAATGTTGCTATATTCCATCTTACCAAAAAACAGTTTAAAAACAAGATTTCCAGCTTACTTCTAAATTGAAAATTAATAGCCACCTCTGTAATTTAGTTTTATTATAGGCATATATCTGTTACTTTAGTCTGTAGTTTAAGTAATTTGAATTTTAAATTTGGGCTTTGCCTGCTGGATGTTTAAATAAATAAATAAATAAATAAATTAGGTACGAATATGAGCCGGCGCTTGCCTCGCAGCTAAGCAGGAGTAGCGAATGCGCAGATACAGGCGTCATAGCTCAAGAAGTGGCGCAGGTACTTCCAGAGGCGGTGAAACCGGCCGGCAATCTCCTTTTGGAAAACGGCACGTCGATAGACAACTTCTTGGTGGTCAACAAGGTAATGCAGTGCAGATTATTATATTCAAGGGACACTTAATTTCCCGTTACATTTCAGGAAAGAATCTTCATGGAGAATATCGGGGCGGTAAAGGAGCTCTGCAAAGTAACGGACAACTTAGAGACGAGGATAGACCAACTGGAGAGAATAAACAGGCGCCTCAACAAGATGAAACGCAGCGATAGCTTCAAATCTACTAGCACTGGTAAGTTTTCAGTTTTGATTTATGTTTGCAGATACCTTGTTCGAAAGAACTACTTTATAAATTCTGCAGTTAGGATTCTTAATTGTTTTTACGAAAAGTCACAAGTCACAAATAAGGAATGGAAATACGAACCGCTCTCCCCTATGATTTAAACTAACTTTTTTCTTTCTTCCCAAACGACAATTTGGTGTGTAGTTCTATTAAATGACGTCTCATGTGACATTTTCTGCATATCCTACATATGTACAGCGTTTCAAGGCAGGGCGACAATATAGCAACGGTTTCAAAATGCGACTACTTTCCTTAAATATAACCTCAATACTATTTGATAGCTTGTTCTTCTGCATCTCCGCGGAATAAAAATTTAATAAAAAACCAAATATCCACGCATGAAGACAGTTATATTTTCCAGTCAATAGTTCAAAGTTGTCCTACTCGCACAAGTGCCCCAAACACCACGCCTGCAATAGAGAAGTGGAGTTCTGTTCCAACAAGTTAATACAGATCATCATAGTGGTCCTGGTCGTGATTATGGCATTGTGGTGAGCCCGAAACTCGCTTATCGTGGATGGTTTTACCATTTTTTTTGTCCCTTAGCTTGGCGGCCATTACTACGCTTTATTTACTGGAGGCGGCCCGTCACATTCCGTTAGTGCAGGGTAGCCTGGATGGATCTCATCGGAACCATGTGGCTAAAAGCGTCCCCAAATCCAGCAAGGCTCAAACATTGGCGCCCATTATGCCGCTCCATCACACCACCAGCGCTTACAAGGAAGACGGTGAGCAGGACGCTGTGCATATTTGGCATATGCGTATTGTAATACAATTTTTTTCTAGAGATGAACAAGTTGACTCTTGATACGGATATGCCGCAGAGGCCGTCGGATATCGTGGGGAGGCCGCACGAATGCAACGCGGTAGAGCAGGACCTTGAGAGGTCGAGTTTATGCCCAGTAAGTTGTCAGGGAAAACATTTTTAAAAGACTTTTAGAATAAATTCGGTTAATCTGATTATACATCCATTCTAGATATACTGCTGTGCATCTAATCCGCCTATGCGTCTTCCTCAAGATCTCGCAACAACACTCGTTACGGAGAAGAAGCCGCCACCCATACACAGGAATAAGACTGGGGCCCAACTGAACACAGAAAAAAATAAAATCGCAAAGCCCATTCACTCAAATGACATTGACAAGCAAAGCAGGCAGAAACGGGACACCTACGACATCCAAGACGAAGCGAACTCGTTCGATATTATAGGTAAATAATAGATTGTATATCCAGAGTAAATGCCGGGACGTAATTTTTCTTTTTAGACGACCAACTCTTCACTATAACAATCCAGGGACAACGCTTCAACACCACCCTGTCTAATAAGTTCAAATCTCCCGCCAGCTCTCAGTCTAACTTCTCTTATTCTGTGCCGATATCGAAGTATATGTCGGACGAATCCGTAAATCTAACTTTCAGGTGAGTGTCACACGCGTAATAATGTCATAAGGCTAGCGTTCATTATTTTCGCTCGCTTCCAGATCATCCCACACGTACATCAAGGAAATCGAGCAATGCTTCAGTGACTACAAGCAATACGAGTGCCCGCAGGCGAGCCACTCGTTCTACGAGGAGGAGAAGAGAGTGAGGCACAAGGTGAACGAGAACAGTCCCAGCCAAGTGTTGGGCTTTCAGAGCATTATATTTGAGGTCGACATGGTCGATTTTCAATCAAAAGTCATGACGTATAGGGCCTCTCTGCGTCAAAATCAGGTGAGCAAATATTTGTTTGATATAATACATCTTTACAACACACCCACTGTCGGGACATTTGAACTACCATCAGCTTTTCTGATAATATCTTACCTAATATGCATGTATTTTCGCTGTGTAAGCTATTTTGCTATTTTTTTTGTACCATTGTGTTAATATATTAAAATTGTTGGCATTTGACTGGATAACTGAGAACGTATGTTGCCTCTTCAACTGCACTTGTACTGTTGGGGCATCAATTTTGCTGTGCAAAGTACAGCAGCAAGTTTAAAACACACCCACTGTCTGTACATTTCAAATACTATCAGATTTTCTATAATTTCTTACCAAATATGCATGTATTTTTGTTTCGTAAGTGTTTTCTTTGTACAATTGTGTTACTATATTAAAATTTCTAGCGTTTAACTGGCTTACGCGAATGTATGTTACTTCATCAACTGCACTTATGGTGTTGTGACATCAATTTTGCTGTACAAAGTACAGCAGCAAGTTTAGAACACTCACTGTCGGTGAACATTTGAACTACTATCAGCTTTTTGATAATTTCTTACCTAATATACATCAACATGCGTCGTCAACTGCACTTGCGGTCTTGAGACATCAATTTTACCGTGCAATCTAATTGACATTTGTTTCTGTTGCTGGTACATTTGAATTTCTGCACCATTTCTTTTATTTTGTTTGCCGATTTATTTCCGCAATCGAGAGAATAAACAATAAAATAAATCAATGAATAGACGAAGTTTATACACATAGAACTTACTGAGTGACGATATAATTTTCCCAGTACAAGGCGGATATATGTGAATCATCAATATTCCATTGCTTAAAATAAGTGTTTATAGCTTAACAGTAACCTAAAACTCTGCACCTGCTTTTGTTACGTTTGAACTACTGCTTTAATTGATACTTATATTTTTGCCGCTTGCATAAATATAATTTTTTGTACCCTGCACCAGCACATGCTTCTGATACATTTGACCTACTCTTAAGGAAAATCTTTTTTGCAGAACATCTGTAAATTGGCGCCCACCAAATTGGGTGTGGAATATGCAGAGTATAACTTTCATTTCTATCGACACTGTGATGAGTAACATTTGATGATATTATTAAGTACTAGACTATTTCTCAGTTCCCTGATTATTTTTAAGTGTGGGTGCGGAGAGCGCCCCGATGTAACATGACAACCTTCGTTTGTATATGTTCTGTAAGTAAATACTCCTATATATATATATATATATATATATATATATATATATATATATATATATATATATATATATATATATATATATATATATATATATATATATATATATATATATATATATATAGTCCGAAAGAAAGTTGTATAATTTTTGTTTTGTTTTATAGCTGTCTATAATAAAGTACCTAATATATTTTAGATGTATATTTAGCGATTTATATATTAATTTATTTTATGAGGTCCTACTTTGCACGTCCTAGTAGTGTAATTTTATTTGAGGCAATAAATATGGGGAATTATAGACATAGCAGATAATCGTTTGTGTAATTAATTTCTCGTCATATCATTAGGTTAATATCAGCGTAAGCTCAAACATCGTGCTCTCTTAACTGCACATGAAAATAAATAGAATTATTTATTGACATATCCCTGTGACTACTGCAATTTTATAACCAAACCGTACTAGCTCTTACGAAATTTATTATGTAGATATTAATTTGTACCAATTAGTCCTGTTATTTTACGTACATCACACTTGATTAGTTCTAGTTTATTTCTTTTGTTATGTACTTAAAAAGTTGTGCCGTCCAGTCTGTGTGTAATACGGGAGGTCTTGAACTGTATACAGGGTGTTATTGATGAAAAAGGTTTACAATGTCTGTCCGTTTTCACCAAAAATGCTCTGTATACATGCCTCTATAAAGTCGAATAGTGTAGCGTATTTTAATAGATAATATATACATTCCCATTTATAGCGCCCTTTGGTTTTAATGAATTATATAAATATATACTATATATTTTTAATTACATGTTATATGAACAATTAGATGTAATGTATAGTTATGTATGTAACATGCAATGTCAGTTTTGTTTTTGTGATTCTGTATAATAAACTTGTTTTCTTTTGGTCCCTATTTATCTGCACCCGACGTTCCTAATAGGCACAGATTTTTGTAGAAAATATTCTACAGGTAGGTAAATGCATTGAATTCATAATAAAAATCAGTAAAAAAAAATTGTTTTTGTTACGAGTTGACAAGCATTTTCATCAAGTAAATTAAATGCATTCAGTTCTTATAAATATTTTATTTGACAATAAAAAAAACAAAAATAAATACTTGTAACTATATAACACGTAAACATCTTTAAAATAAACAACATTAAATTAGTAAAGATCGCACGGGGGTTCTTGTTTCACGCCTACCGAGACGAAATTTATTGCATTACGGCACTGGTTGTCACTATCATTTTCACCCTTATTTGCTACGTCTCCGTCTGGATCCGGCTTTATATATTGCACCTCTCCTCTTACGGATTCATCACAAACAGGTGCGGTAACGTTTATAGATTTGACAGCCGCCAGTCGATGCGTAAGCGTATGGGAAATATAGTCTACCTTCGAATTGGTCTTAAAGCTGCAATTTGCGCAGATATACGTATAACCGCACTCTAATTCTTCGTGTCTCTGTAAGGCGTTTTGGAAAAATGTGGCATATGGGCATTTCGGGCACTTCCATGTTTTATTTTTCAGACCTTCTTGTGGCCCCGGCTCTGGATATTTATGTCTAAACACGTGTTTTAACAAGCACTCCTGGGTTCTTGATTTGTACGGACATTTGGGACATTTGAAAAATGGCCTTTTACCGGAATTGACTTTTTCAGGGTTGGATTTCGGTTTTGGATCACTTATCGGTACCTCTATATCGTCCCCTGTGTTGTGTGTGCTCTTAATGTGCCGGATAATATGCGTCTTTGAGTTGGTTTCATAGAAACACTCCGTGCATTTAAACGCTTTTTGTTTTTCGCCCATTTCTGCCACTTTCTTAAAACTATCCACGTAAAGATTGGTGTCGTTTATAGGCCCCTCCCTTTTGTGACGTTCACTGTGGCGTTTCAGGCACAGTTTCACTTTAGTTTCGAACTGGCATACTGTGCAACGGAACACCTCTTGCTTACCTATTCCGTGTTTTATTTTCAGGTGATTGCGATGTGTTAACTCCCATTTTGTTTTAAAGTTTGGGCAATACTTGCAGCGTAAATACGCACCCTCGCCAGTAAGGTGCTTACTCTTATGCGTGCGGAGGTTATGGGCGTACTTAGTTTGGTAGTCACACTGGTCGCAACGATGCATTTTTGGTCTGAAATTCAAATGTTACCACTGCATTGGTACAATAAAAACAACTTACCCAAAACATGGATCCTCTTTATCATTGTCCCGATCACTCCCCACAGATTCAGTGGTATTTTCACCCTCGGATTCACTTTTAATGATGATTTCGTTGTTTAAAATTGACTCGGAAGTGCCTTTCGCCACAGAATCTGGTTCGCAAATACTTAGTGGCTCTGCTTTTATCTCTTCAATCATAATATTAGTTTCAGTCTTATTGTTTTCCGTAGCCGTTTCAGTTTCACTCTCCGTTTTTGGTTTGTTTAGTTCTTCTGTTGATATTTTTCGGCGTTTCTTGACCATTTTTAAAATAAATTCCGGTAGGTCAGGAAATATTGAAGGTATGGCATCAGGTTTAAGTCTGGGGCGCTGGTACTCCTCCTAAAGACACTACACCTTAAATAAATACTACAAATATACAATAAAACTTACAATCACATCCTTAATCACTCTTCGTCGAAGTATGTCTTCGTTAGTAAAATGCTTCTCACAAACATAATCTTTAGGCGTAATTGGTCGGTCTTCACGTGCTATAGCCTCCTGCCACTTATTTAAGAAGAAATCATCATCTGGTACTCGATACAGAGATGCTTTCTCTTTGCATTTACGGTAACCTGTGTAACAGTGAGGCACTGCGCATTTTCTTCCCATTTCTAAGGCCCCAATTGCTCCTTTTCTAACATTAGTAACACTGCGACAAGATTTGATGTTATTTATCAAATTTGATCGATATAAATGTCAAAATATAAACAGATATCTCCTACATAACCTAGTTATTGTTATAGCACAGAGTAGTATGGCATTACCATAGATTTCTACATTTCTGTGATAGGAATTTGTGGTTACTAGCTGTGCTACTCTTCTACCTTATGGCTTATGGTCGAAGGTGCTACTAGCTAAATGTTCAGATAAATTGCGTCCCATTATTGAAGTTCACTTGTCATAGAAATTGTGTACTGTGAAGAGGAAACTGTCATCATATCTATATCCGTACACATATCGCACGCGGTCTATATATTTTTTTCTAGGTATATCTACATCTTTATATTTTCCGATATTCAATATATCCCCACATTCCCTTAATACTCCTGTGACACAAACACCTCACCATTTGCTCACTTGCGCTACAACAAACACTCCATGGAACAGGTGCCCTGTTCTGTGGTAAGTGGCAAGTGACTGTGATGAGTAAAAACTACATTTACTTTCAATTTTATAATACTTCAAAGTAAGATTTTTCCCCTTGTCTAATGCAAGCCCATTGTGGCATTAACACATAGAGTTTATATTTTTATTAATGTTATATTAGTGCATTTACAATAACATCAGACACTAGGTACTTCGAAATCGATACCGGGTATCGACACAATAGTTATTGTGTGTTAGAGCACAAAGTACTGCATTGCCGCTTGCGAAAGAGCGGAGCGCGGTATTCTTTCAAAAGCGGCAATAGCAGTTTGTGCTCGTACAACATTTTTTCTACAATCACTTAATATAGTGTGTTTTTGTATGTATTTGACATATGTTTATATATGAACCGATTTTTATAAGTTTTTTTGTTAGCTACATTTCTCATGTGTCATTTTTGACTGACAAGCGCCTGCTAAGGACTTTAAAGCGGCAATGGATGACAATTATGTCATCATCGGAAATGGCGTACTTTGCGTTGAGAATTGAAAGCGCAAAAGCCTACTATTGAGGCGATTGTAGAAAAAATATATTGCTACTCATCGATACCTACCATATCAAACATCTCTAGTTTGTTAGTGTCATACAACGATTATAGACTAAACAGGATTGCTTATCCCCATAAGCGCAACGTTAGACAAACTCGTACCCCCTACGCTTTTGACATCAGCGGATCCGTACGGCGTAGGTTGATTGCCCCACCGGTGTATTTCCCGGCGTTTCTGTAGTGTGTCATTTGTACATGCCTAGAGAAGCCTAGCATCAATTTAGAAGCGACCGTTGGCGCAAAAGGATGCCGTCCGAACTTAACCGCTGACGTCAGATCTTGTCTAACAACACGTGGCCGATAAGCAATCCTGTTAGTCTATAATCCTTCAGAGTTCAGTGTCATAGAGGTTAGAGACCCTTTAATAGGGTCTCTAATAGAGGTTAGTGTGTTGCGACTGTTGTGGTAGAAGCAGATACTAGAAGCACTTATGGCCGAGTGCACCGTACGTGTTAATCCTGGATTATGTTTAAGCCTGACTTATTTTGAAATATTTGCATGCGAATGTGTCAAAATAAGTCGGACTTAAACGTAATCTAGGATTAACACGTACGGTGCATTCAGCCATTAAGAGCTTCCTACTTCTGTGGTAAAAGTCTTTCAAGCCTGGTATACACAGTATACAGGCTTTTTATTCATCTGTGGCACCGAGTCAGACTGAGTTCTCATAGATAAGATAGATGTGGGTGCTCCGTGGTTAGTAGTTAGTTAACCTAAAACTATAATATGGCAGATTCTTTAAAAGCATTGGTAAAATTTGTACAAATCGGCGCTAGGTTAGATCTAAAAGCTGTTGCTTTGGAGCATTTGCTAGGTGAGTAGAAAGTGAAATTGTAGTTTTATTAAATTTAAAAAATTAATTAATATTAAATTTAGTTTTAAAAAAGTAAATTTTCCCTGCATCATGTTTTTTAGGTTTGACTGGAACTGAAGATGGCATAAAGGCAATAATAGATTCTCCGCAATTATTAGTATCTTTTATAAGTCTCTTGGATGATACGAGTGTTCCAGATGCAAAGGATGCCAGCTTGTGTCTGATTAATATATCAGCTGACGAAAAGGGGGCTGCAGCGTTGTTGAATGTTGATGTGACTGAGCATTGCCCTCCGTTGCAGCGACCACCTGCTAATATCGTATGTCAGGCCCTTAATAGTATATTTAATCCGGATAGTCACACAGCCGATCAGTGTTGTATGATTCTCTCAAATTTAACTCGTCCGTCGCATTTAATAGAACAGGTGATCGATATTATCGAAGCTAGTGACAAAACGTTTGACGAACTAATTAATGTTTTCACAAAGACCCAGTATAATAAAACTGGTGCAAAACTACACTACATAGGTCCGCTGTTATCTAATTTATCCCAAAGCCATCATGTTAGAAAGTATATTTTAGACAAGGAAAAGTGTGTCATACAAAGACTTTTGCCATTTACTGAGTATAAAGAGTCTCTAGTGCGACGAGGCGGTATAGTAGGTACTTTAAAAAACTGTTGTTTTGAGACGGATCTTCATGAGTGGTTGCTCGGTGATGATGTCGATATTTTACCACGATTACTTTTACCATTAGCGGGCAATGAAGAATATGATGAAGAAGATAATGATAAATTGCCTTTAGATCTACAGTTTTTACCCCAAAGTAAGCTGAGGGAAGAAGATCCTGATATCAGGTAAGGAGCTACATAGGAGTTACGGCATTTATTTGTTTTCATAAAATTTTAGGTGTATTTTGCTTGAGGCTATAACGCAATTAGTAACGAAACGGCCCAATAGGGAGTTTATAAGAGATAAAAACACCTACGTTATTTTGCGAGAATTGCATAAATGGGAAAAAGATAGCAAAGCACAAGCAGCTTGTGAAAATTTAGTCGATATATTGATACGGTAAGATCTCGTAAAAATATTAAGCAATGTTTCATGTCATGTTTTTTAGTACTGAAGAAGAAATTGGTTTGGAAAATCTAAAAGAGGTTGACGTACCTGTGCATATACAGGAAAAATTTCGTAAAATGGATGAAGATTTATCAAAAGAATAATATTTAAAATTATAATTAATTTTTCTTTAAATTTATACAACCAGTGCAATATTTAATTGTTTGTATTTTTTTCTACGTAAAATAGAGTGTCTACACACTGACACGGTGGTTGTTTTTAATATGTACACAACATCCGTGGCAACCTAAACAATCTAAAAATATTCTTGTGGACACGACTGCTTAATTTTTTATTAGTTAGCCAGTTGGGCGACTCTGTGACAAAATTCCTGTATTGTAGCAGTCTAAAAATATTGGGAAACCAATTGGTCCTCCTTGCAGCAACTCATGCGATGAACACTATCTTTATTATTTGCTCAGTCGTCGACCCTGTGCCAAAAGTAATTGTGATTAAGGAAAATATATCGTCAATCTAAAAGGATTAAGTACAAAAACTATGGTAATCGAACTTGAAACGTATAGTACACCATGCGTACGCGATGCCAATCACAATAAGCTATCACCGCTCTGACAAACGTGTGATGAACTAATTAAATGCGCAGGCGGTAACCTCGATGGACAGGGTAGGTTTATGGTATAGGAAGAACCACGGTACACACAACGGTATGTCAGCGCACAAGCGATTGTGACGTCGGTGCGAGACATTTCAAGTTACTCCGTAACACGCTCAGATTAAAAATCCACAAGATAAACTCGAGCATTTGAGAAAGCGTCCGTGAAATGAAATAGAATGATTGTTTATTATCTCTCATCAAAATTTCCTGGGTTTTGTTTACAAATACTGCGTCCCCCTACCACAAATTTCTGTTTATTCGCTGGACAAAGTACTGTACTATGGGTATTGACGTTACCTAGCTTCCTGTGGATATTTTTAATAAGGAGGTAACGGGTAGGTACACAGTGTATCGTGATGTATCTCGCCAAAACGTTATATGCATACATGCCCAAGACCGATCAATTTTCGTTCGGCAGCCTGACATGCCGTTGTCTGTGTTATGCACAAAACATTAACAACTGCATAGAATAAATCACAAAACGTGTCTAAGATTTTCTGTGTCGACCACAAAGCAGCGACACGTCTTACGACACCCATTGTGTTTTGTGTCAATTGTTTTCTGCTCTGTGACTGATTATTGTTTTTACAAACGAGTTGAATTTCTAAATATAATAAAATAGACTATTAATAAATCGCTTTTTAGTGGAAATAAATTAAAATTACTAGGTATATGCAAATTTTGTGGTTGCTAAAAATTCTTTAAACACGGGCGAAAGAGAAAGAGACAACAAAAGGACTCCTGCGTGGATTTCTGTGGCGAAGTAAATTTGCCTCGTACACCATCCATACACCTGCCACTGTCATTGGCCAGCATTTGAATTTGCCCTGTCCCCCCTTGTTGATTATTTTAAAAGTTCGTTAGAAGTTTGGTTTGTTGTAGTTTGCGAAGCCCCCATTTTGAAGTTAAATATATCCACGTAAGTGTTTATTTACTGCGTATTTTGACGTGTTTTAATTAAGTGTGAACCAATGCTTCTATTTATATAATAAACGGTAAAAAAAACCGTTGGAGAAATGCTCTTCTAGGTTAAACAAACTGCACTTTGTGCAATATTTTTTAATTTATTGCTAGTTTATTTCCGTTCACTGAAACTATATACGTTCGGTTTTAGCTGTAAGAATGTCGAATAAGTCGAGTGTAAATATGGATGACTTCCTGAAAATCGAAAAGATAGGCGAGGGAACGTATGGGGTTGTGTATAAAGGCAAGAACAAAAAGACTGGTGAATTAGTGGCAATGAAGAAAATCAGGTTTGTTATAGTAACTTTTCATGTGTCGTATTGTTAAAACTGTTTCAAATTAGATTGGAATCTGAGGATGAAGGGGTTCCATCAACCGCAATACGAGAGATCTCATTACTAAAGGAGCTGCGGCATCCCAATATTGTTTCCTTGGAAGACGTAATGATGGAGGAACAGAGGTAAGTGGAAAAGTAGTAACGGCATATAATTCAAGCACAAATATACTTATCAACCGATAGATGAGGAGTGTACAAAATATTTTTTTATTGCCGATCTAGGTCATCCATCAGTCCTCGCAATTTTGTAAGTTAAATGTGAGTGTTGATTTTGTAACGTGTTGTAAAATGCTTAACCTAGTTTTGCATACTAAAAGGCCCATTTATTCGTACCTATTTTTTGGTATATTATGTATCCCAAATATTACGGTAATTTTTCTGTTTCTCTCTCACTTCATGCGTGGAAAAGTACTTTAATAAAATTGTGAAAATAAAATGTAGGTCAATTAATTGTCAAGTATGTTTGTGTGGGCATGGTGCATAACAGTTATAGGTATATTATATGTTATGTCCACCATTACATACTAATATTTGTGAATATGTTGTTCAATGGCTTTCAAAATTATTTCCTTCTTGCTTCTACGACTATATAGCACATTTTGTGGCTCTTAACTTCTTTTTTACAGCAAGATTAACAGTAACGTGTCACTTACTGGGTGGTTCAGTTCTTTTTTCAACAATAGCAGATTGTTTTGTCATGCATAAAGTATTTTTTTCTCTTGTATAACGCTAACGTGTGGATATTGAGCGCTGATATCTTGAGTAAAATTATTATTTGTTAATGCAGAATTAACACATGAAATAACTGATCGACAGGCAGATCTTCTCATAACAGACTCATTAAAACCTAAAAATTATGTATCTATTATTATCTTTTACTATTATCACACATACAGACTTACTTAATAGCATATAATACCATACAATTAATAAATTTAACAGCTGCTCTTGCTTTTTGTACACTATTATCGCACTAAATTAATTAATGTTCCATTAAATCCTGAACAACAGCTTTGGTGAGGATCTGTTCACTACGGTATATTTATTTTAGGCTGTACTTAATTTTCGAATTTTTATCCATGGATTTAAAGAACTATTTAGACAAAATTGAGGACGGTAAATACATGGACCCTAGACTAGTAAAAAGTTATCTCTATCAGATCAACGAGGCTATATTATTTTGCCACCAGCGAAGGGTGTTGCACAGAGATTTGAAACCGCAGAATTTGCTGATCACTAAAGAGGGCGTCATAAAGGTAATACTTTTAACTGTGACCCCACCTTTTTAATACAGTTAGAATTGTTTTCTTGCAGGTTGCTGATTTTGGCTTAGGGCGTGCTTTTGGTGTACCCGTACGAGTTTACACTCATGAGGTTGTTACATTGTGGTATAGAGCCCCGGAGGTACTCTTAGGGTCGTCGCGGTACTCTTGTCCTATTGATATCTGGTCTTTGGGTTGTATATTTGCCGAAATGGCTACGAAGCGGCCTTTATTCCAAGGCGACTCTGAAATCGACCAGTTGTTTAGAATATTTAGGTAGTATATCAGACGTTTGGCAGGGTTTTTTTATTTTGCTAGTCGTTTTTAAGGGTTTTGAAGACGCCTACCGAAGAACTGTGGCCCGGGGTGTCGTCCCTACCCGACTACAAAGCTACGTTCCCCAACTGGACCAACTACAACTTGGTGGGACAAATTAAACAATTAGACGAGAGCGGTTTAGATTTATTAAAAGAAATGTTGGTATATGACCCAGCTAAAAGGATATCTGCTAAAAAAATTGCATTCCACCC
Organism: Tetropium fuscum; assembly: GCA_964058915.1. Lineage (NCBI taxonomy): Eukaryota > Metazoa > Arthropoda > Insecta > Coleoptera > Cerambycidae > Tetropium > Tetropium fuscum. Next base: position 1,082,640 of record CAXKVY010000072.1, on the reverse strand, counting down.
GTATTTCAAGAACGTCGATCTGACCTTGAAACCTATTATAATCGAGAAGGAGAAGAAGTAATGGGTGTCGCAAATGCTGTTCTTATAATATTTATTAGAGCACGTTTGCGATTATTTTGTATATTTATTACCTAAGATTAAGTTTGTTATAAGGGATCAAACGGTTAATTTTATATACTTGATATATTTCTAGACTGTTTACATTAATCGGTGTATTTTTTTGTACCTTTTGATTTCTATTTGTATTTTTTCTTAATTTAGCTTGTTCATTTCTGTTTAAATACAGTTTTATATGGCAACAGATCTTTAAATAAAAGGGAGTTTTCAATATGCTTGACCCGCATATACAGGGTGTTGTCGAAATAAATATTACAAATGGAACCGATAAATTTACGACTAAAAAGAACACGTTTTGTATAAAAATGACCTTAGTTAAATATTCACCCCTTACGAGATACAGCCCTTCAGTGTAAAAAAATAAAAAGGAATAGCGGCTGTGTGAAAACCAAAAGAGGTATATAGGTAGTAAAATTTTCAGTCAAATTAGACATTTTCGAAAATTTCTGCCCCTTGGAGAGGTTTAAAACAAGAAGTTATTTTTGACTACGACTTATTTGTTTGACAAATATTGAGTATTCAAAAATAAGTAGCAGGTAGCCTGGTTTATTTTGAAACTTTTACCTCTCTGACTTTTATGCTTTAAAACTAACCGTTTATTAACAAAAAATTAAATTCATTACCATCCTCATTCCAACACACCGGCACCGGTTCCATTTGTGCTACTTATTTTGAAAACTTGTTTGAAACGTTTCACTGCCATCTATGTTAAAACAAAATGGGTCATCTCGGAGAACACTGGTTATGTTACCAGAGACTAGACTTCAGAGAACATAGACAAAGAGCCAAAGGTAGTTAACCATCAGTGTTCCGTGGTTATCATAGTGGTTAATTACAGAACCACACCATGAATCTGCACAGAACACTAACAGAGTCATAACTTTTACACAGATATCGTAGATTCCCGGGTTGCGCTGTTATTGCTCTGAGTATTGAAAGATTTTCAAATGGTAAATACTGTAGAGTAAGGCCTGATCCCCAAACGAGCGTTTCAGCGGACTGGCAGACGCGGACAAATGTTCCCAACCAATCACAGGGCGCGATTTCGGTTCAAGGTCAATACGCCAATTCCGCCGAAGAGTTGGTTTTATTTTGACTTTTCGGCATTTTAAGACATAACCTATTAGTTGTCGATTTTATTTTGTATCTTCAACAACATCATTAAACCTTTTCTTCCTGGCGACTCCATAATATTTAAATTATTTATATGTACTTTACATTGAATTTTTCTAATTTCATGACAGTTACTCAGTTACTACGAACTGCAACAGTTGTTTTTAGGTTATGTTCACCCATTTACAGAGTAGTTAGTACAGGGGGAAGAGGGTCTCCGTGGAATTCGGCGGATCTATAAAACGTCGTCCGCGTAAACGCTCGTTTGGGGATCAAGCCTTATACGTTTAAGCATTGCCGCGGGTATGCGATGGAGTAAAAATGGGGGACCGCCTCAACTATGCGTTATTCTCTCTATCCACTGCTCTGCTAATATTCAGTCAGAGAATAGACAGTCTTCCCTGAATATAGACAGATATTCCGACAGAGTGCTCTGAATATTAGAGGCCAATATACACATAGGAGATTATAATTAGGATATATCTGTGGTATTACATCTCTGTATCACGACACATGTTGTTTTATGTGCCGTATCTGTATCATGAGTGGAACGTAATTAATTAATTTTTCTATGGTCTGTGATGTGGTGAATGTTTTATGGTGTTCCAAAATTAGAAACAGAAACACACACACTGTGCAGAAACAGAAGAAAACATATTGGACATGACAGAACTTCCGAATCATTTCTGATTTCTGAACTTGTGCGTTTCTTTGTGGTAGTGCTTGTCCGCTGATTAATTTTCCGAAAAAATGGCAATAAGTCTATTAAATCCTAAAGCCGAAGTAGCTAGGGCCGCCCAGGCCTTAGCAATAAACATTTCCGCCGCCAAAGGTATTCAGGATGTGATGAAATCAAATCTGGGCCCCAAGGGAACCGTAAAAATGTAAGAACACATGACTCGTAATTGCTCATAATGCCGCCTAATATAGCGTTAACGCAAAATGTACTTTGCCTAGTAGCTTTATTCAATTGAAAATAATAATTACACGTAATAAAATGTACAATAAGTTTATTTTTATTTACTATCTTTCTTTAGATGTAGCTAACCTAAAAATTTTCGGTGTGTTGGTTTCATGTACTTATTTTAGGTTGGTTTCCGGGGCCGGGGATATTAAGATAACTAAAGACGGCAACGTGCTTCTTCACGAAATGCAAATCCAGCACCCTACTGCATCGCTGATTGCTCGTGCTAGTACAGCACAAGATGATATGACTGGTGACGGCACGACTTCAACAGTTCTTGTGATCGGAGAGTTGTTGAAGCAAGCTGATATATACATCGCTGAGGGTCTGCACCCTAGGATTTTAACGGAGGGGTTTGATCAGGCTAGAGTGAAGGCATTGGAGGTTTTGGAGAAAATTAAGTTACCCATCGACGTCAACAAGGAGAAATTGACAGATGTTTGTAGAACAAGCCTAAGAACGAAGGTTCATCAAAAATTGGCTGACGTTTTGACAAATGTCTGCGTGGATGCAGTGTTGTCGATTAAGCAAGGTGACAAGCCAGTGGACTTGCACATGGTGGAATTAATGGAGATGCAGCACAAGACTGAAACGGACACGAACCTAGTCAAAGGTAATTGTTTATAATTTAAACAGGCTCAAGCTAATAATATTAATATTTCAGGTCTTGTACTTGATCACGGCTCTCGCCACCCGGATATGCCCAAGAATTTGAAGAATTGCTACATTTTAACTTGCAATGTCAGTATGGAGTATGAGAAGAGTGAGGTTAACTCTGGATTCTTTTACAAAACAGCAGAGGAACGCGAGAAGATGGTATCTGCGGAGCGTGAGTTTATCGAGCAGCGAGTGAAGACGGTTGTTGCTTTGAAGAAGAAGTTGTGCGACGGGACCAACAAGACCTTTGTCGTTATCAACCAGAAGGGTATTGATCCCATGAGCTTGGATATGTTGGCCAAGGAAGGTAAAATTAATAAAATTATGTTATGGCTGTTCTTAATTATTAGATTTTTTGTAGGTATTATAGCACTACGCAGAGCTAAGCGTCGTAATATGGAACGTTTAGCTTTGGCATGTGGTGGAGTGGCCATGAACAGTTTTGACGATTTACACGAGTCGCAGCTTGGCTACGCCGGACAAGTGTATGAGCACGTTTTGGGTGAGAACAAGTATACATTCATAGAAGACTGTAAAGTGCCTCAATCCGTCACGATTTTGATGAAAGGGCCGAATAAACATACGCTCCTGCAAATTAAAGATGCAGTGCGGGACGGCTTACGGGCTATCAACAACGCTATTGATGATAAAGCTGTCATTCCAGGTGAGGAGAATGTGATTGTGAGACATCTTGTACTGATAGTGCGTTTGACTTTTTAGGCGCTGGCGCATTTGAGGTAACTGCTAACAAGGAGCTGCTGGCGTACAAGGACACAATTAAGGGCAAGGCACGACTTGGGGTGGCGGCGTATGCTGAGGCACTTCTCGTCGTACCCAAAACATTGGCCGTTAATTCCGGATTTGATGCTCAGGTAAACATTTTCCTTTTAATCCAATATGTTTTCTTTAATGTATTTTCGTAGGATACCATCGTGAAGCTTCAAGAAGAGTCACGCCTCAATCCAGAACCTGTTGGGCTGGACCTGACGTCTGGAGAGCCCATCAACCCGAAAGACGCCGGTATTTACGATAACTATGTCGTCAAGAAGCAAATCATCAACTCCTGTACCGTTATAGCGAGTAATCTGCTGCTGGTGGACGAAATCATGAGAGCTGGCATGAGTAGTCTGAAGGGTTAAATGTTGCCTGTTCTCAACATCAGTTTGCCTTATAATTTTCTGCTTTGTTAGATTTAACTCGTTTTGTCATGATTTATTCAACCGAACGGTTGAATAAATTTAACATTCAATGCATTTAATAGCCTTTCTATTGTATTTACATACACGTAACATTTTTATGCGATATTTAATATTTCAATTGCTATTAGTGTTTTATTTATATTTGTTTTCTTGAGAAGCTTTAGCCAACAATTGCTTGAGGTCTTTATTTAAGCTCAAAGCGGCAATTTAATTTCTGCCATATTTTTTAAAAATTTTCTTATAACAGTAGAACAAGCTCAAGCCGTGAAATGTGAGATAAATAAGAGATAAAAGAACTTCAAATTCACGGATAATATGAATTTCTTTATATAAATTTAAACATATTTTGAAGAGAAATATCAGTTTAAAAAATGCTTTTTATAAAGCAAAATTGGTATAAATAAATGGTATATTCGCTTCGTCCAGCTTCCAGTTTTGTCTTATACTATTTTTGCCACGTTTGTAATAAATGAAATGTCTATTTTGACAATTATTTATATTTACCATTCTAGAATGGTATTAAGTGTCACTTTGCCGCCAGTAAGGGCATTCGCTTTCCTAGGAACAAATATGGTAAAAACATTTAATGCATGCAACCAGATATTCACTTCTGTCGAATAACGAGTTGCATAATGCATACCTTAACAACAGTAACTGTTGACGTAAATAATGACCAATGGACAGGTAGGAAAGTCAAATAAAGAAAGAAATACATTTAATTACAGTGAAATTTGTGCAACAATAAAAATAATTAACCTAAATAACAAAAAAATTATTGGTGATTGAAAAAAAAACCTTAAGAAAATCTATGTTTAACTTTAAGCCGCTTGACCATCTCACGTTGGATACTCTGCTGATCCTGCGCCTTAGTAATCCTCTCCATCAGTTCGTGATTGTAGGTGCTGTGCAGCATCAAGGCCAAAACACCAGCGCGGCTCGCCATGCTAGTCCTAATTTGCCGCTCCTTCTCCAGCAACTCATCCATGCGCAACCATTGACGTACACGCTCCAAATCAATCTAAAAAACACCCTGTAAAATAACCTCACAAATATAAACGAGAACTTACCTCAGCCCGTCTCATTTTTTCCCATACAAAGTGCTTGGTACACGCTTTTTTTGGGGCCCTACAGAACTCGCCGGTGGGAGAAAATACGTTGGTAACCAATGGACAGCCGCAGACCTCGTACTCGCCTATCTTCGGGTCCTTGCAGTGCTCGGGGCAGAGCACACGCAGCCGTTTGCAGTATGTTCGATTTATGGGATTGTAGAAGTCACAAAACATATTGTTACCTACAAAAAAACTGTTATTTTTGGGATCACTTTGCAGTTTATTACCGCACCTTCAATTCGTGTCTTGAATACAGACCCGAAGGACGCTTGCGACTCATATTTATTAAAACACTTCTCCATGTGCTTTATCGCCGTCCTTGAGTGGATTTCGTGGCCGCACGTTATACAATACATGGAAATTTCTGCATCCTCCTCATTCTCGTACTCCTGGTTGGGGTCGATACTGGCATTCTTCGCACGTTCAACTATAATGTCCAACTCACGGTGCCGCTTATCTAGCTCCTGAAGTATCTGCTTTACCTCCTCTTGCTGCTTTCTAACCTGATCCAGAGCTACGGAAAAAAAAACAACTTGCATTTTACACAAATTTAAATGCTCCGGTTACCTTTGATGTTAATCTCCTCTGCAGCGGATGGGCTAAGCGCCCACTCTTGCAGCCGCTGGGGCAAAACCTGCAAGATCCTAGTTTTGGCCAAGTCCATTCCGCACTGATCTGAGCAATATTTAGACCCAAAACGGGCACTGTTCACACATTTAGGACCGTAACACTGCCTGGGAAAGTCAGTTTTCAAATGCTCATTGTGCGATTGTTCCCTATCGGAACTTGAGTCTCTTCGCTTACGCCTTACCCTAAAAATAAATAACTGATAAACCCCTTTCCTTGATATAAAAACAAGAATTACGCACCCCCCTAAATTCACACAAATCCTCTGCTTACACCTCTCCTTATTCCTAGATGATCCATGTCTGTTTTTCCTCGTGCAAACATCGCACCGCCCACAATCTTCCGTTTTGTAACACCCCATACATTCCCCACACTTTTTTGCCTTCTTATCGGCCTTATTCTCACCGCGTTCTTTCCTCTTCTTCGATTTACGTTCATCGGAATTAGTCTGCGCTGTGCTGGACTCATCTCTTTCCCGTTTCGTTTTCCAACGAGTTACCAATGTAGGATCTTCCTCCTTACAGCGTATACAAAAATACTGTTTGATAAGCTTAGCTTCCTTCTCAGATATCTTTATACAATCACCGTGGTACCTACAAAACACAGAGCGTATAGTACTGATATAAAACGCAGTATGTGACATACCATTCTTCACAAGCATCGCACGCGATCATGAATCGTGACGAATCCGAGGATCTACAAATACAGTAAGCCTGACCATCTTGCTTCAATAAAGTGTCGATCTTTGATTGCCTTTCGGGCAGTAGAAACTGTTTAGCAATTTCTTCTTTCTGCAAAGTAAGCAATACATCACCATAATAATACATTATGACCTTATATAAACTAGTTGTACTTGGCACAATATAAGAAACACTTACAGAAATATCCCCTCGTTTACGTGACATTTTGGCTATTTCAGTATATTTAAATTAATTATAATAAATGCTTCGATCCAACATAAAAAACGATCCAAAAAACATAAAAAACCATATCCTAAGCGTAACGATTAACGACGGTCAATGTCAATAAGTTTTGACACTTGACAACCGCTTTATTGACTTCGCCTGTGTCTTCATGGTTTGTGCCATAAAACACTCGAGGCGCAAATGTGTTTGAGGTCACAGAGCTACTGCTGACAGGATTTGTATTTCTAATAAAGTAGTTAAGAACTATTAGGGCATTATTTGTCGAGGGCTAAAGATGATTGATCAATTGTCAACGTTTGTTTTGTAAGAGGATTACTTTGTAAAAACTGGAAACAAATATTTCCAGATATATTATGTGCAAGTGTGCATATCCGATGAACGGTTAAAGCCATATTTACACCACTAAAATACAGAATAGGATCCTTCGATTATTCTGTGACTACACAAATTGCATCCGTATAGGCAATTAGCAGTGCAAATACAATATATAACGGGTTATCTATACATCGGAAGAGCCTCGCGGCTTTGTATCATTTATGTTTACAAAACTTAGTCCCTAATTTCCTAAATTCGAATCGGTAGTCGTTTCTCTTTCCCACTTTTGATTTTGAAACTGATTATTATTAATAGGTATTAGAGTATTAGGTATAACTAATTTTAAACCTAATTTAACGAATAAAGCGGAGTCTAATTATAGTTACAAGTTTACATTATGTGCCTTTTACAAAATGATAAATGCAAAATATAGGTAATATTTTATTGATGTTTAGGTACCTAGTTACATAGCGCACCACGAGTAACGTGAAACTTCAGACGGGAATATATTTTACTACAAAAATATACAGTGCATATTTAAAATACCTTCTCAGTTTTCGTCTTCCCGGCCCAAGAAAAATACAAATAACAAGGATATTTTCGTCTATTCCACCGAGAAATCACGTAACACCTAGTCGCAGGTGCTGACATCATAATCATTGACCCTCGGGACCCCATCAAAGCATAGTAACGACAAATAGTCGCTTGACAATGTACATCAAAGAAAATAACTGAGAAAATATCTGGGTCGATTATTCGTACGGCCAGCAGATGCAATTCGAAATATACGAGGGATTTCGAGGTAGCGGCTTATTTTTAGCGTGGAAAATATACAAAGGTGATGGGTATCTGAAAAATAGCCAATGATCTACTAGGTAGGTAGATAATTATTAAAAAAATAACACCTGTACATTTAGGTAAGTAGTACTATTATAGATGTATGGTTATCTAATAGAGCATCAGCTTTCTTTAACATTCTCCGGTTTCAGATGTGGGTTGAATTCCTCGTTTTTTAACAGTATGTGTGAGTAATACGTGTGAACATATGGTTGCACTAAACTAAGGCAGAAGATAGTGGAAATGGAGGCGACGAGAGCTGGCTGATATATCCAGTAGGCTAAGCTTCCTTCCACTTTCAATTTATCTGTCAATAACTTTTATAGCCGCCTAGGATTTAAAATTTACGACCTCCGAGCTGAATCTCACTCTTTCATGTTATGACATGTGCCTGGACAGTTAATTTTAAAGCTAAGAGGATGACTTACTTTTACTTAAAGGCTTAGATATTTCGTAAGGTCCGTACGAAAGGGGAAACTTTCAATAATATCCTGGAAAAGTTTATATTAAATATAAATACCCTTGATCAAAACTCTACAAGGTACCTACCTAAAAATGGCAGAATAGATTTGATTCCGCCTCATGTTTTGTGGAAAATATCACAGGAGAACATAATATAAATAATATTTGCTAGACGTTTATTATGAGTTACCGTTGATTTAAGGGTTCAACGGTTATTATAGGTACCTACCTACCTACTTCGCTATTTTTTAGATATCAATTGTCTTCGGGACAACAAAATGACTGCATCAAAAAGGGTTAGGTAACAATCAGTTTCTTTATCTTATCTTTATTAGTTTATAGCATTAGGTATATGTTAAGAGTTTTTGCAGAAAATTATTAACACTTAGCCTTAGCTCATATTCTTATTATACCTACTCGTATATCAAAATTTATCGTGATCTCGAGTCCGTTTGAAAAATTTTAATACGGCGACCTATGGCAAAATTGTTGTCGAAATATCGGAACGCTCCCCAGCCTGTCACAGCGTACCGACAGAGAATATTGACAGAGAAGAAGTTGCATTCCTTGTCGGCGCCTTTGATTTTACTTACAGAAAGTTTACACTCGCGCAGCCTCAGTGCGCAACATTGTTCAGGGTATTTGCAGAGAATTTGTATCAATTTTGGAGGTTAGATATTAACCTTTTTGTGACTTGTGTCCGTAGGTTACACAGATCCCTGTGTCACAATCGCAAGCGACAATATAATTTGCGGCTATTATTAACCATCGAGTTTCAATATTTAAATGCAAAAGATAAATGTAAATTGTAATACATGTCGGTGCTATTAACGAATTAATAAATAATGTACTACAGAGGTATCATATATGATACGTACGTAAATCATCCTCTCCACATATTTGATCTGTATTTGATACTTTCTGTTAGTTTATTTTAATATCGGGTCCGCCAATAAGCGCGCTCGATCTTTAAAATGAAATAAAGCAAGTTGTGTGAGAGGTATAAATGAAATTTATTTTATGTTTGAAAGAGTATTCGAAGGCATTATGTATGGAAAATAATATCGGTCAAATGTCCACCTCGGCTTCGCTGGGTGGCGCGCATACGAGAAGTCCAATTTTCAATGACTCTGGCGCACAAATCGGGCTGTATTTCATCGATGGCGTGGCGTATGTTGACTTTGAGGGCATCAGTGTTTTGTGGTTGGTTTGCGTAGACCTGTGGTTTAAGAAAACCCCACAAGAAATAGTCTAGTGGGGTTAAATCGCACGATCTCGGTGGCCAGTTGATGTCGTCTCCGCGCGAGATAACCATTCCTCCGAAGCGCTCGTGCAGAAGATCCATTGTGGCGCGCGCTGTGTGGCTCGTAGCGCCGTCCTGCTGAAACCACATATCCTCGACATCCATATTGTCGATTTCATGCCAGAAAAAGTTCGTTATCATGGATCTGTATCGTTCGCCGTTTACCGTGATGGACACACCATCGTCGTTCTCGAAGAAATACGGCCCGATGATGCCTCCGGCCCAAAATCCACACCAAACAGTTACCTTTGCTGGGTGCATTGCGACCTGGTGGACCTCCTGTGGATTGTTCTCGGCCCAATAACGGCAATTCTGCTTGTTGACATTCCCATTTAACCAAAAATGTGCCTCATCGCTGAAGATGATTTTGCGACCAAAATCGGGGTCGACTTCCAACTGCTCTAAAGCCCAATCAGCGAAGATACGGCGCTGTCTATGGTCGTTTATTTTGAGCTCTTGTGTCAGCTGGATCTTGTACGGATGCATGCCCAAATCCAGATGCAAGATTCGGCGAAGTGATGTTTCCGAAAGGCGGAGTTCCTGTGCGCGACGTGAAATTGACTGTCGCGGATTTTCACGCACACTATCGCGCACAGCGGCGACATTCTGGGCAGATCGGACGTTTCGACGACGCGTCGGTGTTGGCTGATTGTTCACCGAACCGGTTGCCTCGAATTTGTTAATCAAACGACGGATAGTCGACTCAGCAGGACGATCAATTGCACCGTAAAATTGGCGGAGCGCGCGGAACGTTGCTCGAACCGATGAATGATTTTCGTAATAAGTTTTAACGATTTGCACATGTTGCTCGCGGCTGAATTGGTTCATGGTGATTTGTGAAGATACACTGAATAATAACAACTACGTTTGCCAACTCTACCACAAACAACATGGCCGCCATGAGCTGTCAAAGATCGAGCGTCCCTATTGGCGGACCATTTAGTTAATAACAAGATTATGCATCCGATCAAAATTGAAGTTCTACATAAATATGGTATTATTACACTTTATAAAACTAAGTGTTTTATCAACAAAAAAAATACCGCAATTAAAAATATATCTTATTGTGCATCTGCATGCTCCAATGTACATTGAGCAATTCAAGTTTCTAAAAGAAGAAAGAGAGAGAGAGAGAGAGAGACAGGGAGAGATACATAGAGAGAGAGAGACAGACAGAGAGAGAGAGAGTACATATTGGCTTTTCTGTCAAAATAGTCCCTGAAACACGACCACACCAAGTGACCTTATGTGCGCAGTGAGGCTGCGCGAGTTCTGAAAAACGTAATAAAATCTTCCAACTGCTATTTTTTTATAACCAATATTCTCTTGTAGCGATCTTGATGCAATTATTGCAATCAGTAGGTAATAACAGTATCTTACAACATGCCAATTGTTATCAAAGAAAAACCCGTAAATAGGGACCGTAATTTTGTCAATATCCAACTTAGAGTTGTGTAACAAACTGCATTTGATTGCACTGATTTTTACATGAATTTAAAAAAAAGTGTTTACTGTCGGACCAATAGAAGCCGAGATACGAGACATTCACATTTTCACGCGTAGCAGCCGTTCTAATAAACTTATACATTCGAAACTTTAATTTTTTCGTGAACAAATCGTTGTTTAATGTAGAGCGTAAATGTGCGTGCAGTCAGCCGATAGTGCTGCTTATTTTACGCTCAATCTTGCGTATAACCTACAATTTTGCATTTTAACATGAAAATATTCAGAATATACGCGTATTCTTCGTGTATTATTTCATGAGATAACGTTGTTCTGTTGACATGTGTCGTCCGGTTATAAATAAATACACAAATCTTTGCAATTTACTATTACTTATATAAGAGAGACATTAAAATTATATACACTGTACTTCACTGTAGAGGCTACTATATTTTTTTGTATTCTTACGACACAACGTATATAATTTTTTGACTCAATTGTTTGGTACAATTTTGAAATTAGGCGCTGAGTGGTGATTGGCATATGTCGATAATTTTGTGACCAGCGTGATTTGACGATCGTTCTCGTATAATAAAAACTTCTTCCCGTGAAAATTCAATGGAAATCGACGACATCACTGATATTTCGTTCACTTCGTCCAAAATTGCGCCTGCAAGATCCGTTACTCTCAATTTGCTTCCAGAGAAGTCAAGAAGTAAGTATAAAAAGCACTATATGATCTATTTAGTAAATGGTACAAATTAAAAGAAACCCAGAAGATATCAGAAAATATTGTACATGCAGTTACCTACATTGTATTTTGCAGTACTATAAATTCAGCTTTACTACGTTTTATTCTTAGTTTTCTTGAGTTAAGTTGTTCATTGTTTACTGGATTCTTATTAATATTCTGCTCGTATTAAATTAAATGTGTTTAATTTAAAAAAATTATCGATGTCGTCACATGCAACACCTAGATCGTCATCTTATTGCATATTACATCAAAATAATCGGAATTAAAAATAAAAATCGGCGTGTCTGAGGATTTTAGATAGATTAACGCCAGTTTTAAGAAATATTGAATTTATCCGTTACTTTTCCAACGCACTGTATATCTCGTAAAATATACAAAACCTTATATCAATACATTCGTTTAGACCCACGTCGGCGATCATGTGAGCTGATGCGCAAGCTCACATGATCGCCGAGTACAAATTTAAGGCGTTTGTGTTGCTCTATTATATACATATTATACAGTGAGCTCGTAAAGTTTGGAATAAATTCAATTAATCGTTATTGAAGGATTTTCACAGGAAATCCTCGGACACGTCAACTTTATTTTATAAAATGTCACTTTTTTCAGCCATCGATTTTTTTTTTGTTTTGTTCGTTTTTGAGCTATGACGTCATCGACAATTTTTTTAAATGACAACCCATATTTTTTTTCACGGATTTCGATAGAGCACATTTTTCTGAGTGCGAATATGTCAAAAACATAGTACCTTTAACATTAAAGTGTTCGAGATATTCGGTTGCAAAGTTTTAAGAATGAATTATACAAGCGATGACCAAATGCTAATCATTTATCAAGAAAGCGCAGGAAAAACAACAGTTTTGACAGTTGTCACAATTTTGAAGTTTTTCCTCGCAAGTTTGTGTTTTAATCAGTTGAATAATATCATTAAGTAAGTTGATTAATCATTATTCCATCATAATTCATTTTATTTAAAAATGGTCCGTCGTTTGAGTGAAAGGGAAAGAATCGAAATTTTGATGATGATCGGTTACGGGGACAGAGCTCGCACACAAGTAGAAGTTTGCCGTTTATTTAACAACAAATATCCAAACAGAGAACCAATTACACAGTCCACCGTTAGCAAAATAGAACAAAAGTTTTTAGAAGTGGGTCATACGAGAGATCGCCCTAGAGAGCTTCAAGAAAATCATCAAAATTTTAGAAGTGGGTCATACTAGAGCTTCAAGAAAATCCCCATTTACCCACCCGCCAAGTGGCGGCAAACAACGGAATAGTTCAAAGCTCCGTCTTGAAATATTTGAAATTGAACAAATGGCATCCGTATAAAGTGGTTTTGGTCCAAGAGTTAAACGAAGATGATCCTGACCGTAGGTTACAGTTTTGCCAAACCATGTTGCAACGCCTGATTGATGACGACGGATTTTTACGCAATATTGTTTTTTCTGATGAGGCTACCTTTTATCTCGACGGCACAGTTAACCGGCAAAACTGTAGATATTGGTCTCCTGAAAATCCACACTGGAAAATGGAAACTCGTAGTCAGTTTCCACAAAAAGTTAACGTTTAATAATTATTAAATTAAATTGCATCCGTTGAAAACCGTTTAGCGATAAATAAACTGTTTAAACCTATAGATAGCTCGGCTAATTCCCTGTTATATGAATGGCAATAAAACTTTGGGTGCTAACAGAGCCAACAAAAATTTTATTGTGTTTACACAACGCTTGATTTAAGGCCCTTTTGAGCCAACTGCGATCCGGGTTCGGACGCACATGCCAATGCGGGAGGGGCCTTAAAGTGACCACGCCCTGTACAAACACCAGCGGAAATCCAACCACCGGCACCGCTGCCCGAAAACACAAGCCTTCTAGATATTATCTATCATCAAATGATAGTACCTATCAAATATTACGTCCCTCCCTGATTAATAATTTCATGCAGGATTCTCTAAAAACGCTATTTATAGCATATAATATCAGGCTGCAGTAAAATATGTTTTTAAATCTGTTTGAAACCGTCGTCGTGTCGTCATTTTAAAATATTTCTTGCTTGACAAAATCTACCTCTACCACTATTCTTCGCATTTCATTTCATCCACCATATTTTTTTGTGTGGTGCTGTCAAAACTTTCGCGCACTTTCGCATTCAAATGAATAATTAGTGAGAATATTATTGGAAATGTGCAAAATAAAGCCTAATTGGATAATATTTTCTGTTTTTAGCGTTTTTATAGCTCATTTTTTAATAATGAGACAACGCCCAGTAAGTATTTAATTATTTAAATACCTACTAGATTATAATGTAAATAAGATAAAAAGAAACATAGCTAGTTATATATGTATATCAAAAAAGGAAGTCATATCTGAGATTACATTCTAAAGCAAATATAAAATGCATACAAGGTAAGGCCACGGTTACAGTGCAAGCGCTTTCGCGCGAATTGTCCTTCGCGCGAAGTTTCGCGAATTCGCGCGAACTAATAAATCCACATAAACAAATGCAGGTGGTTACAGTTTAAGCGAATTAGTCGCGCTAATCAGAGGTTGTCGCTTAAGGTGGGGTAACTGCGACCCAGAAATTTCATAATTGAAATGTAAAAGGCCGTGCAAATTTTTGTTTTTATCCCATATATTTCCAACTGTAATACATCTATGAAGTATTGGGAGTGTAAAAGTGTATGAATTGAGCAAATTTCTAATAATACGTGTAAAAAACGGAATTATATTTTTTTGGACTATTATAGGTCGCACTTGCCCCGTATAATGGGGTAAGTGCATTTCTGGCTGTAGTTTATCTACAAGCTTAAAATCTACAAAATCCTGTCACCAGATTTGTCGTGAATCTAGTGGATAGAATTTTACCTAAATGAACGAATGAGTGCATTTGAACGAATGAGTACACAAACTTTTTATAGTTACGTTTAAGTTACAATTGAGTTACAGTCGCACTTACTCCAGATCATATTTTATTAGGGGCAAGAGCAATTTGTAAAAAAAAACAATATAGGTAATTAATAACACTGAAAATAACACTTACCACTTGAAGGACTAGGTATATGGAACCAAAAAAAAACCTATGAGGACAATATGATTGTTTAAAATGCTTCAGATTACCGAAGATTATTATAAACTGTCAACTTAGCAACCGAGAATTTTCCATAAGAGGTGACATCTCAAATAATTAAATTACATCTCTACTAGGAACTAATTTATGTATTAGGGATTTATCTCAAAACCCATTACTTAGTGGGCCACACCTGTTATGCCTTTGTAATTAAATAATTATGGCATAGTCGCACTTACCCCAAAAACGCTCTTACCCCACCTTACCTTAAAGAATTTTAATACTTTTGATGTTAGAATATAGAGAATAAATAGATATTAGATGTTATAAAGTCATATTAGTATAAACCAATCGAATTAAAAATATTACAACAGATATTTTACAACAGAAGTTGTAAAATATACATGTAGAAGTGCGAAACAAAACACTTACCGGGAGCACCGGAAAAATAATCAGAAACACAGTTGTTAAATACCCATGGAGGCAGAAGGACGCGCACATGGAAACTCAAGTACTTATACCTAAATAACTCACAAATAATTTTCAAGTCACAACACCAAAAAAAAATAGACCCGTTAAAGTGGGTAATAAATACAAGTAAACTGCGATGAAATTTTGGACAGAAAATGACAAAGTCTCGAGTCAGAAGCTTAACGCAGGAAATGCAATAGAACTTCACTGACCTCTGCAAACTGACACTTGGAAATGGTTGGTCGAAATATTATAACCTCAAAATATTACCTATACCTTCAAATAAATTTGTAGAAGGCTTAAATTTAAATTACTTTTATATGTATATAATGATCGATATATAACGATGAACGTTACTCGGATATAGATATGATTTTTAGTTAAATACCTGTACAATTTTTTAACTATTGTTATAACCTCAAAAATATTAACTATCTTGCAATAAATTTATAGAAGGCTTAAATCACTTTTATATGTATATAATGATCGACCTTAGAACAAAAACATTACTCCGATATAGATATAGTTTTTTGTTAAATACCTGTACATTTTTTTAACGATTGTTATAACCTCAAAAATATTACCTATCTTCAAATAAATTTATAGAAGGTTTAAATCACTTTTATATGTATCAAATGATCGACCTTAGAAAAATAAAACGTTACTCGGATATAGATATGATTTTTTGTTAAATACCTGTAAATTTTTTAACGATTGTTATATCCTCAAAAATATTACTTATATTTAAATAAATTTATAGAAGGCTTAAATCACTTTTATATGTATATAATGATCGACCTTAGAAAAACAAAACGTTACTCGGATATAGATATAGATATGATTTTTTGTTAAATACCTGTAAATTTTTTAACGATTGTTATAACCTCAAAAATATTACCTATCTTCAAATAAATTTATAGAAGGCGTAAATCACTTTTATATATATAATGATCGACCTTAGAATAAAAACGTTACTCCGATATAGATGTTTTTTTGTTAAATGCCTGTACATTTTTTTAACGATTGTTATAACCTCAAAAATATAACCTAACTTCAAATAAATTTATAGAAGGTTTGAATCACTTTTATATGTATTTAAGATCGATCTTAGAAAAACAAAACGTTACTCAGATATAGATATGATTTTTTGTTAAATAACTGTAAATTTTTTAACGATTGTTATAACCTCAAAAATATTACTTATATTTAAATAAATTTATAGAAGGCTTAAATCACTTTTATATGTATATAATGATCGACCTTAGAAAAAATAAAATGTTACTGGATATTTATATATATATATATATATATATATATATATATATATATATATATATATATATATATATATATATATATATATATATATATATATATATATATATATATATATATATATATATATATGATTTTTTGTTACATACCTGTAAATTTTTTAACGATTGTTATAACCTCAAAAATAATACCTATCTTCAAATAAATTTATAGAAGGTTTAAATCACTTTTATATGTATCTAATGATTGACCTTAGAAAAACAAAACGTTACTCGGATATAGATATGATTTTTTGTTAAATACCTGTACATTTTTTAACGATTGTTATAACCTCAAAAATATTACTTATAATTAAATAAATTTATAGAAGGCTTAAATCACTTTTATATGTATATAATGATCGACCTTAGAAAAAATAAAACGTTACTCGGATATAGATATGATTTTATGTTAAATACCTGTACATTTTTTAACGATTGTTTTAACCTCAAAAATAACCTGTCTCTAAATAAATTTATAGAAGGCTTTTATATGTATATAATCATCGACCTTAGAAAAAACAAAACGTTACTCGAATATAGATATGATTTTTTGTTAAATACCTGTAAATTTTTTAAAGATTGTTATAACCTCAAAAATATTACTTATAGTTAAATAAATTTATAGAAGGCTTAAATCACTTTTATATGTATACAATGATCGACCTTAGAAAAAATAAAACGATACTCGGATATAGATATGATTTTATGTTAAATACCTGTACATTTTTTAACGATTGTTTTAACCTCAAAAATATTCAAATAAATTTATAGAAGGCTTTTATATGTATATAATCATCGACCTTAGAAAAAACAAAACGTTACTCGGATATAGATATGATTTTTTGTTAAATACCTGTAAATTTTTTAACGATTGTTATAACCTCAAAAATATTACTTATCTTCAAATAAATTTATAGAAGGCTTAAATAACTTTTATATGTATATAATGATCGACCTTAGAAAAAATAAAACGTTACTTGGATATAGATATGATTTTTTGTTAAATATCTGTACATTTTTTTAACGATTGTTATAACCTCAAAAATATTACCTACATTCAAATGAATTTATAGAAAGCCTAAATCACTTTTATATGCATATAATGATCGACCTTAGAAAAAACAAAACGGTACTCGGATATAGAATATAGATACGATTTTTTGTTAGATGGCTTGGACATTTTTTAACAATAATTCGTATTGCGTCAGCCTAGGCAGCTGTGCCTCTTAAAATCCAATCCAGCTAACGAAAAAGCTAATCAAAATATTGTGGCAATAAGATTTGCAGAAAGCATTTTAAGAAAGCATCTGAAACGCGACTTTCTCGCCGGACTGTACCGCTTGCGCTGAGACGGCTTACGCCCCGCCCCGAGCTGTCTTAAGCTCGGCCGGGTGGCGGGGGTAAAAAAGCTTCCAAAATTGTCATGGCCAACGCTGACAACATGTGTGAAAATCAGAAGTTTCAGTCTATCAACGTTCTTCATTAGGCACTAGTTGGCCGTGAAAAGCGCGGTTCTGTTTTCGGTACACCGGGTTAATGATATAAAAATTGGGAAATCCGATGAAAGGCCTTTGTCAGCGAGGCAGTTACTTTAATTTTTCAACTATTTATTAAAATATTATTCGCGGTCGGCGGGCAATCGGACTCATAAATAAATTTTTAAGTGGTTTGTTGATCTCACCTCCATTCATCGCTTTTCCCGCGGCTGCTGGAAGGGATTTTTTCTCTAAAGGTAAGATTTCCGCAACCAATCCGAATTTAGACATCTTTAAGTAGGCAAATGTCTAAAAAAACATTCACTTGAACTGTGCTAAAGAGCAGAATCGCATATTGACATTATTTAAACTTCATCGATGAGTACCTACTCAATTGTAGAATTAAGTGCGCCACAAGGCTCGCTGGTGGTACCTATACCATTCTTATGGATGCATTAATGATTTATTGTTTATATTTCGTTCGCCACGCATTTCATTTTGCAAGTGGAACGAACATAACAGTAGGTTGTATCATAAATAACTACAAATCAGCTTGGCAAACTTAGACATAATTCATATGAAACTTTTCAAATCTTTTTCAAGGTGCAAAACAAAAATTTTGTTTCCATTTCAAATTCGTGCACAAAACATATGCAGAAAGTCCTAGTTATATAGAAAATCCCGCCGGCCTACTTGTGTTTTCACTATTTGTATATTTTCGACGCCATTGTTTAAACGAACACCAACAACTTTTGGCACATCCCTAAAATCAGATTTTCTAAACAAACTAACCAGAAAATGGAAAATATTTAGTTCACTCTTCCGGTTAGGCTTGCAGTAGGTATAGTCTTTTGTGCACATTATATCTGGATCTGGCTTTACGTATTATCTAAGATCCAAATAGCAAACATGTATCCGTCAGACATGTTTTAAGTATATGAGAAATTAAAAGAACATTCTACCTGTGCTTCTACTGTACAACATCTGATAGGTGTGTTTTACTACTAGGATTTTGGTAGGACACTAAGAAAGCTACTAGGTAACACGTGCAGCAGAACCAAACTAAAATATTCATATATTTCACATTTCCAATTTAATCCCAGATTCAACTTGGCAGACGTTAAAGTTCAAAAACCCTCTAAATCATCATAATTGTAAAGTACATCTAGTTACCGGGGGTCCGGGGGAGGGGGGCGCTAAGCCGAGGCAACGAAAGCTTGATTACGTTCGCAAGGAGTTGCGAACAGTTGAATATCATCACTTTTAATTTGCTCCCATCAACAGATATGAAAATCTCAGCGGACCTCGTATCGGTTATCACACGCGTAACGACCAGTCCACACTTCGGTTTTTATCGCGAATTTAGAGGATTTAGCACATAAATCGGTATGGTGCAACGGGAAAACAAAAGAGGATCCGTCTCTGACAGCATTACGACGTGTTTAAGTTTCACATGGCCTTTAATCGCAGAAATAATTTCCCGAACATATCCACTACATCACGGTTGCATCCAAACCAGCAGCATTAATGTCCAAACAATGGAACGTTGTTTACGCCACTGCGTCAATATTTATTTGTAATGAGTCAAAATGGGTATTTATCGCGCGAACACAAACACTTATTTCACATAAAACACTGACATTTTCAAACAAACAGTTTTATTTACTGGAATTAAGGACTGGGCTGGGCGCCTCTCGAAAAATTGTTTTCGTTTTCGTTACAAAATTGCTCACGAGCATCAATTCTCTTCCAACACCATTAAGGTTTAAATACTTATTACAAATGCAATTCAAAAAGGACCAGTTATAATCCGCCGGACGAGAGTTGATTAAATTATGATTCACGTGCTTTTAAATGACATTGAATGAGGACACCTAACAAGTTTGTACTAAAATGCTGCTTCTTTGCAGATCCAATGCTGTGAAAATGACTTCTACGAATTAAAAGTGAGAGAAAGTGTTAGTAAAGTACCCTAAAAGTGTCCAAAATGCACCACCAACAACAGTTCGGTCAGAAGGACATCGTCCCGACTCCAATGGATTCCTCAGTGTCTTACCAGACCCAATTTGGATACCCCTCAACAGACAGTTGGTCATACAACTCATCAGTGACGCCTATGAAGCAAATTGAAGGTAGGACAGATTTTGACAAATGCCTTCTTAAGATATCTAAGTATATATAGATGAAAATGCTAAATGTGTAGTATTTTTTCGTTGAAAACAAATTTTTGACACCACCAACGAAACATTCAATTAGAAACGTATTTTATATCCATAGGCTACTTTGTTAACAATTATTTGTTTCGTAGGATTTCGAAAAATACAATATTTTAAACGCACTTTAAAACTTAAAAATAAAATCATCACTGTGAAAAAAATATGCAGGATATTCCATTTCTAATAACAAAGTTGCCCTCCCATGTAACAATTTTAAGACAGTTTCTATTTATTTAGGTTTTAAAAATGCTTTAATATGTTCAATAAATCGACATCGGATTTAAAGTAACCTTAAGATAAACTAAAAGTTCTTAAAGACCACTTATTCTTAAACAAAGAATTTAATGCACTCTTTAAATCAAAATAAAAATGCTATTTGCTCTTAATGTCCTATTGATCTTATACTGGTTTTCTGTTACTCTTAACATTGGCTATTCTAAAACTAATTTGCTATTATTAAGAATTAAATAGCAAGTTGGTTTTAAAACAATCCGTTTTAGGAAAAATAGTTTTAATGTAGTTTTATGGAATACCCGTGATGTATTCTTTAAAACCCATTAGGAAAACTATTTTATCCTAAGACTATACATTCAATATAATACCACATTAAATCCAAAAATATAATTTTTACCTTTTAATGAGTACATTAAGAGTATTATAAAGTTTAAAGGTTTTAATTTAGTCAATTTGGTTAAAAGAAATAACTTTTGGTCTTTGGACGACTTCATTAAAACCATTATGTCCCCTCCACATGCAGATTAAACGTCATCTTGCCAAAAAGCTATTTTAGTGAACCAGTGCAGTCCGCATGTTTACAAGTGAAATGATATTTTGAATGAAGATAGTAATGGAAGAGGCTCGGAAAAATAATGGTATTGTGCTTTACACCTTTCGTTCGAATACATTTTCGGCACTTATTCTTATTCCTTGCATATGCATAATATATTCATGTCGGGGTAAACAAGGACACGATACATCAGTTGATCCTGATACTGAATAATGTGCTTCCAATAAATTTAAGTAGTCATATCAAACGGAAAATATTTTAAGTGTCTAGAGCTTAGGCTACATATTTAATTATATAATAAAATAAATACATTAATTTTAATTATAAAATACATTCGTTTTAAGAGGTGATTAGAGAATCGAAAATGAAAGAGACTTTGCCTAGAAAATAGAATTTCAAAGTACCTAATAAATAATCCTCTTTTTTCGCATAGCGATTTTGTTAAAATTTCAAATAAAGTTTAGTAAAATAAGTCGCTATATCGAATAATATTGCATTTCATTAAAAAAAATAGGGGGGGGGGTGTAGATCATGGGAAGTGCCCCGCCTTTTCCCTACCTATTTATTACTGACCACCGACTATTTTTGAAAATTATATATAATTTTTAAAGTCTACATTTAATTCATAAAAATCTGTTATTTTCAACATTTGAATTAGAGGCTTCGTTTTCGAGAGATTTAGGTTTGAATCATTCAAAAAATGTCATGTCAAAACGCAGAAATTATATTGCTGATGTTTTAAAAATTTTGATACTGTCGTGAGTAAAAAAAAAATAGGACCACATTTTTACATATAAGGACATATAATAAAAATATAATGGATTAGTTCGGTGAATCAACAAAAAATAATATCGATATTGTTGTATAAAATTAATTATTCTTATCCTGTACCCATGAAGTAATATTAGTTACAAAATAAATAATAATATTTGTGAATTATATTGTGGAATTTTCCTCTGATTGGACTTCCTCATTGCTATTATATTCTAAGAATGAAACAATAGGCCTATGGAAGCTAAAATATGCTGTAAATACTTGAGATTCAAGTTTATCTCTCTCGCTTAGTCAACGAGTGGACTTTACTCGACTGAGCGATACATATACGAACGTGACGCGTTACGGCCCAGTCTCATTCAATGCCCACAAACTCTCTCTACCGTCTCGCTCTGCCGACTAATCCTCCCTCACTTAGTCGACTTGAGCCGACTTTACCCGAAGGAGCGTTACATAGCCGAGCGTGACGTGACCCAGAAAAATAAAAGTGCTGATCGCGCGAAGCTTTCTTTCACTTCAAAAAAACGAAGTTACCCTTTTATACAATATTACAATCAAATAAAAATTTTATTTACAAAAAATATATAAAGAAACAGTAAATGATAAAATAGATAAGGTAAGGTGGGGTAACTGCGGCCCAGAAATTTCATAATTGAAATTTAAAAAGCCATGAAAATTTTTGTTTTTATCCCATATATTTCCAACTGTAATTAATACATTAATCTATGAAGTATTGGGAGTGTAATAGTGTATGAATTGAGCAAATTTGTAATAATACGTATAGAAAAAACAGAATTATATTTTTTTGGACTATAGGTCGCACTTGCCCCGTATAATGGGGTAAGTGTGTGTAGTTTCGTACTTAAAGTGACATTAATGTGTTTTGGGGCAAGAGCGAAGTTACAGTCGCACTTACCCCAGACCCCATTTTATTAGAGGCTTACCACTAAATAACACTTACCACTTGAGGAACTACGTATATGCTACCAAAAAAACTATGAGGACAATATGATTATTTAAAATAGATTACAGAAGATTATTAAAAACTACACCGCTAAGTTGGTGTAGCTTAGAGAAGAGGTTATGTCGTATGTGGTGATATCTCAAATAATTAAACTACAGATCTCTACTAGGGACTAATATCTCAAGACCCGTTAGAGGCGATACCTGTTATGCTTTTGTCATTAAATAATTATGGCATAGTCGCACTTACCCCAAAAACGCTCTTACCCCACCTTACCTTACCTAATATGTTTTCTGAATTTTCTTTAGCAAAACGGCGCGGAGTTCTCGATCTGCTTTCTTGGTATAAACGCAAGAAACCTTAAAGGCAGCAACTTATTAAAAACATTAATTGTTTATAAGGCATATGAATTTCTAAAATCCACGCATCCGCATATATTATTATGTATCACAACGCCCTTTGGGAGGTCTGGGCCTTCGCGGGTTACCCGTGTAGAAACCGAAAGTTGTCATTTTCTAGATCATCGGTAATATTTTAGCTAGTTATAACGCGATAACTCATTGTCCTTTATTTTTGTTCTGACAATTTGATAGATCGTTGACGTGTTCGGTTTGATTTGGAGGATTAATTAGCTTGTAAATCGGTGCGAGCGCCAGCACTAATCTATACTGGATAAGTTCCTGTAAAAGAAACCGATATAACATGTCGCGGCGACAATTTACTTTTTATGACGAATTAAAAATAGGACCCGTTCGACACGGGGTTGCATGCGGATGTAGAGGTTCGCAGCTACAGAATTAGGGCAAGTGGCGCCGCAGCGGCGGAACTAAGAGATGGATTTGCCGTCAAAATATATTTCTTTAAAGTCTTGTACTGTCGAAAAATTATCTGCCATTTATCGATAGTTAAACCTTTTTTTTCAGGATAAATTTCTTTTCGTACAGAAATAATTTTGTAACTAATTTGAAAAAATCGCGAGCGCGGTCGAGAGATTTTGTCAAATGTCAGTTTTTCGAGGAAAATACACTCAGAGGCACAAAATTCGATCCATCTAAAATTTACCAAAAATTCATTTGAAAATATTTTCCTAACTATAGGTTCGATTTACATGATTTTTTTTGAAATTGTAGGTTTGTTCGTGCGGAATGCAGAGGTGCTACTGAATTTCAGCTCAATTTTAAATTTTGACCATATACAAGGTGTATCAATTACATTGGATTTTTGCCATTAAGTTTGCAACACTCTGTGGGAAGTGCAAGCGATAAAAATATGAAAATTTTGGTACAGAACTTTAGCGTAGTCTCTTCTTAACAATTCATTCCTGTATTAAAGTTATGGCTCTGGCGGCGCCAGTTGCACTTAAGACCATTATTACTTTCTATTGTTTACCGTTACTTTGTTATAATTCAGACCAAATCGCAACAATTAACTTTCACTAGCGAAACACTAGCGACATTTGTCAAAAAAAAAAAACAAACGAAGATGCTAAAGCAACTTTGCAAAAACCCATTGGCAATTGCATTAAAAATTACCATGACACATTGTCATTATTTTAATTAATCATATCAATTGTTAAGAGACTACGCTAAATTTCTGTACCAAAATATTCATCATTTTTTATTTTTATATAAAAAGTCTTCAAAAATCGTGTTCACTACTTTTTTTGAATGAGTTGCATCGGCAGAGGATAAGTAAGGGCAATGTCAACTTTAACAAACACCCTGTACATTATAGTAATTTGATAAGAAGAAAATTACATTTATAAAATTAGTTTGACACAACTTATTTTTGCTAATAATTATTACACCCACCACTGGGTGCAATTATTAATAGCAACAATTACATTTTAGAAAACACGGGTTTTGTAAATAGAGGGAAAAAAAGAGGAACAAATAGTGATTAATAGTCAACTCACTGCTATATCCGGTACATCCTCACTAAATTGAGACATTATAAAAGGCATCCTTTTAAATATATCAATATAACTAGATATGTACAGCTACAAGCCGAGTAGGTACAACGCTGACTAAGTTGAAACAACTGATAAAACCATCAACTGCTATCATAACTTACTAGTTTCCATGAATTCTTCACCTGTTAGTCAGTGTAGCACAATTTATTGTGTAATCATTCTGTAGATTTCCATAATCCAAAACTGAATATTAATTATTATCAGGTTATCTCTATTGCCTATAAAAGTGTGCTTTCAATTCGTAGCTGTTAATATATTTTTTTCAGATTTTTTTATAAAAAAATTGTACTCATTATTCTGGAATACACGACTCAAAATATACTGAAGTTTTGTCATAAAGATAATAGGCCAGGAGTATTAACTCCGACACATGGTTTTGGAAGGTAGTATTTAATTTTTTTGTGGGATTAGTTTACAAAAATCGCTAAAATCACGCTTTTTGATGTGTAAACATCTATTACGGCGATATGAGGGTAAATTTTGGGAAATGGGACGGAAATGTGAGAGCGGATGTGACATCATAACCCATCAATTATCATGCACAATACCTACCTATTAAATTAATTCAGCTACTACCTGATAGATGGCGTTTACATCGCCAACCTCCATGGTGTGTATTGTGTTGCCTACCTTATTAAAAAAGTCCTGATGTGAGTATCGCACCAACGATCCCTGGCTTGGAAAGCGGGGCTTGAACCGCTTGCACCATCATATGACTGCTATCTGCTTTATTAAATCTAGTATACTCTGTGATTTGTTAGGGCGGCGGTTAGCGTGCACATGATGCAAGTGCAAGTAGAATGGACCCGGGGCCCGTGTGGCAGTTACAATATTAGGGTGTAGGTGGAATATTTTCATGACATGTATATTACATTATTGCGACATTCCTATGCAACTTTAGAAATATGCAATTTAGGAGAAAACACAATACTCAGAAGCAAAATCGATCTGATAGTTTCTGATTTATTTGTATGACCATAAAAGATGCCGTTAAATATTTATTGAGCATGAACAGTAAAATTAAAATTAATAGTAGGTACTGAAGTTGCTGTAGATCCAAATGTAATTTTTCAACGTTTATGCTTTTTGATAAAAAGTAATGACGAACTTATATTTTGAACGCCAATATTTTGACTACGAGCTGTGGCCCGCTATCCTCTTTCACTGTTTGGAATGAGGAAAATCACCACCATTCAACACTAGGTATTTGATATGTTTGTAAAATGTGAAACAGATGTTAATGATACTAATTTTTTCTAATAATGGTATTCATTAGTGATGGATAGATTAAAATGGGAAAAAAAATTAAAAGTTTTCTGATATTTGCCAACAGTAGATATATTAGATATTTATGTAATAACTATGGCACTAATGTTAAAGTTGTATTTGATGGATATAATAATGATGGAAATAAAACATCTGAGAGAAATCGTAGATATATAAGTAAAACTTCAATTGATTATTTATTTGAAGAAGACATGCCTTTAAATACAGCTAAAGAGAATTATTAGGAAACAGTAAAAATAAAAATAGGTTTAGGTACTGATCTTCGGCAAAAAACTGAATGAAAATAATATGGAGTGGAGACCAGCAGAAAGTGATGCTGATCGTTTAAATGTCAGCTGTAGATTTTTCCTTTCTTCATGTACCTAGTTCTAGCAAAAGATATTGATGTCTTAGTAAATCTGTGTTTTAGTGTTATGGATGGCTTTAGCACCTGATGATAATGAAATGTTTTGAAGTGAATACTTATTTGGCACTTTGGCCAAAGTCGCGTCACGACACAGTTTATAAAATTTTCGTCTCGAAACTGAGATAAAGCATATGACAGATATGAGGGAGAGAGATAAACAGACATAGCGAATGCAGCTTTGACTTAGGCAACGAGCAATTAATCATAATACAATATTACTTATGCATAGCCTGCTGGATATATCTGGATTGGGCTTTCGAATCTGATCCAAATGGATGGTGATCTTACCTGTTCACCAAGAATAGGATAAATAAAACTCAAAATATGAAACTCAAAAAACTCTCTCCCCCCCTCTCTCTCTCACTCTCTCAGCGAATCGGTAAAGAAGTATTCACTTCTCTCACGTGGACTGTGCTGCACGCGTATTTTTGAAGTGAATACTTCTTTGGCCGCATGAGAGTGATTTTTTTTAAACCACTCAAAAATAATGCCTTACAAAGAGTTTATTTAGAGAGATTTATTTGTTAATTAATTTTAGAGCGAAATATCATCTTTTTTTGCGTCGATGCTAAGGATAAAGTTGTGCATTTTATTTGGCACTATTTTTCTTTCACATACATACTCTCATTTTGTTATATCGATTTAAAAAAAATCACAAAATATCGGTGTCATACAACTCGAGATATTGCTATTTGCACGTGCGATAAAATTTTTAAAAACGCCTACGAAAAGTTCTTGGAAAAACTAACAGAATTAAGTTTTCATTGTTACGTTATGCATAGTTTTGCAGCTAATATAACGCTGGTCGACTTTAACACTCGATATCGCAGAAGTTACAAGACCGATTTATACTTTCTTTTTTTCAAAAATCTGAGAACTTTAATTTAGGACTTAGACATATTTTGCGAAATCATTTAGTTATAGAAACCATTTATTTATAGGGTCAAACATTTTCGAACAAAAACGCTCCAAAAGTTGCCAAACAAAAAAAATCGATATTATAACGACTATATATGATAGCTAAGGGGCTTTTATTCGAGTATGTGTAAAAAAACAGTGCCAAATAAAATGAGCAACTTTCCTCAGCACTGATGCAAACAAAAAGATAATATATCGCGCTAAAATTAATTAACAAATATTTCAATGCAAAACTATCAGAACGATTCTGATCGCGTTCTGCGATTTCGTTTCGTAATACTTTAAAGTACTTAAATCCACATTTACAGTAGAATTTGAGAATTTCTTACCTGTCAGTAGAGCGCTTTAAAGTTAACCTTGATTTTCATATCTTTTATTGCAATATAGCAACGCAAATATAACATGCGCGGATTTTAAACCTATCTTGTAGATCATTTTATGGCGAGCAAATTCATAAGGATTGTATTTTTTCCTAAATTGTATATTTATAAAGTTATATATGAAAATATCCGAAAAAAGCGCGATTTTTTTCACTTCTCATAATTTACTATATACATTTACTTATTTGCTCTCTAAATTTCAATGACATCTAAAATTACACAGATATTACACCGCTTTCGGATATAGGTAAATTTGTCGACATTAATTCGATGTTCATAGCAGGTTTCAGAATTTCAATATTGTCTTCATTGCCAAATAAAATTGCAGCTGCTTTTGTCGGATTTAGGACCAAAAAATGTTCCTTAAATAATATATCGTAAATATCTATTATGTAGATCGCTGTTAATTTTATCATTAGCTGCCACATAATATTTAACATTAAAGGAATGTTATAGTTGGATGTCATCAGCATGCATATGAATAGGAGCATTTTTATTGTACTGGTAAAGTTGCTAAATAGTACTGGTCCTACTATGGAACCTTGGGAGACACCTGAGCATATCGCTCTGGGCTTGGATAAATTATCAGATAGTCCGACTGTTTTGGAGCGGTCTTGTAAATAAGACTGAATAAGTGGGAGAGCTTCAGCTGTGGACCGATAGGATTTCAGAATAGCTAAAGCAATATGGAAAATTAATGGTGCCAAAGGCGTTACTCTATGATCTTTTCATCAGGGCAATATACTAATTGGTAAAGATTGATTAAAGATAATTGTCTTGGGGTCACTATTTTTTTTATTGGAGTTATTAGGGCCGTTTTCCCTGTACTCACATACCTATATGTTCTCTTTTTTGAAACAAATAGGTACTATTACTAGGTATTACTATCAATTGTTCATACTAAATTTCTATTTGACCCCTTACAAAAAATAGTGGTCCTGTCTACATTTTACGAACAGGCGATAGAAGAAATTGTCCAATGTCCATTGTAAAAAGCGCTGTAGTCTTCAACTAACGACCATTCTCTAAAAATAAAAATCCATAAAACACGTAAAATAAGGAACTTCATAAATTACTTAAATGATCTGCTTTTATTTATGTTAACTAAAATAACATATGGCCGCTGACGTTGTTTTGCTTCCGCAACTTCCGCGTAAATTTTGACGATTCAAAATATCCCATACCTCATACGTAACATCAAATTAAATATTACGATTCTAGGACGTCGTAAAATACGGGAAATTGCCTCGGAAGTTTGCTATTATTATAAAAACAACTCTCTCCCTTCAATCGAATAGAATGAATACGAAGGCGGAGATTTCGTATGGATATTTTGATATTTTAATGTTGCAGCGAGTTTGTATATTGTTGTCCTAAAAATACCTCAGATTTGTCCGCTTTATGGAGGACCGGTTGAAAAAAGACGCCTTGCGACGCTAGTCGTCGCTAATTACCAGCGCCCGTCGCGAAAGAATCCATCTAAATCAAACAGTCTCATTAGGTAAACACATTGCGTATTTGTAGTTTCGTCGTTTGATTTATCCCTAGCCGAAAAACCCGTCCACGTGCTACGGACCCTGAGATATGATTCACTGGAATTTTGGCTTTCGGAAAATACTTTTGCACAACAAGATATTTAATTCGATTTATTTAAGCCCTAAAAAAGCAATAATAATCAGATGTTCCGCAGGCGCAACCACAAGATTTAAGGCGGCCATCTTGGAAAAATGAGTTATTAATAGCGGCCAATGAATAATATTTAAGATATTTTAACTTCAATGTCTAACTTCACCCTAATATACTAGATGCGGTACGTTGGGCGCCAGTTTTACAAAGTTACGGAATGTAACACAGATATTCTACTCATGTAAAACGCAGCGATTCTACTGAAGCCTATAAAAATACGTTATAAAAGTACTGAACTGTCATTTGCACTCATTTTTGATTCTTTCCCTCTGTATTTGGAGTGCTTGAAGTGCGGCACGTTAGGCGCCAGTTTGACCAAATTACGGAATAACACATATATTGTACTCATGTAAAACGCAACGATGTAGTACAAAAGCGTACAAAAAAAAAATTATAAAAGTGACGAACATTTTTGTCATAACCTAAGTCGTTGTCATTAGACAAACATCGACCGGTAATAGTGTATACTGCCACGTATTTTCTGTACGAGAATACATTGCAAACATTGTCGACTCACCTTTTCCCTTGTGCACGTTGACTAGACAGTGTAGTTCAGATTAGGTCGGAAAATATACACAAATAAAGAGTTCAAGGAACCGTGTAACGATAATATCTGGGGCATCTGCTCTGGCATTTTATAGAAATAAATACGAAATAAATCTTGATGTAAAAATAAGCATCGATCAGTTCCCTAAACTGAATATTTCTAAGAAGAGTATATTATACAGTACCTAATTGCCATATTGTATATCATTGTTTTACGAGGTGTATATCAAGGTTATCAACTAGGGCCACTGACTTCCAGCAACTATGCATAGACAATTTATGCGAAAGCTTATGCGAAATCACCGTTACCTGGCTTATAAAAGCACAAAATTTGGTGTGAATATACCGAGTACATTAATAAATGTTAGCCTAG
Source organism: Tetropium fuscum (assembly GCA_964058915.1). Lineage (NCBI taxonomy): Eukaryota > Metazoa > Arthropoda > Insecta > Coleoptera > Cerambycidae > Tetropium > Tetropium fuscum. The sequence goes on along the minus strand of CAXKVY010000072.1, from coordinate 1,052,177 downwards.
GAGCCCTCTGGATTTTCTAAAAAATTTCATGTACCTACGGTAACAAAATCCAAAATGGCCGACAAACACGACACGAGTAACTTCCTACCATAAGGTAACAACATATCAAATTTGGTGCTTTTATCGCCTGTGTAATCCTGTTAAGGGTAAAAGGTAAAAATCCTGATATTGAAGGAAAAGTCTTTTACACAAATATACTCGTAATAAATTTTCTTATTCCCTTTAATGGCCTATCCTGGAAAATCCTACACTATCGATGGATTCCGACCACAGGTAAACTATCCATCAAACATTCAAATGCTTTCGTACTTCAAATTGGCATCGATAATGGCACTTGCATTATATACTAGTCTTAACGTATACCTACATGTTTAGATGTTAGACGTAAAATATCTCGTTCGTCAGTCATCGTTACTAGTGCGTAGGCAGTGTACCGCGCTTAGGTTTATTGTGTTAGCTAAATGCTTACACAATGAAAAATGTGACAACAATAGTTAATAACTAAAAATAAATGTTCACACCGTAATAACAACCGAAATGATTTTCAAAATTCTGGTGATATGTATAATCTGTATTATCCAACTGGTATTAGCGGTTCCTTTCTGGCAATTGCTTTCTGGCAATAAAGGGTGTTTCCCTTTAAAAGCTTATAATTAACAGCATTCCCGGCGGAAAAGCGGATTTTGTTGGGCGCCACATATCTTTACCCAACTTTATTACGGCCTAGGTTATTATGAATGCCGTTATAGAAAATCGTTAGATTTTCAGTCTGCATATCTTAGATTTCTTATCTATGTATATCTTTGTACTAAATGCGTCATTTTCGAAAATAGGAACCTCAACGTTTTGGATACAAGTAGGATCTTTATCAGAATCATCCCTTTACCGAAAATTAAAATATCACCCTGTAATGTTCTGTTCGGTTCATGTTCTCTGCTTTAACTGGCTACTATTATACTATTTTCCTCAGCTGTGGTAATTATAATCCATATCTTCCGTTCATTTGCGAATACCAGTTTGGAAATAAAAATGTTCCCAATCTTTGCTAAGCATAATCGATTTATGCCAGCATGGATTGACAAAAACCCAGTTAATCGATGCGAGCAACTGGTAGCGTGTGCTTCATTTTGCAACCGGTTATGGGCCCAGTATCAAAACAAGCCAATTTGTCAGTTATCTATATTAAATGTTTCTTTCCGACCTCCTACAAAGTAAAATTGTGCCTGATCTAGAAGATTGTGTCAAGGTCACTGAAGAGGAGAATATCCAGCATATAGATATAAACAGACAAATACGTCCCCTTGTCATATATGATAGTAGACACAAATTTAGTGTCCATACCGGGAGAATCTCGAAAACATATTTTTGAGATACCCCTTGGATTTGCTGACGAATTGACAGGATCATATTTATCGAAGGCAGAGGCCTTATCATGAATCATTTTGAAATTTTGAAAATTATATTCAATAAAAACCTCAGCTACTGATTGATGAGTCTGATATTCTTGATTTTAGACAACTTTTTTTTAATCAAGTTATATTGTTTACGTAAATAAATCGTTAGTGGAAAAAATTTATAATTAAGTTCTAGAAACACTCGTACAATGTATTTGAACAAATGAACTATATTAATATGAAAAAAAATATATATGTAATTAATTTATGTAGAAATGAAACAAAACAAAACAAAAACTCCCTGAAAATTTAATTTATACACGATTTCTCTTCCTTACCCTTAAAGTATTATAAGTAGTATTATAAACATTATTATAGTATTTTAAATAAGAAATCCTATTTGTAAAATTTAACTGTATATTATATTTTAAATCAACGCACAACCTTTTTCAGTTTTAATGGGAACATTCTATTTAGTTTATTTTGGACCAATGCTATTTATTTCTATTAGTCTATTGTAATGTCATTTCTAAACTATTATTATTATTATATTAAATATTATTATCATAGAGTTACTACGACATATCAAAGTAGTATGTTTATTAGTCGAACTAAACGAAACTTGCGATTGTAATCTACACCCCCGGCAAAAAATTTTGCCACCCCTAAATTTTCGACAAGTTTGACGTTTCATACCTTTTTATATTTTTATTCCAATTTGCATAATTCTTGCATCAGCTTGTAGATAAATATTTAGCCTTTACTCTCATTTATTGTCGAATTTAATCTCAAAGCTTAACTTATATTTTACAGGGGTAAATCAAATTGATGTTTTTTGTACCATAAATTTTAAACACCCTGTGGAAAGATTGACATCGAAGATTAGGAGATTAGGACGTCTACAAGCTGATGCAAGAATTGTTGAAATTGGATTAAAAATATAAAAATTATAAAACATCAATCTTATCAAAAATTTAGAAGCGGCGGAATTTTTCGCCGACGAGCGTATATCACGAAAAGTCCGCTGAACTTTTTGTTGCTTGTTTCTAGCTTGCTTGCAAAGCGCCGGTAAGGACAGGAAGGCCTACTCCCCGCTAGACCAAGCGGACGCCTTATCACTAGAAGAAACTGACACCAGGACAACGACGGAGAACAACAATAGAAACAGCACGCATAACAAAAACCATAGCAGGTTAGTAACCCGAACATTGCAAAGTTGCAATAAACAAATAAACCGTGATGTGACCCTGGCCTTGATTTCTGCTACTGAACTTTTATTCCTACACATATAAATGCGTTTAATGCTAATATTAATCAGCGTTTTTAGGGTGCTTAAACTTAAAGCGTCAATATTAACCATTTTGCTATAAATTTCGCAAAATTCACTTGCACACCTTGCAAGACCAAACTCGTCTGGCGTATTCTGCCGGAAAAAAATTAGACTTGATTTATTTCCATGGTTTTTCCATAACGCCCTAGGGCATTATAGATATTCATAACTCCCTTGGGAATTATAAATGTAAAGGCCGTCTTCAAAGATTTGAATTTGCCGCCATTTGTGCAGTAGTGTTGGCAACTCTAAACAAAAAACAATTCGATAGCTGACGGTTTAGGGTTAGTCGTAGAATGGATCATTGAACATCAACAAATGGATGCTGATTTTTCGAGCAACATCATCCTAAGCGATGAAGCACATTTTCACCTTGATGGCTTTGTTAATCGCCAAAATTGCCGCTTTTGGGGTTCTGAGAACCCACATATGATTGTCGAAAAACAAATCGTGTGCCATATTGGAACAACTCATCGCATCGGAACAACAAATCGCATCCACAACGTGTCACTGTTTGGTGTGGATTTTGGGCTGGAGGCATAATTGGACCATATTTTTTTGGAAATGAGGCTGGTCACGCAGTGACTGTTACTGGTGCTCGATATTGCGACATGATAACACAGTTCTTTCTGCCGAAATTGGATGATATTGATGTGGCCAATATGTGGTTTCAACAAGACGGTGCCACATGCCACACAGCCCGTGAAACAATTCAATTGCCGCATGAGACATTTCCAGGCCGTGTACTCTCTTGTTTCGGTGATCAGAATTGGCCCCCTAGATCGTGTGATTTAACACCATTAGATTTCTTTTTATGGGGTTATTTGAAAGCACAGGTCTATGTCAACAGGCCCACAACCACCCGTAAATTAAAGGACGAGATTCAACGCTGCTTCAACGAAATTCAGCCACATTTATGCAGAATGGTCATGGGATCATGGGGTCAATTTCGACAAACGAGTGCGTATGTGCATGCAAAGCCGTGGAGGCCATTTGCCCGATATGTTATTCCATAAATAACTCTATCCTATGTACTTTATGATTCAATAAAAAAATAACAATCAAAAGACTAAAAACTGTGTTTTCTATTTAATTCAAACCTTAGCGTTAATTTTGAGACACAATTGATCCTGAAAATATAATTTGTCTATAATTTCTTTCTTCTATTTTTCCTAACTTGCGCCTACTACGGCTCAGTTATCTATAATAACATTTTCTTTCAGTATAAACGCGATATCTCCCGCGTTGTCGAGCTCCGGCGCCATATTGGAAATGAAGCATCTGTGGGACGAGTTTCACTCGCTAGGCACGGAGATGATAGTCACTAAAGCAGGCAGACGGATGTTTCCCACATTCCAAGTGAAGCTCTGCGGCCTGGACTTACACTCCGAGTATATGCTGATGATGGACTTCGTACCAGTCGACGACAAGAGATACCGATACGCCTTCCATAGGTAAGATAAACGTCCACGGATAAGATAGAGGTATAGGGTAAAACACATTGTTCTCCAGCTCCAGTTGGGTAGTGGCCGGCAAGGCGGACCCTGTATCACCCCCGCGGATACACGTGCATCCCGATAGCCCGGCGACCGGCGCGCAGTGGATGAAACAGACCGTTTCCTTTGATAAGTTGAAGTTGACTAATAATCAGCTGGATGATAACGGGCACGTACGTATGTGATAGTGAGAACATTATAGCTTTCTAATAGTCGGTTTCGTTGCAGATCATTTTAAATTCGATGCACCGGTATCAGCCCAGATTTCACATAGTATATCTGCCTCTGAAGAATAGCAACTCGTCCGAGGAAAACTGCGGGGAAAATTTTAAGACGTTCGTTTTTCCAGAGACCGCTTTCACCGCAGTCACGGCCTACCAGAATCACAGAGTAAGTAGCTTGATGAATCGCGGATTAAATATGCTCGAGACGTCGCTTATTCTCGTAGTTGACATGGAATTGATTATTATAGACAGTGAAAACGTATACTCGCTTCAAACTAAGAAGGTCAAATCTATTTCGCATCTATGGCAAAATTTACTTAATTTTCTTCGGTTGGAAAAAGAGGTTGCAAACTTGGGATATTATTTACAATGAAGCACACAGAATAAACACAACTTTCAGTTTGCATTGTACCACTTTCAAATTTTTTTTGGAAAAGTTGGAACGAATTCTTGTTTTTTTTTGGCTGTTTCATAATTTATAAATATAATAAAAAAATTAAAAATTTTCCAAAGTTTTTTTGCGTCTGGCATTTTGTATTTCTATTTAAAATACGTGTGCATACACACCTAAAAAAAGCCGGGGGCGCTAATCTCAAATTCCGTCGTATAAACACGTTCACCAATATGTACGAACAGTTGATTTGCGAATGACTTTTAAACAGATTCTTGGCCATACATCGTAAAGCTCTTCCAATCGTTCTAACAACACACTTGGCAACATCGTCAAGCGCGCACAAAATGATCATTTGACATTAATTTGACGTAGTTCTTCAAAGTTGTGGGGAAATTTTACATACATATTATATATTTGAGGAAGTGTTAAAGCATTTATCACTTCTCTTACACATCTACTCACTGAAGACTGTGATACATGTAAAAATTGATTAACACCAATGTTCCATTGGTAGCTCCCTGTAGCAAAAAAATCTTAACGCCACCAGTACCTGCAAATAATTAAAATAATAGTACCGTACTATATAAATTTATTTATAGTTTTTGCTTCAGAAAAATATATTAGGTATACATATTTTCTAGTTGGTATCGAAATGGTATCGAAAATGGTTACACTCTATATGGAAGGCGCTTTTTTACGAGCATTTTGTTTTTTTATTCACTGATCTATCTCTGAAATTGTCCAAATTACAGCTTTTTTGCCGAAACCTTGCATAATTACCAAATTTCTGAACTCATCCTGAAACAATTTTCTAGTGCAATTAATGCGAATTTTAAGAAAAACATTTTTATTAAACACAAAATTATAAACTGGGTTAACTGATTAATACCGTGTATTACCACCCCTGGCAACTCTGAGAGCTTCTAGTCTACGCGGCATACTGGAAATTAGGTTTCTTATCATTTACATTGGTATACGATCCCATTCTTCCACTGATGCAATTGCCATTTCAGCAAGACTTTCCGGAGGCCTCTAGATAGAACGTACCCTTTTCCCTAATTCATCCCACAAATGTTCTATAATGATACCCGTAGCTTCTAAAAATTTTTGCACTATTGCCGCGGTATGTGGTCGGGCATTATCCTGCATTAATATAAAATTATTGCCTACCAACTGTGCATGAGGTAAGACATCCTGCTGTAAAATGTCAATGTAGATTCGGGCTGTCATCGACTGTCTCGGTAGAAAAACATGAAGGGGTGTCTTTTCATTTGCTGAAATCCCTGCCCACACCATAACCGACCCACCATTAAAACTCACGCATTCTGTTATTAAGCTCTGACTAAACCTTTCACCAGTCCTTCTCCACACTATTTTTCTTTCATCCACCATGTTGTCCAAGACAAAACCTTGATTCATCTTCTGTAACAATACATTCGACCATTCATGAATATTCTATTGTCCATAATTTTCAACGAAATTTCTTCGAGCAGCACGTTTAAACTAGATAGATAGATGAGTGAATAAAAAAACAGAATGCTCGTAAAAGAAGCGCATTTCATATATATAGTGTAACCATTTTCACCATCACACATCCATCACACGGTGAGTAAAAAACTAAGAAGAAAACATGGTCGAGGTTTTCGACTACCATCTAGGAGGCTTTGAAAAAATTTTCACCTCTTTTTGAAAGACTAGATAATTACCTACCAACCAAAAAAAGATGTCTAAAATCGGTCACTTTTTTTGGAACTGAGTGTATAAAATTTATAAAATTTTTTTTCGTCTGGCATTTCGTATTTCTATTTAAAATTCGTGTAAATACACACCTAAAAAATGCCAATTTGACTTGTTTGAAAATTGATTAATAAATAAAGTTACAAAGAAATATAAGATTTGCAGAGTATGCTACAAAAAAAATATGACGTGACCACTGACCATACGTAATAATGAATGACCATAACATTTAAGGAATATTCGCTATGTACAAGATTCCTTAAGTGACCTGGTGTCAGTAATCGGCGAACCCAGTAGCATTTTTATACAATACTATATACGATAACAGCGTAAAAATCCGAGGCAAAATCATTTAATTTAAACAACAATATTAATTATTTTTATCAGGTGTATTTAATTGCAATAATTTCTACGTATCTAATTGCAAAAATCAATACATCAGTAAAAATCTAACGTATTACATGGTAAGTTTATTACGGAAAAAATGTTGGACTGGGTAGGAATCGAACACATGATCCTTGAAACACGGGGCCAGCAGTTTACAGTTAAAGCAGATATGGTATTAGAAAGAAGACTGAATCGTCTTCTTTCCGACTGAATCCGAGGTTATTTATAGCACCGGCTGATATGGCTGATAGCAAAAAATCTCGACAGCTTACACACTGATCGAAATACACTTTTCTCTTCGATTCAGCTTATATGCTGATATTTTGGGAAACAATAGAATTGATGCTGGCTATTCTCTGATGTATTTTTGAAACTAATAATACATTTGCGAGCTCCCACGTTTTCCAAGGAGGCTGGCATAATCGCGCAAAAGCAAGATGGCCTGATATCTCAATGTGTTTCTAGTAGTCGTGGAAATAAAGTACTAAAAACTGCTAACTTCCGATTTGTTGAGCAGTAAGATGGATCGTAATGCACAAAACCGCATTACGATCCATCTCGATTCGTGAGAGTCTACAGCGTTCGATTCGTGAGAGTCTACAAATTTACGAAAATACGAAATGCCAGACGAAAAAAAAACGTGAAAAATTTCATCATTTTTCTGTCAATTTTCCTTCGCCTGGCACCGTTTTTCCAATTCCCAATCCATTTGGCAAATTAAAATTATTTATAAATGTATGAGTGATCTTTAATTTACCACGCTGCGAGATAAATTGAAATCGTTTAAAAATGTCAGAAATTTCCGTCGATTACTGTCTGGCAATTTTTCAACGTAATTTTCATAAGAAAACCTTTCATTCTCTCGATTGCCAGACAAAAAGGAAACGTGGAAAATTGAACTTTTTTCTTGCAAGTTAACCCAAATCCCCACCTTTTCGGCCATTGAAAATCTCATGTAAAAAAATGGATTTTCCGAATTTTCGAGGGGGGGGGGGGTAGGCATTAAAACCACTCTTATTTTCATTAGCTAACTAGCCACATTCAGCCCTTAAAATGCCAGAAAAAAATGGGAACGCGTTTTGTACGCAAAGCAGCAGTCCGTGGGCTATTGAGGACACTTCGCGATGCCTAGCCATGTCCTGCACCACGCCAATGTGCCTATCATAGCTTAGCCTTCGCATACAGCACTTAGAGCTGTGACCTTGAACGCTCCTTCTTACGTAGATGCCTCCTACATGATAGAAAAGACGTGTAAGAGAAAACGGACTGCAGCAGATCTATACAAGTTAATGCGAACGCGTTTTGTACGCAAAGCAGCAATCCGTGGGCTATTGAAGACACTTCGCGATTCCTAGCCATGTCCTGCACCACGCCAATGTGCCTATCATAGCTTAGCGCTTGCATACAGCACCTAGAGCTGTGACCTTGAACGTTCCTTCTTACGTAGATGCCTCCTACATGAGCAAGTTTTACTGCAATTAGCATGCAGCAGAGCTGCCAAATAGTGCCCAGGCGATATACACGTTAATGCAAACGCGTTTTGTACGCAAAGCAGCAATCCGTGGGCTATTGCGGACACTTCGCGATGCCTATTGTATTTAGGGCGATACCTTAAAACAACGGTTAAAAGCGTTTTATGAAAGCTGAAAGGTAAACAATATTGCCCAACTATCTCCGATAATTTATGACCGTTCTGGACTTCTTATTTTGATGCGAGTTAATACGAGTTGATGTGAGCAGATATATATGCTGTAATGGTCTACTGAGATTCCTATAGGCCCGCCAGAAAGATCGATTGAATTATTCGAATTCCTCCAATATTTAGCCGAATATAAATATCCAATATAAAATCATTTGTTTTCCTATCACTTTAAAGGCGCCTCGGACACATCTTATATAAACTCCCGGGCCACAAGCTATTGGCTTTGTATACACTAGAGTTTCGCAAATCGGAAAATGAATAAAACTGGTTGAAAAATATATACCCGACACAGAAACGCTGTTTATCCATCGGTTTTATTAGTGAAAATTATTGCCGCCGCGACAATACTAATTAATACAATTCACACTGTGTGAAGTTGGCCATAAGTTATCCCCCGTACGTTTTTATTCGGGATTCTGTTCAAAGCGGAGCTCGATCTTCAACGGTATGCATGCTCGCCGATACGATAAATATTTACCGTTGGGAATTATTACATGGATGCATTATTTTTCAGATTACCCAATTAAAAATAGCGAGCAATCCGTTCGCCAAGGGGTTCAGGGACTGCGATCCCGACGACAGGTGAGTTTGTTTTTTATATAATTCTCGATAAATTATATCGGCGCCTCTAAATTGCGGTACTGTGAATTGTTTGTTGGCAATGACAGAGCATTCTCGATTGGCTTTAACAAGTTGCAAGTTGGTGAGCGATTTTTTAAGGAAATTACCGGGTATCTGACTCCTTACTACTTACTTATCAGAAGTAGGATCTAGAAGGAAGCTGCGATTGTGGATTGCATGGTTCAGCAACCCACAACACAAAAAAAATATAATATAAAATTATTGACATTTCTAAAATTTTTGTAGAATTTTAGGGTATTAAGTCCAAATTGGTTTCACTAAAATCTTATATCTATGAGTTCTATTTAAAATTGTTCTTTTATTAAGGTAATAATTGATAAATTTAGAACAACTGTTCAACCGTTTTGATACTCATTTTATAGTCATGACTTATATTCGAGTGATATGATAAAGTACCTTAACTTTGTCTAATTCTGCTTCTATACGCTTTTATTTTCACACTTTGCTTTTGTCCGTCTAATTTTGATTAAATTTCAGCATGCCCCATCTATATGGCTTCCATGCAACTCAGCAACACCTTTAATACTATTCTCACCTTATTTCTTTCTGCAAACTGCTTCCAAGTTTATATCTCCAATCTACGTCTCTTATTTTCTCTTCAGTGCAAACGCCTTCCAAATTTCAACCTGCTATCCGTTCTTATTTTCTCACAATTATTATTTTCTTTCCTTGGTTTCCCCCCTTTTTGTTTTCCTGCTCTCTTGTTTCATTTTTAGAATAAAGTCTATGTCATGTCCTTTTTTCTATACTAATGTCTATGCAATGCACACTTTCTCACTTTAGTTATCGAGTTTATTTATGTTTAGCATCTTTACACCTTCACTATGTCTACTATACACTATACATACAGTTTACATTCCTACTTCCTAATTAGTATATATTATCATTAGTATCATTTTCCCTTCTATATATAATATATCTTGATAGATACATATATAATTTTGCATTCGTAATCAGTTATGATAATATCTCATTTGATGCCTATCAAACTGTCTTGCACAATACTTTAACGAAAAATCTCTACGCTAAGTGATTTATAACATATTACAACTCAAATATAGTACATCTATTATACAACATGATTATTTACAGATTTACTCGTACTTAGTTATAATAGTTATAATAATATTTGGCATGTGAAACCAAAAAATAAGTACTATCGGTAAATTTTTTATGATTTAATGCGACCTTACGAAAAATGTTATTTTTTGGTGTATAAAACAAAAGTCTAAAATTTCTACCTCCTAAATTGACCGCAACCCCTTTTTTTCCGCCATTTTGGGGGTATTTTTGCCATTTCTAGGGGAAGTTCGTCCAAAAAAAATTTCTATGTCCAGTTGTATTGGGAATTAAGAAACCAAACTGGAACTCTTTTATCGTCAATGTTTAAGGAACTCTCAGTTCAAATTTCAAGTTAATCCGACCTCCCCCCTCCTCGCAATAGATATATATGTATACATAAATGCATGGGAACTTGCGTGACGGCTAACTCGGGCAGTTTTCAACCGATATAGCTGAAATTTGGACTAAAGGTAGGTTTTATGCCCTCAAAAGTGCCCTCCAAATCTCAAGTTAAAATATTAAAGTTTCCGAGAAATTCGTTCAAGTCAATTTTTTAGCTAATTTTCAAATTGAAATATCTTATGTCCTTTTCATCCGATTGACATCTGCTTGGCGTCCAAATGTAGGTATTTGCATACATTTTCACGTGGTAATCATGATTTTTAGACTACAGTAGCAATATGATACTATTTTAGGTGATAAAGGTATATATATATTTTTAACATAAAATGAAAATCCTTCAAGGATGCTGGCAATAATCGAAACTTATTATCACCCTTTACTTGTCGACTGATAGAGCGAATTTTTTTCAAACCCTCTTGCTTTGCTGTACAACGATCTTCAAAGATTGGCCGCGGTTCATCAGGACACAATATGCAAATCTGTAAATCTGCTTCCATTATTGATAAATTTTTTATAATTTTTTAAAAAGAGCAACGCTATTTAATAATACTTGGAATATTTTAAGTATAGTATCGATAATAAAAAGACGTTTACAATAGAAAGGCAAACAAAGACTGAAGCACGAGATGAGATCACTAAGACCACACGTGTTCTTACAAAAACTGATAGCTGTTGTACCAAAAACTTGAATCAAAGTAGTTCTCATCCATAAGATGAGAAGATCTTCTGAGGTTATGTTCTCATCCGTTATTTATATACAATTTTTTTACACATACTTATTATTATAGGTATGTGTAGGTATAAACTATGTATAATACAATGTAGTAAAAACGGGTCCCTGATCTTTACAATACGTAGAATCTGTCGTATATCGGAGATATGGGTGTCAAAAAAGTCCGGTCAAATATTTAGAAAAATATGCGTCGTATCGAAAAATAGGGGTTCAATATTTGAAAAAACTATTCAGACATATCAAACTCAACGCCCCCACTCCACCCACTGGGGCGGGGGTGGGGATAACTCCCGAATTTTAAATGGCAACCCCCAACTTTTATTGCAGATTCCGAATAAGAACTTTTTGTCCCAAACTTTTTTTTGTATACCGGCTACATGTCGCTCAAATCGACGGTCTAAAAATAATAAAGCGGAAGCAAAAGTCCCGGGCCGATCAAATATTTAGAAAAATATGCGTCGTATCGGAAAACAAAATACGGGTTCAATATTTTTGAAAAAACTATTCAGACATACCAAACTCAACCCCCCCACTCCACCCAGTTACCCCCACTCCACCCAGTTACCCCCACCCCGCCCCAGTGGGTTTGAGCGACATGTAGCCGGTATACAAAAAAAAGTTTGGGACAAAAAGTTCTTATTTTTCATTACTTGGCATCTATTATTTATCTACTGAGCAAGAATAATTAAAATACCTTATCAGTGGTTAATATTTTACGATGCATGAATGTATTAAATACTTGTAATATTTACTATGCAAATGTATTTTTATACTTATAATCAAAATTATTCACTTCGCAAATATGAATTAAAATACTGTAGAGTTAATTACAAGCCTTAAAAAAATATATATAATACGTTTATCACCTATAATAGTATCATATTGCTAATGTAGTATAAAAACGATGATTACCACGTGAAAATATATGCAAATACCTACATTTTGACGCCAAGCAGATGTCAATCGGATGAAAAAGACATGAGATATTGTTACGTTTCTCGTAACTTCTTGGGCTAGGGTTAGTTTTAATAAAACCACATTCTCTCACTACAACTAACTTATTTATTTATTCATACTATTACTGTGACACCTTTGAGGAACACCTATCACTATTTAACAAATTAATATTACTTACATTAAATCTTTCTATTCTAAATCTATTCCTTTCACTAAATCTACCCCCATGGCTTCAGGAGACGTGTCAACTTGTCTATCACAATTCTGCAAACCAACTAACTCGTCCCAGCTTGCTATCTGATAAAAGCAAGTCTATCAGATTCACCATTGAATAAGTTCAATGTTTCCTACTTCCTTTAAAGTTCCATTCGAAATATCTTTATTCAGCAAATAAACTGTAATGCCAATAAATGATATAAGATACCTTACATCCTTTATAGCATCCGGAATTTATTCATTATTAACATGGAACTTATTTGACTTTGTAAAATTTATAATTATTATGCATTAATTTATTATACAGTGTGTTTTCTAATTTGTTACCAAAATATGTTTATTTTTATATTTATAATTGTTATAATAGTTATAATTGTGACAATATCTCAATTTGAAAATTAGCTAAAAAATTGACTTACACTCGAATTTCTCGGAAACTATTTAATATTTTAACTTGAAATTTTGAGGGCAGTTTTGAAGGCATAAAGCCTACCTTTAGTTCAAATTTCACACTTACGTCACGCAAGTTCCCATGTATTTATGTATACATATATATCTATTGCGAGGAGGGGGAAGGTCGGATTAACTTGAATTTTGAACTCCGAGTTCTTTAAACATTGACAATAAAAGGGTTCCAGTTTGGTTTTTTAATTCCCAATACAACTGAACATAGCAATTTTTTCAATTTAGGAGGTAGAAATTTTAGACTTTTGTTTTATTCACCAGAACAAATATTTTCCACGGAGTCGCGTTAAATCATAAAAAAATTTCGATCAAAATTCGATCAACAATTTCTATTTTTCTACATATGACACGTAAGAAATTTTGTATTCTAGTATGGGTATTATCCTAACATATGATTTAAGATTATGTTATATCGTACAAAGTCAAAGTATATCGTTCTTCTTTCTTCTGATTTTTGGAAAAACAATTAGGAAAATCAATCAAAATAAAATTTTTTTTTTTTTATTTTGATTTGCTATTAAGATTTGCTATTCATGAGATATGTTTTTGTATGGTTTGGATCCCCTCTGTGGGGCATTTATTACTAGATTTGGATCAAAAACAATACGTTTTTGCTTTACCTAAAAACGACCTTAGTTTCGGATATTTCGATATCGAGATCGCGTGCTCTTGAAGCGCGATGATGTGTGCGTAAAGAAAGCGCAATAATTCATGGAACGATGAAGACATTCTAGTGTCTCTGCAGCTCGTCAGCGCGCGTTATAAACTCCGCGATACGAGCTGATGAGTTGGATCTTAGCGAAAATATTTTGCTAATAATAAATCTCCGTATCGAGGGAAGCGCGTCCGGCCGATTAAGATTATGAAGTATTTATTTTGATTCGAGTAGACTTTTTAATTTTGAAACATTTCCTAAGGCATCACCGGTTTATTTTTAGGCCCAGAACCAATAAACATTTCACTACGGCATGATTTTTAAATAAATACATCTACACTGTACAGTTTTTCTTTGACACGGTACTTCCATTTTATATTTATAGGTTTTATATAAAAAGTTGTGAAAACAGGGGCCGTTTATAATTCTCTATTTGATGGAATTTATGGCCGGGCTATCTCCTAGATGTTTTGTTCTACTTAACTGCTTGATGTACTATATACAAGGGGTTCCATTAACTAAAACACAGGCCTAAGATATTAAAATTTGTTAGTTTTTACGTCCCATTCAACATCGTCGATGCTTCAAATTTATAAGACTTGTACGAGGATGACGCACTAAATATCGGCATTTTCAACCATCCCACTTATAACGGGTATTCCAAAAAGAACGATATGATTTTAAGATGAAATAAAATGACTATTTCAGATACAACCAAACTATTTTTTGAATACCACATCGCGTAAATATCCACGTCCACTTCGCGAACAGGAGCGAACCCAATTTTTTCGATGATTTTGTGCAATAAATCGGGCGAGAACTGACGAATGCGGCGTTCAATGTTCAATCCTAGCACATCACGTGTTTCTGATCTGTTTGCATATACCTTAGATATCAAATAGCCCCACAAGAAGATATCTAAAGGAGTTAAATCACGACTTCTTGGAGGCCAATGAGAAGTCTTGCTGGAACCACATATCATCCAAATCAAGCGCATCTAAATTTGGCAACAAAAAAATTCTTAATATTCTTAACTGCCCGGTATCGTTCACTATTCACTGTAACTGATACCTGTAGCGGATACAAAGGCTTCTCGTGAATCTGTTATGGGCAAACAAACGATAAAAACACTGAACATTTTAACACAAAACATCAGACAAAAGTCAGTGCCTAGGTTATATATTAATGGGACCAGAAACTCAAAGCGATGACGTAAGCCAGAAAGAGAGGTCTAAGAGTGAGAGGCAGTACATACGCTCGCGTACCTGACCCATCCCAACCCAATGTTGAGCGCACCTTCTGGACTAGTTTTTGCGGCACTGATGCCAGTTTTTTTGAAAACAAGAAATGGAAATAAAATAGTGAAATAGAAAATAAAGGATGCGCAAATAAAATGTATTATAATACCTACCTATTTGTGTTTAGTTGGTTTAGTGCATATATGGGTAACTCGGGCGGATGCGGCCCTTCACCAGCTTCAATCCAGCCAGCGAGAGATTCAGAAAATTCAAGTAACCATATCAATTCAAATCGATAAATAATATTATTAAGCGTACGCAGAAAAACTAAACACTTTGCGCCTATGTACCACTGATATTGACCCCAATATTGATCATCTTGTTTCTCAGCTTCAAACTCAAGTATCTCATTAATTTTCATTTGATTTTTCTCACTTTTTTTATTATTGTGCTTTTTATATGTTTGATTATGCTATTATAGTTAATTAAAAAAATGTGTTAATTTCTGTGGCTTTTTTAGCCCACTAGGTGCTAACTTAAATCATGTAAAGAGCGTATTATAAAAAGGGTAGTACGTACTTGCATTGGTAAGGGCTTTCCAGATGAATCATCATTTACAATCATTCAACACCCGTTCATTCTGTTATTATTTTATTGTCTAAGTTCGCTTATAATTGAACGAATTTCATTATCATGAGAGTGTTTCAAACTGACGTTGTGCCTTGTGAACTTGCAAAAAAAATTATCTTGTTTATAAGGAAGATATACTTATGATGATTTCTCCATTGCAATTTCACGCCTATAGTCAGGGTGGCCACCCTTTCACGAATTATAATAAACTCTCTTTTTATATCAATTAAATAAATAAACGTTTAGTTATTTTTTTTGTCCATATTAGTCCAGTTTTTGTGTCCATATTAGGTAGTTAAATTTTAAAAAAAGCTTTTTTAATCGAGGTAATATGGAAAAAATTCAGAAGTGTAGTATTTTACGTACCTACTCATTGCGAGCAACCCTGTGATCGTATATCACCTAAATTTAAAATGTTTGCTGTAGCTCATTGATGAATGCAGTTTACAAAATCCAGAGGAAAATGTGTTAACCAAGTTTTCTCGAATTTGTAAAGTTAAGTTAAATAGATAGAATTGTTTCAAAATATTATTTTTATTTACTTGAGAATTGACATTTAGTTGATACGACTGGCGTAAGTACTTTCTAACTCGCCACTGAGGATATTTTTTAATACATTTTCAAAAACACAGATGTCATTATTAATAATAATCAATTTAAAAAAAAACACAATTAAAGCTGTTTCACTTGTTTAATTATGATGTGCACAGAAAGTAAACAAAAAATCCTATTTTCCTTTTAATAGCAACATTCTAAGTCCATTGCATATGCCATTATTTTGACGTAAATATTTGTATTCATTAATATCGTCCAGGGTAATCTGGAAGATGAATATTTCCGGAAATATTTTTGGTTTCCATGGTAACCAAACAAAAAATAAGTCTCTGATTGGCTTAAAAATGGCGGTGTGAAATGTTCAATAAAATATAATTACACGTTGAGTTCTATGTCTTCTCCTGTTTTTAACACGCTTTTACTAGCCTCACTTGTATGTTTGTATATCTTGTAACGGAATCTTGTAACGAGATATTCACCAAGGACCGATGACAATACAGTAATTCGACAACCTTGTCCGAATGTCCTCACCAGGATTAACAAAAACGAGGACATTAAAAAATGTGCCTCACATTGGCGCATTCGGCAGAATGTAGAATTTACTGAAAGTTCTACATTCATTAAATCTCGGCCAAACAGCACAAAAATTCATCTTTTTCATGGAAGAAAGTAAAACTAATCAACATATATTTTAGGGAAAAAATAAATTATAGTTTCAAAAACCCGCTCTAAAGGGCGGTACTAAACCGAACTAAAAAGTAAAAAATAATTGCTTCTTTACGAACACTAGGTATCTGTTAACGTTAATATCTAGCAGAGTCAATAACTATCTCACAAAAAATGGATGACAGATATCCATAAATAAACAATGCATATATGCATAATCTTCATGGCTCTCTTGATATGTTTTTTGTTATATACTTGACGCCCTTGATGTGATCGGTTTTTAGTAATATCTCACGAGGTCGAGTGATTATATAACAATGATATACAGGGTGTCCCGTAATAACATGTACAACGAAAGACTACAGATTCCTAGACTCAAAATAGATAAAATAAGATCAATTCAGGGGTAGATGGCCTCAAAGTTTGTAAAAAAAAATTTATTTTGTAAATAACTGGAATAGGGATTAATGGATTTTGATTATTTTTGGGGTGTGGGGTGTGGATCAACACATTTTGGTGATATACCGAGTGTTTTAATACTTATAACACCTAGAAAATTGATGTACGGCGAAAATGTCCGTTCATAACTTTTTTTTCTTTGATGCACTAATGACAACTATTTTATATTTGATAGGTGACACCATTTGAAAGCTTTTAGGTCTCTCATAAAATTTTTATTAGATTAGCGGTTTAGGTACAAAAAAATATTTTTTACATGTCCAACATTATCAGGAATCTGTAGTCTTCCGTTGTACACGTTATTACGGGACATCCTGTATATTTGCATTCAGAAAATAAAAATTTTTTTCTGGTCTGATATAATATACGTTCGATTTAAAAAAAACAGTCTTTTATTTTCCACCCTGTATATTTTAGATTTTTAATATACGCTTACAGAATATAAAAATTTATCAAAAATTCTGTCCACTACTGTCGCAATTTTAAGAGACACCCTGTAGATTTACAATGCCAATATTTTAATGTACCATCTTGTCCAATAATTATTGTTCTAACTGAAGTTAAAAGATGACTTCATATCGTGACAAGGAAATATTTTACAGATTAGTATTTATTTAAACGTAAAATAATGAATACGTTTTTCGTTTAACTAATAGACGAGACGTCCCCTTTAATAGATCCTTCATATACAATAGATATGACAAGCTGCGTTCGTTTAATTTGATATAATCCGAAAGTAATAGCCAAAAATCGGTTAAATTACACGTCTTAATTTGTCTAAAAATATCGGCGCCGTTTGTTTTCCGCGCGTCAAACAGGCCAGGGAGCGCCTTAGCGCGGATTCGGAATGGATTTAAGATGTCTTGGTGAGCTCCGGCTGTCAAATAACTTACGGGGACGAACTGTTTTATGGTGTTTACGAGCAAATTACCTCAAATTATTAGGTACACCGCCAAGCCGCAGTATTTACGAGTGACTTTATTAGTTTGGGCCCCACTAACTTTTAAAATTATAACTAGCTGCATTCTTTGGGCACGGCTTCTGTTTGAAATTAAAAACGAATTAAGAGTCAGAGACGGCAGCGCGAGAGCCTGCCAATGAGCGGTCGTAAATCACACCGCGAAAATTAAGTGTTTATGTAATCATTTGCCGATTTATTTTTTCGTACGCACTTTTCATCGGGTGGAATGAAGTCGTTCCAAATGCATTTAATTCTACTTATATCAATACTATCGTTTAAATAAGACTTTTCAACTTATGGAATCGAGAAATTATTTATCGTAAAAGTATATATAATATCCGAAACTTTTAATATAAAAATTTATTTTCGTAAAATTATTTATCCGCACAGTCGTCAGGTACTTTTACCTGAAAATAATTTACGGAGATTTGATTTCTGGTGCAGAATAGAATATGAAAAACTTTATTTCGGTCGATCCTAAAAACAATACAAAATAGTTCTTTTTTAATTTTTGGGGGTTCAGCTTTTAATGTATATAGCTAAACTTACAAAATATCCCTAACAACTTATTCATTAATTCGTGCTTTGGTTTGGTCCACCCTGTAATTTACCCTCTACAGATTTCTGTTATTACGGCTTTTCTTTCATAGATAGGTTTGGGTTTTATTACGAAGTTCCGGCGTCTACCTTCAACATTCGTGCTCGTTGTGGTTAAGGAGTTCGGTAAGGAGTATCTACAGTTCGTACAATATGTATGTATATAGTTGAACGACCGGCAACCCTGACCTACACAATGTTTTTCATTGGCGTAGACATTTTTTTTTCTTAGGGGGGTGAAAGTAGAAGGTTTTTATATGCATATTTTCAACACCACAGCCGATATTGAATGCAAGTTTCCACAACACTCATGAAGTATTACTTTCAGCGCGTTACCATTTTTTAGTGGGTGGTTCGCCAGTAGCCATATTTCCCACAAGTAACAAAAATAAATATGTACAAAACAGCTAAGTAGTCGAGAAAAATAAACTTTAAAACGGAAAAATAAAATAAATAGGTATACTTGCGATTTAAATACAATCATATTTATTGTGTAAGTAGGTACCTACCTAATCTACCAAATCGTTAACACTCAACAAAGACAAAGATTATTAACAGACAAGCTTTGACAAAGATCAGAGCTTGCTTGTTAATAGGTACCTACATAACTAAACCGAGACTAAATTCAACACATTTTAAAAATCATTACAAATGCAATACATGCCTACCTACCAGCTTCTCATCGCAAAGCGATTTCCAATACACACACTTTTTACAGCCAATCAAAATTGGAAACTGACCTTGAGGTATTTTACAGTCATTGAAAATTTTCCTTTCTTTTGTGGCTAGGTTACACGGTTATAATTGTATAAACAGTCTATAGAACTTTTAATTTTGCCCACTGATGTAAATTATTAATTTGTGATCTAGGATGGTAGGTACCTACATAAAAATAAAGTCAATGGACAATAGGTACCTACTTATGTAATAGACCAGAGAGCGTTTTCAGTTTTGTAAATCCCAATAAAAAACCTAACTTATATCGTTGCATTTAGCATTTATAACCTAGCGGCCTCAAGCACTGGAATATTTTTTGGATAAAATTATTTGAGAAATGTCTTAAGTGGAGGATGGTACCTACCTACCTTAGGTATACGTCAGTACCTAATTCGAGCAGCCCATAAATCAACTTTTTTTTTGTTAAAGTCGGCTCTGCTCTAACACCCACTATCCATTTTTGCCGTCAAATAATATTTTCCTTAAAATTTTTTAACATGCCTATCCTATCTCGTAAATAAAGCGAGGTCTGGTGGAAATCTACGTTTTCCAGGTTTCAGACGAAACGAACAAACATGTTTGCGAACCGCCATATTTTTTTATTTCAACTCTTGTAGCGTATACCTACATAGGTAGGTATATAAATAATATATTAGTAATTCCCGCGAACACGCCACTGTAAGATATGCGAACCTGATCCTATTCGATCCGAGAATCCGATCCCGAGCCGAGAGATACGATTCCAATAAGTTAAAAAGAGATATACTGCTCGAATACTTGTTATTAGAAAGATCGTGGATCGGCGTTGCCGCTTTTAACTATAAAAATAGATGTTTACGTAATTGTCATATTTAAAGTAGACGAAAATAAATGTAAAAACGTAACATCTTGGCGTAACATATATTATTGTGTGCACAATTATTATTTAATAACATTCATAAATAATATATACAACTTTAAAATAGTATTGTGGAATTTGATATTTTAATTGAATACTGAGAAAATTGGGAATTACATGTGGCAACTGCGCGGTATCTTATATGGGGTCAGTTAACTATACATACATATTGAATGAACTGTATATTTTTGTTGAATAAACCATATAAATTGTTAAGTTCTTTTGCAAATAAAGAACTTGCTTCAAAGCAAGTAAAATATATTAAATACTTTTTTTCATCGACAATCATTATTTAAAGCTGAGAGAAGTTCCACTTAGCAAATTTTATAAAAGTATTTGATACCAATATTTGCCATTAGAACATTCTTAAAACTGAGAGTATATATAGCTATTCAGTTGTTTTATAAATTTTATAGGTAACTACGAAAACCGTTATAAAATTTTGCATTCTTATTCTTGCAATTCTTATAAAATTGACCAAGCGATAACTATAAATGTGTTTTATAAGACAAATAATTGAAGACCTATAAAACTATATGATATTTAAATATAACACTTTAAAAGTGGTATCATCTCATAATATGTGACAATTTTGTAATATTTTTTGATATTTTTTTCTTTCTCGGCAGCAAGAGAATATTATTTAGTTTTAACCATATCTAAGAATCTATTTTATAATACTGGTGTGAGAACATTCTCATAGCTAACTAAAGCTACTATAATAAAACTAATTTGCAACTTGAAAACCATAACACATCAGATATACAACAATATACCATTCTAGTGTTAAATTACTTTGTTACTTGGGTTATTTCATTCGGTTTATTTATTACCGGCTGGTTGCAGCAAAATATCCCGGACAACTTATCTCCCGTTGTATACACAAGGCCAGACTACTTGGTTATTAATTATTGAGATTGATTAATGGGGGCGATCCCTCTTCTCTTTATCATAAATAAAAAATTGGACGAATTTATTTAGTGAATGAAAATTATTACTGATTCAAAATTGATCGCGGTCATGCCGCTCAAAAGTAAATAAAGCATTGTTTTAATAGCCGCAGAAACTTTGAGCAAGATTGATTGACTGTCATAATATTGTTTACACTAGCGGATATCCACGAAAAACGGGAAATATAAATATATCCGATCGGTTTAAAATACACACTTGGGTTTCGATATTTATTTCCCCGGTTAATTTCGGAATTCCGTGTACGATGGACAGGTTTTTTCCGAAGGAAAAGAAGTTTTCGGTCTATTAAATATTTTTTAATATTGTAAAGTAAAACAAACAGATTTACAGGTTATGAGTTGAAGCTGTATCCAAGCTATAATTTTGTTTTATGTATTTAGAATCGGCAAATAAAGCTCTTACGAATTAATTAATTTAAAAAAAACGTTACGCCTATTTAATGAACATAACTTATGTTATAACTGTAAAATAGATTTATTTTTAACCGCCTTCAAAAAATAAGGAGGTTCTCAAATCGGCGGTATGTTTTTTTTTTGTATATTTGTTACCTCTTATTCCGTCATTTATAAATCAATTTTAAAAAATATTTTTTATTGGGATGGGGGTATTTTAAAGAGCCCCATTTTAGTGTAATTTGCATTGGACCATGGTTTCCGAAGATTTACCAGGGAACTCACCAGATATACGAGGCGAATGCACCGGTGAAAAAAATGGCGAATGCACCGGTCACAACCCTAATTTATAGATATTTAAAATAATTACAAAAAATATTTTCTATCGGATCAAATCGTGAAGCTGAAAACTATTCTCGCATTAACTTAATCATAACAAAAATCAGTCCATTCCTTTCGGTGCAGTTCAATGACAACACACTTGACCGAAACCGAAACGTTAAGTAATAAGTAATCAGTCGTTTTAGTGCTACCATCTCAAGATAAACCCTCAAATAGAACCCTAAAAATAAATAAATATAGCAAAGAAATAAAGAAGATGAGTGCGCTGCTCTTCCGTCTCATTGGATAGACGCTCGTGAATCAAGCTGAGACGGCGAGCACGTTGCTCCTGCGTCTCAGTGAATAGACGTTCGTGAATCAAGTTGAGACAGGGAGCACTTTGCCCCTTCGTCTTATTGAAGAGACACTCGTGAATCAAGCTGATACGGTGGGCACGTTGATTATGCGTTTCATTGGAAAGACGATCACGAATTAATCTGAGACGGTGGGCACGTCTTTCGACGTTTTCACTGTTTAATACTTTTTTACTGTAAGCCCGCATTTTGGAAAGTCTCGTTTTCGCATTTCTCTAGTCTCTTTTAAACTTGCCTTGGATGTAGTTTTCTTAGTTTGAGATAGGGTTTTTCCCTTTCTGCGTTCCTCGATTTGTTTTAAACAATTTTTGGCAGTTTTATTAAACTAAAATGGGTAGAACATGTGTGTATCCTATATTTAATTATATAACACCTGCAAATATACAGGGTGAGTCAGTTTTTATAGACAAACTTTAACAGCAGATGGAACACATGTTCTTAAAAAGAAAAGTTCCTATAAACATATGGCCGATCTAGCTTCCTAAGGCAGATACAGGGTGTTAAAATTTCATTTTTTAAAAATTAATGTGTGATATTTTCATATGATATATTCACTTAATATTTTACACATATCTTAACCTGTATAGGATCAACATGTTGTATTGTTCCTGTCGAGAATACTATAGTGGATGTTACTTTTGACGGATACTCTAGCTATTCTGCTTAATATAACTTTTTTATCGTACGCCACTGATATTATCTGATACATATTTCTAAAATAACGGTCCCTTAGTAACAATTTTGATCTCTTGTAATTTTGCTGTAACTGCGGCAGTTTTAGAGATATTGGCCTTTGTTTCTCTGACAGTGTAATGTCATTATAATTTTTTTCTCGAACTTTCATTATGCCTTATAAACGAACGCTTAGATTTTTCATGTTTGGGCGATAATGCCTATTAATTAAGGCGCATAAAATAAGAGACAAGAATGTTCAAAAACTTGCAATGGCGAAGTGGAAGGGGTGCTCAACCCCTATCTTAAACAGAACCTCTACGCCATTAACTATTTTTTTAAATGTTATTTTCATTATCTACATACAGTTTAACAACAATAATGTTCCTTCTTCTGTATCGAAATTCCTGTGCGCTTCCGGGTTATTTTGATTTTTAATGTTTTATGTGGTGCTAAATTAAGTAATTTATTTATTATCAATTATCGGCTAAATTTTTAATTCTTTCAACGAAACCTACCTAAATATGGAACTGCACTGAAGAATGTTATGGACGTGGTAGTAAATACCATTAATTTCATTAGATCCCACGGTCTTAATCATCGCCAGTTTACAGTATTTTTGGATGAACTCTTTACAGAACACGCTAAGGCTAAGCGAAGGTAAAATACTAAAAAGGTTTTACCTATGACCTTAGAAAAGAAAGAGAAACTCTGAAAAGAGAAAATAAAGGATCACTCTGTAATTTTCTATGCATTGCATCACGTGCTATTCTGGCAGATTCAAATTTGGGATCGGAAATTGGATAAAATTTCAATCATTCAATCGACATAGATGAATTGTTAATTTTATAAGATATTTCATAACAAAACTGCAAAAATTGTCTCCACACATTCTCTTTACACCTCTTTGCATTTTGTGGCACTAAATTTTCAACTTCTTCTCAACTCTTGATTCTCTTTCCCAAAACACAACATTTTTACTTAACACTTCACTAGACCTTACAAAATGAGAAAATTTAAATGCTTTTGCTTTATTTATTAGACGCATTATCTGTATCGATGATTATCCGTATCCCTATAATCGTTTTTATAAATATAACGGTGATCGGTGAGAGGGGGAAAACAATTGAAGGTAACAGTCGAACAAATAACGGCCATCCATGTAATAGCCGAAGACGTAATTGTCAGAGCGAATAAAAGCATTCTGGAAGACGAGGCGCATTCAAAAAATGCTGTAGTAAATATGTGTTCGGTATGGCATCATTTGTAAGGGGAAGACAGCCAGATTGTAAGATGAATGTGGTTAAATACTTGGTGGCTATTAATTCAAACGCCTGGCAGTTACTAAAATAAACACGCGGTTCACCGTATAATGACAAACCCGAATGGGACCAGAAAGGGAAATATCAAACATCCTCTTTACAGCTTTGCCAAAACACAATATACCAGTTTCTGGATTTTATTATACGAAATTATCTTGGATACACTAATCGAACAAGATTTTCTGAATTTAATAACTCACAGAGTGATTCCCTTCAGGAATTTACCTGAGTAGAATAATATTTTATGCAAATGTGGTTGAGTACAATTTTAGCATACGTTTCATGGGACTATTTGTTCTCATCACATATTCTCTACGAGATTTATATTTTGGTAAACATATTTTATGTAAATAATGACCCACTACGACTTTTTGTGATTCTTAACTGTGTTTTTTTTCAGCAGCACTGAGGTGATTAGTCAATCCAATCAGAATCAAAGGACTCGGACTACGTCTAGGTCAACGCCCAATAGTCTAGGACCCAAAGGTAAGATCTTATACGACTATTATTATATAAATTATCTAGTATCAAATCAAGCTCTGTTTGAGATCTTTTCCACCGCGGCATTTCCCAAAATTTCCCATAATCGTATTAATTAAAAGGC
The DNA here is from genome assembly GCA_964058915.1 of Tetropium fuscum. NCBI lineage: Eukaryota > Metazoa > Arthropoda > Insecta > Coleoptera > Cerambycidae > Tetropium > Tetropium fuscum. The sequence goes on along the minus strand of CAXKVY010000072.1, from coordinate 1,027,003 downwards.
TATTTTTAAACAGCCTCCTTTTAATGGTAAATGTATATATAATAAAATACCGAGATTATTGCCTAAATCTACAAGGATTAAATAAATGTTTATGTTATATTTAACATTTATATCCTATATCGTTTGTGAGCGAAAAAAATATTGCATTTCGCAATCGGAAAACAAGGCCTGGCAATTATCGATGATGAGATTTTGATGCCACGTTTCCCGGCTTCGTACAAGATGGTACTTGGCAGTTACGATCTGGCGAACAAAATAAATTCGCTATTGCCATTGATATGTTTAATATGAATCGGATTTTGGCGAGGAAACGAAGCGGAATTAGTTTGAAACAGCGTAGGATATAGTAAAATTAGATCAACTTTGATCTCTTGTAGTGTACGTACTAAGTTTTGTTTAAATCACACTTAATAGAATTGATTCCATGTTAATGCTTTGTCAGCATTCATTCACTATATTCAGTTTGGAAAATAAAGCAAGCTTAACAGAAACAAAACAATTCTCATTATACGAGGGTCCCGTTGGATTTGCCTGCCGTGTTCAGGCCTTCAGGTGGTTTCTTGGTTGTTGAAGGGTGTGTGAAGGACGTACCTTGCTCAGTGATACATCTCTTCTTTGCAAGTTTGCACACATCTTCAATTTTGGTGCTGTTTTCAGGGCCTGTGTCCATTTTTGTAGGTCTCGTGTCAGGAACTGACAAGTACGTCAAAATTTTTTGAATTTCCTTTTTTTACGGATTTTCCGGGGTTTGGGGAGTGTACTCGATGCCGCACTAGCGAAGGAGGTTGTATACACTGTTTCTACCACAATAAGGGTCTTTGAAATGCTTTGAACGCACGCTTTACCCGACTTTACCCGCATGAGCGTTACATAGCGCGTGTGACGCGTGACGGCCCAGTCTCATTCAACACCCACAAAAATAAAAGTGCAGAGTGCGCTTAAAGAAGTTTTCACTTGAAAAAACATAAGTTGCTCCTGACCAAAGGAAATGGAATTGGATTTATTTTGATTGTGTAAAGCTAGATACTCTAGGCAAATTTCTAAAAACAGACATATATCCACGTACTATGCGGGATCTGTATAACGATATAAAATTGTCATCTGTGTCATCACAGAAAATTATTATACCTCGTCTCTAGTTAATAAATCGTAAAAATTCAATTGAACAATTTTGAGCCTTGGATAGAACCTTACGGAACACACCAGACAATAATCCGCAAAGTTTACAAGTATCTTCTATTGGACAATTTGGTATATTTTAATAATACACTGGCGGACAAAAAGGCGGGACACCTTTACTATATTTTTAGGCACTTATTTTTTTATACAAACAACTTATGTATACAAAAATGTATAGTAGAGACGATTTAAGAATGCAAGGTCTGCAATAAATGATAAGTGGAAGCGATATATATGAGACTTTCAGCAAACACCTCAATTGAATATTGTACTTCCTAGTCCAAAACTGCCATTCAGTAATTTTTCCTCGGTATACACTTTACAAGTTTAAAGGTGTACCGGTTTTCGTCGGCCAGGGTGTAAAGAAAATTACAGTGGAAACACTATTTATATTCCCATGACGACCTACACGTAAATGTCATTTTGACAACGCAAAAACTGTAACTTTCAATGCCAGAATGATTTTTATATTGTCAATTACAGACGCTGAATTTAATGGTAAGCCAATGTTTTACTTTTTTTGTTCAAAATTGGAGAGGAAGAAATTGACGAAAATATAGTGAGTAGGGAACCAATCAACACAGTCAAAAGTAAAAAGATTTTTAATATAAAAAAATCGAAAAAATTGACTTAAAAATTCGATTTTTCGAGTTTGCTTATCTGTTGTTGTTTAGATATTGTAACGCTGAGTGATGTTTCAACGGTGCAGTTTTGTCCTGATAAATAATATCTTAATTCTAGTGACTGTATAACATAAAGCAAGCATCTCCTTTTCCGGTATTGAATAATTCGTAATTTTTTAACTCGTAATTCGTAATTTTTAATTTTTTATACAAATTTTTTTATACTCTGGATACAAATCGTATTTTCCAGTTATGGATGCATCCGTCCTAATTAATTAAGAATGTGTAGTCTGGGTTGCATAATAACATATTTTCACCAAATGAATTAATTCATTAATCCATTAATTATTAACACTCGAAGTAGTTTCCATAAACACCAAAACACTTTTATTTTGGTTGACGCGGCATCATGTTCGTACTGGAGTTCGTACGGGATGGATACATATTTTGAAGTCTCTATATCATTTTGAAAGGTCTTAGAATTACGAAGCGTGTCCTTAAATTTACGCTTCCTAATTAGTGTTTCAAATATATCTCTAGGATAACCATTACTCACAGCTATATCCATAATTAATACTTTTTCTTTTTCAAACCTCTCATTAACGAGAGGGAAGCTTAGTAAACGATGGACAAGAAAATTAAAACTCGCCATTTTGTGTTGATAGCAGTGGTGAGAGTCATTGGGGATATATCTGACCGTACTGGTATCTCTAGGAAAATACTCGATTTTTTCTTTTGCTTCAGTTTCAAAGCGACTCATGAATAAAAGGCGATAAACAGTTACCCATTGGGGTTCCTTCATATTGTTCACAGAACTTGTCATTGAAACGGAAGCAATTTTGTTTCATACAAAGTTTTGTAAGGTTTACATATTCTTCTATTACTTCTTTTCTATAGTTGTTTAATTCGAGTAAATCCCCAAGATAGTCCAAGATCTGTGGAATCGGTACACTCGGAAATAATGAACAAACATCAAAGGATATCAAAATTTCACCCGCCTTGCAATTGGATATTCTTGACCTTATCAATGATATCATTGGAATTTTTAACTGAAAAACTAGGCTGTGCAATGGGCAAACTTTCAAATTCCTTAGTCAACCATTTTGATACGTGCTAAGTCGGAGATCCAATAGAGGATACTATTCAACGCACCGACTTCCCTGGCTTATGAATTTTTTTGGTAGACAATACAATTAGGTACGGTAGGGTTAGATACATGTAACCTGTTCCTAACAGGTGGAATAATAAGCTTGTTGTCATTAATTCTTGAAAATTTTTTTCCCCGTCTGTCTGCCCATTTCCACCTTACTGTAATTATATTCTGGATTCTGGACAAATTATTATTTGTTCATGTGGTAACAGCAAGAGGGAAAACGTATTGTTGCTACTGATATATGGCAACTGTTTTTCAGCGGTGTTAATTTCCACTCGACCGTAAAAACCCGCGTTTTTCAGCGAACAGCGTCTATTAATAATTTGGTTTGTTTTCCGTATCCCGACATATTTCCAACATTTAATTAAATATTGGTTTAAATTGAGCAATAAAATACACAAAGAACTGTCTCAGCATCGCCCGAGACCTCCAAACATTTGAAATACATTTCCTTTGAGCAGGAACGCGTATAAAAGTCGAAATTTATAATGGAATTAGAATATAAAATAAAATGACTTGTTTACGCGGCCCAACACATGTATTGGCCGTCCGGATTGAAATAAGCTGGCTTTTATTGGGTTCCTAGTTTACATTACGCTAATTTACGATCAGCCGCATTTAACTATATTCTGTGTTAAAAGAAAAAAACGCCTTTTGTGATTTGTTCCTCGTGAAGCGGGGGCCACTTGCGGTATATAAGTATAATTTATGGAGTTCCTAAGGAGCCATGTGCTGTGAAATTATAAACAAAATCAGTTTTACTACCCGACAGCCTCGGTACTTAGTAAACTGTTTACCGAATCGTAATAGTCGAACCCTTCACCGTTTTACGACCCGCCTCTGTAAACACTCCGTAATTGTGTTTAAGTTCGGGCCGTTCAACACAAAGTAAATAAATAAAGAGTGACTCAATTAGCGGACGGACGTAACCGATTTTTACGGGCCTCGCATTTTCTACTGAAACTAATATGTTATATGTTAGCTCTAGAGATAAAGCAAGTTCGATGATGACTGTCTTTCTACAGAGAATATACTGTCTGAAGTGTTTTACTGCCTAAACAATAGCTAATATTTCCCTTTCTATGGTGCTATAATTGGACTTGGCACTTAAGAGTTGCATACGCAATAAGAAGATCTTGGGAAGCCTATGGGATCTTGTAATATCAGCATCAATCACAAATATTTCAAATGATTAATTTTGACTAATTTCTTGTTGATTCTGCTGGCCCGTAGGCTTTCGAAGTTGTACTATAGTTTTAAGCAGCAACGAGCGAGTCTACTCGCTAGATCTTTAATATTAACTCGCATTAGTGATCGGTATCTAGTTTGAACTTTCTACCGAGAATATACTGTCTGAAGTGTTTTACTGCCTGAACAATAGCTAATAGTTCTCGTTCTATTGTGTCATAATTAGACCCGGCACTTAGGAGTTGCATAAGCAATAGAGGCTATGACTGCCGTCAGAAGTTAAAAGGCGGCAAGTGACAAAACCATAGTTTTGAGAAGAATGGCAAAAACTTTACGATGTTGAGCTTCACTAATAAAGATGTATACGTTATTTTTTTTGGTTCAGCATTAATTGAAAATACTGAATTTAATTATTTATATGTACTTTAAGACAATCATTTAAGTTTTGTTTAAAAAAATGTTTCTTGTTTCGTCTTTTGTAATTATGCGAGTAAAAAGTTTGATGTTAGAAGGCGGCAAACGACAAAAAACTGTTCAAGTGCCGCCTTTTAACTACAAAGCCTTTGAAGTGGCGCTATTTAGAAACATGCAAAAGACTTTTTAACTCAAAGAAGGTAAGTTTAAGTTTTAAGTAACATCGTATTATTAAATACAGGTTATTTTTTAAAATAGTAGTTATCTTGCAAGTTTTAAGTAGTTTTATGATTACACAGTTATTTTCGAAAAGTATGGCAAATATGGCAAAATATGGCAAATTAAGATGTGCTACCCCAAAAATTTTCGGATGTGGGGCTTGTTTAATGTCTGTTTGACGTCTGAAGGCTGTCTTCTCAACCGAAAAAAGTTTTTACACTCCTGACGTCATATTATTAAATAATTGTTAAGTATCTAAATTAAAAAATATGTCCAAGATTTTCCTTTTTTTTTGATATATTTACATTTTTCTCTGATCCTGAAGTACGCACAAAATAATAAAACCCTTTTCTGCAATAAATACAAGTGATTTATTTTCATTACATATAAATTCGAAAAATTATAACAGTAAAACATATTTAATAGTACTTACATCAATTTTGGACTATTATTTAAAAGAAACAAAAAATACACACTTACAATAAAAAGTGTTAATAAATTTTTAACAAAAACAAAAAACTAAAAATGATGATTAACAATCAATACCTACTACCTACTATACTTACTTAAACTAGATAACTAAATTAAAGAAGAAAAAACAAAAAAATCGATATGATAAACTAGCAATTAATAATATTATATTAAGGCACAAATTATTGGAATTATTTTTTAGTACCCACTATTTATAAGTTAATGATAGGTACAGGACTGTTAGTTTATAACTAAGACTATATTTTTTAATTGAAGGACTAGGACGTTTTTTTATAGAATATAGTTACAAACAGCTAAAACAATTATAATAAAATATATATATAAAATATAAATCTAATGCTTCCTTATTAGCAAGTAAGTCACTTCCCCCTTATGCTAAAATTGTAAAATTTTTGATTTGAAAAAAAAAAGTTAATTAAACTATTTCGTTTAAGGGGCAAAGCGTTTACTTGGTGGGATGCGAAACCTTAAAAATATCACAAAAGAGTAACACAAACGTCTAGTGTAATTCTTAGTCGAATATTTGTTCTTTTAGTAATAAATAGATATGTGTATAATGCCGCCTTTCTGCTAAAAAAATAAATGGTATATTTGCAGATGCCGCTTTTTAACCTAAATATTTATACTTGCCGCCTTTTTACAAAATGGTGACGCTATGTCACTTGCCGCTTTTTTAAAAATTAAAAAATCGTATTTTTTTATAAAACATTTTTTTGAATTTTAGTTAAGAGTAGGGTCACTAGTCTTAAAATGCAAATATCTCAAAATTAAAAAAAAATCACCGCCTTTAAACTACCGACGGTAGATAAAGCCTTCGCTGATATCGAGATATCGCTGTTGCTATCAATCACCAATATTTCAAAACATTTAATTTGATTAATTATTTGTTGATTCTGTTGGTTAGTAGGCTTTCGAAATTGTATTATAGTTTTAAGCGCCAGCGAGCGAGTCTACTGCCTAGATATTTAATAGAAAATAACCAAGGTAGAGGTCGGTGATCGGTAACTAGTTTGAACTTTCTACCGAGAATATACTGTCTGAGGCATTTTACTGTCTAAGCAATAGCTAATAATTCTCGTTCTATTGTGCTATAAAAGCAATAGGAAGATCTTTGCCTATGGGACCTTGTGATATGAGATATTTCCATCAATCACCAATCTTTCAAATTACTAATTTTGATTAATTGCTTGTTGATTCTGCTGGCTCATAGGCTTTCGAAGTTGTATTACAGTTTTAAGCACCAACGAGCGAGTCTACTCGCTAGATATTTAATAGAGATTAACCAAGTTAGAGGTTCGTGATCGGTATCTAGTTTCAACTTTCTACCGATAATATACGGTCTGAAGTATTTAACTGCCTGAACAATAACTAATAGCTCTCGTTCTACTGTGTTATAATTGGACTCGGCACTTAGGAGTTGCATAAGCAATAGGCTATGGGGTCTTAAAATATCAGGTATTTGTATCACACAGTAATCTTTCAAAATATTTATTTTGATTAATTATTTGTTGGTTCTGCTGGTTCGTAGGTTTTCGAAATTGTACTAGTTTTAAGCGCCAGCGAGCGAGTCTACTGCCTAGATAGTTAATAGAGAATAACCAAGGTAGAGGTCGGTGATCGGAACTAGTTTAAACTTTCTACCGAGAATAGTGTCTGAGGCGTTTTACTGCCTAAGCAATAGCTAATAATTCTCATTCTATTGTGCTATAATTGGACTTAAGAGTTGCACAGCAGATATTTCCATCAATCGCCAATCTTTCAATTGATAAATTTTGATTAATTTCTTGTTGATTCGCTGGCTCGTACACTCGAAGTTGTACTATAGTTTTACGAGTGAGTCTACTGTCTAGATATTTAATAGGAGAATAACCAAATTAGAGGTCGGTGATCGGTAACGAGTTTGAACTTCCGATAATGTACTGTCTGAAGTGTTTTACTGCCTAAACAATAGCTAATAGTTCGCGTTCTATTGTGCTATAATCGGACTCGGTACTTAAGAGTTGATTAAGCAATAGGAAAATCTCTGCAATCGGGGCCTTGTAATGTCACCTTTTTCTATCAATCATCATTTATTTTGTTCCAGAAGACGACACCCAGGATCAGCTGGCCCACCAATCCGACCCCCATCACACCTCTCACCCGTCGATGATATTCCAGAACCGCTACCAGAACACCACTCAGTCATCGCCGTCGATCCTGCAATCGAACCTACTCACGGCCGGCCTGAGCCAAATCGGGCAACCCTACTCGGCGGAAATATGCAATTACGGCCCTGTCTATCACTCGCATAACCTCCTACATAACTATAACCCGGTCTACAGCAACGAGAAGGGCATGAGGAGTCCGAATTTCGGACGGACGATGTACGGAAACTACCCCGGTTTCTACGGGAACAACGGTAACTTCAGGAGTACGGGCCTGCACCAGAACGGGTACGATTTCACTCCCAGATAAAGCGACTTCTGCATTCGTTTTTATTGGACTATAAAATTATTTTGTATAGTGTAAAAATCATACGGCTAGGCAGCTTTAAATCTTCAGGGTGCTATGAAGCACCTTAATTGTACAAAAATGTAACGTAATTGCCAAAAAGATAAACCAAACCAAAGTGCCAAGGTGTGGTAATTGTTTTAGTCTGAAGATAGGTATGTAAATAAAATGTTTATTGATCTAAAAGTTTTATAACAATAAAGAAGGTAGATGTCTTATAATTTCTGTGTTATAGTTCTTAAATATCGCGAAGTGGGTTGGTATCGGATATTTTACCAAAGATTGGCTATTTTTTAAATATTACCAACTGTATTTTTGTGTACTTTAATTTATTTAAATGAGATTTAATAAAATACATGTATATTTTCACTTTTCTTTTATTTCCCCTTGGATATTAGGTATTAGTGAAGTAAGTAAAACTCATGCATGCAAGTAAGTATCCAAAACATGCAATTCGATATTTATACACTCAGTTCCAAAAAAAGTTAAAAAAAAATGGGATCGTATACCAATGGAAACGGTAAGAAACCTAATTTCTAGCATGCCGCGTAGACTAGAAGCTCTCAGTGTTGCCAGGGGTGGCAATACACGGTATTCGTGTTTAATAAAAATGTTTTTCTTAACATTCGTATTCATTGCACTAGAAAATTGTTTCAGAATGAGTTCAGAAATTTGGTAATTATACAACGTTTCGGCAAAAAAGCTGCAATTAGGATAACTTTTGATAGATCAGTGAATAAAAAAACAAAATGCTCGTAAAAGCAGCGCCTTTCATATAGTGTAACCATTTTCGATACAATTACTTGATTAACACACAGGGCGAGATAAAAACTAAGAAAAAAACATGGGTCGAGGTTTTTCACTACCATCTAGGAGGCCTTGAAAAAATTTTCCCTTAGGGGTTTAAAAGGTTTCAAAATTGCAACCAAAATTAGGTGCGTCATTTTTTGGAATTGAGTGTAATTGTTAGAAAACAAAAATTGATGTTTAACATCCATATAAGTAAAATAATTAAAACAATCGAAATCCAATACATACCAACTCTTAAAGAAGGTATGAGCTATATTATTTTCAAATTTTATTTCATTTGGTTCCCGAATAATGTATTTTTTATAACATATTAAAATTATTAACACAGAAAAACGTAGCAAAATATGGGCGTTTTAATGACATTGATTACAGAATCTCCAAAACCGCTGTACCTAAAAAAATGAAATTTATACATTCATCAATGCCCTGCCCCAAAAAGTTCATCAATGCCCTGCAAAGGTTTCGGAACATTTGTCTTCGCAGTTTAAGAAATATGAGCTTTCAAGGTCAGGCTATATTTTTACTTTGATAGTAGTTTTTAAATGAATTCTGATCTGTTGCCCAAGCCTCTAAAGACACCTACAAGTGACCTACAAGCCTTTTAATAGCCAGTAACCTGAATTTTTGTGCGACTAATTTATTGGTTATGGTCTAAAGGTGTTCAATAAGGTCTAGCTGTAGTTAATCGAGCTTGCGACACATACTTGGCGGTCTATTTAAGGTATGTCAACCGATGCAAGCTTATAACGAATGGTATTAATAATACTCTTAGAAAGCATGAGTGTCTGAGAACGGTGTAAACGTTCGTGATGCTTATACCTACTATTTTTCGCATAATCGCATAAGCGTTGAGCACTTGATTTGCGTCGGGTCAATGTGAAACTTGGTATCCTTAGGTGTTCGATATCGCTGAATCCCAATATTGGAAATCAAAAACCGGTTTTGACTAATGACAGCTGTCAAAAAAGGGGCCAGTAAAAATAATTTTTTTGATTATTTAAAATTTTAAGGATTTTTTTTTATATTTTAACACAAATCAAGTAAATTTTCGTCGTAAAAAAATTGATAACGTGTTTTTCTCTAAATGACAACTGTCAATTAAGCTTTTTTTCAATTTCTCAATTCGGAAAATAGTCTTAATTAAGTGTTTCAATACAGCTAAATCCGAATATGATGTCAAAAACGAGTTTGCACTCTTGACAGCTGTCAAAAAAGCTGTCAATAGAAATAAATTTTTTGACAACTAAAACTTTTGGGGTTTTTTTATATTTAAATACATATATATTATAGTTTTGTCGTAAAAAAATATGTCATTTTTGCTAAATGACAACTGTCAAATTTTTTTAATACTTTAATACTGTTTTTTTGTCATAAGTAGTTTATACGTTCATATATATTTAGTAAAATCTGTTAATTTGACATTACAGACACTTCAATTTTATTTATTTGCTTTATTAGTGTTTATATTTTGGTTATATACTTTATTTTGTTCCCAATTTCGTGGATTTTATTTTGCGCGGACCCCTAATTATTTTTCTAATATAAAAGTAGGCTACTTTTATATTAGAAAAATAATTAAGCTAATTCTTATAACATCAGCTATCTGCCGGTGAATGGCCCATCAAAATCGGTTCAGCCGTTTCGGAGATTAGCCGGAACAAACAGACAGACAATTTTAAAAATTAAAATTTTAAAAATTGTTATTTTGTCATAAGTAAGTATATACTTTCATATGTATTTAGTAAAAATCTGTTAATTTGACATTACAAACAGACTTCAATTTTATTTATTTGCTTTATTAGTATTTATATTTAGATATATACTTGTTGATATATACCATTGTTTTATCTTATAAATATATGAAATCAATACTCTGCGCTTTGGCTCTCTGGCTTTCGCCGTTGTGGCAATTATTGTGCTACGTACACTGACGTACAGTATGAACACGTATTTTTATTATTTAGTGAGTTGAGCAACCTTGTGACAATTTCCATCAGGTAATAATCTAGAAATATTCTTTGTAAACCAACTGGTCCTCCTAGGAGGACCTTATCCCATCTACACGTATTTTTATTATGATAGAGATAGAGAGACATTCCGTTCCGTGTTCTTTATGAATGAGCACACGCCATTTGTTGATGAAAAGTTGTAGGAGGCTATGTTTTTCAATAAGGAAATATTACGCTTCTGTAAATAAGACGCAAAGAATAGTTTTCTGCGTAATCCCTCTGCGGAAAATCACCCTATTTGAATCGGATTACGTTCCAAATTTCATGGATTTTATTTTTTTTGCGCGGAACCCTAATTTTGTTTCTAATATAAAAGTAGCCTAAGCTACTTCTTATAACATCAGCTATCTGTCAGTGAATGTCCCGTCAAGATAGCTTCAGCCGTTTCGGAGATTAGCCGGAACAGACAAAAAAGTGTTAAAAATTGCTTTTCTGTCATAAGTACTTTCATATGTATTTAGTAAAATCTGTTAATTTGACATTACAAACAGATACTTCAATTTTATTTCTTTTTTTATTAGTATTTATATTTAGATATATACTTCGCTATTTGATTCGGATTTTGTTCCCGTGATCAAATGAAATGGCGTATCAAGTTGATTTTTGTGAAAAACATACCTCTTATCAGTTTAGTTTTTGGCACAAAGAAAAAAGTAGAAGCAAACATAATACTTCATAAGAGCGACTCAGAAGAAATTTAAGAATAATTTATTTATAAACTAAAATATTGTTTCATATGCTCTACAAATAAGGTGTAATTCATTTTAATTAATTAATTAAGGTTAAATAATTTATTTATAAACTAAAATGTTGTTTGATATTTTTTACAAATGAGGTTTGAGGTACCCTGATGCTCAATGCAGGCTGCACATCTTTTGATCTCGGTATTAGTTACTCTGAGAATAGTATCCCGTGGAATATTAACTATCTCGTTTCTAATTCGGTTTTCTAAATCTAAAGTTTTCTGGAGGTGTAACGAAAACTTTATCTTTCAGATACGGCCTTAAATCTTGCAGGATATCTAATTGGTCCGTTAGTACTCATCCATTCTTCAAATCGGTCGTTTAAGAAAACGGTATTGATTCGCGCATTGTGTGGTGGCGCGCCGACTTGGTGAAATATAACGTTTGCGTACTCATTAACTGGGAGATCCTTTAAAAAAAATTCAATATCTTCTCGCAACAGTCGATTGTTTGACAGAGCGTTCAAGTTTTCGGCCAAAAAAACTGGTCCAATAATTCGATCGCTTAAAATTCCACACCAGACGTTTGTTTTAAATCTTACTTGAACATTTGTTTCTCTTATAATGTGCGGATTAGTATTCGACCAATGATAATGCAGATTCCGATTTAAAATGCTATTGTTTCCAAATGTGCATTCATACGAGTACAGTACTCTGTTCTTGAGGTCTGGATTTTGTGCGTTCCTTTCTAAAAAGTAATGGCAACGGTTTAATCGACGCTCTGGATCGTTTCCATGCAAGCCCTGCACCTAGTTGGTTTTATACGCTCTTAGATGATGTTTTTTCATAATTTTGAAAACTGTAGTAGCTGATAAATTCAAGTTTTGAGCTCTTTCACGCAGCGACTGATTGGGGTCTTCCATTGCCCTCAACAGGACACTTAATTCAGCTTCCTGATTAAATTGACGTTCCGGTTGTTTATGTCGTATAATTGGTGGTAAGCGTAATAAAGCTCAACCATCTCCGTCAAATGCACATTTTCCATTGCGAACAATACTTAATTATTGTAGACACTTAATTTCAACTTTGCACGAATGTAACTGATAACGTTTTTTGACATGAACAACGACCAAGCCTCAAACGTCAAATATTTCATTTGATCACGGCCACCTTGAGCAAATCATTTTAATTTTATTGTTCGAGTTGTTTTATTGTTCGATTTTATTTCAAACTGCTATAAAATCGTCGTAGAAAGCTTTGAAAGACATGGTTGTATTCGCATAAAAAATATACAGGGTGTCCCATTTAAAAATCAAAAGTTGACGTTACATCCGGTTACTTACGGAAGTGCAATCAGGTCACCGATAGGTGAGAAGATGCAAAAAGTAGTTTTAAATGTCTCATAAAAATTTCAAAACTAAAGATGCCATAGGAAAAAAGTTACGGCCTGGCGCGGTTTGGGAAAACCACGGTATACTTCCCTATTTAAATCGGTTTTTGTTCCCAATTTCACGGATTTTATTGTTTTTTTTGCGCGAAACCCTAATTCTTTATCTAATATGAAAGTAGCCTAAGCTACTTCTTATAAAATCAGCTATCTGCCTCAAAAATAATTTATTAAAAAGCTGTTATTTTGACATTAAGTACAAACAGACACTTCCATTTTATATATTTGTTATATATTTGCGTAGATTACCCAGCCCGGTCTTCCGACTTTTGAGTTGAAAGATCAGTTAATACTGTTAATAGATCATCATCTATAGGACTCAAGAACGTCTCTTAAATCTAATATATGAGAACTTGATCTCCGCAAAAAACCCTAACAAACATATCACCATTAATGGCCTGAAAATTCTTAGCATTACTCGAATATCTCACGCAGCAAACGCCACTATTTCACCCTAGAGAAAAAGACGTAAACTCAGGAGTGCTTGTATAGAAGGAGATAGAGGGACGAGTCACGATGTTTTTTTTTCTTACTAGTACACAGTTGCTTCCTTGTAATCTATCATAATCATCCCCTATTTAGACAAACAACTTCCCTAATGACGTTTAGCCTGAATTCGAATACGTCTCGCAGACGTGTGGGTGGCAAAAGTTTCATTTCCTCGGTGGCATTTACCGAGAAATATTTACAAGACAAATCAGAATTTACGTATCAAACATATTTCACAAAAACTTATGGCTAATAACGATAAAGAACAACAGCAGACGCCGCACGCTTTTTCCGCTGCGGACGATATTTGATATCGGTGATTTTTATTAGTTGTTCATGTAACTCTCAAAATAATTCCTAGCAAAAAAACACGCCGGTCGCCCGACAGTCGTTTCAAACTAATGATTAATTAGCAAAGGAGACACATAAAACTGAGCGTGTGACGACTTGTCACATGCCATCGATCGTGATTGATGGCGCATACAGGGTGGTAATCCGAAAGATACACGGAGGTCCATTCGCTAAATACACCTCAAGGGGCGATATGAAATTCCCCAAATTCGTGGCCAAGAATCGAACTAATAGTACACGGAAATTAGGCAAATTTATGTGGAATAGAAGAAAAAAATTATAATAAGCTGAAATGTTTATGATAGTTAGCTTACGTATGTAAGAGATACATATCAAAAGAGTTCCCACCCCTAAGGGGTAAGCTAATGTGTCATGGTAATTTTCAATGCAATTGCCAATGGGTTTTTGCAAAGTTGCTTTAGCATCTTCGTTTTTTTTTTGACAAGTGTCGCTAGTGTTTCTAAGTTAATTGTTGGGATTTGCTCTGAATTATAACAAAGTAACGGTAAACAATAAAAAGTAATAATGGTCTTAAGTGCAACTGGCGCCGCCAGAGCCATAACTTTAATGCAGGAAGGGCGGTCACAATACTATGCGGCACAAGTTCTAGGTGTTTCGAGATGTAGAATTCAAAGAGTCGTGGAACGGTTTCGAGAAACTGGAGAATACACCAGCAGGATGGGATCAGGAAGAAAAAGATGTACAACTCAGCAGGACGACCGTTTTTTAGCCCTATGAATACTACGAAACAGGGTCTCTACTTCAGTTAGTGAGCGGAATGCTTTACAACATGTACGTGGTGTAGATATTAGTGTACGAAGTGTGAGAAAAAGGCTAAATGAAGTTGGCTTAAAGGCAAGACGACCTGCCAATGGCCCATTGCTGATTAGAGAACATCGTAGACAGCGCCTTCTTTTCGCCCGTGAACACCAAAATTGGGGAATTGAGGAATGGGGTAAAACCCTGTTTACTGATGAATCGAGATTTTGTATATTATCTCCAGATGGCGGTCACAGAGTATGGCGAAGACGTGGGGAAAGGTTTGCAGAGTGCAATATTGTGCCAAGGCTCAGTTTTGGTGGTGACTCAATTATGGTGTGGGGAGGAATTAGTCTTGAAGCTCGTACATAGTTAGTGGTATCAAATGGTGGGGCAATGACTGCTGATAGGTATATTACTGACATTTTGGAACCACATATTGTGCCTTTTGTCCCATTTATTGGAAACAATTCCATGCTAATGCATGATAATGCCCGTCCACATGTGGCAAGAATCGTTTCCGAGTATTTGGATCAGGTTGATGTTAACCGTATGGTGTGGCCTGCAAGAAGCCCAGATGGTAACCCTATCGAACATGTTTGGGACATGGTAGGAAGACGTGTTCGAGCCCAAGTTCCTGTGAACCTGAGGGAGCTTAGTGCAGCTGTCGTACAAGCATGGGATGAATGTGACCAAGGTGCCATTCGTCATTTATTTGAGGGGATGCCAAGACGCATGGAAGCTGTAATTCTTGCTCGGGGAGGCAATACAAGATATTAACTGTTTTTTAAAGTTTATTTTTGTTGTTAATTTTAAAATATTGTTACATTCATTATCGATAAATTTTGTATGTTGGTTCTTTGTTTGTGAAGTTAAAAGTTAATGTTAATTATAAATTGAAAAACTACGTCATTATTTTAATTAATCATCATCTTTTTATTGCTTGCACTTATCACAGAGTGTTGCAAGCTTTATGCAAAAATCTAATGTAATTGGTACACCTTGTATAAGGTCAAAATTTAAAATTGAGCTGAAATTCAATAGCACATCTGCATTCCGCACGAACAAACCTACAATTTCAAAAAAAAATCATGTAAATCGAACCTATAGTTAGGAAAATATTTTCAAATTAATTTTTGAAAATTTTAGATGGATCGAATTTTGTGCCTCTGAATGTATTATGTATATATATTTTTGCCGTACGATGAATATAAAATGAGTTATTGAAAACTATTTTTTGCACCTTCTCTGCGTCGTTTGCCGATTTTATTCATAATTTCTTTCCATCCTAAACCGGGAAAGTACCTTTGCCGTACCGGTTTTGTATCTATAGTATATGTCTTATAAAAAATCCTTAATTCATGATAATATTGATTGCTACCCCGTGTACAAATACTGATATTGAATGTAAATTCACATAATAGAAAATATAGATAACATACAAATCACGGATGTGAAAATATATTGTGAAATTGGTATTTTACCTAAATAATAAAATTAAACCCACACACAATACATTAAAATTTGTGATACGTAAATTTAAATAAGTAAATGTAGATTTCTTCCCAGTACACATATTCATATTCAATGCAAATTCACATAATAGAAACGATAATACACAAAGAACTATGTGAAAATACAATGTGAGATTGGTATTTGACCTAAATAATCTGCAAAATTACATCCATAATATACACTCACCGGCAAAATAATCGATCAATTCAAAATATTGATGAAGTTTGCTTATCAATAACTTTGTTAATTTAAGTCCGATTTGTTTTTTTTTCATCTAGTAGCTAAATTTATAAAGAATCTCACAGAGGTTTAAATTTAAAAAAAAAACTAGTCAAATGTCTAGTCTAAACTGACAACCGTTAGTTCACAATTTGTCATATTTGAGCGCGGTTATCATTAGGTTAAAAAATACGATTTTACAGTGCTGGTCTACTTTTAAATATGGAAAGACATTGGATAGGGAATTTTATGCTCTATGAAAAATGTATCTTGGAGTTTTGTCGAAAAGTTTAAGGTTTTTGAGAAAACCGCAAAAAAACAAATTGTACCTTTCGGGGTAGTTTTGGGGTAGTTTGGCTACGGGGATCACTGGGGACTTTTAGGCACGTAAATAGTATACCTTAGGGAACACAATAAGCCTAAAATCAGCTTGTCCCAAATTTGTTTTAGATATATTGGGCTTAAAATGCACTTAATTTTATTGGACTAATTAATATGTGTGTAAAGTTGGAAATTTTAAATAAAGGCTATTATTATTACTATTAAGTAAGGATTTTGCTAGACTCAGATTACAAGATTTTACACTTACTCACCTCCAGAAACTCTAAAAATCTAGCAGCATCTTTTATGATAGGTACTCCAAATCTGCCTGCGAATTTTAAATTTATAACTTGCTACAGAAAAGCCTTTCCCAGCATATCTATCGAACTCAATTTGTAATACATGTTTACTATTCTGCATGTATGTACAATTTCTCAAAAATCCCCGGTAAATTATCGGATATTTACACGAGCAGTCCAATAAATCAGGGCAGAACACTTTTGGGTTCAGACTAGAAATTTATCTAATTATTTACTATGGCCATTAATTTTGTCAAGTGGTGTTGTGATTATGTTCTAGGATGATTTGTGGTGTTTATATAATAATCATTTCCCACACAAACTATCCCTTGTTTGTTTACCTCAAGTAGTGCCACTTAAAATATTAATTACTAACCTAACGTAACTGGATGTTTTAAATGCCTCACACGCACACACAACCTTTGTACCACAATTAAATGTGATTTTTTACTAGTATACCAAAGCCTTGCATGTTGCATGTCATTGTGTATATTCTGCGAACGGTTTCCTCCTATTTATTAAAAAAATTTACATGACCCACTAAATCTATAATCGATGTAAAATAACCAAAGCATTCGTAAGTGTTAATAAAACAAAATGAGACCTCACTATATAATATATTGACACTAATAAAATATTTATACACTATATTGTAATGTGTGTTATCCCAGGTTGTTGGTATCCTTTGGAGTTTTTTTTTAAAAATATAGGTGAATGTATAGGGTGTTCCATATCTTTTGCTGTCCAAAAGATATGGAACACCATTACATTAACTTTCTAATTTTAAATGGAACACCCTATATATTTTTTGAAATTCGGAAAGGGCGTAAAATTTTGTGTCAAAAACATGTGTCGCTCCCTAGGCTAAACCCTCAGGTTCCGGAGATATTTAACATTTTAAGAAAAAAATGACAGATGGAAAGATCTGGAATGAGCTTTATAACTTTTTTCATATGGTATATCTAAATTTAATTTTTGGACAGCATAAGAACATAGAGTGGTCTAAGTTCTGCAATTAAAATAGAATCGAAAAAAATATACCAAGTGTTATATTTTCCATGCCATATTTAGTTAATTTCAAACTGCGAAAACTTTTTTTTTTCAAACGGAACACCCTGTATTTTTTTATGCTCAGATATGTAAAATTAAATTGTCTTTCATCTGGTATAGCCATTCCAGGGGCTAAAGTTAGCATTTTGTGAGATATTAGCACTTTTCTTTCCAGCGAACAGATTTACCAGAATTTTGCTTCAAAATTACATATAAAATTAGCCTTGTACTTAAAGAATTAAAAACTGCTTTTAATTTAATATGAACTATAACGCATTGTTAAATACCGAGAACAAATTTTCAATAATAACTTTAATAAAATAATAATAACAATAACATAGCAACAATAATAATAACATAACAATAAGAAAAGAACAACAATGATAACTAAACTATATAACTATAACTATAATAATTAATAACTATAACTTTAATAACATAAGCAAGAACAAAAAAAATATCTATTAAAATCAACTCAATTCTTTTTCTAAATGACCGTTGTACAGGGTAAGTCTCTTAAGATTGACACCCCCCTTATCTCACTTATCCTTTGCCGATTTAACTCATTCAAAAAAGGAGTGGACGCGGTTTTTCATGAATTTTTATAATCTGAGCACGGATATTAAGAATCTCGTAAGATATACAGGGTGGAAAATAAAACATGATTTTTTTAAATGGAAACCCCGTATATCTTTAGACCAAAATAATGTCCTTAATTTTCTGAATCCAAAAATGTGTAATTGTTATATAATCACTCCATCTGTTCGTGATATATTACTAAAAACTTATCACATTACGGGTGTCAATTATAAAATAAGAACATCAAGATACCTCTGGAAACAATGCATATTTGCATTGTTTATTTGTTGACAGATGTCATCCAGTTTTTTGTGAGATAGTAGTTCACTCTCTTAGATATTAGAATAAAAAATACGTAGTGTTCGTAAAGAAGCAAGTTATTTTGAAAATAGTATATTCATTGGAAGAGCGAAAAGAGTTACTTGAAATTTATATTCAGTGCAACAAGAATAAGTCTCTTGCTCGGAGGGAGTATGTTAGGTTATTTCGAGAAAGGCTATCTCCTTCCAAAAATAGTTTTAAAAACTTTTATGCAAAGTTTAGGAATACCGAATCTCTGAGAGACAAGAAAAGGGAGAGGCGAAGAACAAAAACAGGAGAAGACACAGAACTCAACGCGTTATTATATTTTGCTGAAAATCCATCCAAATCATCCTATGCCGCAGCAATAGAATTGGATATATCACAAAGAAGTGTGATGAAAATATTACATCGCCATAATTTTAAACCATATAGTATTTTGCCCGTTCAATATTTAGACGACAACAACCTTCAAGACAGGTTCACCTTCTGCAGAGACATACTTGATAGAATAGAGGAAGATGAGTTTCTAAGTCATGTCTTTTGGACTGACGAAAGCAGTTTTTCTACTGCGGGAATTTTTAACAGAAAAAATGCACATTACTGGGCAGCAGAAAATCCACATATTGTAAAAAAAATAAAAAAACAAGGATACCAAACTGTAAACGTGTGCTGTGGCATCCACAAGGATGCTATTGTAGGTTCTGTATTTATAAATGGGCCCTTAAATGCACAACGTTATGTGGATATTCTTCAAAATCCAGCTGAAAATTATTTAGATAATATTAATTTAGTGGACAACAGATCTGTTATTTGGCAGCAGGATGGAGCACCACCACACTCTGCAAGGAACGTCACCGAATACCTAAACAGAAAATATCCTATTTGGATAGGAAGGCACGGTGTTATACATTGGCCCGCTAAAAGTCCGGACTTAACACCTATGGATTTTTTTCTCTGGGGTACGATAAAACAAGATATATACGAAACTGGGGTTTTTCATAATATGAATGAGTTAAAAGAATGCATACGTGTAAAAATTGAGGAATTAAACCAAAATGGTGATATATTTTAAAGGGTGAGAAGCAATTTTATAAAGCGATGCCAAATGTGTATTCAGAATGGTGGTGGTTACGTGGAAAATATTTAATTACGTTACGTGTAAATAAATAAAATTGTGTTACTCTATTGTGTTACTGTATTAATATTGACTTTTATTTGTTTTTATTAGGCTTATGTTGTTTATTGTTATTACTCGTTACTGTTATTGTCACCTATATATTATTTATTTATTATCTCAATAAATGGCATTGTTTCCAGAGGTATCTTGATATGTTTTTGTTTTATAATTCACACCCGTAATGTGATAAGTTTTTAGTAATATCTCACGAACAGGTGGAGTGATTATATAACAATTAGATATTTTTTTATTCAGAAAATTAAGGACATTATTTTGGTCTAAAAATATACGGGGTGTTCCATTTAAAAAAATCATGTTTTATTTTCCACCCTGTATATCTTACGAGATGTTTAATATCCGTGCTCAGATTATAAAAATTCATCAAAAACCGCGTCCACTCCTTTTTTGAATGAGTTAAATCGGCAAAGGATAAGTGAGATAAGGGGGGTGTCAATCTTAAGAGACTTACCCTGTACATTTTCCAACATTTCCAGTGTAATTGTACGAAAAGCATGTCGCATTTTGGTTTTTAAATCTACATTTTCGGATATTTCTTGGTAAACTAGATTTTTAATATGTCCCCAAAGAAAGAAATCTAGAAAGAAGTTAGATCGGAAGATCTCGGAGGCCAAGTGACTGGACCACCCCGTCCAATCCATTTGTTAGGAAATAAGTTATCCAAAAATCGGCGAACATTTCCATGATAATGTGGTGGGGCTCCATCTTGCATAAACCACATGCGCCTGATTACATCCAATGGCACGTCTTCGAGTAAATCAAGTTGATTATTTGGTAAAAAATGTAAATACCTTTCTCCATTCAGATTTCCTTCGAAGGATAAGGACCAATTATGTATTGACCAATAATACCTGCCCATACATTGACAGAAAAACGATACTGCTTTTCTATCGAGATTTTAAAATGAGGGTTTTCATTGTCGTAATGGTGATAATTTCCACGATGTGTTAGAGAAAGTACAGTCTCATCAGTAAATAATACATATCTGGAAAATAAATGATCTTCGTGTATTTTGGTCAGCACCCAGTTACAAAAATTTATACGGTTTTGATAATCCTGTTCACAAAGTTTTTGTTCATATTCAGGAGATAGTCATGGAACTTATGTTTATGTAATATTTTATCTACCGAAGTCTGAGAGATATCCAAGACAGCACTAACTTGTCTAGTAGGTACTAATATTGGAATTTTCAACTACTGCATAACTATATCAAATTGCATAGCCTCACCAATAATTTTTCCTTGCCGTGTATTCTTATAATTAGTAGTAGCAGTAAGTTCAAAACGCTCCTGAAGTTTTTCAAAACATTTTACTTTTTTTTTCTTCGCTCAGGATCATCCTGAGCACACCATCTACTCTGGATGCCAATAAACAATTTCTATGACATTCTCCTAATAAATAAGTCATATCAACTAATTCTTGAGTAGAATAATTCATATTAACGTTTTATGCGATTTTCAAAACCACTGAAGAACTGACAGTAGTTTTGTTTGTTGCTTAAATTTGTCAAAGCCTTCTTTGTACCAATTAGACTCCACTCGTGTGTTGTTCGAGATCCTTATCTCAAATATATTAATGCATATTTTTTGGCAAAAGTTAATTCGTTGAGTACAAGGATAATTTTATACGTAATTTTTAAGCAAAGTTCTGATAAATCTGTTCGCTGGAAAGAAAATTGAAAATATCTCACAAACTTTAGAAAGATAATTTAATTTTACATAACTGGGCATCAAAAAATACAGGGTGTTCCATTTGAAAAAAAAAGTTTTCGCAGTTTTAAATTAGCAAAATGTGGCATGAAAAATGTAACACTTGGTATATTATTTTCGATTATATTTTAATTGCAGAACTTAGATCACTCTATGTTCTTACGCTGTGCCAAAAATTAAATTTAAATATACCACGTGAAAAAAGTTATAGCTCCCTCCAGACCTTTCCATCTGTCAGTTTTTTCTTAAAATAGTAAATATCTCCGAAACCTAAGGGTTTAGCATAGGGTGCGACACATGTTTTTGACTCAAAAGTTTGCGCTCTTTTCGAATTTCAAAAAATATATAAATGTAGGTATTATAGAAATAGAAATGGCAATCCATGCTTATTTTCAACCCCTTTGCAACAAAAATACGTCCAGGTTTGGGTGGCGCCCACTGTGCTTTAATACTAAATATACACTCGTATAAATCTTATAGCCGTTATCGAAACTCTCTTGATAGAAATCATTATCTTCATGTGAACTGAATGTTATGATCTCAGACGAACTTCAACGCTGATATATAAGTAAGACTCATGTCTTGTCATTCGGAGTAACATAACCACTATTTTCGCATCGACGGAACTGATACATACGTAATATTTCAAAACAGTGTTAATAATTTTCCCAATAGCCGTGATATATGGCTGCGTTAAAAAATGTTATTATTGATGAGTACGTTGCACAACGACAGATTTATTATCAGATTTGAGCATTGCTAAATATCAGGTGATTTATTTCGCCAGTACATGCTTCGATGCAGAACACATTCGCTAGATTTATGATATTTTTTCTGTAAATACCCCATAAAATATCGCATTAAAATATATAATAATAATTACCTTTAGAATAAACAGTTATTTTTTATAAATATGTATGCAGGAGCTTCATACCTCACCCACCCGCGTAGGAGTTGGTCGACCAAAATACGCCCGTAATTAGTACAGGGTGCAAATAGAGTATCTACAATGTTATTTTACTGTACGTGTTATTAAAATTGCAGTTTCTTGTTATTATTTGAACTCTAACGTCATGTAAGGTGCGATTACTCGTAAGTTTAAAGTCTCTGTAGATATAAATTGTTTGGTTGCATACATTAATGTATGCTGGGGCCTGGAAATGACCCTTGAGGTACTTATGTATAGTGATGAATATATATCTTTCTTGATTCTGTATAGTGATAAATATATATGTCATATATCTTTCTATATATTATTCTTCATATATCGGTTTTTACCCAATATGTCTCTGAGGTTTTGGGTAATAGAGGACAGGTCGATGTCGTCTATACGGACTTCCAAAAAGCATTTGATCAGATTGACCATAACATACTCCTTTTGAAACTAGAAAGTATTGGTTTTTCGGAAGCATTGATTAAATTATTCACCTTCTACTTAAGCGATAGACACTTTATGGTAAGATATCAAAATTTCAATTCAATTTCATTTTCTCCAACCTCGGGAGTTCCAGAAGATTCCAATCTGGGCCCCATATTGTTTTTAATCTTTATTAATGATCTTCCTGAAGTCATTACTTATGAGCATTTGTTATTTGCCGATGATTTTAAACTCTACTCTGAAATTAAATATTCTACAGATTCCATCCATCTTCAAGACTGCATTGACAAAATGTCTTCATGGTGTGAGACAAATCATCTTAAACTAAATATAGCCAAATGTAACGTAATGACTTATACTCGCAAAACTTCATCGTATACTCACAACTACTTCATTGGGAATGACATCATCAGTCGAGTTGATGTATTCAAAGATCTGGGTATTTATTTTGACAGCAAACTCACTTTTGTTGAACATATAAACATGTTTCTAGTGCCTTTAAATCTTATGGCTTCATTTACCGCAATTGCCGGGACTTTTTCAATATAAGCACCTTCTGTTTCACGCTCTGGTGAGATCAAAACTAGAATACGGGTCGATTATATGGTATCCGATTTATCACGTTCATTGTCAACATTTAGAATCGATCCAAAGAAAGCTCTTAAAGTTTTTGATCTTTTTGATTTAATTTTGACTCTTTAGAAACTAGACGCAATATCATGCTAATTCAATTCTTATTTAATATCTTGAATGACAAGCTTGATTGCCCTGATCTTTTAAATAAAATAAATTTTCTGATACCTCGCCTAAATTCTAGACAGCAAACTTTATTTTACTGTGTTGCTCCTAGATCAAATATTTTAAGAAAGTCCCCAATATCTCTAATGTGTGAACTGTTCAATCGTATCGTTTCTGTTTGTGATATTCACTGTGATAATTTGAAGAGTATATGTAACTGGTTAGCTCGGTTAGCTTAAGTATTTTAGTTACTTGTTTGATTTGCTGTAGTAAATTATATTTTGTTTGTTTGTTTTATGTTGTCATATATGCATATTATGCATATGCATATTTAGTTTGGCTAATAGGTATTACGTCTCATGTATTGGATTGCTGTTTTGTATTATTTTACTTCTACTTATATTGTTATATTTTAATTATTACTTGTATTGCCTTTATTCCTGTAATTGGGTTTTTTCTTGTTGGAATAAATAAATATTATTATTATTATTATTATTACATCTGGAATATGGTAGATAATTTAAATTAAAATTTCTAAATATACTAAATAAATCATATAAAAGTTAAATATTTATTTAGCATGGCTAAATATTTTCGAATCTATCGAATTTACAGTTTCTAAAGAGGAATGAATCATTATGGATACTCATTTCAATTACGTGCTGAACGCAGTTTTTCCATAAATCAGTGTTGTCGATGTAATTTACTATACATCATGTACATTATATTATGTGTGTGAGGTTAGCAACGTTTCTGAGTCAAAAACGTTTCTAGTAGTAATGGTCTCGGTGCGGGATAAGAGAGGCGATAAATATGCCTTAAAATCTCTTTCGCCCGATCACAGATTTTTCGAGTAACCCATAGAAGAGACAGAATATGCAAAAAAAATAATAGGCGGCGAATGACATATTAAGAATAATCTTTATTTCTGAAATGCAACAAGGTGGGTCACTCTGATTTTTTTGGATAATGTTAGAAAGAGGATGGTCTTTTTAGTACCGTCATCAGTTTTTTCGAGAAATCCGTAGGAGACACAATATACAAAACAAAATAAATATGCGGTGTATGATATATTAAAAATAATATTTTTTATCTCAAGAACAGCAAAGTGTGTCACTCTAAATTTTGTAGGTAACATTATGTAACGGAACCCCTATTTGCATACTTAGTTTTAGTATAGATAGGTATATAGTCATTGTATTAATTTCATTTATAGAATATAAGTTACAATTGATATATTGTTATTAGGTATTGGTATTGGTACATTGGTATTAGGTATATTGTTATAATATTATTTCTATTATTATCTAAATTGTTGTCCACATATAGTTATAACACTCATTAGATAATATTTTGGTTTGTTTAGGCTACATAGAAGCTAATAATTTCTTGGGAATGCATAGGCGATTCGTATCACTGCGTATTTAGCTTATGTAACCCGATTAGGGAGATAAAAACGTATATTTACGGTTTTTATTAGACCATTATTTTGATCTGAGAGTTGGGCAGTGTGAATAAATCTAGCAACAGAGTACGACCGTTGTTTAATTTCACTTTGCCGTTACAATTAACACTTTGACTGCCATGCCGAATTCAGATGAAGATCCTCTGACGCCGTGATACTTTTTTTCAGTAATGTTTTTAAAATACTATTTTTTGTGACTAGTTACATTCAGTTTTTTTGACTTTGTTAATTTTATGCCTTTTTGCCTAGTGTACAAAAAATATACACGTGGCATGGAGGTGAAGAAAATGTTTCTACGCCACGTGTATACGGAAATATGCAATAAGTAATACGCCGTCAATACGCAAGGCCGTCAATACGCAATAAGCAAAACGAAACAGGTCACTACTAAATGCCAGTTATGTGTAGAAAAATTTCTTTGTTTAGAATGCTTTTTTGAAAAACACAATATATTGCAAAAAAAATAGCTGCGTTACCTCTAAATTTGAATATTTTTGTAATTTCGTATAATATTTTTATTTTTCTTAATAATAAAGCTTATGGTTAAAGCTTATGCTTTCCAAAATTGTCGTTTTGGTTTTATTTTCATAATAAAATGATCCATTTTAATTCAATAATTGTTGAGAAATGATTATTTTGAATTCAAATATATTCGCGCCTATGAAGCACATATAAAAGCCCATATATGCACATGTAAATGCGCACGCGCTAGCGGCATGGAGCGGAGATGGTAACGGTCGCTAAAAGGAAAGGGAAGTCTTCAACTAGCACCGATATAGAGTAGGCTCAGTAAGCTCAGTGAACTTTTGTTTAGAAATACAAACCATCAACCATCCTCTATCTCATCCCCATCTAGTGTTGAAATGTTAGTGTTGTAATGTTGGTGCTGTAATGTGACATGACTTCGTTAATATTGAAATAAACGGATTTAAAAAGGATATCACTCTTATTAAAAACAAAAATACAGTCCACGCTCCCCCTCTCCAAAGATCAGAGGTTCCAGATTAAGAAAACCCCAACAATAATGAATACAAAATTAAGATTTTAGTAAAAGTGTAAAAGTGGGGGCTAATATAATTTTCAGATTGCCTTACGCCATGCCAACAAATATCCCATAAGAAAAGCATGTAAAGTGTGCTACTGTAGAATACACATCGCGAAATGTACGTATTTGACTGTGTATACGATAATATACACGCGGCGATTTAGACCCCACCTTGTGTGTATGCTAAGAGATACACATGGCAGTTAAAGTGTTAAGAAGAGGGTGATCTTTTTATTTCTGTCATCAGTTTTTTTGAGAAATAGTGTAGTTTTCCCCCTCGAGGGAGGGCGGCTTTAGCCGCCTTATTGGATAAATGGCGTCGAAATGTTTTTCGTGAATATTTCCTAAAACATTGAAAATACCTAGGTATTACCAAAATTAATCATTATTAAATTTTCTTGCGCCGCCTGGCCTACTAGCAACGCTACAAATAAGACGATTTTAAATAATAATAGAACCAATAAAAAAACATTTTTTTGGATCATCTACGCGATAACTAAAACAAAGCACTCCCATGCCTAGCGGTCTCCAGTACTAATGGCTTTCGGATTACGTTTATTTTAAGCCGCCGGTACAGTTGAAAATAAATCTAGTATACCTAAGTATTGTAAGCGACGATTGATGGCCATTTAGACTCTATTTCGCCAATATCAATACCGGCTCGGCCAATGTAATTACGACACACAGATGTATTTATATTACATCAATAATCTTAAATGGCCCCCTTAAATATAATTAGTTTTGTTTGTTTGTATACGTATTGCCACTCTTCAAAGGCGCAGGATGTCCTATCGGGATACGTAAATATTTGGGTCTCTTACACTTACGCTGTTTGATTTTTTCAAGTAGGTACGGCGTATTTTACTGAAACTCAAACCTCATCGAAAATTTCCCACCGTCAATTATTTTATTTTAAACTAGGTAGGTACACTAAGAATTCCTCGAATTATTCGGTAGGTATATTTTTGACACGTTCTAAAAATGCATCTATTATAAAAACTACAGTTAGTACGTCGCGTCGGATAGGGGAGTCTTCGGTTTCTGGTTGAGACCGAAGTTACAATAAAAAAACTGAAAAAAACTGAAAATCAGAAAATTTAAATTTAACCATAAATAGCTTTAAAACAAAAGGGGGTAAAAGTATGCTCTTTTTTTAGTTTTATAGCATAAATGATTCCCTTTAATTCGATGTATAATTTGTCGTAAAAATAGTAACGTTAACTTTAAAAATTTGACGTTATTTGAGATGCTACACAAATTGTCAACTCTATAACAACATTAAACTTGTAACGCGCTGATATGTTGAGGTAATCGAATGTTTTTGCCACCAAAAACTAACAAATTAATGTACTTTATTTTGCCTCGAATAATGTTGGGTCTAGTTCTTTAAACTAAAGGCCTTTTAAACTAAACACACTGAAGCGCTCGCTCTACGGCGACGGAGTCACGAGGCTTCCCGATACAACCCTGGTGAACGACCAAGGAGCACTTGACGCTATAACAATAAATTCATTTTTAATAATGAAATCTGTATCGACTTACTATTTTAATATTTTGATTGAAAGTGCATCCTTTCTATCTCTGGATAATTTATAATGGACCTAACTGATATCAGAAACATTTGGTTATTTTAACATTAAATTTTCGCAAAACAAATGTATATTTCTCCATTAATAAAAATAACGTACAAAATATATAAACTGTAAGAAAATATAATACTTAATTCACTAAAAAGTGCATTTTTCTATGTATTAAGAACAGAACTCTAAGTCTATAAAAACAATCACCAAATCAAAGTCTACAGACATTAATTCTGTAGTACGAAAAATTGACGATGAAGGTAACCGTTTGGAAGGATATTAAATGGATAAGATATGAGAAGTCTTCTTGGCTAAATTTCTATACAAAAATAGTCACGATGAACACGAACCTTTCAAAACAATGAGTTTTTATAAGAGGTCAAAAAATTCCGTCACATATTCCGAAATCTAAATATCCCAATCCCATAACTGAAGAAAAAAAGAGTAACTTAATAGATCTTCTCCCGTATATGGACGAAGTTTTTCACGAATTCTACAGAAACTTGCCAACAGCTAAGGACCTGGAGGAAATATTGCCTGATATTGAGGAAATCCACGACGAGAAATTTGAGTAAAGAGACAAAGTCTGAAAATATTTTGTGCTAAAATACCATAGAACCAGATCAGACGTTATATAGGCTTTATAAAGTAAACACTTTTACATGAGAATATTTTAAATAGCCATTTACGATATTTTTCTGTGGTACTGATATTTTTTATTTTGACTATTTCCCTCGTCTTAATTTCCACCAATGAAAAACTGTATGACAGCACCTGTCAGTAATTTTTTCGAGTTTACCCGCGGCAAAACTTGACTGCTGTTGTCACCAAAAATTACATTATCTTTGATAATATAATTATGGTCTCCTAGGACACCAAAAAACGACGCTAAACAAGTTTTCTGATTTTATTGTCACTAATATATTGTCACTTATGTAGTCGCTTTGGAAGTGATTCTCTGACTCATATTGATCTGGCTATTGAGAAAAGTGTACCGTACAATACCGTTAAAACCCATACGTCAATATGGAAACAGTTTACGGAATTCTGCAAGCCAAAGAAATACGAGCTTTTGGAAACTACAAGTTTAGAGCAACTAAACCTAATCCTGAAAGATTGGGCATGGAATATGAAGAAAGAAAACGGTGAAAATTACAAAGAACTAGTTGTGAAGACAATGTGGAACACCGTTGCAAAATGGTGCGGTGCACAAAAGAAAATGAAGGCTGCATAACGGGAGAAGAAAACGAAATCCTCGCTAAAATCCCAAAACTCACATCATTTTCAGGGTTCCGTACCAAAGTGTAAAACGGGACCCTATTACTAAGACTCCGCTGTCCGTCTGTCCATCTATCCGTCTGTCCGTAGGCTGTATCTCATGAGCCGTGCTAGTTAGGCAGTGCTAGTTGCAGATCATCTATTTCTGTTGCCGCTATAACAACAAATACTAAAAACCGAATATAATAAATATTTAAGGGGGCTCGCATATAACAAAAGGATGATATGCTAATAAATGCCGGAGTCGCCAGTCGGAAGAAATTAATTAAAAGCTTGTGTGATTTCGCACTTGTTATTTTTTTATTGCGGTGAAACCCGTTGAAGAACAAGATGTCGTTAATGATCGAGTTATCCAAGAAGATGATAATAATACAAATCCTCAAGTTGCGGCACCGGTAGTAGAAAATGCAAGAGATGTATTTTATGACGTGGAAAATAATTTTTGATCCATTTAAAGATATTGTCTTTAAGTCTAGTAGGGAAGCTCGTAATGCGAAACGAAGGAATTTGCAGATGTGCGCCAATAAAAGGAAATCGAGCTCTGCTTCATTAAAATTGGAAGAATATTACGCAAAGGTTTTATAGTGAGACGCAGACACTCCGGCGGGACTCCAGCGAAAATTTTACCATATCTGGAGAGGTGGAGAAGCAGTCAATTGCAGAGTTCATTATTTTAAAGAGGAAGTGGATATTTCTGGGATTAAAACAGGCAGATAACATAATTCCATATTTTTAAAATAACTGATTTTCAAAAATCCTACTTTTTAGGAAGAGTAGAATATAATCCCCTCTTCAATAAAACGGCCCCGGGCGGAGAAAAAAAATGACCGATAGTAAATGGCTGGTCCCCAACACGAAGAACCCTACCTTTCGTCCAGTCCGTCTTTTTAAAATTCTAATGGTTAAACGTTTATCTAGAATAACAACTGATAGATTATTCTTCACAGTAAACCCATCATGGAACAAAGAACAATCAAGTGTATGGTACAAAAACACTCCAGTGGGAAAAACGAACTTTCGAAATGGACTAAAGAAGCAGCAGAGAAGGCGGGATTAAATACAAAAGAAATAAAAATAACAACCCCCTCTATGCGGTCGACAGCAGTCAGTAACCTGGCTAAAGGAGGAGTGGGTGAACAACAATTAATTAAAATTACTGGCCACAGTTCAGCCCACTCAATTAAGCCTTATCTTCAAATGGATAATGAGCATTATCATAAACACTCTTGGAAGTTACGCCTCAGAACCTCCAGCTAAAAAGCAGAAGATCCTGCAGCCACTCCTCGAGCTTCTCACTGTACAGCTGGACCCATCAACAACATTAATGATTTACCTACACGCAACGTTATCACTGAGTTAACAAAGATTTCAAACAATACCCCTACTGTGTACCAAAATTGCAATTTAAATTTTAATTGTGTAATGGAACTGCTCAAGCTTCTTTTGACGACGATGAAAAGACAGCAGCTTTTAGTTTAAGAATATATTGGATACATCTGATACACTTGAACTTGTAACTTGTAACTCTTGTCTCTTAAAACTGTCATTTTTAACTCTCTGAATATTACTTTTGCTATCACTTTTATACAATTGCACTGATATCATTACCATGGGCGCACTCACTTATCCTAATCTAACGATACAAAAATAATATCATTAGTGGACGACAAAGTAACTAATGGGTATAAATACTAACATCCGCTTTCTCTAATTGTGCAAATAATTTGGGTGCATTGGTCATTTAAGACAAGGAAATCAAGCTTAGTGTGATTCAAGATAACTATTTATCTAAATTGATTATTTGTTTCTGGAGTACATTATATAAGTATCGTGATGTCTGAATGAACTAATTGTTAGAGCCTTTTCGGAATTTTCTGTTTACTTTGTCGAGCGCGTACAGATTAATACAATATTTTATAATAAAACCATAGGCGCGTCAGTAGGGAAAGATTATTAATTAATACGATACATAAAAGCATGACAATAAAAATACGTATATTAATTATATATTATATATAATTTAATATATAATTTAATATATAATACATATATAAATAGATAGGTAGATACATTACAATTGTACCATAAATAATTAAGTTTGTAGTATTTTGTGATTAAATAAATTACATGTTTTCCAGTTTTCAAATTAAAACCTACATATTTATTATTGATGCATGTAGCGTAAATAAATTCCGTTCCGTTTTATGGCTAATGTTTGAATTCCTATTTCAAATATTTGAAATAAAACCGCGCGAACTTGTAGAAATTTACCGCGACTCACCATCTACCGTTATTCCTAACTTTCCGTCCCGCTAAATGTCGCGTGCTACCAAGTACATTTATTTATACGCGATATCCGCAAAAATCATGCTCTTCCTGCCGACCTGCTTGCTTGAGCCTGTTGACCGTGGCTTACGTTCGCGAAGATATATCTTCGGTGTTTTAGTGTAGTGATTCTTAATTACCAGGTATAGTCTGAAATATTTGTGTGAGTGTTCTACGGCTGGGCCAAGTAATTAAAGGATTTCCGAAGGGGAATTAAGTCGTAATTCGACCATTTTTTGCTTAGTGCAAACCTTAAAATAGGTGTTATACCATATTAAATTTTATACGGTTTAAATACTAGCAACTACTTGGAGTGAGCTGTGGGCACAAAAGCCACGTCTATATTTTTTCTATTTTGGTATATTATTACCACTTTATTTTTTTATTGAATTAAATATATATTTAATTTAAATTTGAATCGTACGTTATCGTTCGATTTTAGACTACCTACCTTGTAATTTTGAATAAAAGCTACTGTTTTACCGAATGGTAGCATACTTTCAGTTTATTTAGAAGATATTACTTCGACGGCTTAGGCCATAGGTATTTGTTTATATTTTGCATCGGCAAAAAGCAGCATTTATTTCAATTTTTTTATTTAATCGTGTAGTGAAAATTTGCATACCACATTCCTGTCTTGATAATATTATTTTTTTTACTGTGATAAAGTCTAATCTCAATTTTTGGGAATTTAATCAAAATTTACTTGCAATATTTAAGATTATAATATTTTTTTATATAATTAAAACTCATATTTTTGAACTATTAATCAAGTTATTTTATTTAAATTCATTTCAGTATAAATTTCACTCTTAATATCCGGTTCGAGCGGGAATTTATACATATTTTTTTCTTCCAAATTTGTAAAACCTGATACTGGTAAATTTTTCTTCCACACCTTGATGACCGAGAATCAATTCCTTTGGTGAGCAGAGCAGACACCATTATTACCTATTCCTGAACGTCAGACTGGAAGGTATCTCCTCCTGCAGCCGACACATTCCACTCATTGCGATATACATCGCCTTAGAAGCCACGTCTCAGCTCAGCTGGACCACCAAGCCGAAGCTTCAGCCTAGGATCCTAGGAAACCCAGCACATTCACGAGGGGATCTCCAGAAAAGAGAAAAGGTATTTTTGTATGATTAATTGACCCTAGGAATTATCAGGTCTTAAGGAATATTTTCACTTTACTTTTTTTTCCAAGGTTTACAATTCACTTTTGTTGTAAATGATAAATTTCTCGACTTGACCTTGTGTCAAGAGTGAATTCTGGTTTTACATCTAAATCTGGTTTTATATTTTTCTGGTGATATATCTAAAGGTATCTAAGTGCAAGCCTCTAGCAAATCCACTTATCCACGACCTCCGTATTTAACTGAGCAGCCGATAGGCAACAACAAAAAAATTCATTACATGCTACTTTCGATTTTTTTCGGAAAAATTAGATGCCCTTATGATGTGACTTACGAAAAAACCTCAGAAATTGATCTTCATATCTTCAAATGTAATTGAGCTATCGACCTGATTTTTTTTTAATTCAAGTACACACCCAAGCATTTGTTTCTATAAATTATCGTTTATTATTTTATTTAAATAACAATGAATTTATTACTTCCCTAGGAATAATAATAATAATAATAATAATAATAATAATGTTTATTTTTATAAAAATTTACAATAATATAGTTTAATCACAATTACAGAAAAATAAACATGAGGGACCCACAAAAGAAATCTTGTGTGTGGGATAAACTCATAGAATCATAATAATTATAAAAACAAGCAATATATATATGTATACATATATACACATATACATATACACACATATATATACACAAACATACATACATACACATACACACACATCATATCATATACAACAACCATTTCACTCACCTATACAATATTCAAAAACCTAATCTACTTAGAACCTCGACTCTGCCAATATCGAGAATATATTTTTTTGCATTTTTTTTAAAATTCCCCATGACAAAAGTGTCTTTCATCTGTTGAGGCAGTGTATTATATAGCCTAGGCGCTAAATATTCATAGCACCTTTGACAAATAGTTTTAAAGGATGTTTTCGTTTTAAAAATGTCATTTGTTTTATTTCTTGTTTGATAAGTATAATCTAGAGGTTCAAGTTTATTTGTATTTATAAATTGATTAATTATAACGTTAAGGAAATATAACTGTCTGATGTCCAAAATGCCACTGTCAGTGTAAAGTAAATCAGTTGGGTAAGTACGCTCTTTATTGTATATTATTTTTATAAATGATTTTTGTAAGGTTTCTAGTTTTTTTAGGTGAGTTGTAGCTACTCCGCCCCAACCAAGAATCCCATAAGACAGCCTTGATTCTACTAATGCATAATATAACATTTTTAAATGTGATACATCCAGTACATTTTTTAAATATTTGAATTTAAACAGAACCGTTCTGAGGGTATTTGTAATGCTAATTATGTGACTATCCCACCTAAGATGGCAATCAATATTTACTCCTAAGTATTTAACACATTCTGTTGATTCAATTTCTATTATTTGTCCATGGTTATTAATTGTTATTTTGTCAAAGTCTGGGGAATTACGTTTGTCACAGCTCAACGGTAAGAACATGGTTTTCTTGAAATTTATTGTTAAAAGTTTATAGTTAAACCAGTCTACAACCTGATTAAAATCATTCTCTACTTTTTGTTTTAGGTGTTCCCAGGACCCATCCTTGTAAAATAATACTGTGTCATCAGCAAAACTGATAACTGAGCCACAGCTGTTCAAAGTAAGCAAACTATTAATATATATTACGAATAAGACTGGACCTAAAACTGTACCCTGTGGAACTCCACAGACTACAGTTCTCTCTCTACTAGTTTTAGAATTTATCATAACGTGTTGCTTACGATCACTCAGGTAGCTTTTCATTAGATTGAAAGCATTTCCTCTAAAACCGATATCCTGCAAGGCCTCCAACAGTTGTGAGTGATCTACAGTGTCGAAGGCCTTTGCAAGATCTAGGAAGAGACACAGTGCAACTTTTCCTTCATCTAAGGCCTTATACATTTGGGAAGTTAAAAGAGATATTGCATCTTGTGTGGATTTGCCACTGCGGAAACCATATTGTTTATCAGATAGCAATTTATTCTTGTCAATATAGTTTTCCATTCGAATTTTAATGACTTTTTCGAATATTTTGGCAAAGTTTGTAATTAAGGAGATCGGTCGGTAATTTGTGGTGATAGTTTTATCCCCATTCTTATGTATGGGTTTTATTATAGAAATTTTAAAATCTCGTGGACATTCACCATTTTTTATTATGTTATTAATAAGATATGCTATTGGTTCCGATATTTCTTCGGAGATATATTTTAAATTTTCAGCTTTAACCGTGTCAATTCCAGGAGCTTTATATGATTTTAGTGAATTTATTATATCTATTATTTCTTGCTTATTTGTAGGTTTGAGAAAAATGGATTGGGGAGTGGACAATATAACATGAGGTACGGTTGGAGGTTTATTAATTATACTTGCAAGTTTAGGTCCCAGGTCAGCAAATGAATCATTAAAAATATCCGCGATTTCTGTTTCATCTTTGGTTAGTTCATTTTTTGGATTGAGTATTTGTTGTATGTTATTTTGTTTTTTTGTATTAGTTATAGAATTTATTGTATCCCATAAATGTTTTGTATTATTTTTGTTTTGGTTGATTTGTGTCTTGAAATAATTATATTTCGTTGATTTTATTAAGTCATTCAAATAATTTCTATATTTAATAAATTGCTTTTTTAAACGATTATCGTGGAGATTTTTTTGCCACTCTTTGTACATTTGATCACGTTTATTAATGGATTTTATTAACCCACATGTAATCCATGGCTTTCTTTTTATTTCGTTACGTTTTCGGTGTATGGTAATTGTATTTTTTTCTATTTTTTCTATTATTGTGGAAGTTAAATATTTTGTTGATTCGTTAATATTATTTATGCGATAAAATGTGGACCAGTCTTGTTTCTGTGAGTCTGCTTTTAATTGTTTACTATTGATGTATTTTATAAATGTTTTAGAAATTTCACTATTTTTTATTTTAATGTCTAAGATGATTATTGTGGCATAATGATCAGTGATATGAGTTTTTAATACAAAAGGATAGCAAATTTGTCTTATGTCATGCTTTTTATATTTTACAAAAATATGGTCAATACAGGATTTGGAATTACCATGGACCCTGGTAGCAATATTTATAGTGGATGTAAAGTTGAATTCACTCAGAACATTTAAATAATCTGATGTTATGTTATTAACCTGTAATAAATCCAGGTTAATATCGCCAACAATAATGTGATAATCTGAATTGTCATGCGAGTTATTACTTAAGTAGTTTGATAGTTCAATGACAAACTGTTCAATGCAAGTGGAGGGTAGTCTGTAGATAGCTGTTAATTTACGAATTTTATTTTCTATCTTCATAGTTACCTCCACCGATTTGCAATTTCCTATTTGTACAATTTGAGCATTGTATTCAATTGTTTTCTTTAGATATACAACCACACCATCATTTTTATTTATGTCTCCTTCATTGTATATTAAGTCATACCTACCCGTCAATTTCAAAAAAACCAGTGTCTTTTATAGCCCAAGTCTCTGACAAAACAATGCAATCAAATTCTACATCAAACTGTCTTAGAAATTAAGCTCATCTGCATTTTTAGATAGACTTCTAATATTTTGATGGAAAATTTTTAAGCTATGTTTATTCGTGTTAGATATATTATTGTAGTCCATAGCAGTGTCTAAAGTTCTAGTATTTATAGGTAGGTAGTTATAATCACGTATACAGGGTGAGTCAGTTTTTTGTAGACAAACTTTAACAGGGGATAGAACGCACGTTTTTAAAAAGAAAAGTGCCTATAAAGATATGGCCGATCTAGCTTCCTAAGGAAGATACAGGGTGTTAAAATTTAATTTTTTTTTACATTAATGTGTAATATTTTCTGAACGGAATGATATATTCACTAAATATTTTACACATATCTTAACCTGCATAGGATCAACATGTTGTATTGTTCCTGTCGAAAATACCATAGTGGATGTTACTTTTTTCGGGTACTTCGACTATTCTGCATAATAGAACTTTTTTTTCGTACGCCACTGACATTATCTGATACATATTTCTAAAATAACGGCCCCTTAGTAACAATTTTGATCTCTTGTAATTTTGCTCTAACTATGACAGTTTTCGAGATATTGGCCGTTGTTTCTCTGACAGTGTAATGTCATTATAATTTTTTTTTCTCGAATTTTCTTTATGACTTATAAACGAACGCTTAGATTTTTTCATGTTTGGGGGATGATGCCTATTAATTAAGGCGCATAAAACAAGCGGTAAGAATGTTCATGGGGTGGAAGGGTTGCTCCACCCCTTTCGTAAACAGAACTTCTACGCCAAAGACTATTTAAAAAAAACTGTTATTTTCATTATCTACATACAGTTTAACAAAAATAATGTCCCTTCTTCTGTTTCGAAATTCCTGTGCGTTTCCTAGTTATTTTGATTTTTAGTGTTTGATGTGGTACTAAATTAAGTAATTTATTTATTAGCAATAATAATTATCGGCTAAATATTTAATTCTTTCAAGATGAAGCAAAATTGTTTGTAGATAAACTTGTAATACGTCAAACTGTCGTTTCAAAATATGACATAATGCTTACTTGTTTTCCAAGGAGTATAATATTTTGTTGCAATTATTACGTACAGTTACAAATACGCTAGTTTTAAATGGAAATTATTTAGCAAACAACAACAAAAATTGAAACAGAAATTGGTACATGCACAAGTTTAATAAAACTTAAAGGAAATTTTTAAGACTTTTGGCAACTGCACAATAATCTATTGTATTGTAAGTACATTTGTAATTTAACAGATTTCAACATATAAAAGTATTGTATTTGAGTAAGGCTTGATATAACAAATATTTATTTTGACTACATTGGAAAAAGATAAAGAATAAGAGATTTCGGCTTTTTAGAATCCTTAACACACCATATTTAGGTAGGTTTCGTTGAAAGAATTAAATATTTAGCCGATAATTATTATTGCTAATAAATAAATTACTTAATTAAGTACCACATCAAACACTAAAAATCAAAATAACTAGGAACCGCACAGGAATTTCGAAACAGAAGAAGGGACGTTATTTTTGTTAAACTGTATGTAGATAATGAAAATAACAGTTTTTTTAAATAGTCTTTGGCGTAGATGTTCTGTTTACGAAAGGGGTGGAGCACCCCTTCCACCCCGCCACTGTGCAAGTTTTTGAACATTCTTACCGCTTGTTTTATGCGCCTTAATTAATAGGCATTATCCCCCAAACATGAAAAAATCTAAGCGTTCGTTTATAAGTCATAAAGAAAATTCGAGAAAAAAAATATAATAACGACATTACACTATCAGAGAAATATCTCTAAAACTCTCTCCAATATCTCTAATATCTATCTCTAAAACTGTCGTAGTTAGAGCAAAATTACAAGAGATCAAAATTGTTACTAAGGGGCCGTTATTTTAGAAATATGTATCAGATAATGTCAGTGGCGTATGAAAAAAAAGTTCCATTATGCAGAATATCCGAAGTACCCGAAAAAAGTAACATCCACTATAGTATTTTCGACAGGAACAATACAACATGTTGATCCTATGCAGGTTAAGATATGTGTAAAATATTTAGTGAATATATCATTCCGTTCAGAAAATATTACACATTAATGTAAAAAAAATGAAACTTTAACACCTTGTATCTTCCTTAGGAAGCTAGATCGGCCATATATTTATAGGCACTTTTCTTTTTAAAAACGTGCGTTCTATCCCCTGTTAAAGTTTGTCTACAAAAAACTGACTCACCCTGTATATTGATTCATGATACTTTGAAAACAATTTTCTTAAAAAATTAAAATTCTAGTAGAATATGTCTAGTAGAATATAATATAATATAATATATATAATAACAATCTAGTAGAATATGTATAGAGTTTGTAACTCTAGATATAATAAGTTCAATTATTGTTAGTTGAAGAATTGGATCTGGTTTTAACACTGATTTTATTTTTAATTGTCTTGGTATTTACTTTCTTCCTGTTATCCTCGTGTTGTTCTTCCTCGTCCAGTTTGAATTCTCTTAGTAAACGTTTTTCTCTTCCTATTGGGTTAGGGGTGAATGCAATCATATTTTCACGAAGCGACAAACTTTTTTATTTTACCAATTTTTTTATATACATGCACCGAAGCAATTGAGGCCAAGATACCTACGGGAAAAGTTTTTGAAAAATAAATTTAATCTAGGAGATAGTTTATTATTTATGAATATTTTTGTGACGCCTATAATCCTTAGAAAATACTTTTAAATAAAAAAAATCAAACTGCTAATTCGCTGTTCTCAAATAATAGATATCTGGTTAATTTTAAAAAGGGCTAATTTTAGTTTCGGTGCTATACCTATACAAGTTTGTTTGTGCAATGCCCATAAGAACGCCATAAAAATACGTAAAAAGACAGACGGTCGTGTGCTAAAACAAGATATGCAGATGGGGTGGTCTGAAATATCCTTGAAGATAAGCTGATTGATGACGATCACCACTCCCCAGCATATCGGCATCAGTACGAGCCACCAGTAGTTCTTAAAATGTTCACCTTCATAGACCCAATAGTCCCTTATTTGTTTAGTCTATTTCTTTTTGTATTCGGAATAATCAAAAATCAAGTAAATCGAAACATTAATACCGACTCAAAATAACGCACATTTTATTGTGTTATTAAGTCCTTAGGTGAACACGGTCCGAACACCAAACATTTTGTGACACCCTGGGGAATATTAAAACATGCAAACTAATCGACTGTAGTAACCATCCGAGTATATCCCAAAATCAACACATGGCCTACTGTTCTAAAGGTAATAAATTAGGCCGTATGGACGCGAAGGGCATACAGGCAGACCCTTGGGTGAGCCCAGGGATGAAATTTGTCACAACATAGGTGGGCCTTGAGATGCGTCGTTATTTATTGTCTAGGTTATTGTAGGTGCTTATAAGCGCTGAGGAGAAACATGTGGTACAAAAGTACCACTTGTACAAAAGTAGCACAGAGATCCGATTTTAATAATTTTATGTGGACGTAAAAACAGTTTTGGATTACAGGATTAGTAAACTTTTATTTATGCTCTTAACTTGCCTGACAATTTCGCCAAAAAATCGATTCGAATTTGATAGTTATGGAAATTGATGCAGCAATTCAAATCAGATATTCACATAAAACCCAGGCAACCAAAATACGTCGATAAAACGTTAATAGAGCCGTAGCAAATTGACCTAATAACGTTACTATATGACGTTCTATAAATGTAAAAATCACATGAATTTGTCCCACCCTTTTGTCACCTTGACAACTTAAATTAAACGTCAATATGTGTCCAACAAAGACGTTTTTTCGAAGTGCCATCCACGTTTAAAGTACGTCGTTTTTAAGGCTATTACTGGTCATTAATGTTCCATTGGTAAATATTTATACAGGATATTATAGGTACAGTGCCGTTCAATTGAAAGTAAACGACTCTTATGAGAAATTTTGGAAATTTTCCCATTGTGAAGCAGGCTTTTGTAAACATATCACATTCAAAGTTATTTTAGGTTGAAGTATCTGTCAGTTATAGGGTGACAGCATTTTATATACAGTATTTATTAAGGAAAATCTATATGGTAAAGACGTCTCTTGTAAAAAAATCCATTAAATTAACAAACTAACTCAGAACTTAAGAAAATTACTATGAATTAATATTTGGTCCAAGCACCATTCGCGTTTATAACTTTTTGAAGCCTATTTCTCATAGACAATATGAGTGTCCTGATGTAATCCTCGCCAATATTTTCCCAGGCATTTTCAATCACCAACCACAGTTCTTCTACGTTCGCTGGTCGGAAATTTCTGCTATACATGTATTTTTCCATTTGTGCCCATACATTTTCTATCGGATTTAAATCCGGCAACTTAGAGGGCCAAGGCAGAGTGTTAATATGGCTTGTATTCATCCACCGAAGCAGGAAAATTTGTTAAGAAGCAGGCAGTCACTGCTGCATCAAAAGGATTCTGTCGGAGGTGGTCAAGGACGAGTTCGTCTTCCTCCATAGTATTGAATTTCTGACGGCCCCCTCTATGGACGTACTCAACAGTTCCTTCTGCATTCCATTTTTGCTTAATTTTGTAAATGCAACCTTTACTCACATTCAAAGTATCTGCAACTGCTTGCATTGACCATCCGTTCTGCAGTAACATCACAGCTCTCATTTTTTGCGGTTCAGTTAAGCGCGGCATAATAATAATAATAATAATAATTATAAGGAAAACCTCAAAATATAGAATAATTATTAGTAAACTGACAAATAAAATTGACAATCAAGTTTTGATTACATGAAAGCATGTTTCACATTAATTAAAAAAATCGTTTACTTTCAATTGAACGGCACTGTACTGAAATAACGCGACAACTTTATCAGTTGTTAAGAAGTAATGAGATGACACGGTTCGGTTGTAGTAGCCTTGGTAGTGACATATATCAACACGAAGTTTAATATTTGCCACATGAGAGTTAAATATAATTTCAAAAAACTGTAAAAAGGCGCTTATGATGCAGACATACGTTTGTGGACAGTGACATGCAAAATAGCGTAAGCGATAACTTTTGGTAGCACGTGACTGTCGTTACGTTACGACGTTTTGCGAGTTTTACGATGGCGCTTACGATGTTTTGCGATGTTACGTAATATGTACCAAAAAGCGCTTACGTTAAAATAAAATTTCATTTTAATAATGAATCGTGGATAATTGGATTTAAATTCGTTTATTTGTCTACAATACATTTTATGTATATAGATCCATATAAAAATTGAAAATTTTTTTAAGGTTAAAAAACGGTTTATCTCGATTTCCAGCAAAACTACAAGACCTATGGAAAAAAGTTAAATGGCAAAGTTGTAGATAATAAAAAGATCTACAACACTCAAGAACTTTTGTATTTACACTTTTTTCACATAACCTCAAAATTTATGTGAAAAATTCTAATAACCAAGTTTTTGGTTTTTTATTTTTCTTTCACAGAAAAAATATTTTTTTAAAGAAATTTAGTGGAAACTTACCTTTTTATGTCCCAAATACACTATGATTTTTTTGATTTAAAATATTTATTTTTTCCCAGATTCTACAACATTCTCAAAATATTGTAGATGTCTTATTAAATGTTAACTTTATTAACTTGTTTGGTTGTTAATTATAGTAGTATATTTCGATT
This sequence comes from Tetropium fuscum, assembly GCA_964058915.1. Classification (NCBI taxonomy): domain Eukaryota; kingdom Metazoa; phylum Arthropoda; class Insecta; order Coleoptera; family Cerambycidae; genus Tetropium; species Tetropium fuscum. The sequence goes on along the minus strand of CAXKVY010000072.1, from coordinate 985,369 downwards.
TGCAATTTTTTTGTTTATCAATGTAACATGAAATCTTACGTTTTTCGAGTAATTAAAGTGTAAATTGTAATAATAAATAGCTCAAAATTGTACATAATGATTAAAAAAAAAATTCGGATTCGATTTTTTTTCGTTTCTTTGCATTTTCTGAGAACATTCACCATAGTAATGTATATTTTTTTACACCATCAGAAAGTAGTGATTCCAACGAACAAAAAGCCCACCGACTTTTTAAAAAAGCAGATATTTTGACGTGAGAATTTTCAATTGAAAATTAGGGTGCTTTTTCGATATTAAGACAAAATAAGGTGAAAAAATAGATATTTTAAATAAAAAAAATACAGTGTGTTTGGAACATAAAAAGGTGAGTTTTCACCCAATTTCTTTAAAAAAGATTTTTTTTTATAAAAGAAAAATAAAAAAACATCGATCAACATTTCAACATACTGACCGTTTTTTATAAAAACACAATTACATAGTTTTACCGAGAAATTAAAAACGGAAAAAATCAAACTTATCAAATATGTTTACTTTCACCCCGGTTGACCCTAATGCGCTTAGCGCTTACACACACGACATTGATTAACAGAAAACTTCAAACCGGCTAAAGTAAATTTGTAGCCTGTCGGGCAATCACTTGTATAAAATATGTGTACATCCTGGTATATATTTCTCCATATGAATTGTATGTATAAAGTAAAAAAAAATGTCACCGTACAAAGCAGCGCCTTCTTCTAGTGGAGACTGATGCTTATATTCCCCAAAATATACTGCTCGCACAAAACGTGGTCCGAAAATAAATATACCTACAGCAATAAAAACTCCCCTCCCGCGAAGAACTGAGATAGAAACATTATCGTTAATCGTCATGCGCACCTTTTTCGACGCTTTAATAGGTACATACTCAAGGAACATTTTTAGAAACGCCGAAACGTTGTCAATTGTCATTGTCGGCTGTTTTAAATGCCAGGCGCCAGCAGCACAACAAGAAACATGTCCTGAATTAACAATGCAAGCACACCAATAATTAAAAAGAGCTAACATGTTTTATTTATGTACAAAATTAAATTATTAGGACTCTAGGCGGACTGTGGGTAGAATCAAGAATGCCTATGCTTTCATGTAATTACATGAAATCAAGAAATAACTCAAAATATCACAATAGTAAAAGTACATGTACCATGTGCGTCGTCATGGGGGGCAGAGCCTACAATCATTTTTGTGAAAGTTTTTATTTGTGTTCAAATAGATTTTTCCTTGATTTTCTGAAGTACCATGAAAGCGGGTGACCTTGAAAACCTTCATAATTTTTGCCTGGGGCGCTATAGTACGTTTTGAGCTGCCCCGTAGCTTGAAAGCTGGCGACGCCCTTGACCAGTACCATGTCAGCAACTACTGTAAACAGGCATGCAGGTATGTATCTAGAGGTACCACCGCGACGTCACGAAGTATACGATATGACTACGACAAAAACGGTGTCCGTAACACAAATCCGGACGTTATTCGTAATATTCTAGACGGATGCAATTTAAAAATAAAAGGTCGCTAACACGAAAAATGCGTCGAGAATATATTTCGGGCAGTGTATAGATCTTATGGAGTCCCGAGGATGTGGTAGCGATATGTCTATCACTAGGACATTAAGAGGTGCGAAGAAAATGACTGGGTTTACTTTATACACAGGATTTTACTTAAAAGCAACTTTATAGCACGGGGGACAGAGATAGAGCGACGCCATATGTGGCGATACATAAATAAGAAAGAGCAAATTCTGTTTGAAAAAACAGATACAAATAGACTTCATATTAAAAGCGTTGAAAAATTTGTGAGACGCGCTTTTTAACCAGTTTTTTCAGTTTTATGCTCCGCTTGATCTAAATTTAAAGAATGCACCTAGGAACAAATTGCGATTAAATTCCTCAAGAGATATTAATTACACTTGATTACTAGCAAACTGGTACTAAACAATTGAAAAATCGGACACACACACCCTTAACTTAAAATACCCATTTAGTAGGCATAAAATGTTAATTTTAACCCATACTGTCATTCTCGACTGATTTTTACTGGGCGCACTTTTGTGTAGCGTACGAAAATTACTGTGACAGGGCACATAAAATATTTATGCCTCTGTGTCTCTTGTCTTCAAAAGAATTATTATTGTGTAGACATATTCTCGAGACCATTAAAGCAAAAACTAAAACGTTATTGTCTTGTAGCCATATATCCAAACATTTCAGGAATATGAATACCCTTTGTCTACCAACTATATTTAAGTTTATTGTGCAACAGTAAAAGCCAAAAACGAGCAGGACTGAATTGTTTTTCAATAGACTGTTTCTGTCATTGATCTGTGATAGGTACCGTATAACAAAATTTTATGAACACGTTGGTTAAGTAATACAATGCATCCTCGGATTCGGATTAGCTTTCAGATAATAGGTATATTATGTATAGCCACTAATCCTATTGCCCAAAAATTCAAATTAGGTAGGTAGGTATATAGTAAAGGTAAGTAAAAGATTGATATACCTACAAAAGCTATATATATCCGATAATATTTACTTTTCACTTACCTCGGCGTCTTGCAGCTTGTCAGAAATTACCACGATTACAAGTTAAATTTCACATTCACACGTTAAACAACACAAAATAAGGAACGCAAAAATACAATACAAAATGTAAACAGAATAAATTCATATTTTAGAGTGCTGTGTCATCTATCGGCATAGTGTCACACTACGATAAGAAGCCCAGTTTACTGCACAGCACATCAACAAGTTTACTGCACACTTTTATAATCATAGACAACGTTTACTTTCTGTTAAGGTTCATCGGATAGAGTAACGTGCCTTGTGATGGCAGATGGTAACTCACTGTGAGGTATTAATTGTTTTGTGATATGAACATGAATACATAATATTTCAAGTTTTAAGATAATAGATAAATCAGTTATTTTTCCATTGGTAAAAACAGTGGTAGTTATCTTCTTAGACTTTTTACCGAATTAACTATCATGACCAAGTCAAGTTTAAAAACACAACCAATAACACTAAACGTTTTGTGTTATTTTGCCAATATAGAGAGGTCACTCAAGCTATTACACAAGCTATATTTCAGAAATATCACTGCTGTACTGAATGTTTGTATATTAAAATTTATGCAAAATCTGTTGTTGATACTTTCCATCAAGGTTTTCATATATCATTGGCAAAACCATATTGATAAACTGCAGTGAATTATGATAAATTACAGTGAAAATAAAGTGAATTTTTCTGCCAAAACTTCTCTGCATATTTGTTTCATAATATATTACACCGTTCCAGAATGTTACTTTCATACATACAAATAAGCATAAGGAACTAAAAGGTCAAATGTATCAGTAAGTGCGTTGAGGGTGACAAATCTAGCTGGAATCTGCTCAAAAAATACATGTACTATGTAATAAAATGTATTACCTACTCTGAATAAGTGTTAACCAAGAGGACTAGAACAAGGAGACCGAGCTCGCGTGGTTCGGGCGGCACAAAATACGTCGGAAGATAAACTTAATGGCGCCGGACTGCGCACAATTGCACCTTAACCTGAGAAAGCACGAAGGCTGACGGAGACTCCCGAAGCTAGGTAGGGCGCCGCGAATCCCCTAGCGGATTTCGACGTAATTTGTGCCGTTTTCTCGGTGTCCTTGGTGCTAACTTTGTCTTCTTCTTTCAGAGAATCACATGTCGATTAAAGTTACCTTAATTTATCTCTTTGAGAAGGGACGTTTGCTGCATTGTTATTTAATTTTATTTTTGAATGGCTGAGGGCCGTGGGCCCGCCGGTAGCTTTGGGCCCTTGTGAATTGTACAAATCTGCTATGGCATAGCTCCGTCACTGCTGCTATGAGTCAAAAGTCGTCTTTTTTAAATTTTTTTTACAAAAAAATCAAAAATAACGTTAGGGGCAAGTCTAATCCCTTGCCCCCTTGATATATATTTAAATCACTAGAAACACAAAGTGGGTTATTAAAATGGCACTTGTACTGAAAAATGTTTTATCTTATGTACAGGGTTCAGATATGGGTATATTTTAGACTTAACAATCGAATAAATATCCTTTGCATTTAGCACGTAACCTAAAAAAAATCCGAAGCCTTCTGTCGTTTGGGGAAGTTTATTTTTAGCAAGTCATCCGTGGAGACCTCCACCGGTTTTCTACTTTTTATGTTCACCTTGGGCGTCAATACATGTCGAGGGGTTCTAGGTGTTGGAGTTTTTCGTCTATTCAAGGGACTTGGCGAATAGGCGGAGCGTAGATCTGAGTTAACGCCTAGTTTTAGCCGTGACGTAGCCAGTTTTCTTGCCGCTGGCGACATCGTGGCCAGCCTGTCTATTGCAGAGGTGTTTGGTCTTGGCGAAGGGCTAAAAATACATGTAAATATATTGAAATATACTCGGCAAAAAAAAAATACTTACGATGCAAGTTGTCTTCGCTGCGCATCGATATTTCGCTTTTTCTGGTCACGATTCTTTTCTCCCACCTTTTCCGCCAATGCTAGGGCTAGCTGCTCCCTCCTTGGGGGCTCTGACATCTTAAATGAAGGTCCCTGAGATCTACAATGAAAAAAATGTTTTTGCGAGTTTATAATATGAGCAAAGGTACTAACCTTGGTAAAGGAGTATCGCCCCCATCTAATCTAAATGGAGTGCCCTCAATTTGACCCCACGTCATCAACGGACTGCCTAATAAACTTGCAGACGGAGAAGGAGATCGTACAAAACCGAAACCGCCTATTTTCGGAGTGTCTGCTTTTAGTAGTTCCTTTCCGTCAACGCCAATTTTACCATCCAAAATTTTAGCTTGGGTTTTCGCTAGTTCATTAATCGTTTCTTTACTCTGCACTTCGTTAAATGGATTGATGGCCAATCTGGTGTTGGAAAGTACAACTTCCTGCCTCTTTTTGTTCAACTCAATTTCTTCCTCTTGCGTCAATTCCACGCCATCTGGCGTGTACATTATGTAGTTCTGATTTTTGTATCCCCACGTGTCCACGTTGAAATTTTTTATAGCCGGTAACGCTTGTTGCTCAATACTTGGTAGTTCCAATAACTTTTTTTGATCCTCGACACTCTTTTCTTCCTCGTTGTACAAATACGAGTATTTCTGTCGATGTTTTCTCTCAGATTCTAGTACGATTTCCTCAAAACTTTCATTGTCTTGCGAGGTGTGAATGTTTAGGTACTGATCTAAACTTAAACGATTCTCTTTCGGATCAGCGTCTTTCTCTAGATCTATTGTGCGATCTTCAGATTTATCAGAACGCTGAGAATTGTGGAGATTAGCCGGTGTCTCAAAAGTTGCTGGACTTGGAACTATAAATTAGAAAATTAGATAGGTATTGTTAAGAAACAAAAAATACTATCTAAATGCATGAAAATCTTACTTCTTTCCGTTGGGGGCTTTTTACCACTGTATTTCATGAATAATTCTCTCAATTTAATCGTGTCGTTACGATCCATAGCATCTATGTACTCGCTCTGTGCTTTCAGCTTCTCAAGGTCAGGAAAGAAGTCTCTCTGTATAATTTTACCGATTTCCTAAAAGAATATTCGTTAACTATGCATTAGTAAGAAGTGATAAACCCACTTGCCTCTACATACGTTTCCTCATCTAAAATTTTCTTTTTGGTATTCTTTCTACGTATCCCAAACGGTTTTTTAAACACTATATCTTTGTGTATAGATTCCATTACTTGCATGGCACGTTTACCAGGCGTATTTTCTGCAGAATCAGCCATGATTTTATTCAATTTTATTTACGTATGTTTAATGAAATTAAAATATTAGGTTATGTTATGTACCTATGTTGTCTTTTATATTAAAACTTTAGAACTGTCAAACGTCAAAGGGCGGAGAAGAAGAACTGCCATAGTTCATAATCTCGTTTTCACGATGCTATGCCTTACCGTGGTAGACCGCATGATCTCATCAATACCATCTAAATTGAGCTTGAGGTTAAGGTAATAACCTACTAGGATTCTGTAAATCGTTACGTAAGCCTTAAGTGGCTTAAGCTAGATAAAATACGTACCGCACTACTAAAACAGTTAGGTTCGTTGGCCTATTTCTGCTACACGTCGGATCGTGTAAGTTTTTTAAACAGAAATGCGTCAACAAATGTCTGTTCCTATTAGTTTAACCTTGGGAAAAAGCGTTAAACCTAAACAATGAATGCTATAAAAACCAAAAATCGTCTGTAAACTCACACCACTTCACTTTAGTCTATAAGGGTGTAGATTTTAAGTGAACAATATGTTCGCGATCAAGTTTGCCGTTGTTTTAACCGGGATAGTAGTGCTTGGAGGTCACAGGGTAAGACATATTTTTACAGAACTCTAAAATCGTGATAAGAAGTTCATAAAATGACATTTTTAGAATAATTTTTATATATTAAATCTGTTGAACGGTCAGCGACAATACAAAAATAGAATACCTATCAGTCTAATTATGTATTAAATAAAGGTATTTCTGCACCATTCGAATGTCATTACCATATATTTATATTAAAAATATTCCTGAAAATATAATTTTTAAGTTCACTGCCCTTTCTACACGTTTTAAAAAGAAAAAAAAATATTTACCTAAATATATTCGTTGTCTACAACTTAAGTACCTGCTATTTTGTTGTACTTTTACACGTCATTTCGATTCTAGGCGAACGCAGCATGTGGTTGCGGTTTATTCAAAGGATGGAGAACACCATCTTTAAGCTCATCCTATGGCGGCGACTCTCCGTACAGCGGGGGCCTAGACTTTTTAGGAGGCAGCAGGACGTGGGCTGACGGCAGGAGCGAAAATGGCTGGACCGAGACCCGGTCTGAATATGGTAATGACATAGTGAAAAACTGCGCGCCACTTGTGGTAAGACCTCAGGAGATAGCTAAACCGACGTTGCCTCTTCCTGCGTCCCTTGCCCCAGTACCTGGACCATGTGCTTGCAAAAGAGCAATTGTTAAACCTGCTATTCTCCCTAAGCCAGTATATCGGCCATCTGTCATGGAAGGAGGTCTCATGGGTGTAGGTCAAATGGGTCTTATTGGAGCCAACTATAATCAGGTAGGTTTTTAAAATGTTTAAGCGGTATGAATCATTGTTGTTTTGACACCAAAAAGGTATCAAAACATATATTTCAAAACAACACAAATATGGCTACCAAGTAGGAATTTTATAACGTTTCATAACAACGAAATTGATTTAATTAAAACGCTCTATAAATATTTCATTTACCATAATTTAATTTTAAATACTTAGATCTAAAACCTCATTAATAAATTTTCGTTTCAGAACATCAACGGCCTAAGTTCGTCTTCTCTATTGAGTGGAATGGGAGGAATGGCATTAGGGGGAGTTGGTGGCGGTGACTGTAGCCCAATTATACTGGATAAAAATGGCGCGTACGCAAACCAAGCCAATTACGTCCCAGCAGACGCTGTCTCTATAGCGTTGGCCCAGAAGAAGAACCAGCAACAGTTCGCCCATAGCAGTTTGAGCGAGGACAGGTTAGCGTTTGGCTTCAGGAAGATGCCTCAGGAAATCCCCATTCAAAAAATCGTAGGGAACTTGGTTTAGGCCCGTGCAAATTTCATTTAGAGTAATTAAATTTCCGTTTTAGGTGAGGCAAAACAACATCCCAGAGGAGAAAATATTCAGTTTGAACGGGCAAATAGTCGAGCTGAAACCCGTGAAGGTATGCAATCAGCAGACCTTGGAGGAGGAAGCTGCTGAGGAACTATTGGCCTTACAAGAAGAAGAAACGGCCGCTTTAAGTGACGCCGAAGGCCGGTCTTGCGCATACGGGTCACCATTCAGGGTCAGCCTAGGCGAACTTGGCTATGGCCCAGCTAAAAGTAAGTAGACTCGACAATATTATTATAAGGGGCATACATTAATTCGTAATTTTCAGATGAAAGAAAGTCTTTCATCGATGTACCAACGCCAGTAATTGACGCAGCCGCGGAAGCCATTGGAGAAGTGGGAGAGGCCATGGAAGGTGCCATAGAAGGTGCCATGGATGGTGCTATTAGCTCCGCCGCCGGCGCCCTAGGCCTAGGAGGATTATCTAAAAAATCTGGCGGATGCAACGCCGGCTTCGCCCCAGGCAATGTGATGTACAAAACCATTCCCAAGATCCCACAAATATCCGTTCCAACGCCAGAACAGATAGACAGCGGTGACTGCGAAAGCCAAGAAGTTGGAGAGCAATCCGTGGTTTACGATGAGGGATGCGGCGTAACGTGCGGTACCTGCTGCATGCCTTGCTGCTCAGGCATGCACCATAACTTCCAAAAATCGGCATCTTCTTCTTCTTCATCGTCGTCTTCTTCTATGACATCTCTAGGCTCCAAAAGGGCCAGCGTGCTCATTGAGAAACTGTGCAATAAAAATTAAGTCTGTAGATCTATTTATGAAATTTTTTACAAGCAACTTCTTGACTGCTCGTTTTCTATACTAAATTAGTTTGTTTAATTCGCTGAGACGGTTTTATATTTTTTGTAGTTATATTTACAATTATCTGTCTCCTTTACACTATCTCTTTCTAATTCTTCTTCTTCTAAATTCACTTATTTTTGCTTCTAAATTTTGCATAGCATGTAATCTTACATTTTGTTGTTAGATTACAAATTATCGTCACATAGTGATTTGTAAGTATTAGTTTCAGTTTTTTTCCTACATATACCCTCGATTTTTTCTCTTTTGTAAGAATTTTAAAATTACTGTTCCTACTTTTCTAAACGTACTTATTTTTATGTAACTGGTATTGCGGCATTTTTTAAACAGTTGCTATGGCGTCAATTTTTGAAAAGAATATGGTAACTATAATTTTTAAATAATAAATTTCGAACAGTAAATTTAAATTATCTTGTAAACTGCGTATATTTGCAAATTTATATATTTCAGAATTATTCCCTATAATCATTTTTATTATATTTATTATATATTTTTCCTTTTCTTGCTAATAAGTTAAATTGGATTACTTAGTACTTCTAAAAAAACCTAACCTCCCTCTTAAAATGGTATACGTTAGATACGCTACTGCATATCATTGTAAGATTGATATTTTAGAGAGAGAAGTATTAAACAAATAAATATCAATTCGTGTGTTAAATTAAAGAAATTAAAGCGTTATATAAAAATCAGTGGGTATTTTTCCAGTTTATATTTAGGTTCGTTGTTCATCGCCATGTATCATATTTTACATATTATCATTTATATCATAAATTAATGACTCTTTTCCTTTTTTTCTAAATTATACTGTATATATTGTTATATTATGCTCCTCCTCTTACTCCTTTCTCCTTCTCTTTCATTACTACTTCCTTTGTAGCTGCCAACCTATACTTTGGGTGGGTACACTTTGTCAGTAATCAACTTGTCTAACTGTGATTATATTATATTTTTTTTGTAATCGTTTTCTAATATTATCTAATATTTTCTTGGTTGCTTGTAAGAATTGAGAATATGTCTGTGTAATATAAATACAAATGAAAATATGTTTTTAATATATATACCTACCTAATAATATACCTATACCTCCACCCATGGCTAAAAAGACAGCCGCCAGCCGCCTTTGTTAAAAGGTTTGTATTGCATCACTAAAATCGCGTTGAAAAAAAGTTGCTTCTGCTACAATATATCTATAATTCAGCGTAATAATTCTGGTAACAAAAAAGTTATTACCTACAGTTTAAAAAAATGTAACTACTGAAATTTGGGCCACTGTGTATCAAAATAATTCATTATAGTCAATTTTATTAAACATTCATTTTGTATTGAAGTAAAACATCAAAATTTTCAACTAAAGTCCATTCAACGAGAGAGTTGCCCACGTGTATATTTTATAAGCAAAAAAAAACATCAACGCTTCTATTCGTCCAATACGGCCTACAATATGTATGTGTAGTTGAACGACTGGAAACCCTGACCTACACAATGTTATTCATTGGCGTAGACATTTTTTTTCTTAGGGGGTGAAAGTAGAAAGTTTTTAAATTCATATTTTCAACACCACAGCTGATATTGAATGCAAGTTTCCACACCACTCATGAAGTATTGCTTTCAGCGCGTTACCATTTTTTAGTGGGTCGTTCGCCAGTAGCCATATTTCCCACAAGAAGCAAAAATAAATATGTACAAAACAGCTAAGTAGTCGAGAAAAATAAACTTATATACTTTCAATTGAAATACAGTCATATTTATTGTGTAAGTAGGTACCTACCTACTAATAACGCGTATAACCCATGGATCCGCCTATGTAAGAGAGGGGAACATTTGCTACTCCGTTCACTAAACACAGACGGCGCGTCATTTCAGTAAGTTGAAAAGATATATTGCGCCAGACTCGAGGTCACGTAGAAGAATAGAGCGGCGTAGCCGCTTTTAACTATAAAAATATATGTTTACGTAATTGCCATATTTAACGTAGACGAAAATAAATGTAAAAACGTAACATCTTGGCCTATAATTATTGTGTGCACAATTATTATTTAATAACATTCATAAATAATATATACAACCTTTACATGCATTTCAACTGTTTGGCAGTAACATATTTGTTTACATATGTTAAAATACCCATAAAATTGCTTTTCTGCCCTGATCAACATGGTAATTCTTTCGCCGTTTGTTTAAACGGCAATAATTTCAAAAATCGGGCTCGGTTATAATACCACGGAGATTTTATGAGATTATTATTTCATCTCCACATTCAACCAAGAAAGAGTTATTTCCTCTGCCTAGGCAGACAGAGCTTAAAATAGGTTAAAAGCTTTCATTTAGCTGTTATATATTTTCAAAAGTACCCAAACAGCATGGTGACGTCATTATTACGTTCTTTTAAGGTGATTTTAGGTCTAATACGTCAAGTGACCAATATGAGGCAGAACATATGACGTCATTTATACGTCGTCTTTAAAACGTCACTTTTTTCTCGTCATTCAGACGTACTTTTTTAATCTAACGTTACTAATCCTTAGGACGTCATAAATTTTGAAAACATTTTTTGAATTTTTTCAAAAATTTTTTTGTAATTTTTCAAAAAATTTTGAGATTTTATGAATTTTTGGAAAAATTTTTTTGAATTTCTTCAAAAAATTTTGAATTTTTTCAAAAAATTCAAAAAATTTGGTTGTGACTTTTGTCGTCATTTTGACGTCGCTCTTGTAGTTCTTTTAACTACAGAATTAGAATAGAATTTTATATCCTGGAAACAAGACCCAGAAGCAATTTTTTTTAAAATTTTTTCAAAATTTTTTGAAAAAATTCTAAAAAATTTTTCAAAATTTTTTGAAAAAATTCTAAAAATTTTTTTAAAATTTTTTGAAAAAATTCAAAATTAAAAAAAAATTTTTAAAATTTTTTGAAAAAATTCTGGTTTTTCAAAAATTTTTGAAAAAATTCAGAAAATTTTTTCAAAACCATTAACTATTTTTTTTTACTTACATATAGCATTATTACAATAAGTTAATAGCATTATTACAATAATCAGTTAATGACGTCATTTAAACGTCAGTTAATGACGTCGTTTAAACGTCCAATAAACGTCATTTGGCTGTGACTTTCTCTCGTCATTTTGACATCTCTCTTGTAGTTCTTTTAACGTATTTAGGTCCTAAAAACTGACGAAATAAATACGTCATAATAACGACACCATGCTGCCTGGGTATATTAAGTCACAGAGACAAATAAGTTTCTGATAAAAGTTGTAGCTTGCAAAATCAGCTGATAGCCATAGAAGCAGCTGGACATTTTCTGGCAAACAAACAATTCTTAATCTGTTGGCCCTGGATTAGGCGTAAGGTTCTGTTTCAGTTGTCATTTTCATGACCGGCGGCTGTGGGGGTGGTGGTTTGTTTAAATTGAAGGGAATTTTTAGATACAGTTACATCGTGTAACAAAATTAATGGAATTCGGTTAATACTAGGTACCTACATGGAATTACGTACGTGAATATTTTTTAATACACTCTGTATATCATAGTTTCACATCATAAACCTTGGACAAGCTTTGCTTTTATATGCACCACAAAACAAAAATAGTATGTTTGTTTTGAAACGGAATACCTATCTTCGGCGAAATATATCACGCACCTTAAAAAACATTGTTTAAATAAATGTTTATATGAACTAGAGTAACACGAAGTGGTTGTCAATGCACTCTGGAATATAAATAAAGTATAAATACTATAAACGACCATAATAATTCAATTATTTTAGTTATATTTCGACTATTGTGAGGTTAGGGTAATCGAAATGAAGATCGGCGCTCTCGTAGTTCTAGTGGGCCTTGTATATTATGCCAGTGCCAACTGCGGATGTTTAAGAGTAAGTGTAAATATATTCCAATAATATTTCTTTTTGATGTCCCTCTAAATTCTCAGCCATGGGCTTCTGTCTCGGTTCTTTAAAGAAAACACTGGCGTATCATGATAACGTATATCTTCATATACTTTTCCGCAACCGCACCGAACATAAACCTAGTTTAAAATATCATATCTTATAGCGCCTTCTAAATTTTGGCACCAAAATACTGCTGCGCATCAGCACACACATCCAAACGACCAAAAGTTTAATAGAATGCATTACAGAATGCATAACTTCCGATCAAACGGCCTAAAAGACCGTCGATAAACCGTGAATTCTTCGACCTACCTGTATCAATAGTTTTCGGTTTCAGTGTTCCAAACATTTGTCTCTTGGGGGTTGCAGCATTCCCGTCCCCGGGTGCGGTGCAGTGTCCGTCATTTATAACGGCCCGCCAGGGGCCGTCCTTGGTCAGAGCATGCCTGTAAAAGTACAAGCCCCTATGTTACTACCTCCTCTACCGTTGCCAAAAAAGCCACTAGAATATAGGGTGAGATTTAGGTCGCCGGAAGGCACGTAATAAATGGTGGGTAATGTTCGATTTTTTAGTGTTATGCTGGTGCTCCCATCCGAGAGTATTTCGACCTAGGTGGCGCTAGGTATGACACGAAAGTTGAGGCACCCCTTCAAATTCCGAAACTTCCTCTGCCCAATATACCCCTGAAGAACCTGAAGGCTTGTGTGGATAGAATTGTCGTACCAGCTCCTCCAATAGGTAAGAAAAGGGATTTGACAAAAACCTTTTAAAATATTTGAATATTAAAAACATCCAATCATGCCCATTTTTCTTACAGACCAATACACGGGAGAAGTTTTAGTAAACCCGATCATCAGTGGAGGTCCTGTCTTCGGCCCAGGTCCAGTCGCCATGCCTGGATATGGCCCTGGCATCTACGGTGGTTGTGGCGGACGGCCTGGATATGGCTCCGGCTCCCTTTTGAACTCCGGTAGCTATGGATCAGTTTTAAATCCACTTTACCAGAGCGAGGGATACTTGTCAGGATACCGTGGGCCTAGTGGGCCTGTCGTGGACGCCGGCCGTAGCAGCTGTACTACCCCACCTAAGATATGTTCTTGCAGGTACAAACACGCTCTCTTACAACCAAAACATAGCACTCAATTAGAGGCACATTCGCGCAAAAAACGCGACATACCTATCCTAAAACACGGCTACAAATTCGTAATGAACATGCTCCCTGGATTTATGCAAGCGCCCATAAGGAACACAGTCCACTCGTTTGCTCTTGCCCATCCCGATGAGAAGCTGCAGAAGTTTTACCAACAGCCAAAGTTGACGCCAACAGATGTGCTCCTGCAGAAAAACAAACTGAACAGGCTTAAATTGAGAAACAAAATTTTAGGAACTCGTACCAGGGTGAATGCTTATCCAGTCAGGGCGAATAACATATATAACAACATACGAGAACCGTCATACTATGAACCAAGGCATCAGAAAGTCGCATCCAGGTTTTTTGACTTCGAAAGTGATCTAAATCCAGAAGAATTCTTATCTGAAAATTCGATTTCTCCAAGAAAATCTCGCAAGAAATCTCAAGACTTGCTCCCCGAAGATGGAGAATTCTCGTGGCTCCAAAAATACAACCAGAGGTCAGATCTTGCTAACGAATATCGCGAAGAAGAAGAGCATGGTCAATATGCTTCCAAACTTGTCAGGGCAAGTTCTATGGAAGGAGAATATGACAGCTCTGCCATTATACCGAACAAGAACTCTAGATTCACAGAGTTTCGAAAGGCAATGCTTCAAAAAAAGCTGGATAAATTGAACGAAGAAAACCACAGAAGAAAACGGTCCCTATATGAGAAGAGATATTACAGGGCACCACAAACTCTTCGGAAGCAGTCTGTCGTTTTAGATTCTGAGGAGCTGGAACTCCCCTTTTACCAAGTCAACGAGGATGACGAAGAACAAAGCCAAAGCCAAGAGGACTACGAAGCAGATCCGCGAGAGAAGATACTTAGAAGTGTGATAAGAACAGAGCTGGAAGAATATCGAAAGAAAAAACAGCAAGAAGAGAACCTCTTAGGAGCCACGTACTACGATAACAAACCACCCCATAGCCCCCTGTTTCACATTATAAGCTTCCCCGTTAGAATCCTACAAAGATTTAACGATATCAGCAAACAAGCATTTCCTGAAATGGGTTCCATACCTAAAGTAATCATAGAGTCTAAAAAATACTTCAGACATTTTGGAAGGAATTTCAAAAAGAACGTCCTGCACTTTGTTAGCGACGTCATGGGTGATTTTGAAGGCATGGAACCGGGTAACATCATGACAGATATTTTCAACCCTAGGAGGCATAGGAGGAGTATTGATGTAATGGAAGAAACAAAACTTGAACAATATCAGCCAGATTACAGTTTGGTATTCGGAGAAATTACAGAAGATTCGATTGATAGTTTAGAAGGTAAAGTGAGGAACAAGAGGTACCTTTTAAAGAAAGTCGAAGAGGAAGAAGTTGAGCAGTACTTGATGGAGAAACTGGGAAGCTTGTTCTTCGGGGGAGATGACAATGTTAGATCGACCAAAAGAGAGAGAGTAGGTCAGGGGCAGGAAAACTATCCGAATTACAACCAATACTACAGGGAGAAGCTGAGACCCGAAAGCTCCGAAAATACGTATGGCAATAAGAAGGTAATGGTAGAAAAACTCAGGCCGAAATTGATTATAGACAACAACGGCCTGCCTTTCCTTGAAATTAACGGTTTCAAGAAGCCTATGCTCAAACGGAAAAGAGGAAAAGAAGCAATCCCCGAATCAGCTGAACAATTTAAACGTTACGACTACTCTGAAGAAATAGACGGCAACAAAATCGGGAATTTAATAGACCACGCGCGATACCACATGGAAAACGTTCAGAGTACCAGGAATGCAGAAATGCCCATACAGACTATAAAAGAAAAAATGTCCCAGATGCTCTTTGAAACCGATATGCTGGTGCATATGGATTTCACCAAGTACAACGAAGTATACGATGATTTAATCGAATTACAGTACATCAAAACCTCCGTAGTACAAGACTGGAAGAACTTAATAATGGGAAAGAGGATCAACGATATAGATGCCAAAATTGCACTGCTCGAAAAGTTTAAAGAAATGCAACATTTCAAAGACGCCGCGTTAAGCGTTATAGTCCTAACCTTAAACGAAGACAAGGAGAACATCTTCATGGTTAAGAAGTTGGTTAAAATGTTGGTGCGATTGCAGAAGCTTCAGTGCTTAATAAACCAGGTTGCGTCTAGTTTCCAGGATTGCTTACATACCGGGTCAAAGTTCGATGTGCAAAGGGAGATTAAACACGTGGAGTACATGGCACGCTTAAATTTTGTGAACGCGAAGACGCGGAATGAAATGATTGGCAATTTGATGAAAGATAGAGACGTTGCTCTGCAACAGAACATATTACTCTTGGACAAGCTGAAGAAACTGTTGATCTGCGAAAGTGATACCGAGAAAATTGAAGAGGAGTCCGAGTTATTATGGGAAATTAGGAACATTGAAAAAATGCAAGGCACTACTATAGAGGAA
Source organism: Tetropium fuscum (assembly GCA_964058915.1). Lineage (NCBI taxonomy): Eukaryota > Metazoa > Arthropoda > Insecta > Coleoptera > Cerambycidae > Tetropium > Tetropium fuscum. The sequence continues at coordinate 969,419 of CAXKVY010000072.1, read as the reverse complement.
ATGGTTCAAAGGATGGATGAAGGGTATAGGATTAAAAAGGAGCTGAAGGTGCTTTTTGACTTGGTGACGCGATACGAAACCTGCGAGATGCAACAGAAGAAGCTGCTGACTAACTTCGAGGCGGACAGCAGCGAAGAAGTAGGGGATAGATCTGCAAGCAGAAGCGTGAAGGAAGCACCTAAGAAGTTTGATTTGGAGGAGTTTAGGTCTCGATGGCAAGAGCGGCTGCAAAAGCGGAAAACCTTGCTGCAGAAAAAGAAAAATTTGCAGAAGGGTAGAAGGACGGATAAACAAACGTACGAATCGTTTGAAGATGAATGAAGTTGATACATTGTTACATGGATTTTAGCGCCGGCCAGGGTTTGAATATAAAAGAAAACTGGAAAAAAAGATGAAACTTAAAAATGCGATAAAAATACTGAACGATGGTAGGGAAGAACAAAAAATAGGAATGTGTAATCATTTTGGGAGAGTTGATATTCACATAGAAATTGCATTGGGAAAAATAAAAAAAGACAATTGTTGACAACAAAAATTGTAAAACTGAAATACCGTTTTATATTTAATAAATTTTTCTCGTCACTAAACGTGTTCCACTGTTTCTAGTAGTCTTTTTTTATTTTTTCCTTGGTAATGTTTATGCAAAAATACTGACAACATTTATTTTTTGTTTTAGGTGCAATTAATAACCCCATGGGTACTGTATCAGGGAAAATTATAAGAAAAGACAACTAGAATTAATAAATATATACAACTGTATATAAGATGTAAGAAACTCTTGTATCATTATTTTAAAAGAAATGTAATAAAATGTGAAATATATATATATACCTTGGTTTCATTTATTATATAGGTGGGTATTATGTAAGAAAACTTGATTAAGCAACTGAATATGCATGTAAATTTAGAAGGCAGTGAACTATAGGAGTCAGCAAAATTGATAATGACATTGAATTTCTTGATAATTTTACATGCTGATGTTTCCAGCATATTTAATATTTTTATTATACAGTGCGTCAGAAAAGTAATGGATAAATTCAATATTTCTTATGACTGACACTTCTATTAACCGTCAATTAAACGTCATAATTTTACGTTACAAGTGATACCCATTTGATCATATTAAATATCATTTTTTACAATTGCATGAACTAAATATTATATTTCAAAAAAGCGAAATAATTTACAACATAGTAGCTGTTCAAAATATACTCCTTAGGAGTAATGCAAGCTTATACCCCATTAATTAACCTGTGCGTTCTTCGGAATCGCCAGTAAAACTTTTTTAACTTAGAAATCGACAATTTGCAGTCAGACAACAAAACTTTACTGCTATATACACTGACGGACATAAAAAGTGGCGCACCTAGATTTTGTCCCAAATTTGATGTTCAATAACTTTTAAACCAGCCTATCGATTTTGATATTTCTTTTGTTTGAAAGGGCGATTCTTGCGGATGACTATTTTGTAATTGGCTTTCCAGAAAAAATGTATTTTTTAATATGTACAGCCTTTAAAAACCGATTATGATTTTGACACGAAATTTGATTGTCGCTGTGGAGTGAAATTTTATTTGTATTGAATTCTTAGGTTGGTCACGGCGTTTACCATTCTTTTTTCAATATTCTCTTTTTTGAATCACCTATCTAGCCCTTTCAGCAACGAAGATGCGACATTTTAGATGAAACGGTGTTATTAAGTTTGATGTTCAACAAGGAGGCCGTGGAGCTGAAAATGTCTAAAAAGTTCATCGTTTAAGAAATGTTTAACGTTTTCGATTACGGACGCTGAAATCATTGTTACTTACAAGTACAAACAACACCAAAAAGAAATAACAAACAAAGAATTATTCGACATTTTACTAAAACGACTGTAATTATTAATGATTAAAACAATAAACTTAAAAAATAACTGACCAACAAACTAACTAATAACGAGTATTTCCTCCTGTGGCTGCTATAACAGCTTCCATACGACTAGGCATGCTTTCAATAAAATTTGTGATAGTGATTTCAGGGATATTATCCCATTCTTCTGTAAGAGCAATCCTCAATTCATTCAGATTATCTACGTTGCGTCTACTAACACGTTGTCCCAATTCATTCCATAAATGCTCACTGGGATTCATATCAGGACTTTTAGCGGGCGGGCATACACGGCATTAATTCCGACATCGTTTAAAAATTGTGTTCATCATCATCACTGCCGTATACGGTCGTGCATTATCTTGCGTTAAGAGGAATTCTTCGCCAATGTAAGGTGCAAATGTTCAACACGTTCATTCAAGATCTCTATGTATCTAACTGCATTTAGAGATTGCCGTGGTGGAAACACAAATAATTCTGTACGGGCATCGCTGGTAATTCCACCCCATACCATTAGTGAACCACCGCCAAAACTCTCCCTTTCACTGAACATACCATCCTCGTATCTTTCCCCACGCCTTCTCCAAACCCTCCGACGCCCGTCTACTGATTTCAACATGAATCTTGATTCGTCAGTGAATAAAACTTGAGACACATTGCAACTCATTCCAAACAAGATGAATTCGAGCAAAATCCAAACGAGCTACTCATATTGCGGACAATAATGGCTCAGCATATTGCGAACAATAATGGCCTCACTATGCGATCTTGTGGTATGTTCGGGACGAAAGTGATCGAAAGCTTTGCATAAGTTAGAAGACTTGAAATCCAAGTAGGTACCTACTTTAGAAGAGATCTGAAAAAACACGTTACACAATGAAGTTAGATATTGCCGACCTACTATGTTTTTATTGATAATTTTAGCAGATAAAGATGTAGAAGCAGACGGACACTAAATTATTTAATTGGGAAGATAGATATCACCTATTGAAATTGTTTAACTAACGTGTGATTTTTTGTTTACTCGGCACCTGCTTTGACTTCATTTCGATGTAGTAATCATAACCTTGCATTTAGGTTCACGGCAGATATGGGGAAAGGTCAGTAGTTAGTCTTATCTCTAAAAAAACAGTAGCTACATTTCCAAGAGTGTTTTCTTGGAAATTAATGTAGAATCTCTGAGAATGAAGATGTTGAATGCCCATACAGGAATTATTGAACTCTTTCTGCAACGAAACAACGATGTTTTGTTTCGTGTAAATGTATGCCACTTACCCAAGGTCAAGTTTAAAGCTCTCTAGCGATTTTATAAACAATACTACCTTACGTGATGCCTGCTTTATTTTTCTTGAGGTTAACAATTCGTATAAAACTTATAGCTGGTTGAGCGAGAAGACGAGGCTCATTTACAAAGTGGTGCCCTCATGTATAACACAGTGCTGTGTCTTGTGGTGGTGACCAGTGGTATCTGGGTAAGTGTTTTTGCTATCTGTTTGTTAGAATATTTGAATATTATCTATAGGTATAATTCCTCCTGCCAGAATACCATCAATGACATGAAATACATCAATTTCCATAAAACAAAGTGAACAATACATTTATATTGAAGTAACACCAAATATAAAATGATATCAACAAAAAATATTAGTGTTTTAAATTGTTTTAAGTATTTAAAAAAATATAGTTTGGCAAATTAGTCTAAGGGAATTAATGTTCCATTGTATTTTTCAGGCGGATTCTGACAATGGATACGATTTGAACCTAGAACAGATATTCCGCACCCCAAAGGACTTCTCCAAAGCGAACTTCGACCACTTCGAAATTCTGGAACGTAACAACTTTGAAAACCAAAACGCCTCGCCATCCACCCCCAGCGCAGACAATGCTGCCCCCCAAACCACCGACAACCCCTTTAAGTCCATAGCGAACGCCCAAGTGATGCTCAGGATAGGCGGCGACAACATTCGCGATTGCAACAGAGTCACAATCCATCCGCGTAGAAGCGCACGAGTTGTCGAAGAACAACTCGATCGTCCGATGTACCCACACACCAATAGGCCCCATTGTCAACACTTTCTACCATCAATGCCTTATCCGTTACCTCCCCATTGCATCTACCCTTATCCGCCGCTACCACCGTATGGTTTCCCTGGCTGTTACTACGGTTCTAGGCGGAATCTACCTTACCAACAATCACCATTTTCTTTATATAACGGCCAGCTGGTGCCGGCAGAAACCCTAGCGGAATCCCCCGACGAGGATTTCTTTTTAGAAAAAGCAGTAGAAAAAAGAACTACAATTCGTATGAATCAAGGACTTCCCAAGGTAGTAGAGACTGTGCAGGTAACTGCAGACAAACCGAAAGGAAATTGCATAGATGATAAAACTTATATAGTTGAGGAGACGCCGACTGAAATCCTTGAAAAAGGGTCATGTATAGAGTCTCCATCAAAGGTGATAACCCTGAAGAAAATCGAGACCACCACAGTCAATCCTAATCCTCACCCTCACCGCGTCGCTTACGTCGAGGTAAACCTGACAGATGCCAAAAAGGACTCGCACGGGGATCAAATTGATTCGCTACTGGACCAATCACTTCTACCCTTCACCTGCCAGAAGTGTAACCGTAAGAGGAATTGGTTGGTTTCCTACCCTGTTACTAACAAACTCACGACCATTCCGGAAGAAGAAATAGTAGTGAACGGTTGTCCTTGCTGCTCAACACATGGCGTGTGCAACTGCTGCAACCGCGAGCGTAACGCAAGTATTCCCTTTGGCAAAAGATTTTCGAAGGATATGGATTCTCTATATGAAATTGTATCACCTGTCACCGCAAGCGAAAAGCCCGTTAGGGAAGACGTTTTGGAGATGACACCACACGTGCAAATCAACAACCAGTTAATCGACGCGAAGGTATGTCTGCCAACGACGGTAGTGGAAAGGGTGCATCCTTGGAAAGACATCATGAATATACGACCAAGCGGATATCGGTATCTAGAGACCAGGCTACCGCTGCCTACTGAGATAACTGAAGGATATCGGCCACCTTTAGCAGAAATACCTTCCATAAGGGAAGCAGCAGTGTCTTCATGGCGTGGGATCGTTCCAGTCTCTAGTGCTGGAGAAGAACATGTAAATATACCATCAGTTGAATCATCTACTATAATCCAAATTCCTTACATGCAGAACGATGTTGCGGAGCTATTCACACCGCACTCACATCCGTATTTCATCACAGAGGAAGGTGCGGAATTTTTACCAATAGGAAATAAAGTTGAACCTTTATTATATTCAAATGGTTATCTGAGTTCCAGTCCTTGCCATACAATCCATCATGAGCCCAAGCTGCACATAGAAGGCGTTCATACTTCAGACGTGGTTGGTTATTACTCACACCCTAGTCAATCAGTTGATAAATACCCCAACCACGCGCTCCCAGTGGTAAAACACAAACAACCTCACATCTATAAAGTGGTACCAAAGTACGATATAATTCCCAGAGGCGATATCAAGCCACTTAACATCCCCGATTTGGTGCCTACGAACCACTACTTATATACCAAGTGCCACGAGCCGCCTGTTGAAAGGTTGCCTCTGATTAAAAACGTAATTTTTATACCTGGTTGGCCGTTTAGCCGAGATGTACCTCTTACTAGAGATGTTCCTTTAGCTCCGGGTTATACAAGGCGTTGCACGGAGTGTGCGAAGTACAGGGGGGAGTTAAACGAATTTTCTGATAGATGTTAGTGTATGCCATCGCGTATATTGAAGTGTATGTACTAAAAATTGTGTAAATAGTTGTTTTGTTACGTGAATTATTTGTTACGTGTTAATAAAATATATAAAATAAATTTGTGTTTGATTTATATCGCTTACTTTCTCCTGGACGCATTATTTTAAATGCATATTAGATAGAAACTATCGGACATAAAAAGTGGCGCACCTAGATTTTGTCCCAAATTTGATGTTCAATAACTTTCAAACCAGCCTATCGATTTTGATAATTTTTTTTGTTTGAAAGCTTGCGGATGACTATTTTGTGATTGGCTTTCCAGAAAAAAATGTATTTTGTAATATGTACAGCCTTAAAAAACCGATTATGATTGACACGAAATTTGATTGTCGCTGTGGAGTGAAATTTTATTTGTATTGAATTCTTAGGTTGGTCACGGTGTTTACCATTCTTTTTTCGATATTCTCTTTTTTGAATCACCTCTCTAGCCCCTTCAGTAACGAGGATGCGGCATTTTATATGAAACGTTGTTATTAAGTTTGATATCTAACAAGGAGGCTATGGTAACGGTTAACACTGAAACGTCAAAAGATTCAGTTGATATTCTCGTGAAAAAAAAAATTCAGTTAACGTTCTAAAAGAAAATGCCAGTGCAAATTGGTCTAATTCAAGTAGCTAGAGTTGTGGCTTTGGTAGAAGATGGAAGGAGTCAAAGATATGCAGCTCATATTGTTGGTCTACCAGAAACAACTGTCCGAAGAGGGATCCAGCGCTACCGAGAAACGGGCCAATACAGCAGACGTCCAGGTTCGGGTAGTTCCAGGATTATGCAAAATATTGACGATCGATTTATTGGTCTGCAAATATCGAGGAATCCCTATCAAACAGCTGTAATCACAAACCGAAATTTAAGAAACGCACGAGGAACAGCTGTGTCAGATCGAACAATTTGTCGGAGATTCAGGAGTCTCGGTTTTATCGCAAGAAGACCTGCTATTGGAATGCGATTACTTCGACGACATCGAGTAGCTCGTTTGGATTTTGCTCGAATTCATCTTGTTTGGAATAAGTTGCAATGGTCTCAAGTTTTATTCACTGACGAATCAAGATTCATGTTGATATCAGTTGAGAAGGCGTGGGGAAAGATACGAGGATGGCATGTTCAGTGAAAGGGAGAGTTTTGGCGGTGGTTCACTAATGGTATGGGGTGGATTTACCAGCGATGCCCGTACAGAATTATTTGTGTTTCCACCACGGCAATCTCTAAATGCAGTTAGATATATAGAGATCTTGAATGAACATGTTGTCCCATTTGCACCTTACATTGGCGAAGAATTCCTCTTAATGCAAGATAATGCACGACCACATACAGCAGTGGTGATAACACAATTTTTAAACGATGTCGGAATTAATCGTTTGCCGTGGCCCGCTAAAAGCCCTGATATTAATCCCATTGAGCATTTATGGGATAAATTGGGACAACGTGTTAGTAGACGCAACCCAGAGAATCTGAATGAATTGAGGATTGCTCTTACAGAAGAATGGGACAATATCCCTCAAATCACTATCACAAATTTGATTGAAAGCACGCCTAGGCGTATGGAAGCTCTTATAGCAGCCAGAGGAGGAAATACTCATTATTAGTTAGTTTGTTGTTCAGTTATTTTTTAAGTTTATTGTTTTAATCATTAATAATTACAGTCGTTTTACTAAAATGTCGAATAATTCTTTGTTTGTTATTTCTTTTTGATGTTGTTTGTACTTTTAAGAAACAATTATTTCAGCGTCCGTAATCGAAAACGCTAAACATTTCTTAAACGATGAACTTTTTAGACATTTTCAGCTCCACGGCCTCCTTGTTGAACACTTAATAATAACCGTTTCATCTAAAATGCCGTTCATCTTCGTTGCTGAAGGGGATAGAGAGGTGATTCAAAAAAGAGAATATTGAAAAAAGAATGGTAAACACCGTGACCAACCTAAGAATTCAATACAAATAAAATTTCCATCCAGAGCGACAATCAAATTTCGTGTCAAAATCATAATCGGTTTTTAAAGGTTGTACATATTAAAAAATAAATTTTTTATGGAAAGCCAATTACAAAATAGTCATACGCAAGAATCGCCCTTTCAAACAAAAAAAAATTATCAAAATCGATAGGCTGGTTTAAAAGTTATTGAACATCAAATTTGCGACAAAATCTAAGTGTGCCACTTTTTATGTCCGCCAGTGTATTAAGAATAATTATTTTGTTTTAACTTCATCAGAGTCGAAGGAACCGTGAAGGGAAGGCCATGGATTACCAATTGAATTATTTCTTCTATGAAAATGAGGGATGCATATATCTGGAATATTTAAGAAAACTAACGAAGTTAAAAAAAGCTAATAAGTATATCATATATTGAAATAAAATAAATTAGTTTGAGCAAAAAATTGAGCAAAATAGTAATTTGCGAAATATATTTGGGGTATAGCCTGATGGTGTTTAATGGTGCTTTATAACATCTCCAGTAGAAGGTTTCTCAAGAGAATTACATGTTTTTTGGGTCGAAATTTTGGAAGTTTTTTAGGTTAATCGCTCATATGTTGCAAACGACACATCGTACGGAAAATATTACTATATTAAAAGTTGAGGAGAATTATATTATGCGTCGAATGACCTCTTTAACCTCGAAATTATAGGTCTATAAAGTCGCCATCGTCAGTCGAAAGAAGGCAATTTTTACCAACTTTTGTGAAACCTGCAATAAATTCACTTCGATGAGCAACGGTCTTGAAGAGCAAGAAGACGACCCTTCGTTTGCTGCAACACTACCAGAGGCAGGTGAATAATAACTGGATGGCATTGCAGTTAAAGAACAGCCATCACATGTCTTCGTAGATCTAGGTAAGGCTTTCGACACGGCAAGTCATAAACTTTTGTTAAATAAATTTGAAAACTTTGGAATTCGTGGAAATGTATCAGCCCTATTTCATAACTATTTAACGAACAGGAAACAAAAGGTTGTGATTGACGATGTTAATAGTGAGGAGAGAACTGTAACTTGTGGGGTGCCACAGGGTACAGTTCTAGGCCCTATCCTGTTTACAATCTACTTAAATGACTTACTTACACAGTAGTAATATCATATCTTACGCAGATGATATTGTAATATTTTTCGTAGGTGAAAACTGGCAGAATTTGAGATCTTCAACGATCGATCGATCGATCTGCATTGATAGACCTGAAGAAGATAAAAAATGATTTGATAATAACTTGCTTACATTAAATTGGGATAAAACAAAATACATGACATTTACAATTAAGGAGCATATCACTTAAATTTTAACTGCAGTCTTCTCAAATTAAATGCCCATCTTTTAAATACAGGAACGCTTATTACTAAAGATTCTGATGAGAAACGTCCAGGATGGCCAGTAGATATATTGCGGGCTGCTGCTTTTCAAAACGTCTGTGCATATATGGAGGAGTCGGATGACTGCCAGTTTTCGTTGGTGGAGTTGCTCGACATGATGAAAAGTAACGAGAGCGAAGAATCCGCGTACATTCCTAAATGATTAAAGGCAAAGCTAATTTCTCACTATGGAAACAAGATAACCATTACCGACATTCCTGGAAAACGTTCGACTGTCAATTTTGTTGTTTAAAAATTCTGCGTAGATTATATTTTATTTAAAAATGAGTTGTCTTTTTTGTTTCTTAAAAAAGATAATTTGTGCTACTTAAAAACATTCAATATTCAATCCTAAAATCGGCATTTGCAAGAGCCGCACAGGGAAAATAAATATATCAATAGAAAGCTTATTTTATGCCCTCCACCATTTACCTCGGTCATTTTTGCGCTATCTTCTACCTAAAGCCGTCCACGTCGCATACAAGACAAGGTGTTTATTTTTTTTTCTTCCCACTGTTTTTCGATTTCCTATGTCATCGGAACTTGAGATATAGCAACTGTTAACGGTTTGAAAGATAGCTAATTCATTCTAGTTTCATTTGGTACCATCCCGAAAGATATGAACGCTTCTCCAGGATTGAAGGACTTCCACATCAGCGCATACCAGGAAGCCGACACGGGACAGATGGGGACTTTTGATTTATATCGTTCAGCACATCAAGTAGCATGTGCAAATTTCCAGCTATACAATCATTACTTCCCGGTTAAAACCTTAAACTCCTGGGCTATTATGATACCTATATGAAAAAAGAATGACATAATTATTTATATAATGCTTAAGTATTTGTTAATTTTATTTTTATTTCGTAAGGTGATGGACGTTCCATATCAAATATCCAAGTAGGGCAATGTAAGACTAATGTGAAACATTATCAGCCGCCTTGAGATAGCAGATTGACCCCTTTCGATAACCCCTGTCAAGGGACCGAAGTGCGCTGAATAACTCAATTAATTTATCAGTATGCCTTACGTATAGTATGTCCAACAAAAGCTGTCTTTTCCTGTATTACCCAAATATAGACTGGTTTTAGTATAAAATGACGCTTACATCCCTATATTAGACTGATCCCCAGGTTAAACTAACTAATAATGAACGCAATAGCTAATAATGAACGCAACACATTGTATATGTTGTAGTAGGTACCCTTTTCATTCAACAGACTATAGTTAACAAAGTATTTAAGACTAGGATGTAAACTCATTGCTGTAGTATAAATATATTAGTTTAATTCCTGGTCTGTAGATTGTTTAGTCGACAGCGTAAGAAATGGCAGCTAAATTGGGGTTGGTGCTTGTAGCAGCTTTTGTTCTATTCCAGGTAAGAATTTGCTAAAATAATTTCATTTGCGCCCTGCAGTCGAATTTATCAAAAACTAATTTATGGTCGGAATTCCAACCCATGTTTTTGGCACTATCTAAGTTTAATAAATGTGTTAAAAAAATGTAAAACGCTGGCAAAATCTTCCAAAATCTAAGAATACAATACAACTATGAGTGTTTTTTAAGTACTTTTTGTCAAGGATTTTTTAAAACAATGGCTGATTGATATGGCAATTAGTAGGGACCAAACTCTGCCATGGTTATGCATCACGACACAGCTTTTTGCTGGCAGTTGTCTGGTTCATTGGAACTACCTTGAATCATTGATACCCCTTTTTTTACAATAAATCTTTAGAGGTTTCTGAAACGCGTAAAAATCTCGCACGCCGGGCCATCTCCTAAAATAATTTACTTAATGGTCACATTCAAATATACTCATGGTTAACCTTTAAACTTTGCTTCAAGTAGTTTATGTATTATACAGTGTTTGTATCCTAATGTCTGCGGTTATCTCATGTCAAAGTTCGAGTAAATATTATGTAATCTATTGTTAAAACACACGTTTCACAATTATTCAGATAAGGACCGGATCAGAACTGGAGTTCTTATAGAAAATAATTCATTTAAACCTAAATTCAGCAGCTCCGGTGTGCCGCAAGGTTCAGTGTTTGGGCCTCTCAATAGTTCTGATCTTTGCCTAGGAAAATTTTCTTTTCTCGAAAATTTATAAACCTAAATAAGTAAAGGTGGGTCGTTTATGTTATTTTTTTTGTTTAGTGCTTGACGTGGGAATGCGAATCTTTAATCGTACGCAGGGATGCCACTGCTGCTGCTGAGAAAAATGCCACTGCAGCCATTGACGAGGCTATCAGATCGTTCCAAAGCGGTCTCGATGATTTGGTGAAAAATATTCAGGTATGCTTATAGTCGGGGAGCTGGCATCCAAAATGTGCAAGAGTTTTTTCAAAGCTAATTTTTTTGCTATTAGGTTACTTTTTACCGATGGAAGGTAACTGTAGAGTCAGCACTTCCGGTACAAGGATACCTGGCGCTGGAATATCACATATATAGATTTTTTTATCATTGTTCATTCTAAACAATTACCTACTAATTATTAAGAAACAGTTAAAATTATTTTTTTATATAAAATAAATGATATACCTATATTGAAGAAAGGCGTACTATATAGTGCGCGCAGTTACCGTTCTTACATCTATCGACTGCTGGCTGACGTGGTTCTATCAGAAATGAGTCAGTTTTAGTTAATGTTTTGGAGAACTTCAGTCTTGAGAAATCACTTTGACATGCGTCATTTTTTGACAGGTATGAAGTAGCGCTGGCGCCACGTGTCCCTATATTTTGCTGTCTGATTTTTTGCGGGCATCGCTAAAAGGTAACCTAATCGCAAAAAAAATAGCGTTGAGAAAACTCTTGCACATTTTGGGCGCCAGCTCTTGTACTAATAGTTATTTTACATGAGGGAATATTGTAATTGGAGAAAATATAGCGGCAGCACCAACTGTCGCTATATTTCTCTTAAAACAATATGTCTGTGACGGAATATATTTCTGATGACGTGTAACATACCTATTTTTTTTTTAGAGTAACGAACTGTACCAGAACATCACCCAATCCTTGAAGTCCTTTGGAGATACTGTACAGCTCGAAGGAAAGAACCTGGTGGAAAAAATACAGGGAGATGTTAATAAACCTAAAAACTAATATTATTTTGGAAAATGTACTTTTAGTCGATATATCTGTTTAAATTATTTCCACTTTTTTAATGCTTTAAATAAAGATAATCCAAATTCAATATAAAGAAATCTTGCACTTGCAAAAATCTATCATTAAAGATAGGTTAGGTATTCTCGCGATAATTTTCCAATATTTTGAGGTTATCTTGCTAATATTACTATTAAAATGGCCTTACAAAGTTAGTTACATTAAATCTATTAAGTACTAAACGGAGAAATATTGTGAATGTCTATAATAGGATTAACAGTCCTTCAGAATTCCGATAAAACCTTGTAGCGGCCGTAAAGCCAGTAATTCCTCTGTCACTGCGAATTCTTCATCAACACCTCGTATAAAAATAGCTAACTGGGCTGTGTCAGATAAATCTGTACTCTCATCCAAAGCAATCGAAAATGCGCGAAAATCAGCCAATCTATCGGTCAATGTTTTTTGATATTACTAGCCATCATATCTATACGTCGAACAACAGTACGTCGCGATAAGTTCACTTTCTCAAACTCTTTCTTCTTTTCTGGGCACAAAAGTTCTGCAACATCTACTAGGCACTCTTTAACAAACTGTCCCTCAGAAAATGACTTCGATGGTTTCGCTATTTTGGAACTAATTATAAAACTAGCTTTAACAACACTGTCTAGATTTAACGACAGTGCTTCAAGTGCATGAGCGTTAGACATGAATTTTGTAACAAATGTTCAAGAAAATCTGATGTCTGGTGGTAAGTTGTTGGTAGGTTTGCGGTCATACAACTTGGGCTAGCCATTTTTTTTAAAACAGAACAAACCCGAGTAACATCCCTTGTGGAATGATAGAGGCGGCAGATGGTAGCATTTTTGTCCATGTGAAAGATATGGTCCAGAATGGAGCAAAATCCATACCTGTTAGATGCTCCGATACAAATGTAATCATCGGAATCTCTTTTTGTAACGAATTTAAAGACTTAGGTCTCGATGAATTATGGATTTTATACGGAAAAAATCAGCAATATTCCAGCTCACATTATCGCGAATAATTTGGGGCTTTAGAAGTCGCAGCTGTTCACAGCGTGTGACACTATATCCTTTACACAATATCCTTTTTTGGTCTAAAATCAAAGGTTATATTGGAAAGCATGGGAAGAGTGAAGAGTACCCGAAGCCTACTTCGGCTTTTTAATATTTATCATCAAAAGACAGTGTAAAACAAATACCGGATGATATATTTGCACTTTTGGAAGGATTCAACGTGAATTTATACCATGAGCGAATTAGGAAAAGTGCAATTTTGCATTATTTTGAGAGACATTTGATTCTCAATGTGTGCACCAAAAAAAGGAAGTCGGTCTTAAATCCTTGATGGTCCTTGACAAATTTGGTCTGCTCTAAGGGGTCACCTAAATTAAAAATCAATGTTTTTCCCATTATTTTTAGCTTGAATAGCAACGTTTTTCCTTTTCTTTGTAGAATCATATGGAAGACAATATAATCTCACTCAGCTGATTTTTGGAAACTTTTAGGAATTCCAACCGTTATTTAAAATATCAATGCGCCGCCCATGATCGTCGTAGACATATTTAATTTTACGAAATAGGATTTTTATCATTTTTAATGTATATATTACTCTTTTTTAGGTATGAAAACTGACACGCTAGCTATTTACAATTTTTTTTATTGCAAAATCTACAACGTTGTCTATTTTTTTAAAGCCATATCACAATTTTCAAGGTCATTGAAGATCATCCTCGAATTATCTATATACTTAGAGTATAATACTGCCTGTATTGAAAAAATCTTAATTTTATGGCTTATCGGGTCAAATTTCTTAAATATCGTCTTTTTTATAACTGTGCCAAATTTCATGCTTGTAAACATCACAATATGGCATTTTTTCCTCGAGGGAAATGGACTGGTAATGCCACTGCATAATTTAGAAGATATAGATATAGGACTTGAAGCACAAATTGATGTAACATTGAATGCACCTCAATTAATTTTATTGCCTCAGGTGTATAGTCAGGTACAGGGACAGTTTACACAGTTTAGAAATATTTTAAGTTTACAGTTTAGAAATATAGTTACTGGAGTTACCTTTGATGTTGATAAGGTTAATGTTCATGATGCACTTAAAATTGGCAGTGGAATTGTTGGTAAACACTAGCTTCAATTGCAAGAGTGAAAATTAATGACACTGACGATTCAAGTATTGACCCAGTACTTTTGTTTCAACGTCTAATTGTTGTTGCAAGCAATGGTGATGTGAACCTTCAAGACACATTGCAATATGAACTTTGTGCATATCCAACATCTCTTTTCGAGTCCCCAACAATTATGAGAAAGGGCGAAAAGTCAAAACTTGCACATTGCATCAACATTGTTAAGAACATGACTGATGAATCGCAGAGGCAACAGGTGTCATCTACACCATTCTACACCATTTAGAATCACGAACATATGTGTCACACTTAAGTTACCATATAGCCAATTTGTACAATACCTCTCTCTCTCTCTCTCCCCTCTCTGTCTCTCACTCTCTCAACGAATCGGTAAAGAAGTATTCACTTCTATCACGTGTACTGTGCTGAACGCGTATTTTTTTAATACCAGAATTAAATTTAATGATTTTATTATAAAATATATAAATATACAAGTAATTCTTTGGGTCTTCTTATGATTAAATTATTTTGCGATAGTACAAGCTTTCGTAAGATGTACTTATTGTATATTTCTTTTAGTCGAATATTTAGACAAGAGTATAATTTTTATCAATAAGTTGATTACATATTTTGAATTAATTTTAAAACAGACTATCTACATATAATAATAGTCTTTGAAACTACATGTCAAAGCAAGAAATAATATTTATATAAGATAATTTACGTTTTTATCACCATTATTGATAACAAATTAATTAATAAACATAAACATAAAACATAATTAATAAACATATTTATTTTGTACCATCACACGAATCATATAGACTACAGATTCTGATATGTATTTATATTGCTGTATCAGACTTTGATGTTGATACTGTCACTGAAAGAATCTGGAATTAAAATACTACCTAATAGCAAAAAAAGAAAAGCACTATAGTCATTTTATTTAAAAAAAAATAAAAAAATACAATACAATGTATATAAAATACAGATATGGTACCTAATCTATTGCTTCTGGTCTATGGTGGCTTTGACTTGTTGTTGCAAGTTATTGCTGACCTCGACGATCTGGTCTAGGAATGTCTTGGCGGCGTTGGTAAGGTCAGTCCTCATTTCTATGGAAAAAAACAACCACGATCAGTGACAGAAAATGGCGCATTAACTTAAATATTTCGTTTCTTTTAATAACTTACTTTCTGCCTCTGGTTCAATGGCTTTGCCCAGTTTCTGCACCTGAGTCACGGCATCCTTCAGCCCCTTCTCCAAGTTGGCCTGGATATCCTTCGCTTGTTTCTGACCCTCTGGTCCCAAACTCGTCTTCAAGCTGGTCGAGGTTTGGGTCAATTTTTCTTGGACCTGTTTCAAAGTGTTGTCGATTTCTCCCTGGTTATTCTTCAGCTAAAAAATACAGAGTAGGTACTTCAAGCAGACACGAAATGGAAAATCTGACAATCGCATAGTTGCACTCGAAAGTTTTGAGGGAAATACAAACACAGTTACGTACGTTTTTATTAAATTTTATCGATTGCATGGTCGTGCAGAAACAAATTACAATAGGGTGGCAAATATACCTAATACATTTTTATATAAAAGGTTTAAAAAATGATAAGTGAAATATCACGGGTATATTTATAGCCCAGTCAAATTAGACATTTGACAGAAAAAAATTGACGAAACAAAGAGTTGAAACTGTCACAGGCGACAAATATTTATTATTTATTAAATATTTATTTAAGGTTAAGTTTATTTAAGATTTTTTTCGTCTATGTTGACTAACTTACCTCAGTCTTGATTTTGTCGACTACAGTCTGGACGTAAGTGGCCAGCTTTTGGGCTTGTGTACTGAGCTCATTCACCACCTGTTTTGAGTCGGGGAGATTACCTTCTAAAGTGCTTGTAACATTATTGACGAATTTCTGGGCATTGGCGGCGAGTTCTTCTATTTGCGACTTTTCCGCAACTTTAGCTTTCGGCTTGCAAAGCGCTCCCTGGAAAAATGTAGGATTAGCATAAATAAATCAACTGGCCCCTCTTTGCGCTTAAAATCAACGCTGTCAATGCCTGCCTTATAAACAGCTCTGTATACATTGCTTATGCAGCAGCAGCATCGACTATAAATTACGATTAATTCGCAGGTTAATTGTTATTACTAGTAATAATACGTATTAGCGCTTGCTTCCGGTTGGGTTTGGATGACAAAAAAATCAAGGCATCAGTTATTGTTATTGTTCATTGTTTTTTGTTGCTGATGCTATTTTTATTGTATACTATGCAGAGTTTAGCCACAGTTTGATGTTCTATAGTATTTACGTTTACGTATTATACGTACTTTTCGAAAACAATATAGGTCATCACCCAGAATCTGTATTTTTACGTAACTACATCCGTGACTATACGTGGAATTAATACTAATTTACGATTTACTGTCTTATGAAACATCCTTTTACCACCAGTTTTATTAATGGATTCTTAAAGCATAATAATAATGACCGGAAAGGAAACTATAATTAACGTAACATTTATTAGGTATAGTTTTTGAAAAACTAAAAACTCTTAAAACAAACGCCCCAAGTACCCAAAAGTAGGATATGCTTATGGGTATAAATGGAGTGAGGAGACACCAAATTAGAGGGAGTTGCAGGACCTACGCTGTATGGACAGAAAGACTCCTTCATGTAGTTTTTAGTAATATGAGATGGATCTCACTAATAAACAAAATTAATTAATTTAACAGATGTATATAATCGTCCTATAGACCTACGGACAGCTAAAGTCTTACAGACAGCTCCTATAGGTACAAATCCAAGCATATGCAAAGCTTTCATAGTATCGTTAATGTGGTTAACTTTGTTAGCTTTGAATCAAAATATACCTTGGGTCATAAACTTTCCGACTACCCAATGAAAAAAAGGATAATCTAGGGATAAGATATATAAGGGTTGAGGAAAGACAAAATTAGAGGTTAGGGTAGTCGCACCACCTACTTTAAGGATGGAAGAGGTGCTTGTAGTGCTTGTTGATTATACTCGTAAAACGTTGTACGTTTTTCCTTAGTAAAAAAGTCTATTTCAAAGTTGTAATAAAGTTAAAATAATATGTAATTGAATGTGTAAGACTCCTCAAATATATTTATCATATATTCTTGGTGGCAATTCGTAAAGTCAAAGTCCTGGTCCAAAGAATAAAAACCGACCCCAACACCGAAGAATGGATACCACTTCAGCAGTTCGGTTTTCGTGAACAACACTCAACAGTGCAGCAAACTCACATAGTATGTCAAGTTATAAACGAAGTATTCGAAGGCAAAGATTACGGCACCTCAGTATTCTTGGACGTCTTTGCCTTTGATAAGGTTTGGCATAGGGGATTATTATTTAAAATTAAGCAGTTACTATTACCACCACCACTTACTATTACCTGCTGAAGTCCTATCTAAGCGATAGAGAATTCAATGTTATAATCAATGAGGCTACATTCAATAACTTCCCAATAAAATCTGGGGTGCCCCGAGGCAGTGTCATTATACCTCCTAATAGACACTCTAGACCTACCAATTGACAGAAATACCACCACGGGAACCTTCGCTGATGACGCTGTCATCATTGCATCACCTCATCAACCATCTAAATCAAATACGACCATGGCGCCATAAATAGAAAATTAAGATCAACGAGACTAAATCCGTCCAAGAGAACTTTACACTTAGAAGAGAACAGTGCCCACAAGTTAATTTGAATAATGTAAATATACCTCAATCTTCGAGCACAAAATACCTTGGTATTCACCTGGATACTAGACTCAATTGGAAAGATCATGTAGTCAAGAAACGCAAACAAATAGACCTAAAAACAAAAGATTTATATTGGTTGATCGGAAGAAATTCTAGCCTGTCCTTGGAAAACAAAATCCTCCTCTACAAGACAATAATTAAAGCTATTTGGGTTTATGGAATTGAAGTGGGGATGTGCTAGCAATTCAAACATATCTACAATCCAGAGAAGCCAGTCTAAATTACTCCGAACAATAACAAACGCACCATGGTATGTAAGTAATCAAACGTTACACACAGATCTGAAAGTGCCTTATGTCATAGATGTCATCAAAGATAGAAGTATCCACAACACCACAACAAGCTAGAACAGCACCCAAACGCCACACTTCAGCCACTGGTAGCACCTCAGCTCGATAGAAGACTCAGAGAACACTGGCCAGCGGACCTGAAAGAGGACTAGAGGGGACCTCTCATTGGAGAAGTGCCCCATCACGCCATTAAAGAGCATCACAGCTCTTACTCCAGCACGTTGACTTATAGAAATGTAAATTCTGATTGTCAATAAAGAAAGCAAATAAAAAAAATTAAGGAGAAAAATTTGTCCCATTTCCTTTTTACAATTTCAGAGATTTTTTATTTCAATATTTCCGTGACACAATTCCTTGAAACAGAAAAATATTAAAAGTTTTAAGTCTTCTTAGAGTAAAGTAGGCTAAGTTTGGTACATTTTCCTTAAAAGAGTTTTCATTTAATGGCAAAGACGAAAAAGATGGTTCTTCGTTTGACATGTCTGAAAATATCGATTTCTTTTCAGAAATAAAGGGTACACAACAATTGGCACATCAATGAATAGACTCATGATAAGACAAAGGATGAACTGACAGAGTGCCGACCAGATTCGTCAATTCGGTGTGACCCATGGGAAGAAGTTCATGGTCCGTAGTAATGACAAAGCAAGTTCATCACATGGTGCTGATATAACGAGTCTTTGAAGTATCCAGGAGGAGACGGGCATGAAGATCAGTTGCATAGTTAGGACAGAGAGGAATCAAAATCTCATGTGTTTTCACCTGATACTGTTCGTCATGGTATGAAAAGGTTTGTTTAGCTAGCTTCGATTTACAAAGCACTGGGGCCACTAAAGGCCTCTGCACTTCCTGGATTACACGAACGTTCAGGAGCAAATGTGACAGGATCACTTTCCAACAAAGGGAAAGTAAATGGGTGAAAGATATTAAATTCCGTAAGTGATGAGCTATTAGAAGCATTGGCCAGATTGGGGACTATTATTTATCTCACTGAAGATGTCAGAGCTAGATTTGAAGCATTTGTTTGTGAGATATATATCCCCACAACAGTGCTGACTGTTATAGGAGCTGTAAGATAGTTTTTGTTTACACAAAAACAATGTCAAGACGAGAACTCCCTCCAACAAAATCTGCTTTAAACCCAGCTTTATTAAGGGCTCATCTTCAGGCTTTTGCGTGGAATCAGGACCCTATTCGGCATCCCAATAACCCATCACCTACAAACTTCGGGCGGAAGACAGTAAGGAGCACATACGTACCATGCCCTGTGCTCCAGAGCTTTTATTAGAACTTTGCGAGCTCATGCTCTCAAAGGCATTGCTCTCCTCCATGTACATGTCAGTCCAATGGATTAAGGTGTACTGAGATGTGTAGATGCGAGGGTAATCCTGACCATGTGATAATATGAGAAAGTTCGAAGGTGATGAGGAATACTTGGGATTTAGTGATATTTGTACTGACCACAGCGATGAATACGTTTATTTTTGTTTAATCGATTCAATTATTATTTTTTTGTTCCCTATGTCTGTATTGTACAAAAATTTCTAAATTTTTGTTTCCACTGTTAATATATGACTTGAGAGAGATTACTGTTCACAGAACTAATTTTTGATACCCCTATCTCATTTGAAAACTCTAAAAGTAAACTTTTTGTGAAAGTGGTAGGTTCTACAATAAAATTCGTAAGAACCTTTTCTATATAGAATTGAATTATAAACATTTTTGTATAAAATATTTTTTGATACAATGAACGGTTACTTAGATGAAGGGAAAAAATGTTTGCGACGGCGACTATTTTGTTTCTGAAGTATCCAAAGTGTTATCCAAGCGCACCATTTTCGAGTGCGCCACCTTTGAAACTATGTTCCTCCAAGACCAAACGAAGAGATTGAGACCAACCACTCCCACACTTGTATCATCAAGGAGCCCACATATGTACATTTGACAGCAGACTATTATAAATAAATTAAATAATAAAAGGGAGCAATGTTGATACCGATCTGTTAAGAAACCTGTTCTAGTTCAGCTAAGACTAGATAATGGTTTAATCGATCAAATGCTTTGGAGGAATCATAATATACTACTGTCAAGTGGATGACAGTGATGAGTTTTTCTTCAAAACATTACATGGGTCATTTTGATAGGTGGCGAGATTAGTAGTGGTGGACTTATCCCTGATTGATTAACACCTGTTTCTCAGAAGCAGAGTACATCTATTAGTCGCACGTCACTTTAAAATTTGCTCTGTCAATTTTCAAGTATTTTGGAAACTATACCGTACAATATGAGTCGCTTTGGGAAAATTGCCACTGAACAAATTACAAAAAACATACATCCGAACGACTTTTTAACTCCAAATCTCTTTTGCAAAATACAAAAGCTTTTCTTTTATGGATACATTTCTTTTTAACTCAAAATTTATCCGATAAAAAAAGATGGTTTCACTGTTGATAAATCCATCATGTTCCTCAATGATCAATATTCTGCAAGACACTATCAGCTGATCGCACAATAGGAAGTAAAATATTTTTGGTATACTGGATTGATTACAGACATTAGTTCATTTACATTTAACACGTTCTTTGTTGCCAGATTTATGTATAGGATTAATATAACTTGATATCCAGCTTTTGGGAAATTGTCTCAGTGATAGATTGAACAAAGATAGCAGCGGTCGCGTGTCAGTATATAAGAAGCTTATTCGGAAGCCCATATGGGAATGAGGATATACATATAATTTAATAGTGCAATCTTAATGATTTTTTTTCAATAACATCAGCTGAACTAACCGAGCTGAACTAAAGAATATAATTGAATTCGTATTGTAAATACAACAGATTGTATTCTTAATTATTATTTTATGCATTATTAATTATTAGTATTCAGTTACCTTGAAACAATCTCAAATTGTAGTTAAGATTCACTGTATAGATACTCGTATTATAGTTGCAACATTTTCTGACTATTATGCTTTTTAGCACAATTGGTGGACAATATTTAATGATTCATGCTTTTGAAAGATTTCTAAAGAAAATAAAACGTATTTCTTACAGAACAGTTTCTAGACATTAAGTAAGTAGTTTTTGAAATAAAAATGAGATGTGGAAATATTTCGTGTAGAAAACGAGCAAAATCTGCAAGGTGCAGTTTCTACGAGAATTTGCAATTAGAATTGACTATTTTTTTGTTAACGTTTATTGAGGATGGTATTTTACACACCAGCTTGAGTTTTTACCTCATTATACAGACATTTCGATGTTTTTGATGCGAAATATTTTGATGTTAATTTTCATCAAAAATTAAGGGGTTGGTATTCAGTGAAAAAGTCAAGTGGGCTGTTGTCAAATAAAGTAATTATGACAATTTTAGTATTGTCATTGTTCTTGTTTTCTCTAGAGTTTTATAAGAATTAAAAACATTTAAGCATAATTTTAATACTTCGTCAAGTTTACGGTTCATATAAATACAGCTTGGTAAAATAGTAAATCATACTGTACTTGTATTGTAACTCTCTAGAGATTACAGAGAACAAGAACAATGGCAAAACGTGTCATAATGAATTTATTTGCAACAGCCTACTTGACTGTTTCAGCGAATAATAACCCCAGTGGATTTATATGAAAAGGGATGTATTTAATTTAATTTTTTTGTGGGCAAGCAAATATGATATTTGCGAAGAAAATTCAAGAGACAAAAAAGTTACCAATTGAGGACATCTTTAAACACTAAATTTTTAAATGAAGAGTTATGGACGCGTTAAAAATTCCTGATGGAAAATATTATAGGGGGCCTTTTACCCCCTTGTATCGATACCTCCGGGTTACATAAAATGCCACAAACTGTGCAAGTTGATTTCTAAATTTCTTTCATTAATAAATAGAAAATAAATGAAAACCATTGTTTTACACGAACTTTAGACGGCTGTAACTTGTAGGGGACGGGGTCAATGAAAAATATGAAAGACTTCCTTAATTTTTGCTGAAAATTCATCTCATAATCTTCCACATCAATTTAGAAACATCCTGTATATAACTGATGACTGTATTTTTATTTTTTAAATAAATAAAAATAAAAATAAATTAAAATAAATAAAAACAAAAAAAAGTATAAAATAAAAAATAAATTAAAAAGTAAGTTATAGAAAATATTTAATTATTAGGAGAAATAAAACCGTTCAAATTTAACACTTAGGTACCTATTTCAAGCGATATTTTAAATAGATAGGTACCTATAAATAATATATTTGTCACGCAAAGACAAACCGAAAGTTTTCGAGAAACCTCCCTTGCGATGCTCACCCTTTAGATCAAACAAAACTGCCACTTAAACTTAATCCAAGATATGTACATACCTGTATGACTACCAAAGCGACGACGGCGAACACTACGTACTTGACCATGTTGACTTGATTTCTTTTGATGTTCGACTGATATCAAAGCCCGCTAATAACTGACTGACGACGCTGCATCTGACTCAGCTGATTTATATACAGATCATGGGGTCGGGTAGTGTTGCATCCTTGGCCTTTGTTATCAGCACCGGTATTTTGAGAAAATTTCTGCAGATAGTGTAAACATATTTAATCAAACATGAATAATTGTTTACTTTCGGACTGGGGAAACTTGTGATTTTCCTTTCCCGAGGAGATTTTTCCGTTACAGTGGTAGTTGGATAAGTCATACGTGAAAATACACTTCAAGAAATTCAAGAAATTAACGCAGCACCAAAAAATAAACAAAAGCTAATTTATGTCTAGATTAAACTTGTCCGATTTCGGTGTCTTGTTTATATGAGCCTCTTTAATCAAAGATGTGAACGCTCTATTGTTTTATTCATTACATTTAGAAATTTTATTGTATTAACTGTATTAACTGTATTAACTGTATTAACTGCATTAACTGCATTAACTGTATTAACTGTATTAACTGTATTAACTGTATTAACTGTATTAACTGTATTAACTGTAATAATTGTATTAACTGTATTAACTGCATTAACTGCATTAACTGTATTAACTGTATTAACTGTATTAACTGTATTAACTGTATTAACTGTATTAACTGTATTAACTGTATTAACTGTATTAACTGTATTATCTGTATTAACTGTATTAACTGTATTAACTGTATTAACTGTATTAACTGTATTAACTGTATTAACTGTATTAACTGTATTAACTGTATTAACTGTATTAACTGTATTAACTGTATTATCTGTATTAACTGTATTAACTGTATTAATTGGATTAACTGTATTAACTGCATTAACTGCATTAACTGCATTAACTGCATTAACTGCATTAACTGTATTAACTGCATTAACTGTATTAACTGTATTAACTGTATTAACTGTATTAACTGTATTAACGGTATTAACTGTATTAACTGTATTAACTGTATTAACTGGATTAACTGCATTAACTGCATTAACTGCATTAACTGCATTAACTGCATTAACTGTATTAACTGCATTAACTGTATTAACTGCATTAACTGTATTAACTGTATTAACTGTATTAACTGTATTAACTGTATTAACGGTATTAACTGCATTAACTGCATTAACTGCATTAACTGCATTAACTGTATTAACTGTATTAACTGTATTAACTGTATTAACTGCATTAACTGCATTAACTGCATTAACTGTATTAACTGTATTAACTGTATTAACTGTATTAACTGTATTATCTGTATTAACTGTATTAACTGTATTAACTGGATTAACTGTATTAACTGCATTAACTGCATTAACTGCATTAACTGTATTAACTGCATTAACTGTATTAACTGTATTAACTGTATTAACTGTATTAACTGTATTAACTGCATTAACTGTATTAACTGTATTAACTGTATTAACTGGATTAACTGCATTAACTGTATTATCTGTATTAACTGTATTAACTGTATTAACTGTATTAACTGTATTAACTGTATTAACTGTATTAACTGTATTAACTGTATTAACTGTATTAACTGAATTAACTGTATTAACTGTATTATCTGTATTAACTGTATTAACTGTATTAACTGGATTAACTGTATTAACTGCATTAACTGCATTAACTGCATTAACTGCATTAACTGTATTAACTGCATTAACTGTATTAACTGTATTAACTGTATTAACTGTATTAACTGTATTAACTGTATTAACTGTATTAACTGTATTAACTGTATTAACGGTATTAACTGCATTAACTGCATTAACTGCATTAACTGCATTAACTGTATTAACTGTATTAACTGTACTAACTGTATTAACTGCATTAACTGCATTAACTGTATTAACTGTATTAACTGTATTAACTGTATTAACTGTATTATCTGTATTAACTGTATTAACTGTATTAACTGGATTAACTGTATTAACTGCATTAACTGCATTAACTGCATTAACTGTATTAACTGCATTAACTGTATTAACTGTATTAACTGTATTAACTGTATTAACTGTATTAACTGTATTAACTGTATTAACTGTATTAACTGTATTAACTGCATTAACTGCATTAACTGCATTAACTGTATTAACTGTATTAACTGTATTAACTGTATTATCTGTATTAACTGTATTAACTGGATTAACTGCATTAACTGCATTAACTGCATTAACTGCATTAACTGCATTAACTGCATTAACTGTATTAACTGCATTAACTGTATTAACTGTATTAACTGTATTAACTGTATTAACTGTATTAACTGTATTAACTGTATTAACGGTATTAACTGTATTAACTGTATTAACTGTATTAACTGTATTAACTGTATTAACTGTATTAACTGTATTAACTGTATTAACTGTATTAACTGTATTAACTGTATTAACTGTATTAACTGTATTAACTGTATTAACTGTACTAACTGTACTAACTGTACTAACTGTATTAACTGTATTAACTGTATTAACTGTATTAACTGTATTAACTGTATTAACTGTATTAACTGTATTAACTGTATTAACTGTATTAACTGTATTAACTGTATTAACTGTATTAATTGGATTAACTGTATTAACTGTAGTAAGTGTATTATAGCAAAATATAGGTAATCGGTATTTTCTTTATTTCCATTTAGATACCTAATATGTCGATATGCATATTTTTTTGGAAATGTTTATCAGTTTTGAAAATGAAAATTGTGTTTTTCATTTCCATCATCATATTTTTTTCGGGAAAACGCATTCTAACCCGGCCAGACTCTTGGATTATATTAGTAATACTAAAATAAAGTAAAGTCAATATCAATTCTGTTGGGAATGGCTGGGATTTCAGCGCTCATTTTTTTTCTCAAAAATTTGAGTTGGCCACCGTTTTGCATCGTGATTCGCTTAGTTATAATGCAATATCAAAGTGCTTATTTCAAAGGTCTTTCCAAGTACTACAAAACATGTTCTATAAGTTTTTCCCGAAAAATGCATCAGTTTTCCGTTATTTACTTCAATACTTCGATTCAAGTTCTTGCAAAAAAGTCTTAACGAGCCATAACTCCCTTTATTTAGGACCTAGCACATTCGTAAAAAACAATCTCTTTGTTTTCTTTTAAGCTTCATTTTTGCTCATCACAACTTTTTGAGAGAACGCGAAGTTTTCGAGTTATTTGCGAAAAACCGTTCAAAAACACGTTTTCAATCGCGAATGACTCGAAAATTATCGATATATCGAAAAAACTTTATAAAACACTTTTTACTTAAAATGTCCCGCTATCTATTTCCGGAGCTATTTTGAGTGACAAATATCCAGCTCCGAGAAGGGGTGGCATCCACCCTTAGGTTAAAAATACACATCGGCGTTACTATCAGTTTGATAATTCTGTCTAATTTCATAATTTTTTCCCTTTGAAACCCATCATTTGATATCCATATCATGAGGGTGAATAAAAAAACATCGTCCGCCATCTTTGGGAGTCCGCCCTATTGGATTTATAATGACGTCACTTAGCTTAAAGTAAGCTTAGAAAGTTTCAGCTCAATTGGTTAAGGACTACTTTACTACTATTAACTACTTTAAAATTCAGATTTATACAAACATACATAGATACATACATACATAGTAAGTAAAATAAAAGCTTGTAAAATGACGCTTGTTATCTGACCATGCATAGTAATCTAACCTAAACGTGCATGCAAAATTTCAGCACAATCGGTTGTGGATAATTATTTTAAAATTCAGTTGCAAGATTTGACCCGAACAGACATACATAGATAGATGGCAAGTTAAATAAAAGCTTTTAACTTGTAACAAAATATATTATTTGAGATGCTACAGAAATTGTCAACTGTTTAAAAAGGTTTAACATGCTGTAACTCGCTTGTATGTTGAGGTATTCGAATGCTTTTGCCACCAAAAGCTGCCAAATTTAATAGACTTTATTTTTCCTCGATTAATATTGGGTCTAGTTTTTAAACTAAAGCGGTGCAGCCCTTTTAACACAACGAAGCGCGCTACGGCGACGAAGTCGCGAGGCCCCCGGTACATCCCCCGTCCACCAGAGAGCGCATGAAGTTATGACAATCCTTTAGTGCAAAATGTAATTACCCTTTAGTCGTTGATTGAAGGACTTACACCTTTCAATCAACGCTTCAGTAAAATATGTTAAAACTAAGAAATCAAGTTGAATATTGAGGTTTATTTAAAGGAAATATAATAGGAAATTAAAATATAGAATAGTGTGTTTTTTTTCTATCACAAATTAAACCAATTTTTTAAAATTATATCGTCCTCAAATTCTTGTTGGGCTCCTTCAACGTTGTCTTCTATATTTTCTTAATAGCTTCTTAACGTTTAATTCTTAACGTTTAAATCAATTTGTTTAAAAAAAATTGTCTGTGGTGGCGTTAGAGAAGAATCATTTAATACCCACAACATAAATGTGTATAACAAATCTGGAACTACTTGTTTACATTGATCTTCATTCAGATTGTCTACACAAATGTAGACGTGATTTTTATTAGACTTTGTTTCAAAATGTTCAGCTATAGCTGCTCTTAAAATACCGGCAACTTTATGAAGAATTGCCAAAGCTACCATCACGGGCTATCGTCACTTTTGCTCATTGAGCCATCCCTTAACTACTCACCTAATTTCACGTGAATCGGTCAAGGTTCAAAGAATTCGGAGCCGAAAACCTTGACTGGACCATTACTCTATCCTCGACTTTAACCTAAAACCTAACGCAATGCGCTGACCAGCAAATTTATAGTCATAATAAATAATGTCTTGTTTAATTTTTAAGATTATGTTTACTCTATCATAACCTCAAAATACAAATGAATTTCATTAACACTCACTACAGTCGGTCAGACTTGGCAACAATGTTCGCTGATCAGGTGATGGTTTGAATTCCCCTATGTCGGTGTCGGTGGGAGTTTAGTCAGTCCTTGTGATATACCTAAACGTGCTCAATAAGTTGTAAAATTTTAAAATTGCAATTGACCTATTTCTGTGCCAAAACGAACCAATAATAATGTATAGTTTGTTAATGGGATACATTAATAGTAATATTCTGCCTGTTGTGATGGATGTGACAAGTGAGCGTGATATTTTGTCCCAATCAAGTAAAGAGAAACCGGTAACTACAACAAGGCTTTTAAACTTTTAATTGTATCGCTATAGAAAATACAAAAAGTTTTGGTTACCCCACATAAATAAATATCATTGGAATGTTTATTTTAATCATAGCTTTAACGAATGTGGGCAAAAACCTATAGGTACCTAACCTAAAAAAGCATCCTGTAAAATTTAAAATAAAAATGAACTGGCCTTGGTGGATGATGTTTACAGCTAATAGACAATCCCTGTAAACAACAAACAGTAAATAAATAGACCTACGAACTGGAGTTGTCCCTCCAAAAGTACATCGTGTTCGTGGTCCGTTACAGATCCTCTTTCTAATATTAAATTTGCCATGTATGCTGGTGATACTCCAGCAATAATTTCTAGGGAAATTAATCTTTAAAGCGGCAATAGTGTCAATCCCGCTCGCTTCTTTATTATAAATTCCTTAGCAGGCGCTTGTCAGTCAAAAATGACACATGAGAAATGTAGCTAAATTTGACATATGTCAAATACATACAAGAACACAATGTATTAAGCGATTGTAGAAAAAATGTTGGATGTATTACGAGCACAAACTGCCATTGCCGCTTTTAAAAGAATAATGCAGTACTTTGCGCTCTTAACACACAAATAACTATTATTTAGACACCGAATTCATTAAATCTACAACGTCTTCATCGTACTAAATATTTAGGTAAGGAAACATATTATTTCATGAATTATCGATATATGCATTGAAACTACTTTCATGGCTAAGAGTAAAATAACAAGTAGATACGATATAATGTAGTACTTTGTAGAACATTTTGTATACGATATAATTTATTATTACGATATATAAGATACCTATAAATGTAAACAAATTGTTTATCATAATGTCATGTGTTATCAAGAAGTCACTGATAGATTTAAGGTTGGATTTTCCGTGTCATCTGTTTCATCATGTGTTGCTTTTTCCATATTTCGTGCTTCCTTAATACCCAATTAATATCTAATGAGGAAAAGTACTTTATTTATATAGGTCAAATATAATAATAATAAAACGGTTAATATAGTGAGCGTCAACCTTTGTTTTTATAATTTCCCTGACAAATTTTATTTTAATCCGAAGAGGTGTGGCTTAGGCACAAGATTAAATTTGTATTTATTCTTGTGGCTTAGGTTTCTAGATAATTAAATAATGTCTCTGGGTTTTCAGCAGTGGCGTTCCAACGGGGGTATATTCCCGCGGTTTAAAAATTGAAAACCCTTGAGGAATTTATCCGCGATAAATTAAAATATATCCTATATAAAAAAGTCCATCATTTGACAGTCACATTTTTGTAAATTTGACAGCGATCTTCAAAAGCAGTACGTCTAGTAGTCACATGTCACTTTAAAATATGTCCTCTTAGAATCTTAGAAGCTTAGAAGAATTTTTAAGTACCTATCGTGGAAACTATACTGTGGAATATGAGTCATTTTGGGAAAATTTCTGCTGAACAAATAGGGTATTTTCGCAGTTTTTTTAACAATGGGAGCAGAAAGTAAATGGAAAAATAATGTACCCGTATTTTTAATTTTTTTGTTTAGCTCTAAAACAAGCTGTAAAATAAATAAATAAAATCATGTGACGTCACAAAGCGCAAGTATAAATAGTGGGGCATACGTAGTGATTTTTAGGGCATTCTGTCTATAAATTGACGGCAGCGACGCCTCACTGCTTCCTGTCGGCTATTGCTGTTGATATTAGTATTTATATATACATATATTACATATATATATATCTAGTGATTTGTCTATTTTCGCTTAATGACGTCATAGAAATTCAAGCTGCAATTAAACACGTATTTCTGAATATTGCGCATTATTTCTTATGTCAAAAATTATAGAAAAAAAATTTACTTGTTGAATATGCAATTGTCCATTTTTGTTTCGATCGAGCGAAAATACCCCAAACCGAAATCGTCAATATGTAGACAATTCTTAGAAAATAGTAACAAAAACATAACATCCGAACCACTTTTATTGAATCCAAATCCCTTTTGGAAAAATACAAATTCTAAAGGTTACTATAAAAATGTTCTACTAGAAATTAATAGAATATCCACTAAGAGCAAAAATTCTGCGGCTAAAATTGGACTGGACATCACAGATAATAAAATTCCCAATCATTCAAACCATGCCAATCCAATACAGTTTCTCATTTAGTCAAAGCAGGGGTGGAATGTGACTAACAACTTATAAAGATAAATAAACATTCGTCATCATCATTAATTGACAATACCTCCAAATTGACAATGAATCATGAAAATCTTGTTAGGAACTTACGAGTCTCGAATAAAACAAGTCAAAACGAATATTCGACATATTAAATGTGGATTGTAGGAGAATATTGAAATCAATACACTAAACCAAACAATTTATAACAACTGTGTTAGTCATAACTGTTCCTTCTAATAAATTGTATAAATAAAGATAATTATTGTTGTAGTTCGTTCACATATTCTGTCGTTAATTTATCTTGCCAAAAAACAGTCGTAACAATTGCTAATTGTAGGTAAAATAATGAAATATGTTAGGGAATTGGGACGCCTCTGGTAGAAATATATATTTGATTTTAGAATTCGGTTCATAAAGTATAATAGCCATAACGACAGGTGAAGCTTTATCGGGCCTCGGTTGGTTTATATAAATATATTCATGAGAAGTTTCCCAAGGTTGCTAATGAGGCAATAGAGCTACGAAACAGATATCACGCGATGGTAGCCTGAAAGCTGTTGCCAGGAAAATGGATTTCGGCACATTTTTGGGGGTAGGTATCAGCAAAACGGGCCTCTAGCGTGTTTTTATTCAACTTATCTAAGTAGCAAGTGCAACTAACTTAATAAACTAATCCCATAGAGTAAGGCGACAGAGTGTCCTTTCGCATTAAAGGTCCATATGTGGAGTTTCATGTGTAGGACGACGGTACTGTTTGGACTGCTTTATTTTCGTGTAAAATTTGCCATTTAGGTGTATTTTGGTCTGTCGCAGACGACGGTGGAATAGTCATAATTTTTCCCCGTAGCATGAGGTGGGAAATGTAAGTCTAACGGTATATATCTCAGTATCAGAGTTGCATAGGTGTCAGGATGCAAAGCAGCAATCCGTGGGCTATTGAGACACTTCGCGATGCCTGTCCATGTCCTGTACCATGCCAATGTGACTATCATATCTGTGCGTTCGCATACAGCACCTAGAGCTGTGACCTTGAACGCTCCTTCTTACGTAGATGCCTCCTACACGATAGAAAAGACGTACAAGAGAAAACGGGCTAAGTTTTACTGCAATTAACATGCAGCAGAGCCGGCGTATATGCGCTATAAGTTGTAGAGAAAACCTAGGATTTGCATTGCTTGCAGTAAATTAAGGATAGTTTTAGTCTTGTCACGTAATAGAGTGAAAATTAACGCATGGCTAGGTAGGGTACATAAGAGGTAGATGGGCGTCTAAAACGTAAAGTATAGCATTAATTTATGTTAGGAGTAAATTTTTTTATAACCTAATAGTGGTGCAGTAGCATAGTGCTAGGATATAGTAAACATTCATTGTTTATTGCGTACCTATTATGAATTTAGGGGTTGTTTTACGTTTGACCATTTTTCATGTAAATTTTGTGTATATAAAGCCTTAACTTAATATAGTACATTTATAACCGTTCATTTTGGTTTTTCTGAAAAACCCGCCCCCTCTTAGCTCAGTTTCAAGGTTTCCCTAAAATCCACGCATATAAGCCGTGGCAGGATTTGGTGTCCCTTCATCCGCTGTTCGCCACGTTACCAACTAAATTTAAGGGCCCAGTAGATGTTCTGGGGAAGTCTAAATCAGGGCTAGTAAATTTAGTATCTACAGTCTGTTGATAATATCAGACTATAATCATATATTATCTGGTGGTGGCGCTATCTCTGAATTGAAAACCCATCCCTTAGGCAAGGCAGCGTCGCCGAAATATTAGCAGGGCGCGACTTCGGGGCGCCCACCCTTGACCCTAAGTGTGTGCCCGTTCTACACTCGAGCTTTTATTTTATTGATAAATTTATTTTTAAATCCAAATTTCGGCAATCAGCAATTTTGGTCGAAAAACTGACATTTGACAAAATTGTCAGTTTTTCTTATTAAATCACTGATTGGCAAAATGATTTCCAATCGAAATTTATCCGATAAAAAAATCTCTTGTGGTTTTAATGTTGATATTATGTTGAAGTACCTATATCAATATATACTTTTCATAGCTCAATTCAATTTGAATTCACTGTCAATATGTTATTTTTATTAGCTTATAAATCCCGTACAAATTCGCTGCGGTGATATACGCATTTGCCAAAAACAAAGGAGGGCAATTTTATTCTACTACATTATGACTATTGCAAAAACCGCCTATCTAAGTTTTTGAATGGCGGCACTAAATACATTCGTAGTGGCTGAAGACAGCACCATAATCAGATTCAGAAATCAACTTTTTACAGTTGACCAGTACCTGTTGTAAATTAGTAAACTAAAAGTTATATAATGTGTTAATTACGAATAAAATTATTGTAATGAACGTATGGAGGGACTCTAATAGATAATGAAAAATACAGTTGAGACATAATATCATTATTTTTGAACTAAAATAATATTATAAAAATTAATTAAATGAAGCATAAGACCACAGCACTTAGACCTCATTAGGCCCTTTGTGCATTCCTCCTTTTTACTTGAGTACTTTTATTCAAACCATCCTATTTATTACGGGTGGCCTGGTGGCAAAGTCTCTACAATTTGTATGTATGATAGTATGGTTCTGAGTTACCGAGATTAATTACTCTGGTCCTCATTACCATTTATCTGGGACCACGCGTCCGCGGCAGATGTGTTGAGTGTTCCCAGGTCTCGGGCAGACGCCACAGTCCGGGCCCAAGCCTGCCTAGGTCACCCATCCAAGTGCCACCAACGCCCGCCCAGCATAACTTTGAAGATCTTACCGGTCATGTCTAAGCGGCTAGGCAGTCCCATTCAGTCACCTTAGTCGCCTCTTACGACAGGTAGGAGGTACCCTGGGGCTATTCTACAATTGTGGCCCCGAACCCAGAGGGGGAAATTCGTGCCCTTAACAGGAAAATCAAACAGACTCACAAAAAAACAGGGGAATTTTCCTGTTAAGGGTTTTTCCTGATTTTCCTGCCAAGGGCATGAATTAAAGTGTATACCCCAAAATTGGTGGTTTACCCCAAACTCTTTTGTGTGATTTGTAGAATTTTTAACTTTCAATATTATTAGGGCGGTTTTTACCCTGCCTTCCCCTGCTATTTTGTGAGTCTGGTTTTCCTGTTAAGGGCACGAATTAAAGTATATGTACCAAAATTGGTGTTGATACAAACTTTGGTGATACAAACTTTTTTGTGTGATTTGTAGAATTTTAAAATTTCAATATTATTAGGGCAGTTTTCACCCTGCCTTTCCCAGTTTTTTTTGTGAGTCTGTTTGATTTTCCTGTTAAGGGCACGAATTAAAGTGTATATTCCAAAATTGGTGGTGATAAAAACTATTTTGTGTGATTTGTAGAATTTTTAAATTTCAATATTATCAGGGCGGTTTTCACCCTACCTTCTCCTGTTTTGTTGTAAATCTGTTGTAAATGATTTTCTGAATACTGGCACTGATTAAAGTCTAAACACTAAATTATTCGGGGAGGTAGCAAACATTTTTGAGTATTCTGTGGTATTTAAAATTTCAATGTTATTAGGGTTACCACGTCTTCAGCCACGTTACATTATGATCCTCTGTATAAATTTTTTTTTCAGTCGAATGAGAAACTTGTTGGGTATGGGTACTTACGTTATTATATTGATAATATCTTCTAAAACTATATAATTCGCATGGAAATATTTTTTGAAGATTTTCTGTTTCCCCATATACATAATTTGCAACAAATCCCATGCAAACTGCACATATTATGCTAAAAAAGGTCAGATAGGGATGCGCTGCTACAATGGAAGTAGTAAATAAACTTATCTTGAGTTCAAAGTAATCAAGGTCAAAGGACTGGCGTGTAAAAATAGCCACTGCGGCAAAATATTTGGCATGCTTAATCAGCAATTTTTGCCTAACCAGGATCTAGGTGATAATGCCTTTATCTTTGCTTTTGAGCGGACACATTTTTTTTAGGGAAAAGTACAAAGTTTACCTATAAATCCGGTTGCAAAATTTCCATGTAGGTACTTATATATAATTATATATAGTACCTATATCTCAGAGTAAATTGTGTCATTTTAGGACCTTATAATGTTCCAAGAACTGCCCTATGATCGGACTTAAATATTGGTACCTAATATGCTTACATAGCAAATAATAATTACGATAGTTTTATTTAATTCCTAGTAATCGAAAGCTAATACATTAATCTTGCACAAACATTTAACAATTCCATTGAGTATGTTTAAATGCTTCTAAACAACAATAAATATTCGTCATTATTTTACAAACAGCCCATTTACTTGTTTTGTACATGTCCGCCGAAGGATGGTAAGACAGGCCGGGGACGTCATTTGTGACGTCACGATACTGGTCTGGTCACGGCATAATGTAATATACAATATACAGAGGTTTTTATGAGTAAAACAGAATATATTGCAAAGCAAACTGTTACTTATGATAAAATAACTTGAAAAAAATTAAGATTTTACTTTTTAAAACACCTGGGTATTATTTTGTTTGCACTTTTTCTAGAAAATAGCCAATATCTTTATGGTATTTTATTTTAAATGACACCTACCTTAAGTAGTGAGTATATTTTTAACTAACACGTTTTTTATAACACAAGAAACATACTTTTAGAATTTAGACAGAACATTTAATCGAAGCGACTATATAGGTAAATTTATTTTTACTCGACATAATCTAATAAAATTCACAAAACAAGTATATTTTACACTAATTTTGAAACAGGTATACTATTATTGGTTTTTCATTTTCTATAGACATGACATGTGTTCTTATGAAGAAGAGCATCGAGAACTACAACAGTTGTGGGAATTGTGTGATTCAGACGTTGAAGAAGTTGCTGATGATGACGAAAGCTCTGGTGAAGAGGATAATGTTGAAGAAAGAGAAGGTGGCAGTGAATCTGCGCGGGAAATTAGCTCAAATGAAGATGAAGGAGCTGAGGAAGAGGAATTACCATATAGGAGTAGGCTATGTTTTATCGGAAAAGATGACCCTAAAAAGTGGAATAAGCTAATGGGACCAAGGAATATTAGAACTAAACATGAGAATTATGTAAACCGTTTGTCAACTTCATGGTTACTTACAAGAGCACTCAAAACTTCTTTGGAAATATGGAAGTATTTCATAACCGATGATGTTATTGTCGATTGCAGGCAATACCAATAAGGTTATTAATTCAGTGAAAGAAAAATTTTCACGTGAAAGAGATGCGCGACTTACTACCATTCTGGAGATACAAGCTTTTATAGGACTACTTTATTATGCTGGAATTCTGAAGACTAACCATTTGAATTCAGTGATCTTTGGAAAACTGATGGTCTGATATTGAAATTTTTCGTTTCACAATGTCATTACATCATTTCCGATTTCTGCTAAAATATATTAGAACTGATGATGAAGCGACTCGTATAGAACGAGTTTTTTTCAATAAATTTGTAGATAGTTGTAAGAAAAGTCTATCCAAATATGGTTACTGTTGGTGAAAAGCTTGAGGCATTCAGAGGGCGCTACAGTTTCTGACAGTATATTCCGTCAAAACGTAACAAGTATGGAATAAAAATCTTTGCTCTCTCCGACGCGAAGATGATGTATGTTTCTAATATGGAAGTATATGTGGGGCAACAACTCGAAGTACCCTTCCGCATAAGCAAAACTCCAGATAGCGTGGTAAAAAGACTATCTCAGAAAATTTATGGATCAGGCCTAAATTTGACAATAGACAATTGGTTTACAAGTATCAGCCTTGTTGACAATAATTTGTATAAAGAAAAAAAATCACTGCCAACGACAATATTAACAAACGTACAGTTGAATTGTGTAAACCAGAAATTATAACTAAATACAATAAAACAAAATGCGTTGTCGACGTAGTTGATCAAGTTTGCTCCAATTTCAACTGTGCGAGAAGTACCAGACGTTGGACTTATGGTTGTCTTCATTTATGTTTTAAATGTGACTGGCGTTAATTCTATGGTTATCTACAATTGCAATAACCCTAATTCTAAGCGTTCGTAGAAAAACACACCTCTTTGTGTTTTTCTACGAACGCTTACACAACATGAACTAATAAAACCCTTTTAAAGGTCGGAGTAACTGTACAGAATCTTCCAGTAACTATAAAAATACCGAGAGGAGAGGAAATGGTCGCTGTAATTTTTGTACTACTAAACAGAACAGGCGTACACGTTACTTTTGTGTAAAGTGCGGCAAATGTATGTGTTTGGAGCGACAGTGGTAGAGAAAATGGTTTTGACAATAACTAGTTTTTGTTTATTGTCTATTCCTCTACAGTTATGATTTATTAACACTACTTTTAGTAATAACATTTGTTTTCTAGTTTATTTTGTGAATTTTTCGTGTAAAACTAAAAAAAATGGTTTTTATTACTTCTTCTTAATACATATAATTGTAAAGTATTTATTTGTTGCTTTTAAATGCGCTAAATGTTGTTTAAATGTTCTTAAAATAGCACCACTAAAGGGACAAATGTTACTTCATATAAATATATATATTGTGACAATTATAACTAAATATAAAAATAAACATATTTTGGCAACAAATTAGAAAACACACTGTATAGTAAATTAATGCATAAAAATTATAAATTTTACAAAGTCAAATAAGTTCCATGTTAATAATGAATAAATTTCGGATGCTATAAAGGATGTAAGATATCTTATATCATTTATTGGCATCATAGTTTATTTGCTGAGTAAAGATATTTCGAATGAAACTTTAAAGGAAGTAGAAAACATTGAACTTATTGAATAGTGAATCTGCTAGACTTGCTTTTATCCCCGGGTGACAAGAAAATAGGAAATGGAAGATCTTTGGAGGGAGATAGCAAGCTGGGAAGAGTTAGTGGGTTTGCAGAATTGTGATAGACCAGTTGACACGTCTCCTGAAGCCATGGGGGTAGATTCAGTGAAGGGAATAATGTAAGTAATATTAATTTGTTAAATAGTGATAGGTGTTCCTCAAAGGTGTCACAGCAATGGTATTAATAAATAAATAAGTTAGTTGTAGTGAGAGAATGTGGTTTTATTAAAACTAACCCTAGCCCAAAAGGTTACGAGAAACGTAGCAATATATATATATATATATATATATATATATATATATATATATATATATATATATATATATATATATATATATATATATATATATATATATATATATATATATATAATTTTTTTTTCAATAAGTTGTCAATAAAAAAAGGGAATATCAAACTTTTAATTTTCCCCTAAAAATATTAAACTTACTTAATACATTTTTGGTACAGTTATGTGTGTAACCTTTATATTACTCTGTAGATAGTGTACATGCATCCTAATTATACCTATTAAAATGTTATGCCCCAGTTTATAAACTAAGCACTTTTTTACTTCTTCTTTATAGTGTTCCTTAAATGTTGGGTGGTTGTATAATAATTTAAATGAGTTTAACTGACACTTTCCGGTGTTTCTTAAAAAAAAATAAAAACAAAAAATAATTCACGTAATTTATTTACAAATTTTACTTTGCTTTAATTTTTGTTACAGCTTAGGATCTGGGGAAAGAAAATCCTGCTCCATTTTTATATAAAAATGTATTTAAATTACAAATTATAATAAATACTAAATCATAATACTTTGTAGTATATCTTTAGGTACACTATTAATATTTATATAGTACAAAGTAGTATAATAACACCCATGAATAACACAAAACAGAATTCAACCGGAACAAATAATGATACAACTTATCAAACATGACGACAAATACCACAAATACCTCATATGTCTACTGAAAATTTTGTCAGATATGTTGTGTATGCAACACAATTACACCGTACGGGCTTTCTAGGTTGCATACGTTTGACGATCGGATGGCAAGATCAGACGCTGTCGAGTGTGTTGCATATACAATCTAAAGTATGTACCGATGTACCGTCGAAAGCATGCCTCAGAATTTTGTTACATAGCATGTATTATTGAGTTCAGATGATTAGATTTAAACTCCTCATTTACTTAAAAACCACTACCAAGACCCCCACTGTCGATCGATCCTCTGACTGGGCGTGTTAGTGTAGAAGAACCCCGACTCTGCCGTCAGCCACCTTGATTTAAGCAAATCCGACCCCTTTTCAGCGATCATTATTACAGGAGCATTGGTGTTTCCGGAAGGCACCTTTGGTATTATACTAGCATCGATTATCCTAAGTCTATCGATGCCATACACCTAGAGTTGGAAGATTTTGTAAGTAAGAATGGAAACCAAGTCTATTATCACATATAACTACCTGCAAAGCCGGGTTTACAACAGCTAGCGGGTCCATGGGCGGTCCCATCTTGCAGCTGCCGGCCTGGTGGTTTTCTGGACCGGTTTGCTGCCTTACGACACAGGTCCAATAGTCGTCTGAGCCGAAGGTGATGTTGGAACATGCGGGGACTGGAGTCTTATCCAGTTGGAACCCGTAGCGTTTTAATGCTGAAAAGTATTTTTATTTCGTTAAATAAAAACGTACGGATCGTCAGGTAAAAGTAGGAACGCGGTGGGGACGCGTTATACGCGCGGTACAAGAGGCATAACTTATAAAGTTGTATTAAGGAAAAAATGGTGAACAGTAATTTATCCTGATCTGATGATCCCTTACCTTTGGTTTCAGCCAATTTGAGGCCGACTTTAATCCCCTCAACCAGAACCTTTACATCGTCGGGGTGGGTGAGGTAATTCGCGAAAATCATGGGGTACGTGAGAGGGTTGTTGTCCCTCAAGCGGATGACACCTGAAACATTAACACTGTTAGCCATCTTAGACAGTTCTTGGTAACCGTCACGCACCTCTACTTTTGGGATGGAGCACGGTAGGGATAATCTGCACAGACCTCGTGTTGTTATCGACCTTTTCCCCGACTTGTCCGGTCCGGGCGCAGTTGGCCAAGAATCCGCCGAAAAAGAACTGTATGTCGGGGTTCTCCAAGCTAGGGTCTTGGTACTTGGTGTTGATGAAACCCGTCACTTCGGAAATGCCTGCAATTTTAGTTTGAATTACTACGCCGGAGTCGGTGAGTGATTCTAGTATCTTACCAGTGCCGCTCATGAGGCCGTCTCTGAACAGCAAGTACTCCATGGCAGTAGCCCAGTTCAGCGGGGCGCTGTTGGAGTCGTTGATGTTGAAGTTGATGAAGAAGGCCACGTGGTTATGTAGATTTTTCCCTACGCCTGGTAGGTCATGGATCACGGGCACGTTGACTTTCTGCAGCTCCTCCTTGGGACCGACCCCGGAAAGCAGCAGGAGCTGAGGTGAATTTACGGCACCTAACATTAAGAATATGGAAGCTACCGTAGTTTTGCTAAACTGTCAATTAACTCACCTCCCGAAACGATAACCTCCTTGCTGGCATAGATAATCTCCTTTTTGCCGTCTATCAGTACTTCTACACCATACGCTTGCTTCGTGGTGGTGTTGATAAGCACTCTGGTAGCAGTGGCATTCATTAAAATATGCAGGTTCCTCCTGTGCTTGAAGGGTCTTAGGAAAGCCCTGGAAGTGCTGAGTCTGGAACCGTTTCTGTTGGTAGTTTGGGCAATGGCAAAGCCGGTATGGTAGACTCCGTTCAAATCCCTCGTTGGGAAACCTTGAAAATGCATACGTTACTGTTAGAGTTAGAATACCCAGATGTAAAAGACGTACCTAGTTCTTCAGCTGCTTTTAGAATAGCCTTTGACAGCGGTGGATGGTAGGGGAACTGGGACACTGTTAACAATCCTCCTTTCGAATGGTAACCCCGATCCATGTCATCGATCTGTTTGTTATCCTCGCTCTTCAGGAAGTAAGGAAGTACCTCGTTGTAGCTCCATCCTTCGTTGCCAGTCTCGGCCCAATCGTCGTAGTCCTTCCTCGAGCCTCTGATGTACATCATACCATTCATTACAGAAGTTCCGCCCATAACCTTATGAGAGAGTACTATATTATTTAGAATGCTTTCATTTAAAAACTAAGTAGTGTAATAGAAAGTGCTTAGTCTGCATATCGAAATCGGTCCATGTTAGGTGAGGAATTGACAAATGATTTTAGCTAACTATCAGGATTTGTGCATATAATTCAATGCAAGGAGGGATGCCTCTGCCTTGTGTGTTGTTTGGTGCCTTGTTTCTTGCAAATCCATCAGATTGTTGTCACGTTTAGTCGACAAGTCTATAAATCTGTTTGGATGTGTTGTAATAGTTTCGATAACATGTGAATCTAGAAGTGTTTCGTACTAGCAGTGGTATGCAGTTGACCGCTTCATAGAATTTTGCAATGGTTGGTAAAGTGCGAGACCAGTTTGTAAAACTGTTGCTTATTTAGTAATCTCGGGAGACCTATAATCGCAGCTGGTATTTATTTATGATACTGCATCACGTTCGTAATGTCAGTAATGTCACTGATTTTCCCAATACGTTTATCTGTTTTTATAATGAGATGAAGGTATGAGGAGGAGGTACTGTTAATATTGGGTAAAAAAGCAGAAGTTGGAAGTCGAAATGGACAATCGATAATTGACTACTTTAGGAAACTCTTCGCTGACTACTTTAGGATACTCTTAGCGGGGTCTTATATGATACGATGTGGGTGTTTACAATTCTAACACGTTGAATAAACAAACGTCTCAGTACTTGTGACAACTGATTCATTTAGAGAAGGTTAGCCTGCATATTAGTGGTAAATTTACCATGTCTCTTATGTCAAGTTTCATATTTTTCTAAAATATTTGTCCTCTTTTTGTT
The DNA here is from genome assembly GCA_964058915.1 of Tetropium fuscum. Lineage (NCBI taxonomy): Eukaryota > Metazoa > Arthropoda > Insecta > Coleoptera > Cerambycidae > Tetropium > Tetropium fuscum. The sequence goes on along the minus strand of CAXKVY010000072.1, from coordinate 928,533 downwards.
ACAAAAAAAGTACTGAGCGCGCCTAAGGAAGTTTTTTCTTAATGAAGATTCCATATATTTTTATTTCTGTAGGATAAAAATTAACGGGTATAATATAACTGTTAGAAGTTTGCATTATAGTGGGCGGACAACCCCTCCCGAACCCTTCAACCCTTTACCTTTTGAATATGAAGGTAAAATGGTTTTTGAATGGACGTTGTAGCTTCAAAATTGAAGGAGTTATGGTATAAGATTCACGAAGCGTAAATGCACGAAAGCACGGTTTCTGAATGTTTTCGATGTGTTGGAAATTGTGCTGAATGTGCCGAAAATATTCCCGATAACCACACAAATTTATTGTACCCTCTTTGTCAATCCTATACAAAAATAAACATACTCAAGGCTTCCACAGCTACAGCGATCTATCATAGCTGCACACATTCATGCATAAATATTGGACCGAATATTTTGATACCATTAATATTAGATATATCTATTATGAATAATTATTTTACTATCGACACCGCCACACTCGGCACTAACTAGAAATTAATGGAAATTTTAAATACCTCGAGATTTCTCGTGGGAACTCGAGACGTATATTATTTAAGCGAAGAAACAGTGGGATGACTTATCACAGCAACATTTTACTTGGGGGTATACATAATAGACCTGCGTAAAGTCACACATTTCCCTGATAGAGGAAACGATGGACCACGAGAAGATAAAATTTTGAAGGGAACGTGTTCAAAAGCAGAAATATGGAACCAATTCAGATTACGCTAAATATTGACCAAAAGAAGATAATTTATTATGTTATGTGGTCTTCGTTACCTTCCCCCTAGGCCAGTAACACTTCTGTTCGTTTTCTGCGAGACAGGCTTGAGGCTCCGGTTCCGTCTGAAATCCCCAGTCTATATCCGATCCAATAAAGTTCAAAAACATCGAAGGCACCTGCGTACCAGTCGGCTCATCCATCCCTATAAAAAAAAACAGCATCAAAGACCGATCTTCAAACTTAAGAACTCGCTGCTACTCACCCGCTTCAATCAGTAACACCCTCCATTCCGGAATCTCGGAGAGGCGGCTTGCCACCACCGCTCCCGCACTGCCAGCGCCCACTACGATAAAGTCGTATTCCGGGAACAGTCTCGTGCTCTCTGGCCTGCCACAGGGGTCCTCGAGGTCGCATTGTGACCTGAGGAATACCTCCAAGAGACCCATGAAGAGCATGTACTGGGCCCCGCCGCAGGTCGAGGCCAGGGTAGGCCCCGGCTGGGACACCGGGCAGTTACAAGCCATCTGAAATGAAATACAACACAGTTAGACAAGTGAATATTATTTATGTATAATTTCGGCATGGAACGCTGTCCTATAGATACAGCGTTACGCAATAAAGCACGTGAGCTAGCAGCGGGCATTCTTTTACCCTCTGGTAGTTCCATTCAAATCGATTACGTCGCGGTAACCATCTAGAATACCAGCTCATGAATGAACGAAACTTCACGCAAGAGTACCCTTAAAATTGGTTGCGTAAATTGGGCGGTTGTCAACAATATTGGGAATAAGTTTAAGTACAATTTAGTTGCGCTTATTTACTATTGTTGAATAATTTTTGGCTAAGGGTGGAGGGGTTGGTGGGACTAAGCGAAGCGATTTACTAAAAACAATGTATTTAGAAGGATTTTATTACATTCTGGTGACTAAATTTATTAATATTCTGGTGAAACTTGCGAAATATTGGGAAATATTTCGTAAAATATGGATGTAAGAAAATGTTGCAGTGCATAATGGGGAAACATGCCAGTGTGACTAATTCCCTTAATAACTGTGTTACATGGGTTCTATCAAGGCCAATTTCTTTAAGTGCAGTTATGGTAAATGCCTAATAAATCAATTAAAGTGTGGGAGTAGAAAAATATTTTCGAGCAAAAACCTCCCGGTGCAACAAGTTGAGCGCCATGCAGATATCGACTCACAAGTCTTCTGTAGCCCACGGGATCACAGAGCACACATCACTTGGCTTACTACAACCTATTCTAATTTAATAGGTAATATGCACTAAATCAACCAGGCAAATATCCTCCGGCAAATCAGTGATTTAAACCGTTTCAAATTAGGCATTGTCTACAGCTTGTTTGTATTTCAAATTAATTAGGCATAGAGACGATTCATCTTCTATTTCTGGATGTTCTGATTAATGAAGGAGATAGGAAATAGGAAGTACGGGGATGGGGTAGGCAATTCTAAAATTTTCTAAATGTAATTTGCAAACTTATAAAAAATGGAGTAAAAACAAAAGGCGTCGAGTTATCAAGGTCGCACAGTGTATTTTACCTTTAACGGGGTTGATAAAATATGTTGTTGGTTCCACTACACTAGAGTCCTAAGAAAGGCAGTGGCGTCTCATTATAGTTACAAGAGGCGACAACCTTCGTTTAAAATTTAAAATTTTAAAATAAAAATTTTCTCTACCTGCCTTTTTTACATTATTCAATAAGATGCATAGCTAACAGTATAAAATTTAGATAATTTAAGTGGAGTGAAAATTTGGAAAACTGCAATTTGCAGATGCCTGTTCCCAGTGGTGCCCCAGTGACCTTGAAAATTAGTAAAAATACCCATTTTCTGATTTTTTTAAATCAATATTTCTATTTCGTAAGTAATTCTCTACAATCTGAAAATCCGTATGTAAAAAGTTTTTCAAATAAAATATGTTCGAGTTCCTTGGTAATTAGAATTTTGTGTCAAAAAACGTCGAATTCGGTAAAATTGAAGAAATTAAGATCAAATTTTAAATTATCAAGAAACTCAAACATATTATATTTAAAAAATTTTTTAAGTACCCATTTTCAGATTGATAGAATCATTTCAAAAATCGAATTATTGATTTAAAAATATAAGGACCAGATAATGGGCCTTTTCATTTTCAAGGTCACTGGGGCACTACTTGTTAACCGTTTGGTTAAAAAGTTGGCACTATCTGCTCTTGCTTGCGTTGGCATCGACGACAAAATGACAATGGAACTACTATGGCTGAATGACCTGTCTATATCTTTTAGTACTATAGTAAAAATATATGACGTCACCACTTATTTTCGCGCATTTTATTTTCATCTTTTTTAGTCCAAACATAAATGCTGGATCCGGGCCTGCTTTAACCTATCATTTCGTTGGTTTCCTTTCCTTCATAGATTAAATATTTAATTAATTTAAACATAACAATTATTTCACCCATTCGTCATGTATTTGGCACCTTATTCCGAAATCAAATGTGTGAAATTATTGCCTAAAGCTCATGAAAACATACTTTTACTGATGTTACTTTTACTGAGACTGACGTCCGCTGATGATCGAGAGGTTACATGTCAACCACTAAAGGTAGTTATGTCATTAGGTCAACGTTACGCTAGCTCTCTACGGGGTACTGTACCTACGGCACGAGTACTTAGACAACGCGATCTCTTGATCACGATTTCTATTTCCCAATGCGTTCTTATATATCTTTGAGTTTGTTTTGTATAAACCTAGTTAGTCTACGAGTCTCTGTTATCACCTTTTACTTAGTAAAATTCATCAGCTTTCGCACCTGTAATAAGGAATTTTATAATTAGGTTTATTTATGTTAATCCTTATGTTAATCCTTGTAATTTTTTTATGTTAATCCTTCGTAAACAAACCTCGAAACAAAACACAAACGCACTGCGCTGCACTGTTACTGCGATGCTGCTCCCCTAGCGGTGGAATTCTGCACCTGTTGATTTGCAATGGCGTCGAATATCTGCTTCGGCATCTATCACGATTCAAACTTCTTCAGGTCACCTATTTTACTCACTCTGCTGCAGGAAACCCCGTTCTTTGTGTTTGTACCCCCTTTGCCTTGTTTATCTTGTAGAAAATTTTATTTGTCCTTACTTGAATATCCCGAAAAATACCTTGAAGCCTATCTAGGACACCCAAGATATCTTCTGTCCACTAAAATCGCAGTACAATTATTAATATTCTTGAAATTTTACAATGCAACGTTGCTCTATTAACTTATTATTACTTTGGTGTTTAAATTATTTTACTTTGAAATTGCTTAACTTTTATTATAACAAAGCTTACCACGCAGCTACCTCGTTGGGTGCTATTTACGTTCTCCTTTAATTTATTATACCTTCTTACGGAAGTACAAAATAAAAACAAACCTCAACAACTATTTTCTGACAAATTGCGAATCACTAAAATTTATTATTTTAATGATTACACAGTGCACCTTCATTTAAGACACTTTTATATAGTTCGTACATTAATCTTGTTCATTATATAATTACTATTTATTTATTTAGTTATAGTAGCTGAGTAGCTTTGCCAGCAGTGCTCGATGTTACTACTTCTAGGTTATCGACGTCGATAGCAAGTCCCGTATGATATCCTCGTATTGGAATATCATATATAAATGCTAATGAATATAAAGAATAAGCAGTATACAGTATGTACACTTTTTGCCTCCCCTACACTTAGCTTCTATTATCAAGATATTATTTACACGAGAATCAAAATTCGGAGTAAAAACTTTAAACGGAGAAAATTAATGGACACGTCATTGCAAAACAGACTCAAGTCACAGTTCAACTTCAGCATTATCACAAATAAATTATAGAGTGCCTCAAGGTTCCGTGCTTGGACTTTGTGTATTGCCAATGTATATAATTGACTTAAACAATGATGGGCTTCTCTCTAAATAGCGACACGTTATTTCGGCGGTAATTAATTTCAAAATTTCCGTTTCAGTGACGTTGTTTTATGTAAGCCAGGGAGTATAGACGATGATGCAAATGATTTGTATTCCAGGTACGTATCAAACTGAACACATTAAAATGCAATTGTGAATCGAATAACCAATATTGCAAAACCGGGTTCAGCGATCTGAGAGTCGCAAGAATGTTAAGTATAATAATTATATAAACAATAAATTCCCTTGTTAAGGAATCCTAATGTATGTTATTTATTATTTGCTGGTACTGAAATACGCGAAATCCCATATGAATTCTCTTACATAATTAAATTATAGATATATGTACGCAATTATTATACTAATATTATTATTTTATACAGGTAGTTCATGTACATGCGTGTTATTAAAACTCTGAGATAATAACTATGTTTGCGTTAATTAATAGTAATGATAATATTGATAAGGCGGGATAAAAAATTAATTGAAACAATATCACGGTTAATTGTGATGATATAATTTCGTAATCTATAATTGCTTGCATTCTAACTGACATTTGATTTGTTAAATCCATCATTTACAAGATTACTAAAAAGTTTCTAAAGATATTAATATCAATATAAATGTGTTGTAATCGGATATATAAACCAGCGGACAAAGATGATGCATCGCCTACGGTTGTATACTTTGTTAGCACCTCAGGATGTGTTTGCATTTCAATTGTATACACTATCCATCAGTGGCGTGCAGGGACATTTCAAATAAGGGAAGTACTACAGACAGTTGACTTGAATTAGTCACATCGGTTGTTTCTAGAACAATAGTAATTCAACGAGTCTGTTCAAATTCAGATTAAATTTGGTTTAAAACAATAGCGACATTACCTGAATTTAAACAATTGCACTAAGTGATTTTTAAACCACTATACTAAGGTCTTTAAAGTTTCATCAATAAGTCATTTCAATATGTTTCTATTTTTATCACTTTTACGGACTTGGTATATTTAACTAAAATCATTGCATATCATATTATTTATATCCATGAAATATTCGTTCGTAGTCGTGTTTACTCGGACATGACGTTCTTGTTTCATACAGGAACATATACAGCTCATAAATTATGATGTGACTATTTAAAAATTATAATAATTACACTAGTTCCAGTTCTTTTCCAGTAACAAAACTATTGGGCTATTTAAATAAAACACAATGTTACTAATTTATTAGATTTAATGATAAAATATCATCTTGAATATTACGTATTAACAGAGCGACTAGTGAACGAGTAGTATATCTTATATTCGTATATAGTGGTATTGGAAAACTGTTTAGATTATATCCATGACTGAAATAACCTTGGCACATAAAGCGCCGCTTACAAAGTATAAACAATGGCGTTATTACTGAGGCGTTTTAATTTTTGTTTATTTATAATAATAAATTCAACAAAACTGGGTTTTAAATAATGCAGTTTAAATACAATAAATTTAAGTATGTGCTTAAAGGGAAGCACTGCTTCCCTTGCATCCATGGACGCACGCCCCTGTTATCCACAAGGTAGCTCATTATTTTTAGAACTTCTAGAGGCTTTACAAAGTCGACTACAGTTGTAAAGATATCGCATATCAAATAGCATTCACTCTCAATGCTTCACTGCTTTGTCTGTCAGTTTATAAAGCAATGAACTTCATTTTACACTCATTAAAACTTGATATTTTGTTTATATTTTGCGGATAAATGAGGTTGAATATATAAACGATTTTGGTACAATTAAATATTTGGAAGTATGTTCTTGGGATTATCGGTCATATTAAATTAAAACTTTTATTTACCTACGTACGTTTCGGTATATTGATCATCATCAGGGACTACAGTTATTATATAGTTATCAAATTATAATACTTTTCGCAGAAATTGCAATTGTTGTCGGAGAGCGAAACGTTTACCATTGTGTTGTTCGTCGTCGAATTATAAAGAAGTTCCAAAACACGTAAGCCGTGTATGTACGGATGCCGCGTTTTTCGGTAACACGCCATCTCAACAACGAAATATTCCCTATTGTTTTGGAGGCAAATCCGATAACAAATGTTTCCCCAGTGGCGTCCCAAAAAATACAAAAAATATATATATAAATAATAAAAAAATGACAGTTTTTCTACTACATTAAGATAGCCATGGATTTCATAAAAATCGATCAATATAGCCTAGCTATGGGCAGAGAAATGTATCAAACGGGCATCTGTCTATCATTCATTCATAAATCAGTCTCTTTAGCGCAGCGGGAATGTTATTGAATTGAATTGGATTCAGTGTTTTATTTTATAATAATGTATTTATTTATTTTATTTTATTTTATTTAAAAAAAAAAAAAAATGGCGGATACAAAATGGCGGACAATCCTGTTTATGAACCGATTTGTCTCAAACTTGAAACATTGCAGTGTTTAAGGTCACTCAATACAATTTTGGACTCAAACTTAATAAAATTAAAATGGCGTTTCCAAAAATGGCGGACAACCGAATTTATGAACCGATCGGAATAAAAATAAAAATAGGTAAAAAACTTTTAATCTAAACGGTTTTATTTTAAATCATCAGTTGTACTAAAAACTAGAAAATAATTAGGAGACAAACCCGGAAGCGCCTCAAAATCGCGATCTCGGAGTTTTTGGAGTGTCAGATTTTTTTTGTCAAAATGAATATCAAGATGACTGCTCGAAGACAGAGAATATTTATGTCATTTATGGTCCGATTCCGAGTCCGGGTCCGGGTCCGGGAGAATTGGGTCGCATATCGTGTATTTTTTGTCAAAATAAATATTCAAGATGGCGGCTCCAAGATGGCCGATGTTTTCATCGTCACATTCCACTCTAACTCAGTTTCTTGGTGTTTTCGGTTTTTGGGGTAGCAGGTCACCATTTTTTTGTTAGAATATTTGTAATATTCGAGATGATTTTCGCAAGATGACTGCTGAACTTGCGATTTAAGGCAATTTAATTAACGTAACATTTCATGTAACATGGGTTTTCGTTCTTTTTCAAGGCTTTTTATATTGTTAAAGTTATGGTTATTCGTATATAACATGGGAAAGAGATATATAAATACAAGAGCGAAAATGGTGTGCACTTAAAAATGCAAGTAAACGACCCGGTTTATGAATGATATTTTCTCCTTAATTATAGCTAGTAGGCTATGATTTATTCTGTTTTCATTGCGTAATAAATACTAATAATGACAGCGGCTAAACGTACGGCCGCTCGCAGCATTTGACTGCAAAAATTAGCATTTCTGGATTTAATTACGCCAACTGGGCTTTCTTGCTCGGCTAGACATAGGCGTACGCGGGGACTTCCCCCAGGGGCAAAACTTGTAGGTATTTTTGTACTTACGACTGTGATTCTGAATACCCCATAACTAATAATTTCGTGATTTAGAATACGAATGCAGATTCGAATAACTGTGGGCAAGGAAACGAATAAAAACAAACGAACAAATTATTTCTGATTGACGCAGACAAAATAATTAGTTCCTGCTTATTAGTAGGTATATATCAAATATCAGTTTTTTAGCTCATGAATGCAATACTGGCATGATATTTACATAAGCTCAAGGTGCACGAATTGAAATGGGTTATAATAATAGGTGTAACAGAATTAATGTTCAGACATTAGTTTACCATAAAAACTGTGTCTCTTTTTTAATGTAATAAAATAACACCCAGTATTTATCTATGTAGTGATTTGTGCTGTAAATAGAAAAGTCATGTGCCATGACTAAAATGATAGAATGAAATGAGGAATATCATTGATATCCAATTTCCTCTTGACTAAGTATATGTCTGTTTAAATATTGAAATAATGGAATAACTCGTGTGAAAGGTCGGACACTGTAGGAACTGTGTTGTTTCCTGTATAGTTAAAATATATTCTTACAGATTTTTTTGTTGTGTATTATTTAATTGATATTACTGCCGTATATATACATGTATATATATATATATATATATATATATATATATATATATATATATATATATATATATATATATATATATATATATATATATATATATATATATATATATATATATATATATATATATATATATATATATATATATATATATATATATATATATATATATATATATATATATATATATATATATATATATATATATATATATATATATATATATATATATATATATATATATATATATATATATATATATATATATATATATATATATATATATATATATATATATATATATATATATATATATATATATATATATATATATATATATATATATATATATATATATATATGATAACTAATAGGGTATTTTCTCCAATAAAAGTCAGGATAATACAAAATCAATGTATTAGTTACTGAGTACAATGATTCGGATCTAATCGACTATCGACTTAGGCTCGACGGTACTGTACTGCGCTGCGCCCCGTCTTTATCCCTCGAATCTCGGCTCGCCCTTCCTGACGTGGCTTAATCACCATGACGACACATGACGACTATACCGGGGATCCAAGGGGATACCGATAACATATATATATATATATATATATATATATATATATATATATATATATATATATATATATATATATATATATATATATATATATATATATATATATGTATATATATATATACTAGCCGACCCGACAGACGTTGTCCTATTAAAACGTTATAAATCCAAAAATTTTAATTTTTTTAAAATAAAATAAATTGTTTGGACTGTTTTTATTGAAAAAATATGTTAAAAATTTTTTTTTAAACACTTGGCGCCACCACGCGTACAGTTCACAATTCGACCTATCAATTGCGTGAGAGTACAAACTTAGATGTATTGAGTACAAACTTAAAACTGTCTTAAATAATAGCAAAAAAGATCTTAATCTTAATATATAAAATATATATTTTTCATATTCATATATTCATATATTTTTCATATTCATATATACATATATATATATATATATATATATATATATATATATATATATATATATATATATATATATATATATATATATATATATATATATATATATATATATATATATATATATATATATATATATATATATATATATATATATATATATATATATATATATATATATATATATATATACTAGCCGACCCGACAGACGTTGTCCTATTAAAACGTTATAAATCCAAAAATTTTAATTTTTTTAAAATAAAATAAATTGTTTGGACTGTTTTTATTGAAAAAATATGTTAAAAATTTTTTTTTAAACACTTGGCGCCACCACGCGTACAGTTCACAATTCGACCTATCAATTGCGTGAGAGTACAAACTTAGATGTATTGAGTACAAACTTAAAACTGTCTTAAATAATAGCAAAAAAGATCTTAATCTTAATATATAAAATATATATTTTTCATATTCATATATTCATATTCATATATTTGAATATCGAATTTTCAACCTTTTATGTCTCAAAAATTAGAGAAAATATCTGATTTTCTAAAAAATAGTTGACGAAAATAATTAGCGTTCAAAGCAAATATCCAAAAAAGTCCATGTTTAACTATATAAAGAATGAAAAGAAGTGCAAACGTCTTTGATACTCGATGTATGTGGAAAAAAAGTATCTATTTTCGTGTATATATTTCCAAAAAAAACTAAAAACAGTTTGTAAACAATTCTACATTTTTACTACCTGGTGGAAAATAAAAGTAAATCACAGTTAACAAAAAATCTAATAATCTTAACCTTCCATAACTTTCGAATAACTAAAATGTAGTGATCTCAAATATGTATATCAAGTATGTGCCAAAAATATGAAATATCACAATTTAAATGTGTATTTAAAGATTCATTATTACTGTATTTGCTTTACTATTCATTTTATTATTATTATTCATATAAGTAGTTAAAATTTCTAAATTTCAAAAAATCCTCGCTCATCTCATGTCTAGAGTATTGCATAATTCCGGCGCTCGGCGCTGAAAAGCTGCGGCCTGCATTAGCACAGTATACATTCCTGTCGAACGTTCCCGATAACATCCGACTCCATAAGAGCAATTAGGGCGCAGCATATGTGCGACGTGCGGCTTCGACCGCTGACCTGACTCGCCGTTAACAGGAGTTTTGGAAGACTGCGTTTGTGTGGCTTTTATAATTCCTGTAATAGTGATACTTAATAATGAATTCCGCAAATAATATCATTCAAATAAATTTTGATAGGCTGCCATTAGCCGATAAACTTAAAATTAAAGAACTGGGGAGGCCGTTTTTCAAAAGACATTTATTATAAATCGGTCGGTTTTCAAAAGACATTTATAAAAAAAAACAATTGGATATGTGGGAAATAACAAATTTGTGGTATTGTTTTCCGTGCTTGCTTTTTTATAAAGCCGGCTCTAGAATGGACTGGGCAAGAAAAGGAGTTAATGATTTACACCATCTTCCTGAAAAAATGAGGAAACATGAATCGTCGCGTGACCAATTCTTGTACTGCCTTTGCTTTGCTCGGTAAGGTTAATATTATGTCTCAGTTAAGCTCTGCATACAGGGATAGTATTATTTCGCGTAATAATAAGGTCGAGAAAAATCGCCATATTTTAAAAAGGTTAATCAGTTGTGTAAAATTTTGTAGTGCTTATGATTTAGCACTTAGAGGTCATAATGCAAGTGAATCCTCTAAGAACCAAGGAATATTGAAAGAACTAATTAATTTCACTGCAGAGCTGGACAATATACTAAAAGAACATTTGCGTACAGCAATCGTTTTTAAAGGAACCTCAAATAATATCCAAAATGCGGTGTGAACAGAGGCGTTCAAGCTGAAATTATTCATTGTTATGCCCATCAATTAAACCTCATTATGCAGAAATCGGCATCACAAAATGCCAAAGTACGCGTGTTTTTCAATATTCTGTCGGCCATACCTGTTTTTTTTCAAACTCATCTCATCGTTGTGATGTTTTGCAAGAGATAATAATTAAAAAGTAACCAAGGGCGATAATAACTAGATGGAATTATAATATTCACACAGTTAATTTTGTTCACGAAAATCTTGAAAAGCTTGTAGAAGTGTTGGAAGAAATTGAAACCAGATGTGACAAAAGTGTTACTTCAAACGAAGCAGAATTTATATTTTGGTTAAAATTCTTCCATAAAATTTTGCCACATGTTCACATATTGTATAATCAATTGCAATTTACACTGCTATCATAAGACCAATGTTGGCCTATGGAGCTGTTGTCTGGTGGCCCAAGAGTTAACAGATAACAGCAAAACTCAAGCTAGGCCAGGTACAAAGAGTTGCCTGTCTGAGCATAACCGGAGCCATGCGAACAACACCAACGAGAGCAATTGAGATAATGCTGTGTCTTCCACCGCTAGACCTACATCTAGAAGTGGCTCTGACTACCATGACTCGCCTTAAATCCGTTGGCATACTACCAAATGCAAGCTGTGGCCAAACCAGAAGCCGCCTGTGGACTGAGGCTGTCAGAAAGATACCCCTTTTACAGGCATGTGCAGATGGTATTCCGCCTCGGCTTATCTTTGATAAACCTTACACCATACATACTACTGGTGAAGACGAGGCCGGCGTTGAAGGTGTAAACTATGTCTTCACTGACGGATCAAAGAAAAAGGATGGAGCAGGCTGTGGTATATATTCCAGGAATCTGCTACTCCGATGCAGCTGGACTATGGATAAAAATGCCAGTGTAGTACAAACAGAACTCGCTGGTATAACCATAGCCGCACAAGAGATTGCTCGCAGAGAAATAACGGGCAAGACAATAAGAATCTGCACAGATAGTAGACAATCACTACTGGCCCTGAAAAATTATAAAATAACTAAAGGATCAACATGGGAATGTCACCAAGCACTTGTGAGAGCATGTCAGATGAATAACATCTGCCTGTGCTGGGTCAAAGGACACTCACAATGCAACGGCAACATAGAAGCCGACAAACTGGCCAAGAAGGCAGCCAACCTGAGTATCCTTGGGCCTGGTCCTTCAAGTACGCTACCAGTTGCAGCGAAACTCCAATTAATAAAGGAAAACACCCACATAAAATTTAAGACGTTATGGGATGAAACAAGTAGCTGTCAGCTGGCCAGAAATCTCTTGAGATATCCCAGCGAAGAGACGGCGTGGAACTATCTGGCAATGTCCAGGGGTAAACTGCGATTTGTTACAGGAATCCTAACCGGACACTGCCGGGTAAGGAAACACCTCTATAACATGACACACCCATCTGCAGAGGATGTGAACAAGAAGATGAAACGATTGAGCATGTACTTTGCGAATGTCCCGCCGTGTCATCGACCAGAGAATCCATATTGGGGGAACGTTGGCCTTCTATGGCCAATTTGAGGGAAATGCCCCTGGGCAACATCATCACCTTTTGTACAACATTTGTCTGGTCGATGACCTATGGAGACATTTCCCTCACGGAGGAAGCACAAGGGGCCCAATGGGGCCTAAGTACAGCGGATCTCTGATCCGCACTCCGGACATATTCCAGATTCCAGATTCCAGAATCAATTGCAATCAAAAAATAAGGAGTTGCAAAAAGTTGCAAAAAGACCTACTAATTTTCGAGAAAAGTGTTTCTGACATTACTGATTCTCTTAAAAACATTTGTTGAATCAGTATATCCAACATCTAAAAGAAGGCGAATGGATGATAATTTTCGAAGTGTTTTTGCCAAAGAAGTTTGTTATACAATTACAGTACAAATGAAGAAACGCTTTTCTTACGGGGTCATTTACAAGCGGCTGATCTTTTTAACAAAGATAAATATTCAGTTTTCAAAAACTATTTTAAACTACCTATTATGTTCATTTTATCCGATGTTAAGCGAATCAAGATGAAGAACTGAATTGGAGGTAATTTACTCGAGAGAAGATTTAAAAGAAATTGTTAGAGCAATGAATCTTCTTTTATTTATTATGGAGAATAACCTTAGTGAAACATTTATCGAAACAACGAATATATTAAAAATTATCGTGACAACTCCAATGAGAACAGCCGAAGCAGAACGCACTTCTTAATGACAGACTAAATGCTTAAGCTTAATGACAGACTAAATGCTTTAGCTATGATGTCCATAAATCGAAATTTAGTGGACGAAATAAACAATTTTGATGATAAAGTGATGGAAAAATTAATTTCCATAAAGGACCGCAGAGCGGATTTTACTTTTAAAAAATGTCTTACCTACAGATTTTGTGTAGTTTAATATGTGTAAATATGTTGTTCTTTTTTTTCCTACTTATAAACAGTGTAACAGTAACTACCTACTTAGTGAAGTATTACTTATTATGTAAACTGTTCCGCTGTTCCATCTCTTCGTTTAGTTTTAGTTTAGAGTTATTTTCTACAAGGTTAATTTTCTACTTTTTATCTAAGGCGTTTGACCTTGACATATGCAAAAATTTTCGCCTACGGTGCTGTTTATTTTTATATCTCTGGCCTAACCTATCCTGGTGCGTCCATTTGAACTCAAACCCCACGACACGCCACTGATCTCTAAACTAAGACAACATAATTTAAAAAATCTTAATACTAAAAATCTTGAGCTGTAAGTCGATTCGATAAATTCGGGAAACCGAGACATAAGACATTCGGTTCATTAAGGTTCCCAATCCATATATTAAGCGGCAGATAAGGTGTATATAAACAGTCTGGGGATAGTCGAATGGCCACGTTTTGATTATTGAAATTCTGGGAAATTAGGCTTCGGAACAGAAAATCTCCCGATCGGAAAAATATTGCAATTCAGCATTGCTAGCGTGGGACCGCAGATAGTGAAGAAAGGGCAGCTGGTTCTTGGGCGACATAATGGACGGAAGCTCAAGGCATCGGTGAGTGTTTCGAGCGGACTTACTAGTTTTTGTCTTTTTGAAATATTTGCAAATTACGATTTAATTTCGATTTAATTACCAAAATATCCCTAACCACTAGTGATATTTATATATTTTAATATTTTAATATTAAATAAGAATATTTTTTAAGTGTTTAAATTAACCAATAAAATAGCTAATTTAGACGTACACAACGAATCTGAAACTGTTGCAGACCCGTGGTATATCGAACCATAGAGAATATCTGAAATATTTGTTATTGTTCCTTATTCTTAAATGCATTCTTAAATGCATGCAACTGTGAATACAGTGTGGCTACTGGAGATCAGATGGTTCTCCATATAAAAAATAAACTACGAGTAAACAAAAGAGCAGAATTAATCAATTCCCGCAACCCAGCCACCTGGGAAGAAATAAAATACCTACTGAATTTGCATTTTGGTAATCAACGCGATCTCACTTCTTTAATTTAAAATTGGCAGCGGATTCATCAATAGGGAACATGACTAAAATTTTAAATATAAAAACAATACTAGAAAACAGAGCGTAACGTTGTAATAAAACGTGTACTTCATTGGTACGCAGAAAGAATTTACTAAGGAATTGTCCTTAAGAAATATGATGTAAAGGCTTGGTTTGAGTGTTAAACTCGCGGAGATTCAAGTAGGCAGTGAAATCACGGTTGTAGGGGGTGAATGTGTTGTTATTAGATAAATAAAAGGGTGGATTTTTTTAGCTCAACCAGAGAGACGCGCAGCGAAGGGCATTGTAAATTTATGTCGTTACACCTATTATAGAATTTTATGTGGGGGGACAGATAATATCCAAACACAACATTTTTTATTACAACATATTTCCATTAAATTTCATATCGCCACTACTGCCTACATACAGTGCGTATATTTCGTCACATGTAAGTGTCATATAAGAATGACAGTTACATAACCAATACCAGATATGGATTTAAAAACCGGCACACCATGTTCAGTTTCTACGTACACATTCATAAAAATATTCTAATATAATACCTATAAATCTCGCCTTACTGGGGGGTTAATAGTTTAACCAACAATTTAAACACTTTCAACGTTGTTGGAATCGATTATGTGTTATGCGAATATCGATAATGTACAGGTCGATACTGAATCAGTTCCATGTCGCAACCGCCATGCACACGACGATAAACTAGCTGATCCGTTTACCTTTAACTGCAACATCTTCAATCTAAACTTGACCTTTAGTGTTGCCATACCAGTGGATATAGTTCATCGATATTTTTTTACTTTCACTTCACGCATAGAAAACCGATTTGTGCAATTAGCAGTTTGCTTTGCTGCGAAAATTTCCTGAGCTAAATGATTTGGTATCAATAAGCTCGAGGCAGTTACGTAAGCGTAATTACTGCGTCCGAATAGTAAATATGTTATGTAAGGCATAGTGGGGGCAGTGATCGCACAGGTCAAGGTTTCTAATCGTGAGTTGCGCGAATTTAAGTAAGTAGGATCTAGCGAGGCGATCGATGCAGGCAACCCGGTTGTCAACTTTTGAAGTTTAATAAGTCTAAGATATGCATGTTTCCTATATCATTGTATAAACAGGAAAGGGCAGCATTTTTTTGTAGGTAGCCGAACAGAAAAAGTATCTTCAAATGCCGCAGTCATAGTATTTTATCGTTATCTTTTACTTCATCTTTGCCTGGCAATGTGTTTTTTTATCAGAAATTGTGACTCGTGAGTCGAATTGACAATTACAACATTCTTTAAATTCATAGCAACATCGAGCGTTCCTCAGTAACTGTTAATTTCTATGTAAACATCAACAATAAAAGTTAGAATTCTTTGCTTCATTGAAACTGGATAGGGCTGGAACCTTTGATGTAATTATAACACTCGGAGTAGTTTCCACAAACACCAAAACACTTTCACTTATCTATAATATCTATTCTATGATTGTTGTCAAATGCATGTTGTGCAACACTAGACTTATCTGTTCTTCCATATTTTAGATGAGCCATATGCTCTTTAAATCTGGTGTTAATTGATCGTCTCGTTTGTCCAACATATATTTTAGATCACAATCATTACAACTAATTTCGTAAATCTCGGACCTTTCATTTGGAACAATTTTATCCTTTGGATTGTCTAAGAGTTGCTTTAATTTATTACTCGACGAATGAATCGCTGTTATACCCACGTTCGTACGGGATGGATACATATTTTGGAGTCTCTATATCCTTTTGAAAGGTCGTAGAATTGCGAGGTGTGTCCTTAAATTTACGCTTCCTAATTAGTTTTTCAACTATATCTCTAGGATAACCATTACTCACAGCTATGTTTTAATTAACACTTTTTCTTTTTCAAACCTCTCATTACTGAGAGGGAAGCATAGTAAACGATGGACAAGAAAATTAAAACTCGCCATTTTGTGTTGATAGCAGTGGTGAGAGTCATTAGGGATATATCTAACCGTACTGGTATCTTTTCTATATATATTTTCTATATAAACTTTACAGAAGTGAAACGACTATTTAATTTGGAAATGAAGTTTTCTACATCCGCAATATTAGTGTCAAACACGGCAAAAATGTCATCCGCATATCTCAGCCCAGTCCTAGGAAAATACTCGAATACTTCTTTTGCTTCAGTTTGAAATCGACTCATGAAGACACCAGCAATGAAAGGCGATAAACAGTTGCCCATTGCTGTTCCTCCATGTTGTTCATAGAACTTGTCATTGAAATGGAAGCAATTTTGTTTCATACAAAGTTTTGTAAGGTTTATATATATTCTTCTATTACTTCTTTTCTATAGTTGTTTAATTCGAGTAAATCCTCAAGATAGTCCAAGGTCTGTGGAATGGGTACACTCGGAAATAATGAACAAACATCAAAGGAAATCAAAATTTCACCCTCTTGCAATTGAATATTCTTGACCTTATAAATGAAATCATTCGAATTTTTAACTGAAAAACTAGGCTGTGCAATGGGCAAACTTTCAAATTCCTTAGTCAACCATTTTGATAAGTGGTAAGTCGGAGATCCAATAGACGATACTATTGGACGCACCGACTTCCCTGGCTTATGAATTTTTGGTAGACAATACAATCTAGGTACGGTAGGGTTAGATACATGTAACTTGTTCTTAACAGGTGGAGTAATAAGGTCGTTACATGATTTGAGGACATTTTTTATATCAGTGGTCATTCTTGGTGAAGGGTTTCTAGTCAGTTTTTTATAAAGGCCATTACTAATTAGGTTGTTTACCCGTTCATAATAGTATTCTTTATCTAAAATAACAACTTTATTACCTTTATCTGCT
The DNA here is from genome assembly GCA_964058915.1 of Tetropium fuscum. Taxonomy (NCBI): domain Eukaryota; kingdom Metazoa; phylum Arthropoda; class Insecta; order Coleoptera; family Cerambycidae; genus Tetropium; species Tetropium fuscum. The sequence continues at coordinate 910,638 of CAXKVY010000072.1, read as the reverse complement.
TTTAAATAAAAACAAATAACTCTTTCTCGCGCAACCTTTTGATAATCTTTTTTTGACTCTTTGAGCATGACTTTCTATTGTCTACGTTATTAATTATATTTTTAGAAATTTGATTCCTGCAAGCCACTCTGACGAGACCCTTGGATGAATCCGGCAGATATTGAATTGAACTTTCAATCCCTGCCACGACATCATCCAAGATCTCATCAGGGGCTACAGCAAAATTTAGAAGGCCCTTGTTTAAAAGGTCAAGTTCTTCTTTCAAGTTCTTCTCGTCAAATGAGAGATTTGAAAAAGAAAAAGTATTAATTAAAGATATAGCTGTGAGTAATGGTTATCCTAGAGATATAGTTGAAAAACTAATTAGGAAGCGTAAATTTAAAGACACACTTCGTAATTCTACGACCTTTCAAAAGGACATAGAGGGTCCAAAATATGTATCCATCCCGTACGAACCCCGGTTTACTCATGGTTTGAGTAAGGTTTTCAAAAACGTGGGTATAACAGCGATCCATTCGTCGAGCAACAAATTACAACAACTTTTAGACAATCCAAAGGATAAAATTGTTCCAAATGAAAGGTCTGGGATTTACGAAATTAGTTGTAATGATTGTGATCGAAAATATATTGGACAAACGAGACGGTCAATTAACACCAGATTTAAAGAACATATGGCTCATCTAAAATATGGAATAGATATTAGTAATTTAAGATTAGTTAGAAATGTGACCAATAATAGACAGTTGGATGCATTTGAGAGCATAGAAATTGTAAAGTGTAATAGTAGTATGAATAGCGACAAGGGACCTATCCCGTATAGCCCGCTTTACGCGTTGCTTAGCAACCGATGATTGAAGCGTGATTAGTCACGCGTAAATTTGACGGTGATATCATACCGTAGCCCGCTTTACGCGTTGCTTAGCAACCGATCATTGAAGCGTGATTAGTCACGCGTAAATTTCACGGTGATATCATTAGTGACGTCACCGGAAAAATAGTATAAATATGGTAGATTTTGTAATTTAAGATTAGTTTTAATCGTCTCCGGATGATGCCAACTTGGTTGGCGAAACGCGCGTCGAGCGAAGTGAAAGTGTTTTGGTGTTTGTGGAAACTACTCCGAGTGTTATAAATTTCGCGTTGATTGATAAAAACATGTTCCTCTGAAAATCGCACCATTGTTCATATTCTAAATTATTTAACTTAAAAATAAGCTTCTTGTAAAGATTGTATGCTTGTATTTCAAGCATACTCCGTTTACTGTACATATAATTGATTTCTAAATCCAGCCATTTTTCTTTTACAAATAAAGCAACCTTATTTGAAATATTCGAACAATTTGGAATTTTAACTTGAATGAAACTCGGAAAAACAGAATGACGTCCACAGGATTTTAGACACCAAATATCAGAACCTATTAACCTAATTTTAGTACTGTACTTACGATACGCTTTATTGAAACATAATTTGTCAGTTAAAATAATATGTGGCCAAATTAATCTTGAGGTGAGTACAATAAATAAAGTTAAACTAGACCGTGGGTATTGTTATTGTGCCAAAAGAATTTTTAACCTCAATTTAAAAAATTACGCAATCAATATTAAAAAGCCCGGCATTCCATGGATAATTGTCTAATTAGCGTTAAATCGACCTATATATCTCTAATTCATCCTATGCAAATAGGAAGCATGCCTTTCAGGACACGATCATCATGACCTCGCCGTCATCTGCCACAGTGAAAGTGCCGATGCTTTCAGTACCATCAGATGCAATCTAACTAGCATTGTTGCATGTTGCTGCTGGCTTTGAAACAATAGAATTGCAACAACATCTTTCGCACCTCATTCGGCTGTGTTTAAGGCTAGTATATCACAATAAGGTGTTCGGTAACAGTCCATTTGAGTTAAGTTTTTTGATTAATTGGCAGATAACAGTGTAATTATATAAAAAGTTGAATGGGATGTGCAATACAGGAAGAGATTCGTGTGTTTTCCATATGCGTTACGCACTTTGCACTTCGGTTAGGGAATTTTGGACGAGATGTATTGTTGGGAAATCACATCCTAAAATAAATTAGTTTTGATGGCGGCTTTTAGGATGCCATTGATGAGATCGATCATAACATTGCGATGTTAGTTTCGATAGTAAACATTAGATAACATGTTTATGTGAATGTTGTGAGAGAGGCTTGGCGTTAATTTCTAGAGACAAGTTGTCAAGTCTATGTCATGCAAAAACGGATCATTTGAATCATATTTGATCCGCCTTTCAGAGAATATTGTAGAGAAACCTTTAAGCAAAAGACAATAGGATGAGTGACCTGACTGACCAGCATCTTCATATTGTTACGTTTTTACCGGGGCTCGATATTATATGGGATAATTAATTTCACTCACTCAACTTAAAAACTATTTATTTATTTTAACTAAGCACTAATTTATAATAAAACTATGTATATTATTTATTTCTATTCTTACACTACTTGGGTATATTTATAATGATTTATTTCTACTTTAAACTTTTCACTTAAACGCGTCGCACGGATATTTATTTATCACTGCCCTCCCGAACACATTGCACAGTATATCCCTTTTCAGGATTTTTGGCTTCTACCCTCCTTTTGGGTACTTTAGCCGGTTTTTGCTCATTGTTTGTTCCGCGTGCTCCTTTTGGCTATCCGTTTTTATGCTTGTTGTTACTCTAGCTTTGTGTGACGTACGTACGGTATTGGGAATTGGGATATGCGTGTTAATTACTCGTTTGTTATTTTTATTAGTAGTTATTTGTTAGTTTACAATATATAAAGCGGCTGTAAAAGCATGGATACAAATATCTAGTCTACGTTAGTATGTTATAGTTGGTCTTTCTTGTTGTGCTCATTTTTTGTTTTATTTTATTTTTTATGTTGTTCTCAGTTATATTTTTTCCTTTATTATTTTTTCTATTTTTCCCTTATTTTGTATTTTTTTATTATTATTACTTAGTTTTTATATTTTTTGGGTTGTTTGTTTTTTGGTTTTTTCTGTATGTATTTTATTTGCTATCTATCTATTGTTTTTTCTATTTTTTGTATTTTTTATTTTTTTCTATATACATTTTTGTTAGTGGCGGGGGCTAGGGGGTGAATGTGTAATTGTGAGATGGGTACTTTGGTGGTCTTAAAAATTTTGGTCTCATTGCCTGTATGATTGTTGGATTGAGGAGAGTGTCTAGTTTATGGATGAAGTTTGGCATGATTTTATCTGCAATGAAGTTATCTAAATATGGTGTGCCGGTTATTTGGTGTATGATTGTTGTCTCTATTTTTAGGTTGGTGTTTTTGTGTTTTTGTGTAATTATCCTTAGACATTTATTTTGAAGTACCTGCAACTGATTTTTCCTGATTTGGCTTAGGAACGGGTACCATACCGGGCTTGCATATGTCAGTAGAGGTCTGACATATGCCTTGTATAGTATTGCGCCCGTTCTCAAGCTAGCGTTCTTTAATATTGGAAATATCTGATTAATCCTGCCCCTGGTTTTATTTATCACAGTTTCTGAGTGTTTAATGAATGATAGTTTTCTATCGAGTTTTACACCTAGGTATTTTATTATGGGTATTGTCTTTACTGTTGTTTCATTTAACTTTATTCGTATGTCAGGTACGTCTCTCTTTCTGGTGAAAACTGTCATTTCTGTCTTTGTCTCGTTAATGTATAGTCCCCAGTCTGTGTAATATTGTACTATTTGTGTAGTCTGCTGTTGCATTAGTCTGTTTAGTAATGGTGCACTTGTCGTCGTCGCTATGGTTGCCGTATCGTCTGCGTATAATGCAACAGTTGTCCTGTGATCTGTTGGTCTAGGGATGTCGTGGGTATATAGGTTAAATAGGGTGGGTCCTAGGGATGATCCTTGTGGGACACCAGATGTTACCGGGCGCGGTTGTGAGCTTTCCTCATAGACTGTTACTACGAATATGCGATTTGAAATGTATGATTGTATAATCTTGATTATACGAATCGGAAAATTCGCGACGTGTAGCTTATGCAACAGTCCAGGATGCCAGACTTTGTCAAATGGTTTTTCGAGGTCTAGGGAGACAACCCCTGTATATCGACCTCGATTAAGATTGGTGGTAATGGCTTCACAGATACGGAACAGCTGTTGGTCAGTGGAGTGATAGGGTTGGAAACCGTATTGGAACTCGCTCACTACGTTATTTGCAAGAGCGAATTCCATTACTTTCCTTTGTATAAGTAGGTCTAAAATCTTGCTAATTGAGGGTAGTAGGTTTATGGGGCGATAGCAAGATGGATCGGTAAAGGATTTATTTGGCTTATGGATAGGAATGACCTTGGCTGAAGCTTTCCAGAATTGGGGATAGTGTGTAAGGGTTAAACAGGAATTAAATAGGTTTGTTAGGAACATGATTGCAAGGTAGGGTAGTTTTTTGAGACTGCCCTCCCGATCGCCGGAATCAGCTTATATACCTGATTTTATCGTTCTGGTCGCTTCGGGACCTTGCTATAAGTCTTCCCGAAACCAAATCGAACCTCGCAGGTATAATTCTAGATGGCCCCAGTATCCCTGCCGCAGGTAGGCCACTGTTTACTTAAGCGCGCTCCCTTCGAGCCTATTTTTAGATATCCAGCGGTGGCGCATTTGTAGGCCATAATCGTTACAAGATTTAAAATATAATCCTTGTACATCGTTGTACATCGAAGTATTAATTGACGCAGTCAATATTAACACAAGTAAGAAATCAAAAACTGCGTTAATTTATTCGAAGTACCCAATTACAAAATAGGATAAATAGGCCCTTTCCACTGAACTTTGTAAAAACAAAATTAACTGCAGTTTCCGCTATCTGTCCAGCATACCTAGATCACGAAATACATCTACATAAAAAAGGGCTCCACAGTTAGAATTTTTTCGATTGGTGTAATAGTTTTGAAGATTATTAACTGATGATATAATTATATGATGTGTATGTATTATATATTATATGATGACCAATAGAAAAATAATCACTAGCTTCCCTTACACCTAAGTAGTCCAAAGTTAATAATTAAATTCAGGGTCTTCCACTGCAATTTGCACCTCTACAAGGGTAATAATAATTATTAGAACGCCTTGTACTATGTTCAATTCAAATAAACGTAAACACGCGTTATAAACAATTTTCGAATACACGCATTGCAGATTGCATTTTATAATTTGTCTGGTTCATGCTTTCTAAACAATTCAGTTGTTATTTTAGTGATAGCTGGATCAAATGCATTGTATTTTACGTGCCATCAAAACCGAGTATATTATGCGGTATCCTGGACAATAAAAAAATAAAAGGAAAGCGTTAGCCGTTGCGTTAACTCAATCAATTTGAGATTTGCAACTAGTAAGTGATAAAAAGTAATAGAATAATAAAAAAAATAATTACATAGCAAGCGTATTAACCGAATTGTAATTACAATTAAAAATGATATGTTTTTTTATTTTTATGAAGTTGAAACTTGATTGTTATGAAAAGGACTTCTTCCTTGCTTACATACATTTTTTTTTAAATTGACAATTGGATATTTGAATAAAACGTTTCAACATTGAGATATTTCTTCAGTGCCGTTTTACTTAAAATTGTACCTATTGAATCCAAAGCAAAACGCTTAGATAAAGACGAGCGACCTTTTAGTCCATTCGCTCTATTGCGAAAATAATTCCATATAAAAAAGTTTAATTAATGACATTTAAAGCATCGTATTCTACAAATCTAATCTTACACAATTGGCATATGAATGTAGTATAAGCTGTATGCCAAAACTACAGGGGTATAGAATTATTAAATGTAGCCAATAAAATATTGGCTAGCTATAAAAAAAACCGCATGCAGCACAGTACACGTGATAGAAGCGAATACTTCTTTACCGATTATCTGAGAGAATGAGAAAGAGAGAAAGATAGAGAGAGATGGGGGACCGAGAGGGGAGAGAGAGAGAGAGAGGTATTGACCATATTTCTCACGAAGAAAGTCAAGTAGTGGCAAGAACGCATCCTCCGCAAAATGATCATTCATTTGGATCAGATTCGAAAGCCCAATCCAGATATATCCAGCAGGATATGCATAAGTAATATTGTATTCTGGTTAATTCCGATTCTGTCACGATCGTTTATAAATTATATCAAAACTGCTTTCCGATTTAGAACACTTGTGGGGGATCGTTGCCCAAGTCAAAGCTGCATTCGCTATCTCTGTTTCTCATTATATCAAAATTGCTTTCCGCTTTAGAACACTTGTGGGGGATCGTTGCCCAAATCAAAGCAAGACTAGAGTGGTTTAAGCAATGGAACTGAAAGATAATCAAATTCTGTCAGAGTTTTGAAACGGTACAAGGCTTACTAATACAGACACTAGCTATCGTTCTGTATTTTCTATCTGTCTAGATCTGTCATTTGCAGAGTCAATTTTAAGGTTTACGATACAAGATTTTTCAGGTTATCACCCTTGAAAATGGCCAGTTTTTTCTTAAACCTTTTTATATGGTAAACATAGGTCTAATTCATGTGATATATATGTAAATTAATACTAAATAATGAGATTAAGATAAATATAAATACTAGACGAATGTGATTGGTTCTTATATGTTAGCAACAAACTAGAAAACACATGTAACTAACTATTGTTTCTGTGAAGTGGATTTCCTTAACAACTGATAACAACGCGGGGGAGTTCAATAAAAGGCACACAAGAGGTAGCCACGCATAATAAGTTAAAATAGGTAATAATTTCCAGAAAATCCAATTGTATTGTTTAAAAGTTGTGTCAGATTGGCTTACATATGTTTCCAGATGGTTTTATCATTATAATACGAAAAATTTAAGTAATTTTGTGTTGCACAAATTTTTATTGAATTATGCTATGCAGTTCCCTAGTAAATTCAATCAATGGCTTCATATTTGTTTCAAATAGAAACTCAATAAGCTCAAATAAATCAACGAGTTTTGAAATCTTCAAAGAAGTTCCAATCAGTGCTACGGTAAATCGTGTGCAGCCGAAATTGAGATAACAACAGATTCCAGCAATCGACATTGCAGTCCAGCTTCATCACAGCGCCACTAGAGGTCAGCATATCAGTGGTGTAGTGAAAGTTTAGTTTATCAAGTGCTTTGGGATCAACTATCTTATAAGGCAATGACAGCCCAATATAAATACGTCGATTTGAATAAAGCCTAAAAATCTTTTCTACTTATAAAAGGAATATTGTAAATAGAGGATTTAATAGTCCATGTCTTATAAAACTTTAAAGAATTTTTATAAAGATTTATAAAAATTTCCATATACTAAATTGATGTCCTTTTGTTGATGAGAACTAATTTTTTTCTTCTTAAATGCTAAATTGACTCTAGATTCATATGTAATGTTTATATCACATAACAAGATTAAACAAATTTTTGAGAAAATTATAACTTTTGACAATAATTTTAGTAAAATTAATTTGTAATAATTCAGTTTATTTTGAACCTCCTCTGAGCTAAGTGAATTTCATGATCTAACGTATTTTGTGAAAATCAAATTATAACTGTGATAACTGTGAAAACACAGGTGTTTTTATAGTATCTATATAAAACCAAGATAAAATTTAATAATTGTTCGTAAGAACTGGCGCCCATTTTGATAAGAATTTTCAGGATTATTAGCCATATAAGTAAGTATGTATCTACAAACCAAATTAATATCATGTAAAATATATATCTTTAAATATTTTTAACATCTGTTTGTCAGAACTGTCTCCACTCTATCTTCATTTAAAGACGTTGTAACAAATTCTCTCATTTCTATACTATATCTCTAAAATAAAATATCGAAACAGCACAATTTGTCATTATTCAACGAGGGAATATTAAACATTATTATTAAAATAAAAACAAATATATAATAAACTAAAAAATAAAAAATACAAATCATCACAATATACATATGTATATATATATATATATATATATATATATATATATATATATATATATTTATATACATATATATATGTATATATATATATATATATATATATATATATATATATATATATATATATATATATATATATATATATATATATATATATATATATATATATATATATATATATATATATATATATATATACATATATATATATATATATATATATATATATATATATATATATATATATATATATATATATATATATATATATATATATACACTGTATTCACTGTGAAGTTCCCTAGTGCATATAAAAAAGTAGCCGGTTGTAAAAACTCCTAGGAATAGGAGTGTCTTATGTCGTTTACGTATCTACCTTCGAATTGGCAAAAACAGTCGTACAGTTTTTCTTCAACATAAATCACCAAACAAAATTTTACTCGATCGAGAAGTAGTTGACCTTGGAAATTTATCAATTCTTTAATTCTATTAATTGTTATTGCGTTATTAATTTTCTGTAATTGATTACCGTTAAAACTCTTTGTACGCAAACCTAAATTTAACAGAGAAATAATATGGTATCTATATTACCCGTACCTACGTCGGTTTAGTTTGCAGCTGATCGAAATAGTTTAATATAATCATACCAAAATCCATTGATAAAAAGTGTGTCAGTGTTAAATAACAAAATCAATTATCTGAGATTAATGGTCGTTTTTTAATCTGATACTCTAGGGTGTTGACCTTCTATTAATCCGTTAGAATACTTATTTCTTTAATGGACGACACCATCCATAGTATTTATTAGTACAATTAATTCAATTTTCTTTTTTCAAGTTTTATACTTTTATTACTTTTTTATGAAAGTGAGTTTGCAGATACAGTTGCCGTGTATCCCGAGTTACGATCTTATTGTTAATTTGTAAATAATAAATAATATTAATTGGAGATCATTGCTAGATCCGCCACCATGAAAAAGTGATTTACTTTTTACATTTTACTGTTGTAAATTAAATGGTTCTAACTGCTAACTATTGAGGCCTCTTCTTTATTCATCACTCTATACATGTACATACTAATTTAATATTTAAAAATTATGCAATACCACCATAGATGATACCAATCAATAATCAATCTTTAACATCCTCGTGCTCATCGGAGTTAACAAAAGTTTAGTCAATGTTTATGTAACCTAATATGCGTAAGTTTGTTTCTCAAATCATTAATAACTGACGAAGTTTTGATGCATATACGTCGTAAATTAGACAATTATTAATTTGGTTTGTTTGTGGATTCGATGACAAATGGCCTGGTCGTCTAGGTCTAGACAAAATCATTTCAGCAGTAACTACAAAAATAAAGTATCCAGTTATCCATGCCCAGTAACCGTTAACTTTATCTTCGAAATCTTGACCTTTAAAGTATGCTCGTAGCCACTCGAGCTGAACACTTTTTGTCGGTTATTATACGGATGCTGTATCGAATTACTTATTTTCTTCCGGTGAAGATTACTATTAAAGCATGTCCCATGAAACGTTACCCATATCGTTTTCCTTCTTCTTCAAATAAGCCGTATGTTATCGAAATGAAACGTTCTGAAGACTCTGATCGCATTCTCCTAGCGTGATAGTCGCAAGTAAAGAACGAGCGGTGCTAGGTCAATTTTATATAATCAAGTAGGATAACAAATATGTTGTGATGACGTTAAATTTATATAAGAATTCGGTGGGAATGTTCGAGGATCGTCTGAAAAAAAACCCCTCGTGACTAATTAAGCAAAAGGCAAACATTTTAGCATGTCCATTGTTAGTTAAATACCATCATTCATTATTGAGTGTTTGTATAAGGTAACATCTTTTTTTGTAGTAGTATGACGAGGAAATATAATGAAGGTCGCTCTTGATTTTAAAATAACCCAATCTATGCTATGTCTCCTTATCTATGCTATAATGCAGAGGAAAAAGCATAGGTATCTTCTCACTTCTTAGGCGCATTTCAAATGCAGAAAATATTGTGAGATTTCCAAAATAGCCAAGAGGTATACAGACTATAAGAGAGCAGACTTAACTCGCAGAATTTAAAAAGAGCAGAGGGGAAACTAGACCTTGTACCTCGAGACGTAGGCTATGAGCTGCTCCTCGAATTGCCCTATATATATCCTACTCCAACCGGTTAATAATCTGACCATAGGAGATCCGAAATACTGATGATCTCACATCAGCTACCCCTCTTTTGCGACATGTCTGCTTTTATATATATGTTGATATACCCCGCTAACGGCCGCGTGTTCCAGACCGGTTATCGGTTTGCAGTTTTATGTGTCAGATAAACCTCCTTTTTGCGGGATACGTTCTCAATACGCTAAATTAATATACCATAAGGAATAATAAATTGTCAGTGGATTTATTAGCTCTGATAGCTGTTTGTTGACTAATGCGAGAAAATGTGATTTTGAAGTTACACAACAGATACAACGCAACGTACATAAATCTTTAACTGAATTATTATTAAACTCTGTACCATGATCGCACTGTATGCGCATGGTGATCCGTAATGCTGAAGATATACGAGAAGTGTATTTACTATAGATTTTGCTGATTTATCTTGGGTGGGATGATTGAGTTAATTTTATGAAATCGTATTATGCCGGAAGCCGCGGGCTGGGGAGATGGGATAATTAGGAGGGGGGAGAGGGGAAAACGGAAATTTTTAAAATGCCCGTAACTTCGCTGAATATTGACCCATCTTAAAAAATGAAACGGCTTTTTCTTTGTTTCTTGATACGCTATATGATGGCATTAGCGAATATTTTTTATTGCGAAGGGGGTGGGGGAAATATTTTTTTATCAGATTTTTTCGACCTAATTATAGTCTAGCTAAATCAAACTCGGATGGGTAGGAGGGGAGCTAGGGGACAAAGTTTTTACTATGCTAAAATCAAGGTGAAACATTTTTATTTTCTCTGAATATTGACCAATTTAAAAAAAATCAAACGGCGTTGTGTTAGCTTTGTTTTTAATCGACTTCAAAAAAGGAGGAGGTTTTGAATTCGATTGGAGTATTTTTTTATGTATGTTTATCCATTACTCTGGAGCGGCTTAAGCAAATTGGAAAATATTTGCTGGATACTATAGGGTATAATAAGGGGGTGGTCCCATAGAAATTTTAACCATTTTGTAGTTCCGGTTATAACGGAAGTATATGCCAACTTTGTTATTTTAAAATAAATCTTATATATTATTGAATTTTCACAAAGCTAGTTCAAAGGTAAACTAAAAATATGTAAAATGTAAAATATATTCTGACATTTATAAAAAAATGACATATGCATGAGTTTGTAAGAATATTTATAACTTTTTTTCAGTACGAGTTTCACACTTGTTTTTTGACACATAGAAAGGGCAGGATCTGAAGTACCTTTTACAATTAAAATAATTTAAAAAATAAAATACAGAGTGTTTCATATATTCCGTTACATCTTGTCTACTCAGACCGTCCTAACCTTGTTAGTTTAAACGGAACATTTTATATTTCTTACGCCAAATTACGTATAATTAAATTCCCGTTCATTTGTTACTAGGATTTTATTGATTGAGGTTATAAAACTCTTTGAGATATTTGCAATTTGGCTAGTTATCTCGATTAAAAATGCGGTGTAAACTTTATTTTACTTCTATCTCTCTATATCTCGTCGGCTATGGCGGCTGTCAAAGTTCTGTCAAATTTCTTCAAATCAAGTCAGTCTAACGTTAAAATTCTTTGGTTTACCACCACGCCCACAAATGTCACGTGCCGTGGATGCCTTATTGTGTGTGGTGTATCAAAATTTTTAACAATATATTTTTATAAAAAGACTTTGTGCCCTAGTTCCCCTCCTAATCATCCGATTTTGATCTAGCTGGACTAAAATTAAACAAACGGCCTGTTACGTTATTAAAGAATCCATCTAACCACCCCTTTAAATAAACGGGTTTTGATTAATTTTTACATTAATATAATTTAATTTGGAACAACGAGAAGAGCGTTTCTGTTAAAAATTTTAACATTGCAAATGAGAATAGACCCGATGGACTGCCAACCATTACCGTTTCATGGACCTGAACTTGTAGTAAATATTCTAACTGAAGAATGAACACAAATAGTACAAATACGTAGTAACACGATTAATTTCGTCATTTAAATTCATTAACAATAGAGTGCACATATTTGGTAGAAAATACCAGCGAACCGGCTACGCCCTAGTGCACACGATTCCTTAATTGCTGCCTTCCAGATACAATTACGAGTATTACGAATTCCGGCACCAAAACGTGTTGTTATCTCAATATAGTGCCGTCGGAGATATTCCGCACTTATGCCCTAAAAACAGAGGCCATCGGGACCGCTTTTTAAAGGTTACTTGATTTTTAATTTATCTATTTACATAATATCGGCAACTAATTGATCAAAGTGGTAGAAGAAAGCTATTTCACAATTTCGTGACTTACCGTTATATATTCTACAAAGCTAATATTCCTGCAAAGTGACTATTTATGTTTTAATATCTATGCATAAACGTCTGATAAAAGCCCATTAACACTTTCTTAATATTTGTAGAAAGAAATCTCAATTTGCCACTTCAAATGAAAATCATACGATGGTAATTAATATTCTATAATACTTCTAACTTTAAATTAATGTACTGGTCAATTTCGCACGCTTATATGAAACAATTACTAAAATAAATTACGATTTGCAACAGTCTGCTACATATATAATTGACCCCATTGAACACTGATTACTTAATTATATGTAAACAATTATTTTTTTAAACTTTTTCTGGGTCAGCGATTATGCATAGATGTCAAATAATTCGCTCAATCCGACAGTTGCTGGTGTTGCAATGGGTTTAGAAAAGGTTTCAAAAAGAACAATGACCACAGTAGAGCAGGAAAATCGGTTTCCTATAAGCCCCCGGCTATACGTTGCGTCGCTGAAGTTAGCGAACATCGACCAAGCGCATAATCATTAGAAATAAAATACCATCTAAAGATATAATTGTCACAATATGCGTGATTTTGAGATAAGTATGTCAAAATTGTACAAAACCCTTTAGTAATCACCGAAACCCCTAAAACCACATCTTAGCCACATGTAGCTGAAATTGAAAGCTGAAATTGAAGATAGGTTCTATGCCCTCAAAACTACCCTTCAAATTTCAAATTAAAATATTAAATAGTTTCCGAGAAATTCAAGTTTAAGACAAGTAGAGCAGTAGAGCAGGAAAATCGGTTTCCTATAAGCCCCCGGCTATATGTTGCGTCGCTGAAGTTAGCGAACATCGACCAAGCGTATAATCATTAGAAATAAAATACCATCTAAAGATATAATTGTCACAATATGCGTGATTTTGAGATAAGTATGTCAAAATTGTACAAAACCCTTTAGTAATCACCGAAACCCCTAAAACCACATCTTAGCCACATGTAGCTGAAATTGAAAGCTGAAATTGAAGATAGGTTCTATGCCCTCAAAACTACCCTCCAAATTTCAAATTAAAATATTAAATAGTTTCCGAGAAATTCAAGTTTAAGACAAATTTTTAGCTAATTTTCAAATTGAGATATCTCATGTCCTTTTCATCCGATTGACATCTGCTTGCCGTCAAAATGTAGGCATTTGCATATATTTTCACATGGTAATCATCGTGGTAATCATCAATGCTTTGACGTTTCCTATTTGCAGCAATAAAAATTCCATCTGGTAAAACGTCTTCTAGTTTCCTCCTTCCTCAGCATTAAACGTAGTCAAAATTGTATCTATACACATAATGTTATCGTCTAAATGATCTAAACAAAATCTATTACTTCATAAGTAATATTTTTTCCAATTGATTTATTTTCAATTTTATAATTAAAAGCATTCATACACTTTTTATGATATCTTGCCCGTGCATCCACTAAATTTTTATATCCATTTTTGTCAAGCCAATCAACAAGTTTTCCAACAGCATCTACTACTTCAACAGTCTGAATCGTTTAAATTTTTTTCCGATAACTCAATTTTTGTTACTATGTTTGTTGTGTTTTTGTTCTTTCTCTGCAGTTTATTATAATTTTCAGATGCATCACTGTCACAAAAAATATACATTTTCTGAAAATCAATTTCAGAATCATCACTTGGAGGCACTTGTTCACTTGCACATCATACACTTGAGATATTACTCGCTTGAGATATTGAACCATTATTATCTTCAGCAAATTTCACTGATGAACGTGTTAGGCGTGGTGATGAAGATTCATTCGCAGTTTCCTCCTGAATTTTCTTACATGACAAATAAATCTTATAGCATCGTCGATGAAAATCCTTTTCCGTTAAGGATGCTGGCAATAATCGAAACTAATTATCACCCTTTACTTGTCGACTGATAGAGCGAATTTTTTTCAAACCCTCTTGCTTTACTGCACAACGATCTTCAAAGATTGGCTGCGGTTCATCAGGACACAATATGCAAATCTCTAAAACTGCTTCCATTATTGATAATTTTTTTATAATTTTTTATAAAAAGCAACGTTACCTAATAATACTTGGAATATTTTAAGTATAGTGATCGATAATAAAATGACGTTTACGATAGAAAGTCAAACAAAGACTGAAGCACGAGATGAGATCACTAAGACCACACGTGTTCTTACAAAAACTGACAGCTTGTACCAAAAACTTGAATCAGCCTTACAAAGTAGTTCTCATCCATAATATGAGATCTTCTTAAAATGTCCAAAATACCCCAAAATGGCGAAAAAAAGGGGTTGAGGTTCCTTTAGAAGGTAGAAATTTTAGACTTTTGTTTTATTCACGAGAACAAACATTTTACATGGGGTCGCGTTAAATCATAAAAAATGTTCGACCAAAATAACACACTCTACTAATTATGTACTTTCTATTCACGACGATTTCACCAAATTAACTCAATCATCCCATCCAAGATAAATCGGGGAAGTTGGAGGCTCAATTTTTTTTGTGGAAGAGCTGTTATAAGGGAAATGCGATGCCGCAGGCTGGGGGTGATGAAATTATTAGAGGAGGTGGAGGGAGCGGGGGAAGGGGGAGGAAGCGAAAATTTTTAAAATGCCCATCTCTGAATATTGACCGATTTTAAAAAATCAAACGCTTTTTCTTCGTTTCTTGCGATTGGATACGATAGGATTAGCGAATGTTTTTTTGTTGCAAACAAACGCCTAGGGAGTAAAAAAACTATTTGCCTGTTTTTCCAACGGTGTTTCCGGTATGAGGAACGGGGGTTGGGGAAAATATAATTATAATTTTTTAAAATTTTCCGGGCTCACTACGACCCCCTGAATCCCTTTGCAAGTCGATGAAATTTAGCCTAGTTGTTGATAACAAAATTATAAACATTCCCTGAAAGCTGATTTATGAGCCGACGCTTACTTCCCGAGTTATGATTTTTTTAAATGTTCTGAGCTCTCTGCGACCCCCTGAGAATCCCTTTGCAAGTCGATGAAGTTTGACACAGTTATTGATAACAATTATAGAACCATTCCCATTTTTTTTTAAATTTGCTGAAGTGTGTAAGCGGAATCTGTACACAAGTGTGTAAGCGGAATCTGTTCTGGGTGTTCGCGGAATCTGTCACAACTAACATGTATCTATAATTTAAGATACGTTCCTTGTGAAATGGATGGTAAGTTTCTCATGGAAAAGTTGTAATACTTCTACTATGAATCTGACATCTGTCCCCATATCCAATCATCATTAAAATTTCAATTCGCTACATGTCCGTCAAATATCGCATTGGAAACGCCAGTCGTGAACAATAAATACAAAGGAAATGATGAGAAAGAAGTAATCCGAATTTACCAGTTAATAAATCTTTTGTTCGATACAGGCGATCTTAGCACATGTGTTAATAGTGATAGTCTGAACAATTTTTTGTCATAGCTAAAAAAACCGTTTTAATATTGAAGTGAAACTGCCGTGAAATCAATTATTATAATAATTTTTTTCGACAATGCCTACAATCAAAGACAAAGCAGTCAAGGGTGTAGTACTAGACCGTTATTTGCGAATTTGGCGTTGGTTTCTTACGAAAGTCCAAGCTCTGTTTATTTAATTGTACTGACCATAAACAACATTATGTCACACTTTAACGTACTGGAGTAATATTGACATTTTTGATTCGGCTCGGTTGGGACTCGTGATTGGTTGCGCAAGACCTGTCTAGTGAGCCATTACTAGAATAAAATATTACAATAGAAATAATTAAATAACAATCGAGGAAATAAAAAAAATCTGCGAAGACTGTATTTTAGTTTCATTGTAGTATTTATACTATAAGTCTACAGATCCAAACCGAATTTCAAATACTTTTTCGTAGCTAAATCCGCAATAGAGGCTGCTAAATGTCATAACTTCGTAACAGGTTAAATCAAGAATGATAATTTTGCTTTTAGAAACTTGTCGACATTTTCATAGTAAGGTTCAATAATAACAAATGAAGTGTATCACGTGAATATTCCCTAAAATCAGCCGGCACTTATTTTGTTGTTTATATATTATTTATAAGAGAAACCCAAGAAAATGTGTCTTATGTAAAGTAATTTAGAAATTCGAGTACAAATTTAATAGTTGGTTGCACAAAAATAAATTCATGTATGCTAAAAAATACATTTGGGTATGTCTATTTGCATCCGGATTGCCTAGCTGATTTTTTACCAATTGCTTACACCAGTCACGTTAGGTGTGTTAAAACTAAGAATTGGATATTTTATTGCATTTTTTTTTATTGTCAGTCATGTGCAGTCTCATTAATACATAGATGTTTTAGCGAAGGGGTTTTCCAGATTCGTTCAAAATAACTAAAACTACTCCCCTTCATAAAAAGGGTAATGCAATTATTATAAAAGGCTACTAACACAGTATTTCGAATCCAACTCTTTACCAGCGAAGTGTCAGTTTGGTTTTCGACCGAAACACTATAACAGAAGCTGTGAACATGTGAATCGCATAGTTTGGGGTTTCGAGGAAGGAATGCACTCCACTCAGCTATTGCTTTATGTGACCTCACTTAAACCTTTTCACTGTGTTCCCCATGATCTACTTTTATTGAAGTTGCCTCGCTACGGTACAAGGGGTGCGGCGTTGTCACCAATTGATTCATATCTAAGAAATAGAAAAGGATTTTTACCATTTTGGAATTATGAAAAATATGGTTCTTAGCAAATAAACTTAAACTCAATGAGAAGAAAACGATAAGAAAGGAAATTAGCCATAACTTTAAACCACCGTATCACGAGGGGGAATAGCGTTCGATGGCAATTTAAATTGGTCCTGTGATATTAACTGCTTGACGAAGTCGCTTACAAGTGTAGTTTTTCTATTACGCCACATAAGGATGATATTGAACATTTCGAATGAACTTTTATCGCATTTCTTATTATTTCACTCACGAAGGTATAACGCTGTGATACTATTGGGAAATTCCACCAGTGCTCAAAAAATATTTAAAACACAGAAGAGAGCGATAAGAACACTTATGGGTAAGTTTCTGGGGTGGAAGCTGCGTCTATCCATCTTTCTAAACGTTAAACCCCATATATATTCGCTCGGGTATAAGTCTGGACTTCGGGAAGGCCATCTATTACATTAATGTATGAATTATCGTGCTGGAAAATGAATAACTGATAAACTATATCTAAATTAAAGGATTAATATGAAAGTATAGGTGTCCATAAGAGGTCTGAGATTTATAGCTAGGAACCAAGGTATAAAACGTAGAGGGAACGCGCCAAACATAAAGTTAAGTTAGACGTCAGAAGTTGGAATTAACCGTAAATATATGTTCAGAATTAAAACTTATAATATATGATGATCGAGATATGGTAATTTTAGTGTAGTTATCAAAATGAAATTTTATGAATCAATCTAATTGGTCAAATTAAATTAACAGTGCAGTTAAAATTAGAGGTAGATAAATCCCAAGGTGTAAGCAGAGTACGGGTGGAACTCCAGCATTCCAGAGGCAGTGCAGCGATATCCCGCTAGATGACACCACCACCAGAGCCCAGCAGCGTAGTTCATTAGTTCGCGTACAGTGCATTCGAAAGTGACAGGTGATTAGCGTACGTACATAAAAAGGATTAACTTTAGAGTAAAAAGGTAATAAACACTCAAAGATTTTCTAATTATAAGGAATATTGTTACAAAGGACTTGTTAAATAGATTTTAAGTTCAGTAGGTTTTCGCAGGATAGTTATAGGAATTTTAATTTAATTGAATATAAACAATTTCTAGTAATAAACATAATCATATGTAAACATAACTTTATCTTTCTTGTTCTACTAATTTCAGGTAGATAATTTAAATATCAAACAGTATAACTACCATAGTTTTGAGCATCACATCAATTTCATGTTTTTAATTAAAAAAATTGCATATAGTTTAACCTTAACGTTGATGAATTAATTTCCATTTAAACAGATTCAATCAACAACAACTAAGCCTAATTGAACACCCTCTGAAGCAAGAGTACTTGTAATTCTAAAATGATAATATATAGGAATAATTCTAATAGTCTAATAGCAGCACAAGTGAAAAATATGTACCAACCCTTCTAAAGTTCTAAAAAAAATATGTTCAGTAGAACTGGCGTCCAATTTTAAAATAAGAAGGATTCATCAGGGAAATAGTAAGAGAGTAACTTCAATAATCAAGTTAAAACATTATTTCTCTATCATAATATTTCTAAAATAAATCATTGATCAGAAATTGTCTTCACCAACATTTAAGCCACATTAAATATAAATAGATATGTATAAAATTTTATATAAAAGATGAAAATATAAATATTACAATATATAACATGGCAACATGGCAATATGGCCTAAATACTCGTATATGGATTAGACCTTGACAATGTATTTTTTCTATTCGTATCTCCTGTCAGTGTATTGAAAAAGAATATCTTTAAGCAAATCGAAGATGGAATCTAGAAGGCCAAGTCAAGTGACCACCGCCGCACACTTTGACGTTCTTTGCAATTTTTTTCAGATTTATTGCCAGTGGAAGGTTATCGTATTCATCTGAACTTTCCGTTCCTACTTACGAAAAGTTTCTACTGAAGCCATTCTCTTGAGCTGATATCAGTTTAAATCGCAGCGTAGGAATTCCAACGCACAAAACAGCTAGAAATTCGAGAAATAGTAGATGTATATCATATTCTTTCTTTACGCCTATCTGGGATTTACAGTTTTCCTCGACAATTTTGTCCCAAAATCTTAGATTAACGCAACGCGTCACAAATCGCGCAGGCATTCGGTTCAATTGTAAAACAAACGAAACCGACTTGCTGTGCACCACCGTGAAATCGCACGCATAATACCTTGCGGTTAACAATAATAGGCCGAAGAAATTTCATGTTGACCAAAGATATTAATTTACAATAATTGTTAATAGTAGGAAATAAAGTATGGCCTTAAAATGATGTTTGCGGTGCAGGGAATTATGGCCTTATATATTTACGTAAAATATTGCTGGTTCGTCGTCTAACCTGACGTTTAAGTCTCCAGCTTAGTTGCTGGTAACAGTCAACCTTTATCATAATATTATATCATTAGGATTTATAATAGTAGGTACATAAAAACACCATTGAAGGTGCATTATCAGAATTATGAAAAACTATAAACCAGCAAATGTTTTTCGTACTTTCGCTGTCTTCAGACTATTTGTACATTTGTTTTTTATTATTTTATATGATACCTATTAGGTTTTTTGAAATTATTTCTTTACACACTGAATTATTGTTGACATTAATGAGACATAAAATAATTAAAATGGAATATGATGGATAGAATAGCATTTATAAAACATTTTTACGTTAAAATATACGACATAAGATAAAACAAAAACTTACATGAAAGCGTAGTAAAATTCAGTGATCCTGCTTCGTAAAATTCAATCATCTTGCTAATTTTACTGTACTTTCTTAAATATTTCCTTAACTACTTATAATAAAAAAGTCGTTTCGTCGTTTTCTACTTACTGAACTCTCTTTCAGTGATTTTTTTTCTTTTAAATGAAGCCTAAAGTTGAGGTTTTCACTTTTTATGTTACAATTTTTTTTATTGGTGTTTTACAATAATTTTTTAAGTGCTAAGAAAACAGTTATATCTGTTTTCTTAGCACTTATCAGTTTATTAGACAGTATAATGCATTCTTATTCAAGCACTACTTCATTACCTAACGACTAAATGCTACTTTATTACAATAGGATGCATAGATTTGATTTTATTTTACTTTGAGGCAGTGAAGGTTGTTTTTCTTACAAAATATAAAAATTACAATATGTGAAAATAGTTCATAAAAGAATTAAGATATTTTACAACAAGGTAATAAACAATTTAAATATGCTAATTTTAAGAAATATTGTTTCAGAGGACTTTGTCTCATGTAATTAGATTTAAGTAGGTTTTCTCGCAGGATAATATGAGGTTTTTTCGTTTCTAAAATTTTGTTTCCACATTAACAATATCTAAGAATAAACATAATCATATGCAGTCACAATTTCTTCTTCTTTGATTTGCAATTTCAGGGTATAATTAAAGAAAAACTAATTTAAAAATAATTAAAATTTAACTACTCATTTTGTTTACTTTACTTAATTTGATTTTTTGAAAACTTTACT
This sequence comes from Tetropium fuscum, assembly GCA_964058915.1. NCBI lineage: Eukaryota > Metazoa > Arthropoda > Insecta > Coleoptera > Cerambycidae > Tetropium > Tetropium fuscum. The sequence continues at coordinate 890,020 of CAXKVY010000072.1, read as the reverse complement.
ATTTAAAAATAAATTTAAAAATAATTTAAAAAGAAACTACCTACTTTGAGCTTTTGAACACAAAAATTTAACAAAAATATAACATTTTTAATAAAAAAATTGCATATAATTAAATTCAATGATGAGTAACTCCATTTATCAACAAATCATTTTTTAAATGAAAAATATAATGAAATTTTAAATAAAAATTAATAAGCCTAATTGGACCCCCTCTAAGGCGATGGAATGCTCATGACTCTAAAGTGATCCTTCAAGCAAATTAAAAATTAGTGTTCATTGAACTGGCGCCCATAATAAAAGGAAGGATTCAATAGAGAAGTAGTAGAGTAAGTACCCTATAAACAGATTAAATATTTTTCCACCATACCTACTATATCACAAAATAAATATCTATATTTCAAAATTAACATATATAAAATATATCACAAATTTGCTCAACAACGTGAGGCTTTCATATATAAATACATCTCAATATATATATATATATATATATATATATATATATATATATATATATATATATATATATATATATATATATATATATATATATATATATATATATATATATATATTATGTTTATGGTAATATTAACAACATTTCCCATATTATGTACAGCGCTTTCAGACTCGTGGTGTAAATATCATGGCGCTATATCTATGTAAATTTGAAACTACTTACAGATGATTCTGATGTTGATAAATCCTATAGTAGGTAAGTATACGATATGCAGGGTATCACTAAAATCGTTCACTACAGAAACTGTGCGCCGTCTAAGATCAGCCGCTACTAGTAGGTGAGTAAGGTTTATTCAGCTAGTGCACCATGATGATACTGGTCTGTTTAGAGCCGGTATCTGTGGTGGGATGGATGCATGAGGTTACGCATGGTATTCATCGGTATGCTCCTGACAGTAGATGCGTTAAATGTAATCTGTGGTAGATACTGTAAAATGAACTTTATGAAAAGAACAAATATATAAAAAATAAGCTTTCCATGTATAGGACATAAAGTATCACATACATTATTAACTCTTATTTTACCCAACGAAAAACGCAGCTTTATCCTTATAGCTGTTCCTTAATAACCCACTTCAAAAAAGGAGGATGTTCTGCATGCGACCGAATGTTTTTTTTTAAGTTCGATACCTCAGAACTCAAGTCCAATTTTACACTGCAAAAAATTCTTGTGTGTAATTACACAGAAAATCATTGGCAACTTCGTAGCCCATGATTTTCAGTGTAAAGTTACATACCAACGTATGGTTACCAAAAGCATGTATTATTACATTTCCTGTCGAAAATAATACATAGTGTTTACGAAAATTTACATTTTACTTAGGTATGTAAATTTACAGATTATTTATGTAAAATACTAATATCACATTGTATTCATATCCCAGATGTTAATTTAAGTAATTTTGCGGATTATTTAGGTAAAATACCAATCTCACATTGTATTTTCACATATGTTCTCTTTGTATTATGGTTTCTTTTATGTTAATTTACATTGAATATCAGTATGTGTACTGGGAAGAAATGTACATTAACTTATGTAAATCTACGTATCACAAATTTTAATTTATATATTGTGGATGTAATTTTACAGATCATTTATGTAAAATACTAATCTCACATTGTATTCATATCCCAGATGTTAATTTAAGTAATTTTGCGGATTATTTAGGTAAAATACTAATCTCATATTGTATTTTCACATACGTTCTTTGTGTATTATCGTACCAATTATGTGAATTTACATTGAATATCAGTATGTGTACTGGGAAGAAATGTACATTATCTTATGTAAATTTACGTATCACAAATTTTAATTTATATATTGTAGATGTAATTTTACAGATCATTTAAGTAAAATACCAATTTTACCAATACGTGATTTGTGTATCTATATTTTCTATTATGTGAATTTACATTCATTATCAGTATTTGTACAAGGGGTAGCAATCAATATTATTATGATTTTTTGTAACACAAATAGATATAAAACCGGAACAGCAAAGTTACTTTCCCAAAAAAATTATTATAATATACAGTAAATTCGCAATCAGCGTTGGTAAATTTCCTCTCCTAAATGTGAACTTACTTAATCATGACTGAAATTGTGCAGAAACTAGTGATTTTACGGAAATCTGTAAATTTACATAAAAACTAAGGATATTTAAATGATTTTGAAAATTTCATCCTACTCTATGTATATTTACATTATTATCAATGTGGAACCATTTTTTACAGTGTAGTTTTCTTGACATTGGACCTTGTATTCCGAAGATATACCGGAGATACACATCAGATATACCAGAAAAAATGGCGAATGGGCCGGTCACAATCCTAATTTATAGATATTTAAATTGATTAAAAAATATTTTCTATCGGATCAAATTGTGCAGCTGAAAACCATTCTCGAATCAACTTAATCATCATAAAATCAGTCCAGCCGTTTAGGTGGAGTTTACTGACAACACATCATTTCCAATCATTTAGAAGTTGTTCAAGTTCTTTCGCCTTTATTGAGGGTCTTCAGAATAACGTACGATTTGTGTAATTGGTAGTTTATTCATGAATTTACCATCAACACCTATCATTCACACAGTGACACTTTTATGTGACATTAGTTTTGTTAGAGAACTCGCATTCATAGAAAACGGCTAAGGTAAAAGCACCATATTCCGCTGTAGTTAGGGTTTTTTGACTTTGAGTTCAAATATTAGAAAAGCAGATTTAGTTATATCAGGCTCGGTATTTTTAGAACGTGAAATATGTTCTGAATTATAGCCATAATTTTTTACATAATGTTTTTTTTTGTTAAAAAATATTTTTTAAAAATGTCAAAATCTCGTAATTCCGACGTATTTTTTTCAGTTAGACTCGAATTCCAACCTGAGAGGTCTTTAAATACGACGTATGTTTTTATATTGTATTTTTTTTAAATATGGTTCTAATTAACACAAAAAACATTAAATACGAGACACAATATGCAGAACGATATATTTATTAAAGTAAGAAAGATATTAAAATATTCAAAAATAATCCTTTTATGATAAAAAAAACATAAAGCAACAATTTATATAGGTACTATTTAGGTACATAAGAACACATTTTAAGGATCATTAAGGAAAACAGCATTAAGTATTTAACAACTTACTTCTATCAAACGTAAAAACAATCTTTGATAATACTGAAAATTTGTACCTATATGATTGAAAAGAATATAAGTCCATATCAGATCAGACCATATCTCAGGAACAGAGACAGTATCTCAGGAACAGAGTAAAGTCCTCTTTTATTTATAAGGCAAGGAGCACCATTACGAGAAACGATTGCATCTTTTTCATACCAGATGACATTTTCAACAGTTGGCCATCTTCAATGTATCCCATTTCGTTCCATGGCGTTAATAAAAAAATTGGTTTTGTCTCTGTCAATAACTTGTCTTGGAAAATATTTATTTTTATATTCATAGTAATATCTTCTAACTATTCTTTTCCGGTCGCTACATTCTGAAGTTCTTTATCAATTTTTGTTTCTTCTGCTTCTTGGTTTATTTGGTCTTGGTCTACTTCTTTTATTTTTTGCTGTTTAATTTCTTAGGGATTGTTTTAATTTTCTTTTCGTTTCTCTTGGTAAGTATTTTTTTGTTTCTCCGATGCCATTTTCTAGGTTTCTAGTCGACATATCTTGCTTTATTTCTTCAAGAGCTTGTTTAATCGCGGCTTTTGAATACCTTTTTTCCCTTTATTTGTAGTTTTAAATATTGGTGTATATGCTATTTTGCTAAAAATTAAAACAAGAAGTTGACCTACGCTACTTCGTTATACGTTTATAAACCTTGACTGGCATCGCCTCCAAAAATAACAATAATTGTATATCATTGGCCTAATAAATTGATTGTATTCTAAGTAAGAATAAATAACATAATTATTTTTTACTTACTATTTAGTTCCGTTTTTAGACTAGATTTTATGAAGTCGGTTTTGTTTTTTTGTTAAAAATATTTATTATTGATAAATTACATGCTTATTTCGATAAGTTGCATTTTACTACCACAAGACGTCAATTTTCTCAAAAATCTTTTATAAGCTCTAACGATTATGCGTCGTAAGTTTCCCTTCGGCAAGCTCGATTGAGACCTGCTTTTTTACCATTATTTGAGGCACCTTTCGAAGTAGTTTCCCGTTCTAATAAAATTATGACTATCCATAGAAGATGTAAAGAAATTACTGCCAGTCTGTGTTACCCAATTTGATTTAAAGAGAACAAAAAAGTATGATCTCACTGCTAGAAAACAATTTTTTAAGGTGTGCGTTAAGACATAACCATCCCCAATAGCCCGCTTCCGCGCGACAAGCAGCTTTTGTGATATTAAGTCATGGGAGGGGGTAGCGGTGGGAGGCGCAGTAGTGGACACTGCTAATAAAATTGACGCTGTCAATAATTAATTATTTTTTATTTTATTTTTTTCTGCCGAACCCTAATTCTTTTCTGAAATAAAAGTAGCCTGACAGCTATCTGCCAGTCAAAGTCGCGTTGCATTTTGTAGTACGTCTATAGCGCGTCACTTCCACTTGAACTGTGGTCTCTCACCGAAAACTCGGACGAAACGGCGCGCAATAATTTTACAGTTTCGGTTATATGAAGGAATAGTACCACCTATTAATATTATTATTATTAATTGTACTTGCTTCCTATTAATATTTAAAATTTTAATTATGTAATCATAATATACTTAAAAATGTGTCTTTTAAAAAAATTTCAATCAACCTACACACATTTTACAGTGTATTTTGTACAAAGAATTTGGGTTTTGAAAATTTAGTAACATTCTGCAGCTCATAATTCGAATACCATTTGATTTAGAGAAAAAAATTGCTATTAAAATTGTACGTGTTACAAACATCTGAAAATGAACCGGAACCGCCATTTTCTAATATGGCGGGTGAAGCACATCAGCTTCCATTTTAGGGAATTTCTTACTTGTACAATTTTTTTTTGCTGAAAATTATTTTTTCCTGACAGTTTGATTTAGAGAAAAAAATTTCTATTAAAATTGTATGTCTTATTATATACAAACATCTGAAAATTAACCGGAACCGCCATTTTCTAATATGGCGGGCGAAACACATCAGCTTTCATTTTAGGAAATTTCTTGTACAAATTTTTTTTAGGTAAACATTTATTTTTCTGCCATATAAGCCCTTGATATGTGTGATAAAAACACTTAACAGATTCCAGATTATTCTTGTGTTAATTATTTATTTAATTTAATAATTTAATAATCCAATTATTATTAATACGCCTAACGAAATGGGAATTCATCTATCTATCAAATGAGCTGTATAATTTTTATCTACCTTATATCAGGCGATCGATTTCTCCAAAGCAAATTTCGATTTCAATCAACACTGTTAATGGATCTTGCTCCACAATTTTAACACAATGCAAGCGACACGACAGAAATTCAGAAAACATAAATCACTGCACTGCACTTAACACTTGACAGGTGTGTCCACTATATCTAAGAATATAAAACATATGCATATTCATTCTTATATTGATTGATACAGCGTTTTCGGTACCCGGTCGCTGGGACGCACAGTGTAATTGAATGCTTTGAGCTATGCACTAATTAAGATTTCGGTTATCACAAGTGGGCTCTTAGAAGGTTGCGGCTCTTGGAGGTTAAATGTAACACGAATGGTCAGCTAGCTGTGTAAATATCAGTAGCCTAGCCTGTGTATAACATGGATTTGTTTAAAAAAATCTATTGTGTTGAAAATAAAATATGTTGGAAGTTTCCGATTTATATTTGGCATTGTAGGTATGTATATGTCATGTTTGGTCAGTACGTCATGAAAAAACTGAATTTTCAATGTCACCAGGATTTATTCGAAGAAATGTGAAAGTCTACCGCAGGACCTCATTTTCAAAATCCGGGAGGATTTTGATCATTTGTGATGCAAAAGTAAAAAATCCAGAATGCCGAACATTAGTCAAATAAAGGCAAGAATCTTGGAATGAGAGACAGTCGGCCATAAACTTGTATGAACCTTTATTTTGGTACCCTAAAACTTGTCTCACAACCTACCTATCGTAGGGTGTCCGAGTCTTCAGATATCCCAAGGTCAAAGTCAAAAATCGATTTTTTACTGCATTTTACATTTTTACTGCAAACATCTCGTTTCCACGCTCTGCCCTATATCTCGAAAATGGTTCAAGATATAAAAAAATGTTTAAACAAAAATTGTAAAGAATTGAATCTTCTACAATATTTATAATAAATATAAATAGCATAAAACCCATAGGAAACGAAATATTTGCAATAAATTTGTAAAAAAAAAATTTTTAACACATTTTTTGATCTTTGACCTTGGGATATGTTTGGACACCCTACGATAGGTAGGTTTGAGACAAGTTTTAGGGTACCAAAATAAAGGTTTATACAAGTTTATAGCCGACTATCTCTCATTCCGAGGTGAAATCCTAATATGCCTGGACTATTACCAGAATTATTCCGATGGGAGATCGGGGCAGTATAACTTTTCTTGCAGCAAGCTAAAATCGTCACTATAAAGGCGCTTTCATTCAACAAGTTGTTATGTTTTGATAGAATACTAATAACTAATCAATTTTAACACAAAACCCATCAAAATAATACACTAAATTAAAGAATAACTGCATTACTTCCATTTCAAGAATTATTGTTGAACACACATCCAAATGAATGCCAATGATGCCGATGTGACTCGGCCGAGGAACGTGTAAAATGGATCCGTAATATTTGAATGGGAAACATTCTTATTCTGCATCGCATTCACCATCCAATTGTTTTATGATATGACGAAAGGTATATAGTGTGATCAATATTTTGTTATACTCATAGACGTATTAATACAAGAGACGTATAAATGTTTACGTTTTTGGCCGATCCAAGATCATTCCATCCTTATCGTCCGTCTTTTTCTCCCGAACGGCACGTTTGCCAGGCTTACTGTGAAATTCACTTGAAGTCTTTGAATACCGTAAAAGATGTTCAAATAATTTGACAATTTCAACGAATCTGATTCATTTTAATACTAAAATGTTATTTAAAACAGCTTCTCGGCAAAAGTAATCTATTGTATTGCCTTTTTGCGTTAATAATATACGGTGAAAACCATAGACAACCGAAAATGTACTGTGCCTTGAGATATAAATCTCAACAACGGCAACGTCGTTTGATGAATTTTACTCGAGTTTTACGACAATGTTTATTTATCAATGGAAACAAATTTGCGAGGTTTCCGCAACGCTACAGCTTGTACTTGTGTTTGCTTTAGTGTGTTCTACGAATCTTTGTATTTATTGCGATTCAGGTGAACAATAAGTGTGTAACTATGGTGAATTCTTGTATAGTTTGTAAAAGGGTGGATCATTTAAGTCCGGAAAATGTTACTTTTCATCGGTAAGTAATATAAGTATTTTTAAGGTTATCTACAAGCTGTAATGGCTTGACTTGGCCAGGAGCGGCGTTGAAACCAAAAATTAACTTTTTATATTGCTGTAATAATAAATCAATAATTATTTCATTAAGTTTTATTATGTAATTTATATAGTACATAATCAGTGTGCGATATTTATTTAAAATTATTTTCATTCTGGTGATGCAAAATACCATTTTCATCTCCAATTAGATTCATATTATAATTAAAAAAATCTGATTAATAAGGTTTCCCAAAGACCCAGAAAGGAGAAACCTCTGGCTTGAGCTGGTTTGCATGTTGGGAGTTCAACCCCTACCCAAATATCCACGGCTGTGCTCCGATAATTTTTTCCCTCAGGATCTAGAAATTCGACCAAATGGGTTAAGATATGTCAAAGTCGGAGCTAACCCACGTCGTTCTGAAGGGATGATATTTTCTACAAGGTAAAAAATGGTTCTTTAGGTTGTTCAATGCCACTACCAGTATTTTTAACAAAAATGTAAAAAACCTTTACGACCTTTTCATTGTGAAAACCTTACCTACATTGCCATCCAATATCTGGGATTATTTCAAAGATCATATGTATGTGATGAAGTACTAAATGACCACCATATTCAATTAGTCAAGTTGGTATTGAAAACATTTTTCAAAATACGTACTTATTATGAAACAAAAAAAAAATAGAAAACAATAGGCGAAATAGAATAAGAAGTTTGAATACAAAACTCATATTATTTAGGAATGAACAGATTCAATAATTATAGTAGGTTTGATTAACAAAATTTGATTTTTTGTGTTGTTTGTATATAGGACATGAAGTTTGTAAATTTTAGAAATTTGTGAGTTTTATTTTATAGAACTGTCTTTAATATGTTCAGTCTATAGAATTTGAAAAAAATGTTTCTTTTATTATTTATAGTTATAGTAGTTCATGTTAACTTTAGTATGATATACATTTATGAATTTTGTAAATCCCAAAAGTATGTTGTGATATTAGTTATAGTATTTTCTTATATTCTTCTAATGAAAAATCTTGATGTTTTTCTATTAGTTTAAATACAGCACTCATATTATTAGGATTATTGCATTTATAATAGGTCGAGTAATAGCTTTACTTGATTAATTTGAATTAATGATTCAAATTCTTAAATATACGATGTAATTTTATTATATGACAGATGTAAGAAATATTGACACAAATGTTGTGTTCCCCCTAAACACCATGTTCACATTCCAGAAGAAGGTGATGACATGTCTATGTCATATATGCTACAATACAGAAAATGATGAGATTTCAGAGAATGGAGACAGCGACATTGAAAATGAATGAAATGTGAATTTGACGATGAAAAAATTGAAAACGAGAAGGAATAAGAGGAAGAAAAAATAGACAGACTTTATGAGTTGTTTCAACAAACACGCAAGGAAAATTTTTACTACGTGGTCAGACACCTATTACAGTTTTAAAATTATAAATAAATTTCTACAAAACACATGACGAAGTTTCATTGCAGTTACTAACTATTATCTTAATATACACGAATTAAACTATGCTCTGAATGTTTTCTATTTTTATTTCATTAATGACAACGTTCGGATACAGGGTATTCAGTATTTTTCTTATCTAACTATGCAGTCTACCCTAACTCATTCATTAAAGATAAGTAGATACGCCACTGGATGGGTTCTGATCACACGAAGCGGCGTTGCCGAAAAAATACCTACCTCCATTTTCTCTCTCGCACTCATTGCAGTTTTTAGAACAATAATAGATCGGCTCTTCCAGCGTTTTATGAATGAACCGTTAGGTGTCCCTGTATTAATATGTCTATGGTTATACTACATGATAATGTCATAATGTGATGGGTGATGTATATAAAATCATTTGTTTTTCCTTAAATTCCTGGAAATTGGTTATACCTGACAACGCTGTTAAAAATGCGGCAGCACGTATGAGTAGCGACTTGTCAAACATCCAGTATCGACGTACGTTCCATTAGAAAAGCATGTAAACGACAAAGACCACGGATATATTTCACTATCTACAATCGGACGCATATTATCCTAGGTTATGACTGTCCATGGAAGTATTTCATTTCGGTAGCGACTATCTAGAATTCTAGACATCTCATGACGTATAGGTACGATGCGACGTATTATAGGCATATTAGGTAAGTAAACTTGGTATTTTTGCTATAGGTATTTAACATTTTAAAGTGATTAGGTAATTGGTAATTAGGTAATTGGGGGATATTGTCAGTAATTATAGTGCATACATTTGGTATTTCCGGTATAGGTATTTAATAATAATAATAATAATAATAAATGGCCTTTATTCCATAGAAAAACAATAATAACAACAATAATAATAAATGAGGAGGCGAGGTTCAGTACCCAAGTAGTGTTCTCCCACTTAACCCCCTGTATTCTTAAGTTCTACGTCCTAATATAATAGTGTATACCTATTTTATTGTACAATTGCATTTTACACTTGCCCACGAGTACTATAAAAACTATTGACTATTTAACAGCGAGTTACGTAATCGTATTTGAAATCCTTTTGTATTGCACGATTTGAAACTAGCAGGTATTTTATTATAAATTTGTGAAATATTATAAGTAAAAGATCTTTTGAATAAAGCAGTTCTATGAGCAGGATGAGTTATTAAAGATTTCGTCTTATTTATGTTAATGTTATGAACATCGGTTCTAAATCTAATTTTTTGATAGAGATATAGTGGTGTTTTCGTGGAAACTATCTTGTGAAAAAATATTGAGGAGTGAAGCAGGCGTCTATTTGTCATTTTTAACCAATTAATTTCAGAAATTTTGGGAGAAACATGTTCTCTGCGTGTAATACCACAAATTAGTCTTACACACGAATTTTGCACCCTTTGAATTTTTTTTTGAAGTGTCACAGTCCAGACAAGGTCCATATATTACATCACAGTATGCAAAATGAGACAGAACGAGAGAATCACATAATAATTTAATTGTACTTTTATTCAATAGCTGCTAAAGACGTCATATTTGATAGAAGTACCGAAATTGACTATCTACCAAATACTTAAAAAGGAGTTACTGAACGAAAAGTACGATTTGACGCAGGAAAAACAAAGGAAATTGACACATCACATGTGAAGTTACTACGAGACACAATTCATGATAAATATAGGAAAAATGAAATTCCAACTGTCGATTCATTACTATTGGAATTGACTTCGAGCGGTCGGTTGCAAATTAGCAAACAAACGTTATGGCGATGGCTTAGAAAAATAGGATTTACATTTAAAATCATCAATAAAAGGGCGACGATAATGGAAAGTCGTAGAATAGTTTTGTAGCGCTTGGAATATTTGGAAAGCATAACCAAATTTAGAAAAGAACAACGACCGATTTATTATTTGGATGAAACTTGGTACGACACACATGATACAGTTAAAAGAAACTGGACAGATGACTCCGACAGATGCAAAGTAGATATGCCTCCAAATAGAGGAAAACGATTATTAATTCTACATTGTGGTACTATTAATGGATGGGTTCCTAATTGCCTAAATCTCAGTGGAATAAAATTGGAATCAAGGGTTGACTACCACAAAAATATTAATTCTGACATTTTTGAGGAGTGATTTAAGAATAATTTACTACCGAATGTAGAAAAGAATAGCGTTATAATAGCCATGGATAACGCCCCATACCACTCAAGACTTTTAGAGAATATTCCGAATACATACATGAAGAAAAAAGACATTCAAGAATTTTTAATGTCACAATTTAGAATTTAACAAGAAATTTACGAATTCTCCACTTTTGGATATCGTCAAGAAATATAATTTTCCGAAAAATATGTTGTAGATAAATGGCTACAGCTCATGGACACATTGTTCTAAGATTGCCTCCGTATTTTTGCGTATTTTGTATTTTGGTTTGTAATAAATCTAAATGAAGATTCTGAAGAAAGCAGTGATAGTGACAGTGAATAAATGAGTGAAACAGTGAATTTTTTATACGGGAATGGGTATGTCTCAAAATTTAAACTTATTATAGTTATTAATCGAAATTGTTTAATTGTACAGGGTAAGTCTCTTAAGATTGACACCCCCCTTATCTCACTTATCCTTTGCCGATTTAACTCATTCAAAAAAGGGGTGGACGCGGTTTTTGAGGATTTTAGAATCTGAGCACGGATATTAAAAATCTCGTAAGATATACAGGGTGGAAAATAAAACATTATTTTTTTAAATGGAACACCCCGTATATTTTTATACCAAAATAATGTCCTTAATTTTCTGAATAAAAATATGTCTAATTGTTATATAATCACTTTACCTGTTCGTGAGATATTACTAAAAACTTATCACATTACGGGTGTCAATTATAAAACAAAAAACATATCAAGATACCTCTGGATACAATGCCATTTATTGAGATAATAAATAAATAATATATAGGTGACAATAACAGTAACGAGTAATAATAATAAACAACATAAGCCTAATAAAAACAAATAAAAGTCAATATTAATACAGTAACACAATAGAGTAACACAATTTTATTTATTTACACGTAACGTAATTAAATATATTCCACGTAACCACCACCATTCTGAATACACATTTGGCATCGCTTTATAAAATTGCTTCTCACCCTTTGAAATATATCACCATTTTGGTTTAATTCCTCAATTTTTACACGTATGCATTCTTTTAACTCATTCATATTATTAAAAACCCCAGTTTCGTATATATCTTGTTTTATCTCACCCCAGAGAAAAAAATCCATAGGTGTTAAGTCCGGACTTTTAGCGGGCCAATGTATAACACCGTGCCTTCCTATCCAAATAGGATATTTTCTGTTTAGGTATTCGGTGACGTTCCTTGCAGAGTGTGGTGGTGCTCCATCCTGCTGCCAAATAACAGATCTGTTCACTAAATTAATATTATCTAAATAATTTTCAACTGGATGTTGAAGAATATCCACATAACGTTGTGCATTTAAGGGCCCATTTATAAATAGGACGTACAATAGCATCCTTGTGGATGTCACACCATACGTTTACAGTTTGGTATCCTTGTTTTTTTATTTTTTTTACAATATGTGGATATTCCGCTGCCCAGTAATGTGCATTTTTTCTGTTAAAAATTCCCGCAGTAGAAAAACTGCTTTCATCAGTCCAAAAGACATGACTTAGAAACTCATCATCTTCCTCTATTCTCTCAAGTATGTCTCTGCAGAAGGTTAACCTGTCTTGAAGGTTGTTGTCGTCTAAATATTGAACGGGCAAAATACTATATGGTTTAAAATTATGGCGATGTAATATTTTTATAACACTTCTTTGTGATATATCCAATTCTATTGCTGCGGCATAGGATGATTTGGATGGATTTTCAGCAAAATATAATAACGCGTTGAGTTCTGTGTCTTCTCCTGTTTTTGTTCTTCGCCTTTCCCTTTTCTTGTCTCTCAGAGATTCGGTATTGCTAAACTTTGCATAAATGTTTTTAAAACTATTTTTAGAAGGGGTAGCCTTTCTCGAAATAACCTAACATACTCCCTCCGAGCAAGAGACTTATTCTTGTTGCACTGAATATAAATTTCCAGTAACTCTTTTCGCTCTTCCAATGAATATACCATTTTCAAAATAACTTGCTTCTTTACGAACACTACGTATTTTTTACGCTAATATCTAAGAGAGTGAACTACTATCTCACAAAAAACTGGATGACATCTGTCAACAAATAAACAATGCAAATATGCATTGTTTCCAGAGGTATCTTGATGTTCTTATTTTATAATTGACACCCGTAATGTGATAAGTTTTTAGTAATATCTCACGAACAGGAGGAGTGATTATATAACAATTTTGGATTCATTTTTGGATTCAGAAAATTAAGGACATTATTTTGGTCTAAAAATATACGGGGTGCTCCATTTAAAAAAATCATGTTTTATTTTCCACCCTGTATATCTTACGGGATTTTTAATATCCGTGCTCAGATTATAAAAATTCACAAAAACCGTGTCTACTCCTTTTTTGAATGAGGCAAAGGATAAGTGAGATCCTTGTGAGGGGGGTGTCAATCTTAAGAGACTTACCCGGTACACTGGTGTACACAACTTTGGCAAATAAATAAAACTGAAAATTGGCCTGACGATACAACGGCTGAAAAGGACCCCAAAGTATAGAAATATCAAGGCTCTTTATAAATATATTTACAAATTTTCTATATACATCTTCCAATTGTAATAAAACATTATAATCAATTTACAATTCGTTTAAAAATTTTATACGACTATTTCCTTAATAACCCCGGGATTGAAAAAACGGAAACTAACAATAACAATAATTATTTACAGACAAAATTATATAAATACAGAATATACATCAATATTTAAAGATTATTTGGATATATAACATCTAAAATAATACAGTAGTAACAAATTCATAGATGAAACTTTTAAGGTACATTTATGTATACATATGTATTTATGTACCTTAAAAGTTATTTCTTATTCTAGACAATTATTGCCTTAAAGATGGTATGGGCAGTGTTTTTCCTCACTTTGTATTCTTCACGAAGAAACCGTACTAGAAGCATGATTGTCCTTAGAGTTATGATCACAAGCTGTTTTCTGATATGACGACCCGATTTTCCATATACCACAAAAGAGGTACCTCTTCTCCATACTTGCTTCCGTCAATATCAACTGTCTGATACCACTTTTTTCCTCTTTTTAGCTTGCTTTGGTTTCACAATTTCTTGCTCCTTAAACTGAAATATCAAACTGCAAAATACTTCATCAACATAGCAGGAAATACAAACTTTACAGTTTATTTATTTACGGAGGCACTTACTGTGCCTGTGCGGTAGTTATAGTGACAGTGAATAACTTATTTAATTTCCAACCTATTGGTATTCACAATTGTTTATATTCTCATACCTACATTGTATACAGTGTACACATGTCTTGTTTTATTTTTACTTTAAAAGATATATTTTTTAAGTTGTCCTATTCGAAAATATTATAAATACTTTTATATATTTGTTATTTTTATATTATTTATTATTTGTTACATAAAAGAAGTATTATTTATTTTTATATTTTTATAATCCCATGGATCCTTTCAACCCACATATTTATAAGCAAGGTATATAAATTAATGTTATTTATTTTACTTAATTGAAGAATAAGTTTTAATATAAGATGTTACATGAAGACTAAATACGATCCTGGGTAAGACCGCGTGGCCTGTTTCTAGGGATCGGCGGCTCCTTTTATCGATATAAAGAAGGTTTTTGCTCGGGTTTTTATGTCTCATATTTCGATGTTACAAACTTTACGTGACCTCTACTTTACAATGAGCTAATTTTATAAATATTAGCCATGTTTCGGAGAATGACATGATGGACTTATACATATACTTTATACAAAGTGACTGCTGGTGTCGATAGTGTACCATCCCTCTGATTTCAAGGCTCTGCTGGAGTATTTGGAACTCCGTTGAACGTTATTTTTAATCAGGTCCTCACTACATTTCAGTATATATTTGGAAAATGACTAGAATATGCCCCATTTTAAATTCTGGAGAGCCATCCATTATAAACAATTATTTATAAGTCAATCGCTTTATTATACAACCTCAGTAAAATGACCCCAATGTTCTATATTCCCCAATGTTTTTCATTACCCTCATAAGTGCCGTTTTGATAATGCATCGCTATTATTTTTCTTTTTGTGATTGATAAACTGCCAACATTTATTGGGATTTGATTTTATATTAACTTCAATATCATGACAATATCTTTTATCTTCGGAATCAACACTATTTTTTATATATAATCTCAGTAATTTGTATTCGCGAAGAGCTAAAGGATCCTTGAATTTTTTTAAAGTTCATATTTCAATTTAATGCTCTTTATAATGTTATAGGTAAACCAGAGACGATTGGATCTACATGTGATCACAGTTTTATGTAAATAATGATCTAGTGAAGTGTATAACATTCTGTAAAAGTGAGAGAATGCGATGTTTGCATCCGTAAAACTTAATAAACAACTGCAGTCAATATTTGCCAAGGTAGTATAAAGGTCTAATAAATCAGCTTTTTGAAAATTACAATATTCTATATTAACAGTTTTTTTCCTCACACAATAACAATACGACGATTATCTTGGGAATAGGAACAATATCTATATATTATGTAACAATTATAATACTGCCTTTTTATCTTATTATTTTATTAAATTTACAATCAAATGTCATATTCAGTTTTTAATTTGTATTTCTGTATTTTTTAAAACATATTTCCCATTAATTTTGCCTATCTTCGCCTATATTAGCTTTAAGAAACTTAATAACTCTTATACCATCCTTTCTTTTATTGAAAATATCACTGGCAAAACATGTTAGTTATATCTGGTATATCTACGGATTAAGAACAATGAGGTGACATTTGCTAAATGCCTCAAACTTGATATATCACCGATCAAGATCCAAGCTTGTTTTTTCTAGGTCGGTACGAATTTTACATATTTTTGCACGAAAATCTAACCGAGGAAATCGTGACCACGGTTTGCCTAAATCAGAATCCTTCACATTTCAATACCAGGATGCAGAATCATCCGTCGGCATCACCAATGCCACAGAACAAAGAAAGGATAGAGGTATTTATATTCGTGACAAGTGCTCATCAGCATTTGTTATCATTATTCATATTAATCGATAAGTTTAGTAACAATACGCGAATTACGAAAAATCTATAAATATTGTAGCGAAAGCGGAATGACATTAATCATCATGTTTGAGTGGTTTTATTATTGCGTATTATGATAGCTTTTAAAGCAATGTTTACGTAAAAATTTTAAAAAAATTCAAGGATTTTGAAAAACTTTTCATCGTAATAATTAATATAACACTATTATATATAAGAAGATAACATACATGGGAGAAGACCCGAAATCAACTACAGTCAAGTATAAGTTAACATTCTTGGACCCGATTTTAGAAGCGTTGAATAGAGAAAGTTAGTACGGGAAGGGAAGGGGGACTTTTAACAGGCTCTCTGTGTACATTTAGAAAAAATACACCCTTTTAATTTACCTGTAGTTTCGACAATTTATTTTTGTCTTTAAAGTTTGATTTTATTTTAGATTCTTCCCCATTAAAGTACTGTCTCATTCGCAATGAAATAAAATGATGCAGGCCGGTAGAGAGTACTTCAATTTTATGTACATCGCAGGTAAATTTAAATTGAATGTTATTAATAAACTCATTCATTGTATCGTCGTATAAATATTTGGACTTGGACTTTACATATCTAAGAAGAATTTCCTCTGCTCTTTTAAAAATATGAAACATCTCAATTGTAGGATGAGTTAAAAATCCTTTCGTTTTTAAGTTAACGAGATCAGCAGCAGAAAAATTTTGAAATGTAACGTTACTGGATAAGCCATTCAAACAATTTGAACAGGTTGTCTTCAAAATTTTTCGAATGAAAAAGCCGCATATGTAATAAAGTACAGCATCACTAACATCATTACTGTAACTGCAAATTAGTTGATCGAGCAGTCTTTCATGATTTTCCGCGTCGGATAATATAGACGAGACCTCCTCCATTTTTTTTTCAATTTTCTGAATATGATTTGTTGTATGCTTTTCAAAAATAAGTTTAAAAATTTCAAAGTCAAGCACACCAGAACCAACTTCTTCAACTGTACAATTTCCAGAACGAGGAGTCTCGGAACATTGTTAATTACTTATTATTTAAATAATGAATTTATGCTCGACATAAAAAATCATGTTGGCAATTACTGTTTCAAATATTTGCACCCTGATTTCAAGACTTTCGCAATTATTTAGACCTGCACTCGTTGTTTAAAACGTTAAAATCGTGGCCGTGTCGGACAAAAAAAATGTTAAAAAAAGTTATGCACATTATCAAGCGAGTGCATAAGCGAAATCTGTGGCATTAACAACCATTTGCATTTGCATTCGCATTTTTTTTGTGAAAATATAAACATCTATTAAAGTTAGTAAATAATTATTTGCAATGTTCCGGTCATCATAGTAGGGTGCAAACTTGATACAAGATGTGTCATAATTATTAAAATGTTTTCCCAAGTTTGCATAAATATCGGAATTTTTTTTCGAGCAGCCCTGTCTAAAATTTACCTTTTTTGTTAATTTAACAATGTTCCGGGACCCGGAAGCGGTTGCAAATTCAGATTTATTATTTTTTTTACCTACCCTAATATTATCCCAAGATTTAACAAATATCGCAATTTTTGATACCTTTTGCACTGTTTTAATCCGTAATTACTGGCCTATAAGGCCACTTTTAATCAAGATGTATCTTTATAGAATCTATCTTTTTTCTTCAGTATTGCTACCTTTATAAAATATATTTGCTTTGTTTTCATTTTCATTAGCCATGTATTAATATTTCGTATTAGAAACATGGTAAATAGTAAATATTGCAAAATTTGACTTTGCAAATAATGTAAATACAGTGCAAATAATTTGTTGCTCAATAAAACTAAAAAAGAAGACAAACTTACTGTGTTCAAACCATCAGACCATGTTTTGATAATATATTTTGGGTCGAAATGTTTTTCGCACACCCTGTCATTTTGCGATAAAATTTTATCATCCCGTGGTATATTTTTTACCCATACCTTCGACCTCTCAGTGTCTTGAGGAGGAGAAAATAAAGACACCCTTTCTGAACCAGATTTGTAGCCCGAGCGGCATTTAGGGACGAAGCACTTTTTACCCATCTTATTAAAATACTATCGCAAATCATAAAATAATTGGCGGCCAAAACAAAGGAGTACCAAGACGTGTAATTTGCAACTGAATCGCTGCGCTTGCAGCCTGCAAGTGCCACGCGCCGGGGCGATAGACAGGGTCCCTTACAACGTCTTTGTCTTAGGATCTCTCTCGCACAATGCGTGCTTTATGTCGACGCGCTACCTAGTCGAGCGGCTACTCCTATCCTATATTTATACTCCTTGCCTTACAGCTATTCCAAAATGCGGGGAAGCTCCATCCAGTTGTATCCAACTCTCATACCTTAAATTATTGGGTAAATCCTCTAGGTAGTCCTGCAAATTATTGTTAAGAGTCTCCATAAACAGTTCCGAGTTCAATTTTGGGGGTAGGAAATGTGGACCACAAACATTACCATCAATAACGCCCAACCAAACATTTACGGAAAATTCATTTTGAAATGATCTTGGCCGAATTTCTGACGTGCCCAAATATGGATATTATTTTAAATTGTTACCCCACGTTTTGTAAAAGGGAACTCGTCCGTCCAAAGAATCTTATGTAAAAAGTCAGGATTTTCTTCCGTCCAGTTTAAAAGCCACTGGCAAAATCTTATTCTTTTTTCAGCACCACGAGGGTGCAAATCCTGAACTAGGTGATATGCATGTATGTGGCCATCGTGTAGTGTTCGTAATATTTTAGACTTAGGAATGTGAAGGTGCCGAGCTGCCTTCCGAGAGCTCAGCCTCGGATTGTTATCAAAAGTACGTAGTATACGATTATTCTGAATATTATATCGACGGTGTCTGTTCCGTTCGTTATTAACACGCAGGCCAAAGTTACGAAAATTCTGATGTGTTCTGATGAAAACGCGAGCATCTGGAACTCTTCTATTTGGATAGCGTCTATGATATTCACGAACTGCCGCTTCTGCATTTCCATCACAAAATCCGTAGCAAAAATGAATATCTGCGTATTCGTTGTTAGAAAAAAGCATTTTTCAGATTAATACTTACACAACACTCTAATAACAATGTTAACAATAACGAAATTAATTTACATGACACAATTCAATTCACTGTCATTATAAAATGCAAAAACACTGACAGTAGTGACACACGAAAAAAAGTAACGGGCTTTTTTCTGTTGTAGTTTTTGTTTCTAAAAAAACATTGGCGTTACCATTTTTTTCATTAAAATTTCCCGAAGATCTGTCCGTACGCACGCCACTGGTGGAAGGAAAATTATATTTTTTACGTATAAATATGTATCTAGATCAGCTATTCAAAGATTCTAAATTTCATTTAAATATCTGAAGTAGTTTTAAAAATATTAATAAATTTGGAACTTTTGATAAAAGTATTTGCCACCCTATATCTTTGTAACGAAGCATTTTTCGAATTATATATTGTTACAACAATATATTATATAATACATATATTGTTCCAGTTCTAGTTACAACAATTTAACCTACACCAGTCCTTACTAAATGTATCAAAATCACATAGATGATCACGTTTATCCGTCAACCAAGCAGACAGTCACTTCTAGTGAAAGGAAATAACTTTACTTAAGTCTTGTATTTAGAAATCTAGAAAATTATGCTATTGTTATATTAACAATATATTAACGAAGTGACCTTAGCGTGTTGTTTTCATATAGCTCAGTAAATTTTAATTGTTTTTTATATGCAAAGGACGCCCAACAAATTACGATTGCGAGATGCAAAGTAAAACGACAAGTTAATTAAAAATGATAATGGAAAAAATTATCGCTTCAACGATTTAAGTCCTCACATGCTAGTGGATTATGGCAACGCAGGGATTTTCTGGACAGATAATATCATTGAAAATGTTGGCTCAATGCCGTAGGAACAGTTAAGAGAATCGCATGCTTGTATATACAAAATCTACATGTGAAGTTACTCAGGTTAAACGTTAAACGCTTACCATCAGATATATATTCTTTTGTGTGCATTACAAAATATATTTGGCAGATCCCACAAAGTGAATGTGGAATTCTTTCGCGTATTTCTTAAAAAATAATTATATTTATATAATACTGCTTAGCAACATCGTTGTTTGGAGGACTAGGGTATACGCAACCTTACGATAAAAGGTGTACAGGTAAAAGGTACAAAGGTACAAAGGTACAAAGGTACAAAGGTAAGTCTCTTAAGATTGACACCCCCCTTATCTCACTTATCCTTTGCCGATTTAACTCATTCAAAAAAGGAGTGGACGCGGTTTTTGATGAATTTTTATAATCTGAGCACGGATATTAAAAATCTCGTAAGATATACAGGGTGGAAAATAAAACATGATTTTTTTTAAATGGAACACCCCGTATATTTTTATACCAAAATAATGTTCTTAATTTTCTGAATAAAAAAATATCTAATTGTTATATAATCACTCCACCTGTTCGTGAGATATTACTAAAAACTTATCACATTACGGGTGTCAATTATAAAACAAAAAACATAGCAAGATACCTCTGGAAACAATGCCATTTATTGAGATAATAAATAAATAATATATAGGTGACAATAACAGTAACGAGTAATAACAATAAACAACGTAACGTAATTAAATATTTTCCACGTAACCAGCACCATTCTGAAGACACATTTGACATCGCTTTATAAAATTGCTTCTCACCCTTTGAAATATATCACCATTTTGGTTTAATTCCTCAATTTTTACACGTATGCATTCTTTTAACTCATTCATATTATTAAAAACCCCAGTTTCGTATATATCTTGTTTTATCGTACCCCAGAGAAAAAAATCCATAGGTTTAACACCTATTCGGACTTTTAGCGGGCCAATGTACAACACCGTGCCTTCCTATCCAAATAGGATATTTTCTGTTTAGGTATTCGGTGACGTCCTTGCAGAGTGTGGTGGTGCTCCAACCTGCTGCCAAATAACAGATCTGTTGTCCACTACATTAATATTATCTAAATAATTTTCGACTGGATGTTGAAGAATATTCACATAACGTTGTGTATTTAAGGGCCCTTTTATAAATACAGGACCTACAATAGCATCCTTGTGGATGCCACACCACACGTTTACAGTTTGGTATCCTTGTTTTTTTTTATTTTTTTACAATATGTGGATTTTCCGCTGTCCAGTAATGTGCATTTTTTACTAGGTTGACTAGGTTAGGAACTAGGTGATATGCATGTATGTGGCCATCGTGTAGTGTTCGTAATATTTTAGACTTAGGAATGTGAAGGTGCCGAGCTGCCTTCCGAGAGCTCAGCCTCGGATTGTTATCAAAAGTACGTAGTATACGATTATTCTGAATATTATATCGACGGTGTCTGTTCCGTTCGTTATTAACACGCAGGCCAAAGTTACGAAAATTCTGATGTGTTCTGATGAAAACGCGAGCATCTGGAACTCTTCTATTTGGATAGCGTCTATGATATTCACGAACTGCCGCTTCTGCATTTCCATCACAAAATCCGTAGCAAAAATGAATATCTGCGTATTCGTTGTTAGAAAAAAGCATTTTTCAGATTAATACTTACACAACACTCTAATAACAATGTTAACAATAACGAAATTAATTTACATGACACAATTCAATTCACTGTCATTATAAAATGCAAAAACACTGACAGTAGTGACACACGAAAAAAAGTAACGGGCTTTTTTCTGTTGTAGTTTTTGTTTCTAAAAAAACATTGGCGTTACCATTTTTTTCATTAAAATTTCCCGAAGATCTGTCCGTACGCACGCCACTGGTGGAAGGAAAATTATATTTTTTACGTATAAATATGTATCTAGATCAGCTATTCAAAGATTCTAAATTTCATTTAAATATCTGAAGTAGTTTTAAAAATATTAATAAATTTGGAACTTTTGATAAAAGTATTTGCCACCCTATATCTTTGTAACGAAGCATTTTTCGAATTATATATTGTTACAACAATATATTATATAATACATATATTGTTCCAGTTCTAGTTACAACAATTTAACCTACACCAGTCCTTACTAAATGTATCAAAATCACATAGATGATCACGTTTATCCGTCAACCAAGCAGACAGTCACTTCTAGTGAAAGGAAATAACTTTACTTAAGTCTTGTATTTAGAAATCTAGAAAATTATGCTATTGTTATATTAACAATATATTAACGAAGTGACCTTAGCGTGTTGTTTTCATATAGCTCAGTAAATTTTAATTGTTTTTTATATGCAAAGGACGCCCAACAAATTACGATTGCGAGATGCAAAGTAAAACGACAAGTTAATTAAAAATGATAATGGAAAAAATTATCGCTTCAACGATTTAAGTCCTCACATGCTAGTGGATTATGGCAACGCAGGGATTTTCTGGACAGATAATATCATTGAAAATGTTGGCTCAATGCCGTAGGAACAGTTAAGAGAATCGCATGCTTGTATATACAAAATCTACATGTGAAGTTACTCAGGTTAAACGTTAAACGCTTACCATCAGATATATATTCTTTTGTGTGCATTACAAAATATATTTGGCAGATCCCACAAAGTGAATGTGGAATTCTTTCGCGTATTTCTTAAAAAATAATTATATTTATATAATACTGCTTAGCAACATCGTTGTTTGGAGGACTAGGGTATACGCAACCTTACGATAAAAGGTGTACAGGTAAAAGGTACAAAGGTACAAAGGTACAAAGGTACAAAGGTAAGTCTCTTAAGATTGACACCCCCCTTATCTCACTTATCCTTTGCCGATTTAACTCATTCAAAAAAGGAGTGGACGCGGTTTTTGATGAATTTTTATAATCTGAGCACGGATATTAAAAATCTCGTAAGATATACAGGGTGGAAAATAAAACATGATTTTTTTTAAATGGAACACCCCGTATATTTTTATACCAAAATAATGTTCTTAATTTTCTGAATAAAAAAATATCTAATTGTTATATAATCACTCCACCTGTTCGTGAGATATTACTAAAAACTTATCACATTACGGGTGTCAATTATAAAACAAAAAACATAGCAAGATACCTCTGGAAACAATGCCATTTATTGAGATAATAAATAAATAATATATAGGTGACAATAACAGTAACGAGTAATAACAATAAACAACGTAACGTAATTAAATATTTTCCACGTAACCAGCACCATTCTGAAGACACATTTGACATCGCTTTATAAAATTGCTTCTCACCCTTTGAAATATATCACCATTTTGGTTTAATTCCTCAATTTTTACACGTATGCATTCTTTTAACTCATTCATATTATTAAAAACCCCAGTTTCGTATATATCTTGTTTTATCGTACCCCAGAGAAAAAAATCCATAGGTTTAACACCTATTCGGACTTTTAGCGGGCCAATGTACAACACCGTGCCTTCCTATCCAAATAGGATATTTTCTGTTTAGGTATTCGGTGACGTCCTTGCAGAGTGTGGTGGTGCTCCAACCTGCTGCCAAATAACAGATCTGTTGTCCACTACATTAATATTATCTAAATAATTTTCGACTGGATGTTGAAGAATATTCACATAACGTTGTGTATTTAAGGGCCCTTTTATAAATACAGGACCTACAATAGCATCCTTGTGGATGCCACACCACACGTTTACAGTTTGGTATCCTTGTTTTTTTTTATTTTTTTACAATATGTGGATTTTCCGCTGTCCAGTAATGTGCATTTTTTCTGTTAAAAATTCCCGCAGTAGAAAAACTGCTTTCGTCAGTCCAAAAGACATGACTTAGAAACTCATCATCTTCCTCTATTCTATCAAGTATGCCTGTGCAGAAGGTTAACCTGTCTTGAAGGTTGTTGTCATCTAAATATTGAACGGGCAAAATACTATGGTTTAAAATGATGGCGATGTAATATTTTTATAACACTTCTTTGTGATATATCCAATTCTATTGCTGCGGCATAGGATGATTTGGATGGATTTTCAGCAAAATATAATAACGCGTTGAGTTCTGTGTCTTCTCCTGTTTTTGTTCTTCGCCTTTCCCTTTTCTTGTCTCTCAGAGATTCGGTATTCCTAAACTTTGCATAAATGTTTTTAAAACTATTTTTGGAAGGAGGTAGCCTTTCTCGAAATAACCTAACATACTCCCTCCGAGCAAGAGACTTATTCTTGTTGCACTGAATATAAATTTCAAGTAACTGTTTTCGCTCTTCCAATGAATATACCATTTTCAAAATAACTTGCTTCTTTACGAACATTACGTATTTTTTACGCTAATATCTAAGAGAGTGAACTACTATCTCACAAAAATCTGGATGACATCTGTCAACAAATAAACAATGCAAATATGCATTGTTTCCAGAGGTATCTTGATGTTCTTATTTTACAATTGACACCCGTAATGTGATAAGTTCTTAGTAATATCTCACGAACAGGTGGAGTGATTATATAACAATTACACATTTTTGGATTCAGAAAATTAAGGACATTATTTTGGTCTGAAAATATATGGGGCGTTCCGTTTAAAAAAATCATATTTTATTTTCCACCCTGTATATTTTACGAGATTTTTAATATCTGTTCTCAGATTATAAAAATTCATCAAAAACCGTGTCTACTCCTTTTTTGAATGAGTTAAATCGGCAAAGGATAAGTGAGATAAGGAGGGTGTCAATCTTAAGAGACTTACCCGGTACAACATATTAGATATTTTCAATTTCGGTACGTGTTAATGGTATATTAAACCACATATTTTAGTTGTTTTATCGATCCACCAGTGGCGTCCCTGCAAACATGTCCTCTGATATTTTAGCGAAAAAGTGGTACGCCACTGACATTTTTTTATGTGAATATTTTTTTCTGATTAGCCCGGTGAATTCTACATGACAGCGGTCTTTTGCGTTTTGCTCATCATATGCACAGTTCTTGCTTGAGACAATTATCTAAAGAAAAATCAACGAGGAACTGATGATCTGAAAATTTATAAAGCAGTAATTCAAACTAACATTCGCAGAATCTCAATGAATGTAGATGAATTACAGATATATTTAAAATAACTTGAATTTATTTAGGTAATGTTGATTGGGATTTTCGGCTGAACAATTAAATAGAAAATCAATTTTTGTTGCGGTCGACTTTTCGTTTTTTATTAGAATATCTTCAGGGCTCAATAGTTGAATTCTACTGACACCGGTAATATTTTATTTAAAAAACACGAAACACAAAAATTTAGTTCAAAATAATAATTATTACTATGACGTGACCATATAGATATTAAAAATTGATTGACAAATTAAAATCACATGAAACTAGTAGTAGAATTAGTTAACACAATAATAATAGTAAATTTGATGTAGTGAAGCAAGATAGTACTAAATAGAGATTATTGTCATAATATTAGTAGACACAGTACGTCCAAATATTGTTTAGTTTTTATCAGACAGTGTTAGTTCGTTTTAGGCACAACTTATTCATTTTGTAATTAAAATTCGTAACTTCCAGGTTTTTTAAATGGGTAATGTGGCTTTTTAACGATAAAACAAATATTTTGGGCAAGAGTATAATTAATTTATGTCAGATTGAAGTTATGTGCATTCATCTTGACTTTTCCTATGTAAAATTATTGTCGTATCATCAGCAAAGAACAAAATAATTCAATGTTTTACAACGGTGATTATATCATGATAAACATAATAACGACACTAAATTGTACCTTTGAGGCACTCCAGATGTTGATACATATGTAGATGACCTATAACCATTATGAAATATTCTTTGCTGAAGATCCAATAGATATGATTTTATGAGGTTACAAAATTCTGTGGAAAAGTATATGCAAATCTATCGGTTAATGTTTTTTTGATATGACTAGGCATCATATCTATACGTCGAACAACAGTACGTCGCGATAAGCTCACTTTCTCAAACTCTTTCTTCTTTTCTGTGCACAAAAGTTCTGCAACATCTACTAGGCACTCTTTAACAAACTGTCCCTCAGAAAATGAATCGATATTTTTGCTATTTTGGAACTATTTATAAAACTAGATTTATTAACACTGTCTAGATTTGATTTTTGTGAATCTAACATTTGTTGCAGTTTCCCTAAATCGGTAATGAGTTTTTTAATTTTATCTTTTCTTAACTGGCCCGTGAGTAAATTATATTGAACGAAACGCTGGCTGGAGTAATTCCGCTTCATATTGTAATCTTTTAAAACAGAAAGTGTTTCATTGCACAACAAACACATAAGATAAAAAAGTATTCATCAGTCCATTTGTCTTGGAATTGACGACATTCTGTGTCCACTTTCCGCTTTCTTAAACCAGACATATCGATAAAATTTGCTTAAATAATTCCCGCGTCGTACTCTTGACCGTACGGGAATATGCGATGCGACCTTAATCAGTTGTTAAGAAGTAATAAGATGACATGCGCGCTGAGCGCTTTATATATTCCCCCAATAAGCAACTAGAATACTCTCGATAGTACGAGAGTGCTTCAAGTCCACGAGTGACTTCCCGAATGTTTATCTGTTTGTCTCTTTCTAATGACTATTTCTTACTCGATCTGTGACATTCCACTACGTACGCTTAATAATATTATTTATCGATTTGAATTGATATCGTGACTTGAATTTTTTGATTCTCTCGCGGGCCGGATTGAAGCTGGTGGAGGGCCCGGGGGCCGGAGGCCGGGGGTTGCCCATATACCATATATGGTTTACAGGTTTGTGAATACCCATTTTACGACTAACTTCATCGAAGGATTTTTGAAAGTTAGCGTATCTACTTGGTACGTATATTCAACAAAATTTTATAAATTACTGTCTTATTTCCGACCTTGAAGTGGACAAACATTTTAAGATTTTATTACATTGTAAAAATAATATCATTATCAGTAAATTAAATAATTTCATTGACAGGACATTATACAGGCTGCTAGACAATAGGTTGGAATAATTAAAAATTTTAATGTAATTTGTACATTGGTAATAAATGGCCATGTCATGTTTCTATCGCGCTTATAAAAGAATATACGGGGTGTAAACTAAACCCCTACAAAAAAATTAAAAAATTATTCTTACCGAGAATTTAGGAAAACCAAAATCGAGATAAAACATACCAGGGTATGGACTAATTCGATAAAACAAATTTGGCCGCTTTTTTATATCTCGCTTATTTTCGAATATAAAGGGGTTTTATTAAAATTAGGGACCTTTTTTGAAAAAGCATCTCTTACTATTTAAAAACAAAGTAAGTAATGGATTTTTTTAATTTTCAAGTAGCTTGCATGTCTCTAATCTCTCAGTAGCTAGAATTGTCATTTCTGATACAGGGTGCCTGGGAAAACATTTAATAAGCATTTAATGTGCGTCACGAAAAGTCGTTACATTTAAATAAGCTGTGTGCAAAACCCTGTATAATTAAAATGAACGAAAATTTTAAGATTTTAAATCTGCGAAGGGAAACCTTAGACAAATATCTCGAAAATGTTTTTAATTTTTCTTGATTGTATGAGTATTATCATAATTACAATTTTGTTGTAATTACATTGTAAATCCCTATATAAAATATTTAAAAAACCTGCGGTAGTAACTAATGGGCTAACTGGTGGGCTAAGTATCGTAAAAATCAAATCACCACTGGAAAACATTTGGTAAGGCAGCAGCAGAATATCTAAATATTGTGTTTATAGTATACTGTTCATGTCGATACTTTCGATCGAAAAATATTGTACTATTTTCATATAAACAAGTGTATAATGTCACAATTGACAATAAAAGAAAGGATAAATTGTATTCCTGTTAAATGAGGGTTTTTATGGTGAGGGAAATGAGGGTGAGGTTAAATGAGGAACGCAACACACTGTTGCTAGGATATACAGCGTTAGCCACAGTATGGTTCACAAATTAAAAACGAGGTTTGATGAAACAGGTGACGTTAACCTTTTGTACCACGGGGGGGCGAAAAAAAAAATCGGGCTCGAGAAGAACGGATTTTGATAATAAATGTCCCTAGGAATAAGAATTAAAGTTCAACAAAAAATAATGATACATATGACCATCTATGAGTATATAAGGAACCGTTCGATACTGAAGAGATCAATTGTGATTGTGCCGAAACGTCGTCCGAGAAGAAGATAACATACAGTAGAGAATACCCGAAATCCACTACTACATATATAGATTGGTCTGCTGATTGGTCAATCAGAATTATATTAATAACTAAATTTAAAAACGACAGAAAATTAAAAAGACGATACAGTTTCGATATTTTACGATTCATCAAAAATAAAAATTTATCAAACTATGTCTATTTATAATTGTATATGTAATAGAGTATCTTCAAAAGTGGGAGTCGATATTATTTAGCCTCGCACCAAGATATGAGTGTAACGTTGACTAACCAAAAGTAAAATGGTAATACACGTACATAATATAAATGTAGTGAACATAACTGTTCCAAGATTACTAAATAAATATGTGGTGTTTTAAAATAGATTCTAAGTGTAATTGTAAAAAGCAGAAATTATGACAATACGTGAATGGTTGGCAGTTAGCTACTATGTTAATAAATATATGAGTAACTAAGGAAGTGTGTTCTGTTTCTGTAAGGAGACTTCCTTTGCGAAAAATAATAATGCTAACAAGTTATAAAATGTAGTTCAATTCATTAACGCGTGATCCTTGTGTAAATATCCCCAAAAACGTTTTAAAATTAGTAATAAGTATAGGGTTTAAGTGTAAACCCCATGTTAAGACATATGTGAAAACCGTGTTATAATAGCTCTAAACCAAAAGACATTTTATAATGTATGATAGTTCGTATTAGCCACTACAACCCATGATAATTGTTAAAGGTTGGACACGATTGTAGTAACAACTGTTTCCAACGTATTATATCTTGTTAATTAATGAATTTCGTGTGATAATAGTGATAATATCCTGATAGTAATTAGATATCTAGGGTGTCCTAGATAGTTCTATAGTGATATCATCGTATCCAGATAAGGATTATCAAGCTGTACAGGATATTAAATGGATTAATCTAAAAGCATAAGTGTAAACAAGTATTTCGAGAGTATAAACTAAAGCCAGGATATAAAAGTACAGGGAAAGCGTCACACAGAAAGTGAGGTTATACTTCAGAAGTCAGAAATTAACAGTAAAAATATATTCAGAATTCAAAATTATAATGTGATGGTCAAGATGTAATAGTTTCAAGTATAATTATAAAAATCAATAATATTTGATTTTTATAATTACACTGTTCAATCTGATTGGTCAGATTAAAATAACAGTACAGGAAAGAAATAGGTAACCAGGAAGTTGCCTCTGTTTTTCAAAACGGGACATTCGTAGCAACAACCAAAATTTTTAGGAGAATCCTGTTGCGGCGATCGAAGCAACAGCCACGGTTTTCAATTCTGTCATAGTTAATTACTAAAAAGTAAATATAATTTGATATAATCAGTGTAAATTTGTGCTAAGTAAGCAGTAATACTAGTACATATGGTTTTGAAGTAGTGAAACTGCATATATAAGAGTTTTTTTCGTCGATTTTACTAATATAAAAGGGAGAATCTTGGTAGCTTCCCATCCCATCAAGGCAACTTGCAGTTCTAATACCAACAGAAACAGGAAAACAGTGAATATCAAGCGATAGCAGTTTGGAAACAACAGCAGAGCAGCAAGTGAGATAAATCTGAGGGTAGATAAATCCCAAGGCGTAAAAAAGATACCAACGAAGGCAGTCAGCATTCCAGAGGCAGTGCAGCGATATCCCGCTAGATGACAGCACCACCAGAGCGAAATAGTAAACTGTCGTTGAGTTTACTATTTCGCTAATCGAAAGCGACAAGTTTTGTGGAGTTACATAAAATAAAAGGGATTAACATATTTACAACAAGGTGATAAATAATCTAAATTTGCTAATTTTAAGGAGTATTGTTTCAGAGGACTTAGTCCTATGTAATTAAATTTTAAGTTAAGTAGGTTTTTCGCAGGATAGCAATAGGTTTTAAAATTTCGTTTCATATTAACAATATCTTTTATAATAAACATAATCATATTCAATTACAGCTTCTTCTTTCTTCTTCTGTAACTTTCAGGTGAATAATTTAAATACTAAACAATATAACTAATACAATTTTGAGCTTCACATATAGGCATATAACATTTTAATAAAATTGCATACAGTTTAAATGATGATGCCTCGTTAACTTCCATTATCAACAAAATCATTTAAAAAAAATTTACCGAAAAAACTAATAAGCCTAATTGGACCCTCTCTGAGATAGAGAGTGTTCGTTACTCTAAAATGATTCTTCACTTAAATTATAAATTTATGTTTCAAATTTTCTTGGACCAATTTATGTTTTTGTTTCGATTTTTTAGAACCATGGTGCCATTTGGGGAATTAAAATTATAAAATCATATTTTTTTGGTTTAAAGAAACGTCTTTAAACGTCGCGTCGCGTCGTTGGTATTTCGTTTGTTTAAAACAAATCAAAACGTCGAAATAGTGGAAAGTGGCCGTCAAAGAATAATCTCCCTGTCCATAACAAACTCTATAAATTACAATAAGCGGGTATGAATTACTCTCACGATTGAACGAATTCTATAGTATAAGTAAAAATGCCCCAATCGAAAACAACACTTTATTTACTTTAACCCTATATTAACTGATCACTTAACAAACATTAAGGATTTCTGTTCTTTTGGTAGTGTATCAACCCGACTAAAGCACTTTGAAACCCGGCGTTATAGTCTAAGGTCACTTCGTTGTACAAGAATTCCTCCCTAATATCTTCGTAGAAGTCGTTTTGATCGGGACCGCTTACTAGAGCGCCATGCAGGATCTGAGGATTTGGCAGGGTCGAATTGAAGCTGCTCCAACCGCAAGGCTCGGGAGTATTGGGACATGAGCTGAAAACAATAGATGATAAGTCGAAGTACTACGTTTTAAAAGGATAATTTGAACTTCTAAGGTTGTTTTGTTTCGAGTTTCCTTAATTGTTGTAAAATGGCCGAACTAATTAACGAGGACACTATGTATATTATATGTATATTATTTAAGGCTATATGGATCAATCTTGTGGTAAGCGTACCTAGCCGAATGGTACGGCCTCTTTGGAAAATTGAAACCATACCCCACGACAAAGCTTCGACCTTTGGATCCCAGGATGTAGTCAATTTGCTCCTTCGCTAAGTCTATATAACTTTCTGATGGCGAGTCTTTTAGTTTCGCCCCCTTAAATAATAGTATGAGTAAAGTATTTAATGCTAACGTATTCTACTTACTACTAAACACACAAAAGCTATATTAGCTGCATGTGACAATGTCCCAAACTTATCTATGTACAGCAAGCCTTTGGGCGTTCGCGGTTGCTTATCAACGGAATTGTTACAGAAGACTTGTACTGCTTCCAAGTAGCTATCACGCGCTAGGCTCTCGGCAAGTAAAACCTGGAAAAAATCTAAGATAAAGCAAAACCAATGCTGACTTGTCGTTACTCTACCTCAATCCCTACGACCTTCTTGTTATAGAAGAAGCTATTGGCAAATTCTTGGGACCCATTAAATTCTTTGTAATACTTTTCGGCATCCTCCACATATCTAATATCTTGCGTAGCTTTATACAACCAAACAGCAGCCCATGACAGCTCGTCCAAGTAGGAGGTGGATCTAAAACAGACGATTAAATTTTTATTTTAATGGCGGGGTTTAGTGGCACCGCGAGCGATACCGTAAACTACTTTGACTCTCCGGGTTACTTTGACACACATCATGGCTACATTAACACTCTTACTTTGTCTGTAGTTTCCGCTTGTATTGCTTATTTTATGGTTCGGTGTGTTGACGTCTTGATTTTTTAGGTTATGTGTAGGCGAGGGATACCAGATCCCACTAGCGGCCAGTTGCTACTAGCCATCACACATTAGTTAATCACCATCACACCATGAATGTCTTGTGATAAGCAGCGTTCTGCAAAGCAGATTTGGATCGGATTTGCAGGTGTAATTCAATGCAGGAAGGAGTATTAACTCTCTGAGTAGTTGCTTCTTACAAATCCATTCAGTATGTAGTTAGCCTATATATGGCTAAGGCCGCTGCTTAGGCGCC
This sequence comes from Tetropium fuscum, assembly GCA_964058915.1. Classification (NCBI taxonomy): domain Eukaryota; kingdom Metazoa; phylum Arthropoda; class Insecta; order Coleoptera; family Cerambycidae; genus Tetropium; species Tetropium fuscum. The sequence goes on along the minus strand of CAXKVY010000072.1, from coordinate 857,694 downwards.
TGCTTTGCAGGAAGCTGCTTATCACAAGACATTAATTACTAATGTCTGATGGGTAGTAGCAACTGGCCGCTAGAGGGATCTGGTATCCCCCGCCTATACTCTACTGCTTGGTCTGCTTGACTGTTTTGATACTTTTGGTCATTCATTAATTCCTCTACCTACGGTATACTGATGAGAGCCAATAGCTCGAAACTAATCTGCACCTGGTGAATGACCATAGCTATCATATCGGATTTGCAGGTGTAATTCAACGCAAGAAGAAGTATTAGCTCTCTGAGTAGTTGTTTCTTGCAAATCCATTCTGTTTTTAGGTTATGGTGACGTGTTAGCAGCTGATTCGCTTTAGTTCGACATGAATTTATTTTAAATGTGTTTTTTTTAAAGATATTGAAGCCACATATCAACGCAACCAGAGAAGAAGGTCGGCAAACCATCATAGTTGGTGACAACTTGGCTTCACTTTTTCACCAGAAGTTATAAAATGCGCTGTTGAGGACAATATTTACTTCACTGCACTACCACCCAATTCGACACATCTTTTACAACCGTTGGATGTTGAAGTGTTTGCTCCAGTAGAGAGACATTGGCGAAAAATATTGGATAAGTGGAGGCAGCAATCAAGACGGAAATGGTGCATGCCAAAGGAGCGCTTCCCTGGGTTGCTGCAAAAGCTGTGGCTTGCGATTCATCCAAATGTTTCAAAAAATTGTAAATTGTAAAAATTGAGTGGTTTTCATGCAACTGGACTTCATCCATTCGATCCAGATGTGGCCCTAAACAAACTTCCTTCTATCAGTAGTGATTCTGGAAGAGTCTTGGATACACGCTTGATGGAATATTTAAGAGAAATAAGAGACTACAGTCAACCTCAGGAGAAGCAACGATGAGGCACAGAAATTACGGCCAAGCCAGAGTCGCAAATAACATTAGATGACTTTAGCAACTCGAGTCGAGATCTACCTGAAGATTTGGAAAATGCATATTCGATGTCGAAACCCAAAGAGAAGGCTCAAGGGGGCAAAAAATTTGCTTCCAAAAAGAAGACGAAGAATACTCCACCCTTTCAGGAGGAGTCACCTGATTCCTTTGGTGATGCTCCACTGAGCCCAGTTGCTTCCTGCTCTACGAGGAAATCGTCGATGGATGATGAAGATGAAAATTTATGCACGATTTGCAAGTGCGATTTTCAGTATTACAAACATAAAAATGATAAGATCTGTTGCGTTACATGTAGGACGTGTGTCTGTGGCATATGTAACAAACTCCTTCTATAAATGTGAGCGATGTGAAGACGAATGAAGGAAGTGTTTGGTTATGTTTAGCTGTTTTGAAGTGAAATCCGTTATTTTTATATTATTATCTTTCAATTTTGAATTATTTCTTTACTGTCCTCATTAATCGTGGCTGGTACTACTTTTCCTTCTTCTTTTATATTAATTATGTGTTCCTGTGTTTCTTGTTCATTCTTTTCAGCACATAGATACCAATTTTAATTCGAATAGAATCATAGACGGCAAATATGCAGCGGAATACGAAATTTATTGTAAAATATAAATTAATCGGATATATAAAAAATAATAATAAACGTAAAATAGAAACAAGATGTGTGGTCCTATCAGAGTTTGAACCCGGGCCCGTCGACTGTCAATCCAATTCAATTCGTCGTTACTCATTTACCTTTTGACATTCTTTGGCTCTTGCTATGATCGATCGCATTTTCATATCTGTTTATGTTAAGTCATCATCAAGGTAAAGCTTCCTTGACAACACACACTACACAATCTTCAACATCAAACGTTTAATTGATTTCATGATTTAGTAATAAAGTAAGTAAAATAAAGTAAGTAAAATAAATTAAGTAAAATAGACACATACTCGTAATATTGTTTTGCTCCTGGGATTACATCCTGGTAGAGTCCCCTATAGGTAGTCGCAAAGTTGTATAGCTCCATGGCATGCCTTAACAGCAGCTTGGAATACGACGCGTTGACCTTTCGAAAGACTATGCTTGCGGAAGAAAACAAAGCAGACGCCTCGCCCGCCAGATCTGATCCTGGAACGTTACACTTGATTCTTGCAAACCTTACTTCGTCGTTTCTTACCTGGATGGTCCACGTCGATCTTGTAAGAGGGCCTCGTCATATTCATGTCTTCGGGTCTTCCCCAAAAGGCGTGGTCAATGAAGAAGTCCCCCACTTGACCGTATAGTTCGTTAGGGCTGACATGGCACTTTATAAAGTAATCGCTGGACCATTTTATGGCATCTAATATCTCCGAGTGTTGACCTAAAATTAGCGTTTAAAGGCATCGGATAAGATAAGTGAATGTATATTTACCAGCTTCTTGGTATGACTCTTCATATTCTATGGCGCCCCAGGATAGTAGAGTCGTGGTGAAGGCCATGGTGAAGCTGAATTTCACGAAATCGCTGGCTGAAACCGAAAACTTCCGTTCAATGAAAGGGTGTCTAAAGAGTGTATTATTATTTTTATAATGATCCATCAGAGGTGAAATAAAACATAGGAACTGACCATGGCAAGGAAGTGGTACCAATGAGAGAACATTGAAATTGATGATGGGAAGAAAGTGGTTACAATGGTATTGCATGAATATGGTCAGTCTTTTAAATAGTTCTGCTAGATTTAAAATCATTTTTAGACGTATCTCAAAACTAAAATTAACGTCAGTGTTACCATCGTAATATCCTCCTGTAAGGTCCTCCCCGTTGACACCCTTGTCTTCCAGAGCCGAGTGCCCTCGCCATTTGATCCTGTTGCTGCTGGGTAGCCTTCCAGATCTCTGACTTTCGTAGAATAGCAGCGATAGCTTTAACACCTCCTTGTAATCTGGTTTGAATTCCGCAAGGTAAAAGCAGTTTACTTTTATGGCCAGAAGAGAGATAAATACAGTCAGTAGTGTTTGAATCTTGCTCATCTGAAATAATTTAAATAGTTCTTTGTGTGTTAAGAGCGCAAAGTACTGCATTGCCGCTTGCGAAAGAAATTTACCGCGCTCCGCTTCGCGTCGCGCGGTATTCTTTCAAAAGCGGCAATGACAGTTTGTGCTCGTAATACATACAACATTTTTTCTACTACCGCTTAATACAGTGTGTTCTTGTATGTATTTGACATATGTTTATATATGAACCGATTTTTATAAGTTTTTTTTGTTAGCTACATTTCTCATGTGTCATTTTTGACTGACAAGCGCCTGCTAAGGAATTTATAATAAAGAAGCGAGCGGGAATTGACACTATTGCCGCTTTAAAGCGACAATTATGTCATCATCGGAAATGGCGTACTTTGCATTGAGAATTGAAAGCGCAAAAGCCTACTATTGAGGCGATTGTAGAAAAAATAAATTTATTCACGAAACTTGGAGACAATGTTGATTTATTTAACAAAATTATTTAAATATAATTTAAAAGAAAGCGCATTCGGCAAACTTGATTAAGGTTTTGTGTGGCACCTTTGTGTATTGTTTTATAAGAAACCCATAGAAGCTAGAAACAAATTTGCCACGACGAATGAGCCAAATTATTGGTTCATACATCACTGACCGTCACTTTAGAGTTAAATATGAAGAAGAATATTGCCGAATCCAAAAATGAGTACGCCCCCTAGCGGAATAAATTCGAACCGAGGAAAGCGAGTAAAAATTTGTAAACCGTCGTCTAACCTTCACGATTCCTCGTTTACGACGTTATTGTTGTGGTTACTCAAGGATTATAGACTATCTATAATTGTTGGTGATTACTGTGGTTTTATTACTCTTTAGTTTTACTGTTGGCTGTGTTTTTTTGCGTAACATTTTCGACCCCCAGGAAAGCGAGTTAATAATTTCCTTCACTTCGTTTACTGTGTTTTATTGTTGGCTGTGTTGTTTTAACGTTTTGTTATACTTTTTGTGATTACCATGTCCCTTAAAAGTATTCATAATACGAACTGTTGTGTTTATGGTTGGAACTCAAGAATTGGTAGAGATAGATCTCTCCATTTTCACTATTTTCCGAAGAATAATTCCGGCATTAACGCGAAAATGATAAATGCACTGGGAATCAAGGAAGAGATTGATAAGAGGAAAGCTTGGGAGAAGGTTTTATTAATGGGCAAGCCAGTGACAAACAATATGCGTATTTGTTCTAATCATTTTAATACAGAAGATTACTGTTCAAAAGGTAAGGGATATTTATTGAGGTTAGATTAAGTAAAAAACCGCGAAACGCGTAACATAACACAATCTATTTTTGTTTCAGATGTGGACTTAAAACAACCTAAGCTTAAGTGACACGCTGTACCTTCCCAAAAGTTGCCTGTAAAGAGATCACTTGCAAGTGCCAAGAGAAAGTCCAACGATTCTAATCGTGAAGATAGATCGAAGAGACGACGGAAGCTCAATGATGAGGCTACTATAAGTATTAGTGAGGTACATTTATGTGAAGGTGAAATATCTTTACCTGTCAACGAGGACAACCATGATCTCGAAAATATACGAACTTATAAAGACCTCATTGAAGACGAAAAAGTTGCAGTTCATAATCTTAGTTCATAATCTTGAGTACGGCATGTACTTTTGTTATATTGTTAATAAATTGAATACCTGTTTAAATAAATAAGTAGCTGTATTAAAATGCTTAGTCTTTTTTTTCATGTCAAAACTCCCGATTTTCGTTAGTAACAAGTGCATCTCGGACAGGGTTAATTTAAATTAAATACAACGTACACGCACACGGCTTAGTGACACTCTGTTTAAATCGTTGTATAGCACTCTAATACAGGGCTGTATAAGACTATACTTTGCTAGGAGCACAACATGATTTGTTACCCAATTTTGGAAGGAAAACTGAACTCAATAAAATACGGATACTGTTTTAGGACATTTATTCTGACCATATTCAAGGGACAATTGTACTGTTTGTTGAGACACTCGCCTCATATAAAGTTACTGCCTAATTTGTAGTTAACATGGCTAATACAAAGCATGAAACACTGCTTGCAGGTGAGGGAAGCAGTCGTGGCGATACCTTGGTACCATTTACTTTACTAGATAATGAATCGTATAGACAAACAATGACGTACTGGCATTGTTTATGGCAATCGCCATTCTGATATTAGCGTAAACAATCAACAAAATTATGTGATTGTGACGACGCAGGGGTTACCGAAGCCTGGTATAGGTAAAACTTCACAGTGCCCAGGGAATTTTCCCTGTATAATGTTGAGTACCATAGTTAATATAGAACTTGTGTTATTGTCACACAACCGTTGAACATCTGAAGATTTCTCCGCCTTGCAAGTATATGTAAACTCTACAATAGTTGCATCTCCGTCTTTGTGGATGAGTTTCCCACTTATTTCATGCGGAGAGTTCTTTACACCGCTAGTTTGCAAACATAGTGCTATAATTTGCACTAATTCCATAGTAGCAGATGTAGTTCCAAGTAAAATTATATGCTTGGCATTTACATGCTTGGCATCTTTAATGCCTCATCCTCTACAACACATCTACTCTCTGGAGTGGCTTGCAGGTAACAAAACACTTTTCCCAATGAAAGAAAAACCTCTTCATTGAAATCGTCCATGATAACGTTTTATATCAGTACAGGTATGCCATATAAACATCTATTCTACTGATAAACAAAACTACATACCTTTGTTTTAAAAACCCCTTAAAGTGGATAAACGATTTGTACATATAAAAATGTCCCAGTTAAGAAAATGTCCTCGAAGTTAAGCACAACACACGAAAACACGTAACGGCACGAAAGAACTTTTAGTCGCTTTCACGATATTTGTTTACAAACATCAGCGCCCCCAACGGTAATTTTAGTCGCCAATTCAGACATCAAGAAGATTTGTGGTGAAGTGCCTCAGGGTAATATCCTCAGACCTGTTCTCCACCTGCCGTACACCAACGACATCCCATAAAGCGACGGGGTAGTTATGGCGATATTCGCCGACCACACTGCTCTGCTGGCTACTGACCAAGCCATTCAGTCAGCCACAAACACTTCAAATAGCGGTCAACACAAAGAAATGGCGCATCAAACTAAATCAAGCGAAGAAGAAAAGTGAGCAAATAAACCTCAAATTAAGACAAATGCCCTTGGACGTTATTCTTAACATTAAAGTAATTCAAACGTTCCGATATAAAGCCGTGGTACATTCGCAATGAAGACATCCATCTCGACTTGAATATATCTATGGTAGAAGATGAGATCACGCTTCGCAGGCAAACATGCTAGGAAACCACGAAAACGTCGAAGTGATATCACTATTCGACAACAACGGACTTGTTCGGCGGCTAAAGAGACTAAAACCGATCGAATTGATGTAGTGACAGAGAAAGTGTCTAGAATTTTAAGTATAATATATTTATTACACGAACCAAGTGAGTGTGTTACTAGACATTCGTCTATTGAGCAGCTAAGTCTAGATATTTAGAAAAAAATATTAGATATATTTAATCTAGTTACATTTTTAGCACATATCATTATTATTTCAAAATAGTAGGGCATAACACAGCAAATAAGCACAGTACAGAAAAATATAAATTTTGAAAACACCGTCAGTTCACGCGTTTTTGTTTGGGGCAGGTAGTATTGAGTATTGAGTTAGCAATGAGGAATCGTTGGTTGAATATACTAAAGTAATGAAAATAAATACTTTAATGTGAGCAGTTACTACTAATTTTAATTTACACATTGTTCCAGTACCAGGAAAATTGCTTATGCGACTACGAGTTATATGAAGAACGCTGGTTTCTGTATGGGCGTGCATCAGGGTTTTAGAGAGATGTTTCTTTTATTTATTATATAATTATATCATCCTATTTGTACTGTTTTGTATCGCCAAAAGCTTTAAAGATGTAAAAACCATTATCTAAATAAACACTAGAGACTAGAGCATCTATATATCGTAGACATTTAGATGTCCGAATGGTATTTGACAAGACTGGTATTTGGTATTTCATAAGTAATAGATTATTTTGCATACACATAGCTTACAAAACATACTACCATGCATACATAATAAATATGTAGGTATTAATTTGTAAACTGAAAAACATGTAATTTTTTTAATCACAAAATACTGCAAACTTGCTTATTTATGGTACAATTAAAATATGAATTGCAATTTTGGTACACAGTAGGGGTATTGTTTGAAATCTTTGTTAACTCATTGATAACGTTGGGTGTAGGTAAATCATTAATGTTGTTGATGGGTCCAGCTGTACAGTGAGAAGCTCGAGGAGTGGCTGCAGGATCTTCTGTTGTCTGTTTTTAAGCTGGAGGTTCTGAGGCGTCACTTCCAAGGGTGTTTATGATGTAGGAATAATGCTCGTTATCCATTTGCAGATAAGGCTTAATTGAGTTGGATGAAACGTGGCCAGTAATTTTAATTAATTGTTGTTCACCCACTCCTCCTTTAGCCAGGATACTGTCGACCGCATAGAGTGGTTTGTTATTTTTATTTCTTTTGTACTTAATCATGCCTTCTCTACTGCTTCTTTAGTCCATTTCGAAAATTTGTTTTTTTTCCACTGGAGTGTTTTTGTACCATCTACTTTGCTCCATGATGGGTTTACTGTTAAGAATAATCTATCAGTGTTATTCTAGATGAACGCTTAACCATTAGAATTTTAAAAGTTAGTAAAAGAGTTCTTCGTGTTGGGACGAGCCATTTACTATCGGCCATTAATACCAGAATTATCCACTTCCTCTTTAAAGTAATGAACTCTGCAATTGACTGCTTCTCCACCTCTCCAGATATGGTAAAATTTTCGCTGGAGTCCCGCCAGAGTGTCTTCGTCTCATAATAAAACCATTGCGTAATATTCTTCCAATTTTAATGAAGCAGAGCTCGATTTCCTTTTATTGGAGAACATCTGCAAATTCCATCGTTTCGCATTACGAGCTTCCCCGCTAGACTTAATATCTTTAAATGGTTCAAAAATTATTTTCGACTTCATAATATACATCTCTTGCATTTTTTTGCAACGGTGTTCCACATTGTCTTCACAACTAGTTCTTTGTAATCTTCACAATTTGCTTTCTTCATATTCCACGCTCAATCTTTCAGCATTAGGTTTAGTTGCTCTAAACTTGTAGTTTCCAAAAGCTTGTATTTCTTTGCCTTGCAGAATTCTGTAAACTGTTCCCATATTGACGTATGGGTTCTAATGGTATTGTACGGTACACTTTTCTCAATCGCCAGATCAATATTAGTCATAGATACTTCCAAAGTGACTAATTTTCACTACATAAGCTGACTAGCACTGTTTAAAAACAATATTTAATTCTAAAATTAAGAATACTATCTACGAGAAAAAACTAGCTCACAAAAAATTTAAAATGTATGGTAGAATGCAAGATTATACTTACTTTACTCAATTAAGATCATTATGCAAACAGCTAAGTCAAGAATGTTATTTAAATTACTTAAGAAATACGGAAGCAAATATTAACTCTAATCCCAGATCTTTTTGGAAATATTGCAATGATAAAAGAAAATCATATAATTTACCCTCCAACATGCATTATGGTGATCAGACTGGTGATAGTAATATACAAATTGTTAACCTGTTTGCAAACTTTTTTTCTACTGTATATTCTAATCAGCAGGTTAATCATTATGTTCCTAAATATAGTCATAATTCTGATGTTAATATTAATCATTATTACATTGATGTTAAATTAATTATTGAATTATTGAAGTTATGAAAATTCCTACAAAGTTTTCCTATGGACCGGATGGGGTACCAATTTTTTTACTGCAGCAATGCATTTTTACTTTAGTTAAACCATTACACATTATCTTCAATCTGTCTATAAATACTGGCACATTTCCTTCTTTCTGGAAGCAAAGTTATCTTAAACCTTTATTTAAATCTGGCAAAAGAGAAAATGTTGAGAACTACAGAGCAGTTTGTCTGCAATCTGAAATACCTAAATTACTTGAATGCTTAACCCGGCGTATGTGTGGTGGGGTATGATATACCCCACGTTAACATTACGCACTCATACTTTTCTAAAACGGCTACGGAATGTCCCCACCCTCTCAGTACCTTCAATCCCAATGCCACTCATTGCGTCTATCGAATTATTTAGTTGAGCAGTGGTTATAAGCAGAGCTAGACGTGTTTGAAGTTCACTGGGGTATATTATACCCCACCACACCGGTAAGTTTAATTTCTTCTGCACCTAAAATATTGAGTTATTTGTGTCTTTATGTTGTTTATTGTAATCATGTTGATTTTTAGAGTGATGGGCGACTACGAGAGGGAACAACAACGTCTGTTAAACCTGTGGACGGAGGTAGATGCCAATGACGAAGACATTATTGGCTCCGAATCAGAAAATGAGGTAGACCATCTAAGCGAGTATTCATATAATTCTGCCTCAGAAGAAGATGCTAATGATCCAGAGGATGGTGATGTACCTGAAACCGTTGCAATTGATTGGGGAGAAAAGGTTGACGCATCCGAAGCTCACAGTGCTCCCGGAACTCAACCAGGTCGAAAGACATTCTATATCGGAAAAAATAAAACTAAATGAGCTAAAGAATGTGGACCTAGAAATGTCAGAACTAGAGCGGAAAATTCAGTATCCGTAATACTTCCAGGTATAAAAAGATGTGCCAGGGATGCAAAAACTCCTATAGACTGTTTCTATTTGCTCTTCGATGATCGGATGTTAAATGGCATAGTGAAATGGACTAACATCAAGTTACGGGAGAAAGATCATTTATATAATGCAGAACACAAATATATCATACAGGACACCAACATACTAGAAATCAAAGCGCTAATTGGTCTTTTATATTTAGCTGGATTCTATCGATCTTTTAGATTGAATTTGGATAACATATGGGCAACAGACGGAACGGGTATAGACCTGTTTCGCAAAACAATGTCATTACAAAGATTTCGAACATTGCTCCGCTGCTTACGGTTCGATAATATAGAGAATTGAGAAGAGCGGAAGCAAACAGATAAATTGACAGCAATTAGAGCGATATTCGAAATGTTCATACAGAATTCTCAAAATGCCTATATTCCGGGTGCGTATCTGACGATAGATGAAAAACTTGAGTCTTTCCGTGGAAGATGCTCTTTTCGTCAATATATGCCCAACAAGCCCGCAAGATACGGCATTAAAATTTTTGGGCTTGTTGATGCTAAATCCTACTATGTTTTCAATTTAGAGATATATGCGGGTGCTCAACCCGATGGGCCGTATCAAATTAGCAACAAAGCAAGTGATGTTGTTCTGAGATTGATTGCTCCATTATCTGGTTCAAAGAGAAATATCACCTTTGATAACTGGTTCACCAGCTACGAGTTAATGATAAAACTTTTGGATCAACATAAATTGACATCTGTTGGCAGAAAAAACAAACCTCATATTCCTCCAAACTTTTTGGTAACCAGGAATAGGCCCGAATGCTCTTCTCTATTTGGATTCCAAGAAAAAATAAGTATAGTATCATATACTCCTAAGAAAAACAAGATAGTTTTGTTATTGTCCACTCTACACCATTTTCCAGATATTAGTGAGTCAACTGGAGATCAAAGAAAGCCAGAGATGATAACATTCTATAATGAAACAAAAGGGGGAGTAGATGTCGACGAGTTATCATCAACTTATGATGTTTCACGAAATAGTCGAAGACGGCCCCTAACGGTGTTCTTTGCTATTCTCAATTGTGCAGGAATTAATGCCAGAATAATTTATCAATTGAATACAGGAGATTATACAACACCAAGGAGATATTTCCTAAAACAATTAGCTATACAACTACTTACCGACTATCAAGCCATTCGAACTGCTAATAAAAGGTTGCCTAGAGAGCTTCAAAAAGAAAACGATACTCCGGAGGGTAAGGAAGATATGAGTCATGCAGGGAAACGCAGCAAATTGTCAAAAAGATGCAATATTTGCCCAAGAAAGGCAGACAAAAAGACTTTTTATAAATGTGCGAGATGTTCTCAGGCTGTATGTTTACCACATTCTGTGATACTGTGTGACAATTGTTTTCGGAAACAAAAAGATTAAATACTCCTTTTTAGCTTGATTGTAATGTTTTTAATGCAAAACAATGCTGTACATGTTCGTAAGTTTGTTTTGTTATTTTTTTTAGATGTTTTATAGGAATCCGTTGTTTTTTAAGTATTTTGCAGTATTATTTATACTTTTATTATTCTGGAAATAAAGAGCTGAACAATTAATATGTATTTTGTTCATTTGGCAGTAAGGGCTATAAAATGATCAAAAACTATAGAATTTTGATAATTAAACTGAAAGCACAATTTTTTCTTTTTTCTTCTTCTGGGGTATGTGATACCCCACAACACCACAATGTTAGAAATTTACCAAACTATCGCCGGGTTAATAACAAGATTTATTTCATGGGACTGCAAAAACTTAATCGTTGATCAGCAACATGGGTTCTCCCGAAATATATCTACATCTACTAATCTTGCTGTTTATAGTAATTATATTATCAAATCATTAGAAAATAAAGTTCAAGTCGACTCTATTTACACAGACTTCTCTAAAGCCTTTGATAGAGTCAACCATGGCATACTTATTGAAAAACTTAAAGAAGTGGGTTTTAGTGGGAATGTTTTATATTGGATTGATAGTTATTTAAAAGAAAGAGTACAGTTTGTTAAATATGGCGATGTAATCTCTTCTGCTATCAATGTTACCTCTGGTGTTCCTCAGGGCTCCCATATTGGCCCAATTCTTTTTAATTTATTTGTGAATGACTTATCAAATATAACAAAGAACAGTTCATTTTTAATGTTTGCTGATGATTTGAAAATTTTTAGGTCTGTTAAAGACTCATCAGATGCTACACTTCTTTAAAAAGATTTGAATAATTTGGACAAATGGTGTAACCTTAATGCCTTACATTTAAACATTAAAAAATGCCTCAAAATTACTTTCACGAGATCTCCCTCTCATTTGATGTTTGATTATAAATTAAATAATATGCTATTAGAGGATGTTAAGCAAGTGAGGGACCTTGGTGTCATTTTTGATTGTAAAATATCCTATTGTACACACATTGAAAATACTGTTGCAAAATCTTTAAAGGTGCTCGGATTTGTGCATCGTAGTGGGGTTGAATTTTCGGTGCATAGCCTCAAAATACTGTACTGTGCTTTAGTCAGATCAATTTTAGAATATTGTTGTATAATCTGGTGTCCGAAATAGAATATTCATATTAATTTAATTGAAAATGTACAGAGGAAATTTTTAAGACAATGTGCATTTAAGTTGGGTTACCAAAGAGAACATTACACCTATGACCAAATTCTCAGCAATCTCAATTTAATTTCATTGGAACATAGGCGCTAACAAATTGATTTACTTTTTCTTAATAAAATACTTACGGGTCACATTCAATCGTCTCAGCTTTTGAATCTAGTAAATCTTAATGTTACCGAAAGAAGAAATAGAAACACAGAAATATTCCAGATTAATTTTTCTCATAGTAATTACGGACAGAACGAACCTATTAGCAGAATTTTACGCAATGCTAATTTAGTGAATAGTAAATTAGATCTTTTTAATTGCTCCTGCCCATCATTCAAGAGATCAGTAAAAAAATTCAAATAAAACTGCATTGCTTCATGAATGTCATACCATTTGTTTTAGTTAATATTGATCGTTTTTTTTATTATTAGTTGGTTATATTTTAGCTGTTAGATTTATTCATTTTAAATACTAATTAGCTTTAAGTATTATACACATTGTATGTTTTTTTTGTACTAAAAGGGCTTGACCCGTCTATTAATAATAAATAAATAAATAAATATTACAATATTTATTGACAATAAAATTAGGAGACCATAATAGGACCATAACCTAGGAGACCATAATTACTTGTTATCAAAGGCATTGTAATTTTTGGTGACAACAGCTGTCAAGTTTTGCCGCGAGTAAACTCGAAAAACTGCTGACAGGTGCTGTCATACAGTTATTCCATCTAGAAACCATTTGTAATTCAAAATTGCGCGTTTGTGATTGGTGGAAATTAAGACGAGGGAAATAGTCGCCTTTATCTATATTATATCTATATTGAGGCATTTTACTAGGCAAATTATTAGCGTTTGGTTTCAAGGTTTCCTTTCTATTTGACACCACAATGCTGTCATAATTATTCCAGCATGTCGGCTATAGTTCTGTAGCGTTTCGCGACGCCTATGTATACGTTAATTATCTCAATGCAAAAATCAGTCGATGAAATACTGAACAGATTATTATTCATCATGAGCAATCCGTATCCGTTGTACAACAACTGCTTCAATGTTAATATAAGACAGTATTGGAATTAAGTACAGTGGGACAAACATTAGCCATGAAAATATATACAGTGCTCTGCGTAAAACGTTTCTAGATGATACCGACTCCTTCGCGCTCTGAATATTGGCGGATTTCGTGGAACATAAAATCAAACAGACATACGAAGACAATAAATATGGTCGCAGAAGAAATATTGTATCAAAAGATGGACAAATAGATATAGATCTTAGGGAGCATTTAGAAAACTTTAGAAAACACTTTTTTCATTCTATTTTTGAGTGAGTCCTAAGAATTATCCTCTTTAAAAACAACAATGTCATATATGCACATTATGACATCATCTGTCCACGTTAAATATTAAAGACTAAGTTTATTAAGAAGTATGGAAGAGCAAGACGAAGATAAAGAGAGGGTGATAGGTGGGAGAGAGAGAGAGATAGATAAAGATCAACACATTTGTATAATCCTCATAATAAGTGTACATACGCAACTTGGATATAGAATTCGACGGACTTATTAGTTAGGATCCGGGAGGGTTACAGAACCTTACAATTGTATACTTGATTTGAGAAATAAACAGCTTATTATTGACTTTGAGACGAACTTAAAATTTGAATCTTTTCAAAATTCCAACCAAATATTAAATATTAATGATGAAGAAAAATACTTAATAACAGATTTATGTCTTAATTTTTCGGTTATATTCTATTTATAAGGTAAAAACGTATCGTTTACAAAATAAATTAAAAATTTAATTGATGCCGGTTTTAAAAGCCGGTTTCTTTTACTAAATCTGATCGTTATCTGCAAATCAAAAAGAAGAAGTAAAAACTCAAATTTCAAAACGCTTCAACAAGGTACAATTCATCCTTCCATTTCCCCTTGGTAGTCCCCAGTTTGTGTAGTTCCAAACAAATTTAGTTGTATTAGATTACCGTAAACTAAATAAATTAACTATCGACGATAAACACCCACTACCTAACATTTCCGATTTACTTGACCAACTAGGACGTTGTCGACATTTTACTACACTTGACTTAGCATCTGGATTTCAGCGGATAGGATGGACATTTGGGACAAAATGAACACTTTGAGTTTGTTCGCATGCCATTCGGTCTTAAAAATGCTCCTCCAACCCCTCAAAAGGATTTAAAATGGACACTTTGAGTTTGTTCTAGATGTCGCGAGACGAGACGTGATAAGGCATTGTCTCGTCTCGTCTCGAAATTTCGAGATAAAATTTTTCGAGACGAGTCGAGTCGAGTAGAGACAAGGCCTTATCGGATAAATCCAAAATATTAGCGGCTTAAAAAGCTCTCCAATTCGTCGATTTTTGATTTAGTAGCTCCACAATTTCAGTGTATAGAGGGTGGCTCAAAAAAATGTGGCGACAGAAAGATGCATTTTTTTAAATAGTATCATAATTATCATTTTTTATGTTCAAATCTAGAAATGTCCATATTTCGTGCCAATAATCAAATAAAATTTTATAAAATTTTTTTAATTATTTTTAAATTGGCACAAACATTTTATGCTACTTTCGTTGGATAGCAAATTTGATTTGCAAACTTTTATATCACTTGGATTTTTTTTATTTAAAGCCCGTTTTTTTAGATATACCTCATTAAATTCCTGGAATTAATGAAATATTTTGTACTGATTTACGGCAAAAGTTGTTGACATTGACTAAGAAAATGCCAAATATCTATAAAATTGAGCTGTAAATAAAAAAATGCCAAGTGACAAAAGTTTGCAAATCAAATTTGCTAACAAACGAACGTATTTTCGAGACCATAGACGTACGCTGAAAAATATTGGGAAAAATAAAGGTGCGGGACTTTTCCAAAAAAGCAGCGAAATTGTGCCAATTTTCAAATTTTTATCGACAATTAAGGTCAATAATTACCAACTTCGATACCCTGTATCTCGGAAACTGAGCATTTTCCGACCTATGATGCTATTTTTTGTTAATTCGGAAATCAAAAATCAATTAATAAAATTTAAATTCTATTATCATTCGTTTGAAGCGTTTTAAGTCATTAAAATATTTCGAGATGACTCGTCTCGTCTCGCCTTGTCTCTAAGGATTTTCTCTCGTCTCGTCTCGAAATTCGAGACAGAATGCTCTTGAGACGAGACAAAATGGCTTCGAGACGAGACTCTAGTTTGTTCGCATGCCATTCGAACTTTAAAATGTTACTCCAAACCACTAATGGATTTAAAATAGAATTCAAACCGAAAATAATTATTTTATTGAATAAATGGGGCGTTGGACATTTTTTCTTGTAGGGGCGGATATCCAGAGAACTTCTGCTATACCGTATTAAGAACGGTCACAGTTTCGACGTTAATTCCTTAATCTACAAGGGAACACGTATGCCCTGGAGGTTAAATCGTATAATTTATTATTCAATGAAAATTTTATGAATCTTTGATTCATATTTTAAGCGATATTGACATTGTACCTGTTACAAATCGATAGAGACGTTTACCCGCCACTAGTCGCGTTGAAATGCCCCTTACATTATTAATAAAGCAAAACCACAGTGAATGCAATTGATATAGATCTGAGTAACATACTAACTTATTTATAGAGTAAAAACTTACTTAGGAAATACCCACAGACGCAAATACATAATTTAATAATTTTAAGGGGATAGGTACGCCGAAGTATGCTCTCAAATCGAACAACTACATTTGACTCACTATTATTAATACCTGAAAGCAGCTCTTTTACGCTGCCTGATTGCCCATCAACTAGTGTGAGCATACGTTGATATGTATTTAATATTCATGTTACAATAACAACTATGACTAGTTTAAATCGTTGGCAGATCTATTGGCACCTATTGATTACGTAATGATCGTGCTTGCTAAAATGTAGCTAAAAATTCAGTGTCAATGTCACTGGACTTGCACGTTTCGGTTTTATCGAGAACTATGAACCTAAGATTCTGCATCCTGTTTTGCGTTTCAACTTAAATACAGCGCGTCCTTGTTTGAACTATACAGAGTGACCGAACATCCTTACACCACTTTTCATCCACTATCCCAATTTTGTTTGAAAGTTATAGGGTGGGTGGACATTGTCACTATTCAGCTCACCATATCACGTGTTAGATATAAGATATCCCCGTATATCATGTATGGAACTGTATAAAACAGATATTGCCGCTCCATATTGCCATGCACTCGTCACGTGACTCGTATGGGAGTAGTTAATTATTTAGAAATTTTGAAAAAACTGAAAAAGATCTACAACTTTTGTATTAACACTTTTTTCACATAACCTGTGGAGCTATTTATTAAAATGTACACTTTAATTACTCGAAAAACTTAAGATTCCATGTTCCATTAATAAACAAAAAAATTACAAATCCATAAAACATAAAGATTGCAAAAACATGCGAAAATAGTTGTTCTAAATATTAAAGATAGGATTTAAAGGGGATTTCATCTAAAAAATGTGACTGCTGCAATTTTTTCAGTAAAAAAGTTGATTTATTAAATTCTAATTACTTGCATTTATGTCATCTTCCATAAAATCTCATAATATATAAATATACATGTAAATCGTACTATTGAATTTAGATACTTTATACTGATTATGTTATTCATTATAATATTTTTAATTAGATTAATATTGTTATTTTTAAATGCCATGAATTCTAATCTGTTTTTGTCTCTTTGATGACATTTCTTCATCGTTAGAATCGACAAACCTTCCCGATTCTAGTAGATCTTCGAAATCTTCAAGACCATCACCGTCTTCGCCTCCCATATTATTTCCACAATTTCATCTGAATCATTAACTTCCTCGTAGATTTTTTCCTCCACATTGGAGCATTTTTCAGAACCATGACAATTTGAGCATAAATTTGAAACCATGTCCTCGGCAGCCACATTTTAAACTATTACATCCATCAGTTTCACAGCTGCAGCAAATAATTTTGACTAATCGGAATCAGACTAGTGCCTAAACTTTAAAAAAAAATTATACCTTACTAAGTGAGGTCCACCGGCTTAAATCCCAAGATAGCGGAGTTTTTAATGAAGAATCCATAATAAATGAACTGAATGAACGTCAAAAGAGAATGAACAACTTGATCATCAATAATATGCCAGAACCTTCTAATAGTAACTGTAGTGATTTAGAAGCTGTAAAAAAATGTGTTTAAAGAGATAACAAATGAAGATGTTATTAGGAATAAGAAAAATGTTACCGAAAGAAGAAATAGAAACAGAAATATTCCATATTCCTTTTTCTCATAGTAATTACGGACAGAACGAACCTATTAGCAGAATTTTACGCAATGCTAATCAATGTAACATCAAATCTTACGTTTTTCGAGTAATTAAAGTGTAAATTGTAATAATAAATAGCTCAAAATTGTACATAATGATTAAAAAAAAAATTCGAGCTCGAGTTCTTTTGGTTTCTTTGCATTTTCTGAGAACATTTACTATAGTAATGTATAGTTTTTTTACGCCATCAGGAAGTAGAGATTTTAACGAACAAAAGCCCACCGACTTTTAAAGACAAAAGCCCACCGACACTTTTTAAAAAAAGCAGATATTTAGAATTCTCGATTGAAAATTAGAGTGCTCGTTCGATATTAAGTCAAAATAAGGTGAAAAAATAAATATTTGAAATAAAAAAAATACAGTGTGTTTGGGACATAAAAAGGTAAATTTACACCACATTTCTTAAAAAACTTTTATCCGGGGTTATCCTGGACCCCTGGTAGACCGACCGTTCTTCACTAATATACATTCTCAAAGTTTTATTTACATAACTAAATTTAATCTTGAACGGTTGATGCATTCTACGAATTTTAGTTATCATTGACCCCTGGTAGACCGACCGTTCTTCACTGCAGTTAACTGAGGTAATTAATCTGCGTTAATATCCATTCTCAAGGTTTTATTTACATAACTAAATTTAATCTTGGATGGTTGATACATTCTACGAATTTTAGTTATCATTGACCCCTGGAAGACCGACCGTTCTTCACTGCAGTTAACTGAGGCCATTAATTTGCGTTAATATACATTCTCAAGGTTTTATTTACATAACTAAATGTAATCTTGGATGGTTGATGCATTCTACGAATTTTAGTTATCATTGGCCCTTGGTAGACTGGCCGTTCTTCACTGCAGTTAACTGAGGCCATTAATCTGCGTTAATATACATACTCATGGTTTTATTTACATAACTAAATTTAATCTTCAACGGTTGATGCATTCTATTAATGTTAGTTATCATGGACCCTTGGTAGACAGACCATTCTTCACTGTAATTATCTGAGGCCATCAATCTGCGTTAATATACATTCTCAAGTTTTTATTTACATAACGAAATTTAGTCTTTAACGGTTGATGCATTCTACGAATTTTAGTTATCATTGACCCCTGGTAGACCGACCGTTCTTCACTGCAATTAACTGAGGCCATTCATCTACGTTAATATACATTCTCAAGGTTTTATTTACATAACTAAATTTAATCTTGGATGGTTGACGCATTCTACGAATTTTAGTTATCATTGACCCCTGGAAGGCCGACTATTCTTCATTGCTGTTAACTGAGGCTATGGTGTTTCGCCTCTATGGATCAAAATGCGCGTTCAATCACAAATACAGTAAGAGCGTCAGAATAGGTAAGGCCTTGTCACTCTTAATTTTTTATGCAACTCAATTTTGACAGTAAAATTTTGGATACAGCTGTGACGTCACGGCTCGTTTCAGGCCGCTTCAATTTTATCGCTGTTTAGATCCTTCATACTAATCGCGCGGAATTAGAAATCTTGTTTTTTTTTGTGAACTACACGTTTTATTACAACGTTACGCTACGGTTTTTAGTATTATTTTTATATTTAAAATTTTAGCCATGTTCCCTATTGCATGATATACATACTTTTGACATACTTTTACGATAACACTTACGTTTAAGAGAAATATGCGAAA
The DNA here is from genome assembly GCA_964058915.1 of Tetropium fuscum. NCBI lineage: Eukaryota > Metazoa > Arthropoda > Insecta > Coleoptera > Cerambycidae > Tetropium > Tetropium fuscum. The sequence goes on along the minus strand of CAXKVY010000072.1, from coordinate 838,413 downwards.
AATTTAATTTTAACCTCTGACCTTGAAATTTCCGGTGGGGACCTTTGACATAGTTTTTTTTAACATAGTTTTTTGTAATGATGCATTTAAGACTCGTACCAATACACCTCTATGCGAATTTTTGCAATTATTACAAATTTTTTTGTCCATTTTGACTGGATTATTGAGTATGGATTCACCAGACTAGTCTGTCAGCTACTATCAAGCATACTTAGCATTAAATCAAAGTTATAATTACTTCTGAAACAATCAAACTCTATGTGCGTCTTTAAATCAAGCTCCCCATTAAGCTCCCTCTGGTTGGAAGTGAAGGCGGACTCTTAAATACGTATTATTAACCGCCAATCCTCACAAATAATTTTCTTCGAACAGGGACTTAACTCTTACTTTGTCAAGGTGCATCAACTGGTTTTAATACTGCGGCAAGGGGCTCCGTTTTCCGTACAATTTCAAAGAAGCTTTGCAAGATTTCCTTAGAGCTCTCCGAATTCGACACCGTACGATGAAAAATGTGAAAATAAAATAAAAGTAATATAAATGTGCATACCTATTTATATTTATCACGACGTGTCGCTCCGTTACCTTTTCTTCGATGACCCTAAAATTGTCACAGTAATTTTCAACGTTGCTGTCAGACAAGGGATAATTCAATGTAGTCATTCAATTAAAAATCAATTCAATTATAAAACATGTTTTTGTTACATTTGAAGCACGTCAGTAGGTAGTAAAAAGTCATACCTACTATAATACCATATGGAAATATGGAAGGTGGCTCAGGTATGTCTGTTGTGGAAGAGTGGGCAGTCACTGGAAAGTGTGTCGGCATTTAGACCAATCTGCCTCCTGGATACAATGGGAAAGCTCTTAGAGTTTATGATAAAAGAGATGCTGGAAATGGAGTTGGAGCTTAAAGGAGGATTGTCAGAACGTCAGTTTGGTTTCATCAAGAGATTGTCCATCGTTCAGGCTGTGGAGACCGTATGTAACATAGTAGGTCAGTCGAAAGAAAGGTGGTGCACATTTGTTACACTAGATATCAGAAACGCTTTTAACTCCGCCACATGGAGCTATATTATTAGGGAACTTCATAGGCGAAGGATATCAAAATACCTGATAAACATTATTGAAAGCTACTTTTATAACCGCAAGCTCAAAATAGCGGGAATAGAAAGAGATATGACAGTGGGAGTTCCTCAGGGATCGGTACTTGGGCCAACTCTGTGGAACGTGATATACGATGGAGTATTAAGACAAGAACTAGGGGAAAATGTAGAAGCGATAGCCTATGCCGATGACCTGGCCATACTAGTAAGTGCAGAATGTACAGTTTTTAACGCTCAGAACAAACGAGGCTCTAAGGAGGATTGACAGATGGCTGGAGAACCATGACCTGGAATTAGCTCCCGAAAAAACAGAGGCGTTAATCCTTAAAGGCAAAAAAGTACAGATGGCATTAGTTTTGAACTTTAGGGATCGATTGTAACTCCAAGTAAATCAATCAAATATTTGGGAATAGTTTTGGGCAGCCACCTTACGTTTGGGGAACATATAAACATGATAACAAAAAAGGCAGAAGAAAGAATAGCGTCCCTATCTCAGATAATGCCTAATACAGGTGGCCCTAGAAGCCACAAGAGAGCAGTATTGAGCGGCGTAGCGCACTCAATACTATTGTATGGTTGTCCGGTATGGCATAAGGTGGTCACTATTAAAAGACATAAAGATAAAATGAAGCGGGTTCACAGAAAGGTGCTTCTGAGAGTGGCGAGCGCTTATCGAACTACGTCCACCAAAGCGTTGAAGGTTATTACGGGAATCATACCCATAGAATTGCAAGTTCAAGAGAGAACAAACATATCGAGAATACAAGGAGACAAAAGAGAAGCTAGAAAGTATGAAAGACGACAAACGCTGGAAAGATGGCAAGAGACGTGGGAGAATAACGACACCAAAGGTCAATGGACAAAACGACTTATTCCAGACATAAGAAAGTGGATCGATTGCAAACATAGAAATATCGATTACTACACTATACAGGTAGTGACAAGCCATGGTTCCTTCTATGCCTACCTACATAAGATCAGTGTGGCGGAGAGTGATCAGTGTGTCTACTGCGGGGAAGTTGATACGGTGGAGCACAAATTGTTCGTATGCACAAGATGGGAGACGTGCAGGCAGAATACTTACCTGACTCTGGGACATGAACTCAATACAGAAAACATTGTTAATTATATGATGGAAAAGGAAGAAGTATGGAAGATAATTCAAATGATGATGACGAAAAAAATGGAAAATAAGGAAAGAGAGCGAAACCAAAGACAGAGAATAGATCGGTGACAAGGGACAAGGCTCCTAAGCGAGGTATACCTAGCCACGGTAGTTCCGTCTTAGAAGCAGACGCAAACGAGGAGGGGTTTTAGTCAGTAAGAGTCTGACACTCCCCATACAAACCAACCGTATGGGCGTCTATAAGGATTTCCCCTCATCCCAAAAAAAAACTATAATACCATACCTGAACAGTACCTGACTATAGTACCATACCTGTACAATACAATTTGATAAATACAACTAAAAAATGGTCTAAAAAATATAACAAAAAATATGTATAACAAAATAAAAATATAATATAATATCATTTTGTACTATAGGACTACTAGTACTTGAGTTTTCGTGTCATTCAATTTGAGTTTATTAATATTGACCCTTTACTTGACTAATGTGAGATATATGATTCAGATTGTTGTGTAATTTTTCTCAGTCAGAATTAAAGTAAAGTCTCATTAGCCAACAACACTTTTTGTTAGTGGCATAAACATTATAAAATCATTAATATAAATATTGAAAAGCAGCGGTCCCAGTACAGCGTCCTGAGGGACACCATAAATGATATTACTAGTAGCGGATTAATTATTATGGTAACTAAGACATTGCTTTCTGTCACATTAAGCAAATAAAAAGTTACGGACTGAAAAAGTAAAAAAAATATTTCAAACATTTTTTGCATAAATACTGTTACTATTATTATCATCAGTTGTTGTTCTTCGTACCGCCCGCGTCCATACTAAATTTTTCTAATCGGCTCCCTACAAAAAAGGTTGTCCATTCATGATTACCATATGTAGATGTACATATGGTAATCCATTCCATAGGTATTCATAGTACATATGGTAGTCCATTCATGATTACCATATGATATATTCTTCATATATCTATGAAATTGATATATGATATATTCTTCATATGTAATATTTGAAAATTTGTTTTAATTCATTTGGTATACAGGGGGTGTGGATTTTTAACAGCAGGACTTTACCAGGCGGTAGTTCAACGAATAATAATGCTAGTTTCTTATACGAAGTACTAGTAATATCGAAATATGAGACATACAAAATTTTTAAAGTATACCCACAATTGCCGCAATGGGAGGTCGGGGCAGTATAACATTTCTTACAGCAAGCTAAAATCGTCACTGTAAAGGCGCGTTCATCCAACAAGTTGTTATGTTTTGATAGGATACTAATAACTAATCAATTTTAACACAAAAGCCATCAAGATAATACACTAAATTAAAGAATAACTGTATTACTTTTATTTCAAGAATTATTGTTGACCCCACTTTACCACAAAACGTTCGATGGTATTAGGCAATTTAGGCATCCAAATGAATGCCAATGATGCCGTGATGCCGATGTGACACGGCCGAGGAACGCGTAATATGGATCCGTAATATTTGAATGGGAAACATTCTTATTCTATATCATATTCACCATCCAATTGTTTTATTATATGACGAAAGGTGTATAGTGTGACCAATATTTTGTTATACTACATGATAATGTCATAATGTGATGGGCGATGTATATAAAATGCTTTTGTTTTTCCTTAAATTCCTGGAAATCGGTTCTACTTGACAACGCTGTTAAAAATGCGGTAGCACGTGTGAAGAGAGACTTGTCAAACATCCAGTATCGAGGTACGTTCCATTAGAAAAGCATATAAACGACAAAGACCACGGATATACTTCACTATCTGGCTACAATCGGACGCATATTATCCTAGTTTATGATTGTTAAGGGAAGTATTTCATTTCGGTAGCGATATTCTAGAATTCTAGACATCTCATGGCGTATAGGTACGACGCGACGTATTAAAGGCATATTGGGTAAGTATATTTTAGCGGACATTGTGAATAATTCGGGGATATTGTGATTAATTATAGTGCATATTATAGTGCATAAATATTTGAGATGTGGCAGACGTACTCCAATATCTTTAATGCTCGAAACTTTAGAGTGGCTATCAGTAGAAAATAGGCTTAATTATGTCACAATGATATTTATTTACAAAATGATACATAATCATTTGCCATTGAAAACTATAAATTTACTAAAATATAAATTTATAGTTTTCAATAATGAAATTCAACAACATAATAAATAACTTTAACAAGATCTTTAAATAACTTATATATAATCAACCAAACTAAAGCTTTTAATACTAAAACATTGAGTTTTAAAGGTTTTATTAATTACAATATGTTACCAGATAGTGTAAAGAATGCTACAACTGTAAATAAATTAAAGGCTAGCTTGATGAAATATCTATATGTAAAATAATATGTATTCCAAATTCTTTAGTTTAGATATAAAATAACGTAGGTATAAATCAGTATATGTATATTTTTCTTTATATATTTTTCTTTCTATGTGTATGCATAAATTAGGAGTTAGGAATTAGGAGTCATATGTATATTGTAAATTAGGAGTTCCTATTTTTCAAATAAACTACTATAGTAGTTTATTTAGTAGTAGCCTGCTAGTCTCCTTATGCTGCGATATAGGCCCTAATTACACTAATTACACTTTTATTTTTCATAATAATGTTAAAAAGTTTTGTAGGCTTAGTTAAATTAAGTAATTTGTATAGTTGATATTTTTGTACATTAGGATATTCCTATTTTCAATAAAGTTATTATTATAAATTTGGTATTTCCGGTATAGGTATTTATTAATATATTTTAAAGTGATTAGGTATATTGTGGCGGATATTGTGATTATTTGGCGTATATTGTGATTAATTTGAGTCCATCTGGAAACCGTGTTTTGTGAATTTTTTGAGTTTGGTGTGTTAAAGTGCATTTATTTAAATTGTGTTTCATAAGTGTTTTAAATATAGTAAAATGTTTAGACCGTGGGAAGATCCTCAGCCTAGCACCAGTCAAAATCAGGAGGATTTAAATGCAACTCCAGTTAAAAAAAGTAGGAAACAATTAGAAATACAGGCACAGCAAATTATATTAAACGTATACAAAAATATAGTTGCCAGTGAAGGAGAGACTAGGGCTGTAGAATAGACGTCATCATATTTGACATAAATACCGAAATCGACTCTCTACAAAATACTTAAAAAAGGAGCGAAGCTGAGTTTATAGTTTCGATAACATAATCTTTAAGCTTTAGCGATAAGCCGTAACAAAAATAAACACAAAGTATATAAAGTACCATTTATAGTACGCCGTAAGACTTAAGCGGTAAGCTATGGTCGATAAGATTTGGTTTATTTTTATTTCTTTCCGGTATCGTTACCGAATCGGGTGTACTCGAGAAAGAATCGGCAAACATCGTGTGAATATCGAGATTTTCTTGTTGGTGGGGGTGGCACAGAAATATGTCACAGAGAAACGATTTCTGCTAATGCACACTACGTAAATTTAACCTAAAATTCTACATTAAAATTATTAATATTGTGACAAGTCTTTTTTAAATAGGTATTTGGCGTTCAGAGTTTTAAAAAATGACCGAAGAAGCTGTCTTAATTGATATTATCCAACATTTTCCTTACTTGTTCGAAGTTTATTCACAGAACAAAATGAAAATATGGGATTAGTGCGCATGCGTAATCTCAGATTCTCTTACGGAAAAGACACTATAAATGGTCTGATGACATGAGATTGCTTAGGGCTTATTGCTTACCGCTTATGTCTTATGTTATCGAAACTATAAATTCAGCTTTACTGAACGAAAAGTACTATTTCACGCAGGAAAACCAAAGGAAATGGACACATCACATGTGAAGTTACTACGAGAGACAATTTATGATAAATATAGGAAAATGAAATTCCAACTGTCGATTTATTACGATTTATTATTAAAAAATACAAGGGGTCAACTTTTAGATATCGTCAAGAAAAATAACTTTTCGAAAACATATGTTGTAGATGAAATGGCTAAAGCTCATGGACACACTATTCTAAGATTACCTCCGTATTTTTGCATCTTCAATTCAATTGAATTAGTATGGAGTCGACTGAAACAAGGAATTCGACGAAACAATACGTTTCCCAAATATGATGCAAAAGTGATTGAAGTTATAAAATCGGAGGTAGAGAAAGTGTCATCGGATAAATGGAATGGAATAAAAAAATTGAAGATGAATACATCGAACTTGGAAGGGCAACAAACGCTAATCAAGACCGATTTGTAATAAATTTAAATGAAGATTTTGAAGAAAACAGTGATAGTGACAGTAATCCCATGGATCCTTTCAACCCACATATTTATAAGCAAAGTATATAAATTAATGTTATTTACTTTACGTAATTGAAGAATACGTTTTAATTTATTTTCTTGCTCTTATGTGTACTACTCCTATGCTTATAAACTTAACACTAAATCCACACCTTACCCTTCCCTTCCTGGCAAGGAATATGCTCATTCCTCCACGTGGTCCTTGCTGGGCAATAATAATTTGTATAAAAAATTATTATTGGATTTTTGATTAAATGTACTGTTTTTAGTAAAGGAAGCCGAATTCGACCATACTTTATGTAAGAAACTATATGCCATTATTTTTCGGTGAACTGCATAAATAGTCGGAATATATGAAAACGCAATATCAAGAAGAAAAATGAAAATATTATTTGTTCATTCAATTTTTCGTAGCAAGTTTAAGCTTAATTGAAAAAAAGATCCATGATGATATTTTTATTTTGTAATTTTACAGTTCAAGACGGATGAGAATCTCAATGTAATGACGTTAAAATAATCCCGAAACGGATAGGATGTTAATAAATAGCAGTAAAGTCCTTTTGACTGACACAAACTACCTATATATACAGGAAAGCATTATCCGTGACGGTATCTGTTGGATCGCTGTTCAAATATTATACGTGACAATATTCCATACATTCCTGAGCGTCATATTAATGCCAACCGGTTTAGATGTACTTATTGATACGTTACATCAAATGGTTTTATTTAAATTTAAGCATGAAACTCTAACAGCTATTTTAAAGCGATCGTTGCAAGTTGCCATTATTATTGCAGTAATCGTTATCATGTGATGGACGCCAGTAACATAAAACTGGTCGTAGAGTATTATGTCCGTTCGATGTGGGTCAGTCCAATCATAAAAGAAATTGCCTTTATGGTACATGAATATTCACTAAAGAATTTGCACATAATTGTGCTTTGGTGAGTGGTGGTTTAGGTGCGTTTTGTACAAGAATTGTAATGTATTTTATGTAATTATTAAACTTGCAGTAATCTTGATGGTATATTTACAGAACTCATGTACAGGGTGGGGCAGAAACCTGCGAAATACTCTCTTAGTGCTCAGTTTATACGTAAAATATTCATGTAAATAACTCAGTATTTTACAGAGAAATATAAAGAAATTCTAATAAAATTATTTATACGCATAACACAAAGAATGCTGGCCCTGCTACACTGCCCTGAGGGACCCTGTCATTTGTCTGGCATATCTTTCCAAAATCCTTACTACTAAGGATACTTGTTACTAAGGATTCTCTACAAAGCAATAAAAAACCTGAACCAGTAGAATGTACAAGGAAGAAAATGTCTTACTCCATTTCTAAGTAATAACTGCTTAACTATTATAATAGATTCTTTATTACTACTATTATATAACTTCTTTGATTAAGTGGATTGGTACAAAAACGGAGATAGAGAAGGCCAATAAGATGGCCTTCTCTATCTCCTTGTCTTAACACCATTGATTATTTTATATGGCGTTTCCTGAAAATTTAAATATATGACAAGTATATGCTAATCTAGTAACTAATCTACAAGACCTTCGTCAACGAATAGTTGATGCATTTGAGAAAGTTACGCCATCTGTATTCAACAAAAGGGACTACAGGATAATGGACCGTTACGTTGTTAGTACTGTTTATGTATAAACTATTATTTTCTAATTTGTTGTAGCTTAAAATATTATTTGTTAATTAGTTATGTTGCATTGTCATGTTTTTATGAAAAAAAATTCACAGATTTCGCAATCCTTGCAACTATCGGAGACATTGGAAATGATAATAAAATATATGAAACATAATATACCGATCCTTTTGTGTTGTGTCGAATACGTCAAATACTATCATGCGCGTGCATGCTTGTGGCAATTTCCAGATTGGCTTTAGCATGCTTATGTTTATTAAGTGTTTATTACGTGTTTATTACTAATGTTTGGGGTACGATTGGGTCCCTGGCGTTTTATAAATTTAGAGTAACACGTTAGTTAATAATTTAATATAATATTGAGTATGGATACTATCATACGTTGCCACAAGAATGCGCAGAACGTACTACGCACCGAGTTATTGTCTCATTCAATAAAAGTTGCGTTGTATTTATCTTACTCGCTTGCTCTAACAGGATAGGTCTATTAACTGTTTATTATACACACAAGGTTATATATAAATATAAACATAATTTTTTAGCATTTTATTTTTGAAAAACTTAAGTATTACTAATATAATACACATCTCAATGTACGAGTTAGGTATGTAGTAAGAAATAATAAACATAATTTTTATTAAACAACTTATATTGGATTTGCAGTTAAACTTAAAAAAACAATCACAGATCTTACATATTACGAAAGTATCGCAGGCGTATTGAAAATACCAGACACAACTGGTCAAATTTTCTCAAGTGAATTGAATAAAAATAAAACTCAGTTGTGTTACGATTTTTTTGTTCGTTTGGCCCTGAAGGTCTTGTCGTTTTAAACAGGTTATCTTGCATGGGGTGGTCAAAAATTACAGTCTCATTTTTTTTGTTTTCGAATCAGCATTCATTCTTAAAAAAAGTTTTTGTTTGCCTAAAAATAGTGATGACTTTGTCAAAAATTGTGTTGTATACACAGGGTGGTTAAGAATTACAAAATCTTAAAATTTGAAAAGAGGAAACTGTGATTTTTGATCACCCCGTATAAAAACAATTGTGGCTAAATCATCATTAGTTTTGTATACGTGGTGATCAAAAAGTACAAACTTCGACATTACTTTAAGCAAGCAAAAACTTTTATAAATAATAGCGTTTTCCCGAAAACTAAACATTTTTTGAGATTTTGTAATTTGTGATCACCCCGTATAAAAAATATGATTTTCGTCGTCGTCGTTACTATTTTTTGGACAAGTAAAAACTTTTATATATAATAGCGTTTTCCCGAAAACTAATTTTTTTTTGAGATTTTGTAATTTGTGACCACCCCGTATAAAAAATATGATTTTTGTCGACGTCATTACTATTTTTTGGGCAAGTAAAATTAACGGAATTACTACTTATACTTGAACAGTTTTGATATTACAGCTAAAACTAATATTCATAAGATTAATAATTAATAAACACTAGCGGCCAAGTGACCCAGGTAGCTTTCACGATCGGGAATTATGCAGTGAATGCTCTCAGGCATTATTTTTTATAATTTTTTGTGAAGAATACTTTTTTCTCGTAAAATTACAAATAAAAAGTTTTTCTCTTTTCAACTACATCCGTGGACACACTGTATATTTATATAACCTGGAATAATTTATTTTTGCTCTATATGAAGGAAAACATGGTAAACACGGGCTGAAATGTCCCATCATCTGTTACCATTGCGAAGGTCAAAGTCGGTCCAATGTGTTATGAGTATTCGTGTAAATTATATATCTATCGTTATCCTTTTGTAAACTCTCTCTCGATGTGCAAACATACATGAACTGACCTGCCTTTACAATAAAGCGTGGACCCAACAAAACGTTAAAAATACTAAATTAGTATAATTTTTGTATAATGCGTGACATAATCTCTAATTAGGAGTATTTTTAAATTTTTTATCGGTATGTCACTTTTAAAAATACACTAACCTCCAAATAGTCACATACATCCGAAACAAAGGAGTAATTTACAAGCATAGTCGCATTTTGCATAAAATATTGAGAATTAATAACTATCAGTAGTGACCTTCATATGGTTATTTAATCAAATTTAGTTTGTTTATTAAATTAAATATCAGAGAAAGCGCAGGCAGTTTCAGACGTTATGTTATCATCAGTATGTTAACAACAACGAGCTGATAGTTGATCATCTCGCGAGCTCCGTCATCCTGAGCCACAATGCTCATCCTCCCATACCAACCTGAATGCCTCCCATCCGGGCTCTAGCAAGTCCGACGAGAGGCAGGAAGGATCCCTCAAATACAAAGAAACAGATACAAATATAAAGAGCGCCAGAAGCAAGACTCTGCCGATGGGGCCCAACAGCCAGGACCGGGGGACGCTGGATATTAGGGGTAAAGAGCAATGGTACCGCTCGGCCCCCTCCTATCGAGGTCACATCTTTAGCCAATAATATTGGCGCGAGTATGTTAACAGATCACTGCTTTGACCCTAGAGGGTTTGTGGACGGATTATTGCGAATCTAAACACAATGACCGAGGTTAGACAAATATTTAAAATTCAAGCACGCATTGATATCGATCTCGAGAAGTTTTTTAACGTTGAGATATCAAATGAAGATGATGAAGGGACGGGAGCAGCTGAAGAGACTAGACGGGGCAAGAGAAGAACCGGGGCAACTCGATCTTGGACGCCGACCTAAACGGAAAAGACGAGCAGTGGCGTACCCACGGGGGGATAAGGGGGATATATCCCCCCGGAGGTCCAAAGTGATAATAAAAAAATAGCCAAAGCAGGTGACATTTTCAGTGAATGAATGACATGATCAGTGAATTCTACTTCTCCAAACAGGCTTAATGGACTGGCAATGATGTCCATTCATAGAGAGTTACCTATTTCGGAAAATGAAATTATCGATGAACTGGCAAAAAGACCTAGGCGACTAGATTTTATTATCTCAAATCATTTTCGTATTTTTCCATAAAATTTTGTTTCTTAATTTTTTCTTAATTCTTATCCCCCCAAGGCCAATGTCTGGGTACGCCACTGATGAGGAGAATGGTTGTATGAATAACAATAAATATAATATGTAGCATAATCATAAATAAACAATCATTGCAATTATTTTACCAGAATTCGTGTCTTAAATTCTCTAACTACCACATTCATAATAATTTCAACTTTTTGCTCTCTTAACTACATTACCTACGTTGATGTGACCCGCGAAACTATTACACTAAGCAAAAAAAAGTTCAGTTTTTTATATAGGATTTAGGAGAATAACTTTATATTATTGATTTTTTGTCTTATTATTGATATTTTCGGAGATATTCAAAGAAAATATTAAAATTTCCTCTTTCAATTATTTAAACAATATGTTCCGGATCTAATTGGAGGGAGAATTTTCAATAAATCTCTTTTTAAACATAAAAAGAAGCGATAGAAACAAGAAAGCTTCCTGAGGAATTTTCTTAACAAAAAAAAACCTGATGCCCGGTCTAATATTATTTTATTTATACTTACCGGTGATTGAAGAACTTTTGGAACTACGTACTTACTCTACTACATACTACTTAGTTCTATAAGAAACTATAAATATAGTTCTATAAAAGTATAAGTATAGTTCTAAAAAGAAACTATAAGCGACACACAGTGGGCAATTTGCAGCTTCTAGGTGGACCAAATTCCGATAATATCGTAATGTCGTAATCAGAATATGTAATAGAAAATTGGAAAAATAATTATTACAGAGCCGAAAAAACGAAAAATTAAAATTTTATGACCTTAGAAAAGAAATAGCTGATTTTATGGAAATGGAAGAGAAAACATTGCCGCAAACTTGTGATCCAACTTGGCCTTGGGACTTGGCATTCCTGGTAGACATCACAGGACACTTAAACGACCTGAACCTGAAGCTTCAAAAACAAGGGCAATTGGTACATCAGCTGTTATATTCAAGCTTTTCAAAAGAAAATTCGCTTGTTGGGAAACAGAAATGAGAAGTAAAAACTGTTTTAATTTTTTAACATTATCCAGTCACGGAAACATTAGTTGTTCGAGCTTCAAGAAGAGTCATATTTGAGATCCAAGTTTGATAATGTGGAACTAAGCGAGTTTTACAGAACATATCTTTCCGAAGAAATGTATCCACACCTGAGTTTTCGCACGAAAAATAATAAGCACGTTTCACGTTATAAATGTAAGCAGCTTATTTCAATCATGAAAATTAATTAAAATCAGCATCGTACTCGGCTTACAGATGTTAATTTAGAAAACGCTTTGCGTCTATGTACTACTGGTATTGACCCCAAACCCCAATATTGATCATCTTGTTTCTCAGCTTTAAACTCAAGTATCTCATTAATTTTCATTTGATATTTTTATTAATGTGCTCCTTATATGTTTTATTATGCTATTATAATTAATAAATAAAAAATGCGTGAATTTCTGTGGCTTTTTTATTCACTACTACCTACTTATTTTTTGCCTACGGCCCGCGACGTGATTAAGCTCCGAAATTACGCCCTCAGCTAAGCAAAGGTTGCCCATACCTGCATGGTTATAAGAAATAACTATATAATCTTTAAATTTCAACCTAAATTTACTGAACATGTCCCACACCTTACCTGATATCGCTATCTGAGTTGGTTTGTATAAATTTTTTAGATAATAGTTTATAATGCTTGGAAAAGATAAAACAAATACTTGAAATTTCGAGGAAAAATCAAAAATGCGTAAAATTAAATGCAGTCAATTTCGAAAACTCCGTATTATCCCAGAGTGCTTGCTTGTGATTTATATTTTAACACACTTATGGTGCTTAGCTTTAAAATAATCAATCGAAGCGTAGTTCAGTACACAAGAATTGGCTGGCGTAAATGGATTTCAGTCCTAGTTAATATATTTTGCCAAAATTTCTGTTTTATCCAAAAAATCATATTACTATTACATAGTTACTATTTAAATATACTTAGGTATATATAGTGTTTATTATCTATCTGCGCCTGAGTTACAGAAATTAACTTCACGATTTATTTCATACCTCAGTTTGGTAATAGTCCCTTCAGTGCTCAACAAAGCATGGTATCCAACCGGTAAAACCCTATCTAAACACACACTTTTAAAATCATTTTCACTTTTTGCTCGCAACAAGCTTGAATCCGCACTTACTTAGCACATAAGAACTTTGAATGCTCGATTACCGACTACATAAATAAAATACCTTTCACTTTTAAACAAAGACGATAAATGAGGTATAGATCATCAGTCATGTGCGGTACGATATCAACGCACGATGCAGCACCTGAAGGAATTTTCTATTCCCACGTTTTCGAAGTTGCCTGCAAACCGCACACCGATTTTGCGAACTAAAATTCACGAGAACGTGAAACCTATATGCATGGTGACTTATCGTTTACATAATCGATAATAATTGAACGGAATCGATTTCTAAGTCAATATTAAGGTCAATATTGAGTTATAGAAACCGGTTAGAAATATTTTAGGGCACTGCATTGTCAGAGATGCGTTGATGAGGGCTTTCGCGGCCGCGATCCATTCCCCGAAGGCTTGCCGGGTATTGCCACGTTAAACAAAATGTTTTTCTTTTGAGAGATCCACTAGCAACACCGTATCTTCTCGCGGGATCGCATCTCATTCCAAAAACGAATTAAAATGACGTACACGCAGACGGCTTCGTCAGAAATGATTCGGAAGTAAAAGCACGTCCTATACACTCTGAGAGATAGCTCACGTAGTTTCTGGATGTTTTATGTCAGTGTTGATGTGCGAAATTAGAGTATCATGGCTTGCGGGATAAAACCTTATGTTCTTATTTTTATTTTACTACTTCCCTCGTCTTAATTTCCAGCAATCACAAACACGCAATTTTGAATTACAAATGGTTTCTAGATGGAAAAACTGTATGACAGCACCTGCCGGCAGTTTTTTCGAGTTCACCAGCGGCAAAACTTGATAGCTGTTGTCACTAAAAATTACAATACCTTTGATAACAAGTAATTATGGTCTCCTAGGACACCAGAAAACGACTCAAAACAATTTTTCTGATTTTATTGTCAATAAATTTTGTAACATTGTCTTTAAACAGTGCTAGTCAGCTTATGTAGTGAAAATGAGTCGCTTTGTAAGTGATTCCTATCACTAATATTGATCTGGGGATTGCGAAAAGTGTACCGTACAATACCGTTAAATCCCATACGTCGATATGGAAACAGTTTACGGAATTCTGCAAGGCAAAGTAATACGAGCTTTTGGAAACTACAAGTTTAGAGCAACTAAACCTAATCCTGAAAGATTGGGCGTGGAATATGAAGAAAGAAAACGGTGAAAATTACAAAGAACTAGTTGTTTCAGTGGGCAAACGATTTAAAAATTTACAGGTTTCAGAGCTCCATTAGCTTCCTCCCATCCAAAGCTACAGGGATCTTTCTCTACGTAAGCAGGATTTAAAACATTTAAACAATTTTTGATTACATAAAACGCCCTTTTAATGTGACCTTAAATTGAATAAGGTGTCAGCGAAAGGTCAGTAAGAGGGACCGATGTCTTGAATTCACTGTACCGCAGATCGGAAGAACTCCTTTTCCAGACACACACAAGATATTTTTTAGTTTTTTCAAAATCGTTTTATTCTTCGGTTTCGGCAAATTATTTCAGGAATTTTACTGGATCAGCAGTGAGGGCTCCAAGTTTTGTTCCAATTTTGCTTACGGTGTCATCACCATCAGTAAGCATGTGAGCCTTCATCAAAACATTGGACAATCCTGGAGGCAGTTCTATAAAGAACATGAAGTGGGATAAAGCGTCTTCTCTCTCCAGTTCCATAACGTACCCTTAGCTCCGATAATCCCTGATTTAAAAACACTTTAACAAATCTAAGTAGCACCACAACAACATCTGTGTCATTTGACAGAACCAGGACTCGGCGTGAATTGCCCAGTCAACGTGTGGCACAATACGAAGGCCAGCTTCCTGCAATGCGCTATTTAATTCTTCAACGATACGACCATTGCCTTTTGAATATTTTTCTGCTGGAACCACTTGCTCATTCGCCGTAATTACACCAACAATTATTGGAAAATCGGTGTTCATCGAAAATTCGTCAATGTTTTGTCGAGTTCTAAAATTTCTAAATTCGTCTTATTTGTCAAAGACCAGAATTTGTCTAGTTGAACAGGTACGAATTAGAATTGGTTACGCATGCGAGGTCAATTATTCCACATTTAAACATTCGTCTGGTTCTCTCAGATTCCTTTATAGATAATTCGCGACAATTATCAAAAATGATGGTGACGATAAACAAACCGATGTGTCTGCTATCGAAGAACCATAGCCAAACACTTCCAAAAGTGTGTCCAATAAAATTGCATTGAGTACTCTAACACCTGACATTGTATCACTTAAAAAGTTTTAAGAGAAAACTAGATGGAGGAAAAGGTAAATCCAGAATTTATACATCTACACCAGAGAAGACTAGAATAAAACTATTGGCAGCTGCTAGCGAGAAGAAACTAAAAATTACCATAAAAGAAAATTCAGATAGGACTCAAGGACAGAAAACGCGTGAAAATAAAAATAGTTTCTTCAAGTGATGACGAATCAAACACAAAGGAATCGGATGAATCCATCGACTATGGAAACTCTGATTTGGACGCTAACGACTTTCATACAAAGCAAGACGAGTTCTTATTGTACGATAGCGACGTGTTAAATATTAACGACTATGTTTTAACACAGCTCCTGCTCCTGTAGCTCCTGCAATGAACAAACTGCTTTCGATGTTGGCAGTACGGATCGCTGCTCCAAAGTTTGGCATTGAAGAAATTTTAACCATTCGTAATTGCTACATATAATCCACGACAAGGGCAGTTTGAAGGGAAGGGTATTTGGTCAAATCTGAAATCTTCAGGTGAGAAGTGAGAGATTTTAAGTTCTGTGAATTTAAACATAATGCCTCGGATATTTTATGGCTCTGCAGTATTTAACTTGAAATGCATGTCTTGCTTTTTTCACCTTTGAAAGCAGGTCTGTATAATCTAGTTTGTTGTTATTTTCTCCAATGCAATTGGACAGTTTTACTTCCACACATTTCGGTCTCAATAAGCCAAAATAAGCCAAGATAATACTGAAATAATCCGTAATTTTTAAAAATGGCGCACAAAAAACAAACGCGCCAAATTCGTGATGTCTACCCAAGTTAAATCACTTCCCTACTGAACCTAAAATACAAATTTAAAATTAGTTTCTCTGGACAATTTTTTGTCTGTCTGTCACAAGTCACAATTGACAATACACACAATAAAAGAAAGGCGAAATTGTATTTGAAAGTATGGTTCACAAATTAAAAAAGAGGTTCGATGAAACAGGTAATGGTTCCTTTTGTACCATGGAGAGCGAAAAAAAATAATTGGAGCTCGAGAAGAGCGGATTTTTATAGGAAATGTTCGTAGGAATAGGAATCAAAGACAAAATAATGATACATTTCGGAACCAAGCAAGAGTTTTAATCTGAAATTGAAGGATGAGAAGAACGATCAATCGCAACAACTTAAGGTAAGTTGTCTACGAGAGTGAATCATGTGTTTATCCTACTTATGACATGAAAGTATAAGTGACACGAAAAAATTGAAAGTTTAGGGACTTCCAATTTTATAGGGACTTTTTTATTAGACTTTTAGGTATAGGGAAAGTGTAGAGTACCGAAAAAAAATTTAATTTTGTATCAATTTTTTATTTGAAATTAAATTTACGTATTAAAAGAATCAAGGATTATTTTTGTTTTTATGTCACTTTGTAATCCTAATACCTTAAATGTACAATTTTGCTAGAACCAGACATCGAGCAAAATGCATACGCTTGCTTCCCAGAGTCATCGGACAGCTCAATTAGCGTTTGGTTCCAATAATTATTCCCCATGCGAATGATTATGGAGCAGAATTTGTGTTAAACGACTACAATGCCCGACCTCATCAGGCCCATATTGTGAACCAGATTTTGGAAGAAAACCACATGCATAGGTTGGATTGGCCTGCAAAATCACCCGATCTAAATCTGATAGAGAACTTTTGGTTTAACTGAACTTAAAATTATTGGTAGTTTCAAGACCCAGTTCACCTGAAACTCTAGAGGTTCCGACTCAAGCCATCGAGGAGGAATGGATAAACGTGCCACAAAATTGGATCAATGACCTAGTCTTAAGTGTTCCAAATAGATACCGGGAATAATTTATAATAACACAGGAGGGCCTAGTCGACATTAAACTACCTTTTCCTGCTTGCTAAGATTCTTTTATATTCATTTTTCTTACATGTAGTAGGTTTATGTTTTCTATTTCGGCGAGTTTTAAATAAATTAAAACTAGTTTTTCCAAATATCATTAAGTTTACTGCAATAATTTAAATAGAAAAACATTAACAATACAATATACTTTAATGAGTGATTGATGAACGAAAGTACAATGAGTCACATTAAACGTCTATAGGTATCAAAATATCTTAATTACAGTAGTTACTGGTATTTATACAATACTACGCCTAAAACCTTGAGCAAAAAATTACTTATTTTCAGATCTGTACCTGTCATCTGGCAAAAAATAACAAACAATATAATAATTATAAACTTAAGTATTCTGTTGCAGGTGTAGTGCCTTACATTATCACCAAAAAAATATTAAGCTAAGGAAACACAGGTCTACCAAAATTCATATTGCTGAAAGACGTGTTGGAAGAAATAGTGTAAAGTTTCCGGGCAAATTTACTACATCTCTCAGTATCCAAACTTAACAAAATGTTTGATGACTAGAGTTACAGCCAACTAAGTTTGCTATGAATTTAAAGATGCCAACGAATATCTACACAGACATTCTATTTATGATAGATACTACACCGAAACAAATGTTGCATTAATTATTTGACATTTTTCTCAGTGTAATAAATACCTGCTGACTAACCGATTTTATATGTAAAATATTAGGTAGGAAATTGAACACTGAAGGCTTTTGGTTTTTGGTAGACCGTAATTATAACAATTATTATATTTAGTCAATGGTAAGTTGCCTAAAACTTCCGTCCAATCCAAATAAATCCTCGTAGTTGGTGGGTTTTCCAGGACGTTTGGATTCGTCGGCCTTGATATCCTCTTGCGCCTTGAACCAGGGGCTGTAATCCTTTAATTTCGCTATCCATTGATCTAGAAAAAAAGACCATTTAGTATTGTACAATATAATAATGTTTATAGCCCTAATTTTATCTATTTATTCACGAAATATACTTAGTAAAGCTGTAGTTACATCTAGAAACCTTAAAACCAGCACTGGCATTATGCATGAACCGTGTGGGATACCTAAGCTATCATACGTCTAAATAATGGAATATATTCGATAAAAATGTTAACGACTTCTGTAGAAATTCCGGACACGTCGTATACCGACATTAAAAACAGCCCAGGCCTAAGGTGTGTACCTTGTGGAACTCCTAAGCTCCTCAGTAGCTATTTGTATTAATCACTGTAGGCCATTTATGAATTGTTTTAATTTCTTTGAATATATAATACTGAACATAATTATAATTAGTTAGTAAAGGTATTCCATGAAGGATTTCCACGTTTCGTTGGTTCCATGAAAGTTTCCATTTTGATACTGGCCCAACTGTACTTGAAAAGTGCTAATTGTAATTATTGGTAAAATTTGATGAAAGATCCTTTAGCCTTGGAATATCATTCGAATATAGTGTACATAATTCCATGTGACGATTGCAATAAAACATATATAGAGCAAACAAAACAAAATCTAAAGGCACGTCTAAATGAACATAAATATTCATGTAATGAAAAACATAAAAACAAATAAAATATTTTTAACCAAAAAACAAAACCGACTTCAATAGAATCCATTCTAAAAAAATGCACTAAAAAGTAAAAAGCAAACAATTTGTTAGGCGAATCAATTGATTAGAATATAATCAATATATCATAAAATTATTGTTATTTTTGGGGTCGATGCCAGTCTTTTTTATATTTTATATCCCTTGCCCCACAGGCCAAGTTCTACTTCTTCAGACTTTCTTCCAGGCATCCCTTTTTGCGTTAGAGATGGATTTCTTTAGAATGGCGCGAAGGTAGTTCTTTAAGGCTTCCTGTCTTTTTCCTTGATCGGTCATATTGTTCTCCCTGATCGCTACTCTTTTAGCTTTAATACAGGTTCTTCTTTTGTCTGCAACGTATTCCGTCCACCAACATACAGGCTTTCCGTTACTAGGAGCTCTTTTCTTTTTTAGGATCATGTTACAGGATTTCTTAATGATTTCGCTCAGACTCACTGCATCTAATTCCCTGTCACTGCTTTGCTGGATTTTCAGCCCAAATTCCTGCATTACTTTAGAGATTTGGTCTTTATGAACAATGCAGCCTCTATTTTCATTGTTGGTATTTTGTTGTTTTGTATCCCCTGTCCTCATTTCATAGACAATGTGTTGGTGGCAGCTCAGTGTTTCTTCTTCTAACGCCTTCCAGTTAGCTATATGCTTACTAATATTCTCCATACAGAATGTTAAATCTATCTGGGATTTACCTTCTCCCCTTACGAGACTAGGTCCACCACCATGACCTTTGCTTTATTTGAGCTAGCAACCCATCCAGAACTCCAAGAGAAAGTTAGGGAGTAAATCCGACGGCATGGATTTCCTCCCTAACCTAGAGAAGCACGACAACAAAATGACATATGATTCTCTGAACGAGAAGACTTCCTTATACGTTTAGGAACGTGGTTTAATATAGAAGTTTTTTAAAATATTTAAAATGTTTAAAATTGTTTATACAAATTGTATGATATTTTTATAGACGATCTTAAAATGTTGTTTAAATCGTTTACTTATATACACATTATAATAATGTTATTTTTGTAGTCCTGAAGAAGCTTTTAAAATACAGCGAAACGTCGACGTAGTGGGACGTCACTAATTTTATTTTTATCCTATACCGACGAAGAAAAACTTGATTACCTAATTATACCTTATGTAACCTTTATGAAAATTACTTGAACATATTTCATTGATATACCGTAAAAACAACACTAACCTAAAGTGTCAACCCTGCGAGACACCTAATCCTATTTATAATTATCAGCTGTACTTGAAACGTATCTACTAATTGTAACGTTTCCGAAATTATTTGAACATTTTTCATCGATAAACCTTAAACGCGGCACCGGCCCAAAGTGTCAACCTTGCGAGACACCTAATACTATTTTTAATTATGGAACGAAATTAACTTCTTGAAATTCACTAATTGTTATATTTCCGAAAAATAACTGAAAATTAAAATATTACCATGAAAATCTTGAGTTTTTCCAGCAGTTCCTCCATATTCCTCCGGCAAGATATCCTTTGGTACAAATTTATATAAAGACTCGTAGTCTGAATGGACGTGAATCCGATCCCTGATCTTCTCCTTCAGGAACGGCTTGACCCAGTTGATGATGGTGTCCACGAAAGGCGATACGTTGACCACGTGGACTTCTTTGAGTTTCACTGGATAGGCTTCCTAGAAAACGTAAAATTAACGTTAACGTTCAAGAGCGGCGGCTTTGCGGATCCGTTCACTAACCTGTACGCATACCAAAAACTTCTTAACGATCGCCGGGGTAATTTTGGCGAAGTGATTGGCTGTGGCCACGCTAGCATCTAAAATATAAACGTCCCCAGCTACGCCAGTCTCTTCGGCCGATAAACGTACGTCGCCAATCATCAGAACCACCTTCATGATATCCGCAATATTTGGTGTATCCACGTCTTTAACTTTGCCACGTAGGACGATGACTCGTCTGCCCTCTGGTGTCAAACCTGGCAGTGGGGGGACATTCCTGAAAAGAACAGAATATTAGTCTAGGTAAGATTTGCGGGTTTTTATTTTCAACTGTTTTTACTGTTAAAATTTGTTGGTTCAAACTGCAGAGCACGTTAATAGCGTGCTGAGACTGCTCATAATTTAATCTGTAACGTAAGTTTTTACGTTGTTTGTCAGGTTAAGACCAACGTGCTGCATTTATATTGGTCGACATCAATTTTCGTAACGCGTGTAGTCGTCGAATGCGGGATGCGATCTAAGTGGCAGGTCTGTTTTCTCGGACGTTGCGTATATATGTCAATTAATATCAAAGAGCAAGGCTATATAATTTTAGTATTGTCCTATTGTCGCAATAGTAAACGTGGGTCCTGGTGGATATTTAAATCACCAATCATAGCAGTTAGTTTTGAATTTGTTCGAATATTTTCAACAGGAATATGATAATTGCGGTCCTTTATTGTAGACATAACTGTCCGAAGGCGAGTGTGTTAGGCTTTGGAATATAATTAAAATAATAACAGTTACATATTATCGTTAATATAATCATAAATCTAGTTAAATATACCAATATCAAATATAAAAGAAAGTGACGCCACTGTGCATTCGTCGACGGAAGCGGGTCTACGACTTCTTAGTTCAGACGTTCGTGACGTCACATTGGGTTCTTCTTAGCCAATACACTTTCATAAAGGATATATGTGAACCAATGACTAATAATCATTTTCATCATCATTTTTTCAAATTCACATGAAGTCAGTAATAATATGTAAGGAAAGCAATGGCACTGTAATAGGCCCTTGGGGGAGTGCAATTGACAATTTTCTTAAAAATAAGTGGTAATGATGGCGGCCAAAACGAAAACTTTTCTCTACTAAAAATGTAAAATATATTACCCAATCTGTATGATCTGTTGCAACTCGGGCCTGGTGATGTCCCGATTGGCGAAGAATTCTGGAACGGCCGCCCGCATGGTGAAGTACATGTCCAGCTTTTTCTTGCATTTTTCCAGAGAAAACTTGCAGCCGCGCAAGAAGGTCATTAGTCGGTCTTCATCTGAAATCGGATGAGAAATTAGTACCTATCCCTTACGACTCTCTTCAGCTGATCTCACCCCAGGTGTCGGGTAAGTGGGGCTGCTTCAGAAGCCATTCTTTAATGTGCTGGAGATCGCTGTCTCTGGTGTTCACATCTTCGTTAAGTTCTTTTCTGATGCAGATTTGAAGCTCCGGACTCGGCTGGACTAGCGTCATGTTTCTGGAAGGAAATTCAATTATTAGAAAGTGTTTAATTAACCGCTAGTACACATCATTCA
This sequence comes from Tetropium fuscum, assembly GCA_964058915.1. Classification (NCBI taxonomy): domain Eukaryota; kingdom Metazoa; phylum Arthropoda; class Insecta; order Coleoptera; family Cerambycidae; genus Tetropium; species Tetropium fuscum. The sequence goes on along the minus strand of CAXKVY010000072.1, from coordinate 816,062 downwards.
TATATTTAGTTCATCACAAGTTTGCCAGAGCGTTGACAGCCTATCGGGGAGGGCGTATTCTTTTTGTACCGTAGGTTTCGAGTTCGAATCCTACAGCTTCTACTTTTTTATTTTTTTTTAATTAAGTTATACGACACAATTATATTTATCTTACCATAAACACAGTTACTTTTGGCACAGAGTCGCCTAAGTGACCAAATAATAAAGATACGTGACATGATGGACCAGATGTTTCACAAGAATATTTTTAGATTGTTTCGCGGCGGTTGCGTAGACACTCTATATTACAAATGCAATATGATGGTGTATAACGTGACGTGACCTTGAAAATAAGCATACGTTTTTAAACAAATCGAAGGGTCTTAGAATAAATACTGTATAAACATATTTATGGCTACAAGATTGTGGTTTCAAGTAAATTGTTTCAATTTGTGTCTAACTATTGCCCGCATTACAATAAAGATGCTATTATCTGAATTCAATAATTATCGACATCTGGACGTCACGAATATAACCATTAATTATTAATGAGTGTGCGACCTTAGACATCTTTGTCCATCCGTTCTATTTATATTAATAATATATTTAGTATCGATCATAAATCGTAATTTTTTTAGTTTTATAATACTTGCAACTGTACGTCAATTAATAATTAACTTACGTGTTACCTGATGAGTCAGTAATTAATAACGAAAGAAATTCGATAGTAACAATTGGAAATCTGATGGATATAAATCGCACAACACATAGATGTTAGTGGCATTATTTTTACTAATTAGTGGAGCGAAATTGATCTTTTTGAAATTGGAGCGAAATTGATCTTTTTGAAAACTAGGATAGCAATATTCGAATGATTTACGTCTTCGAATGGCCATCTAATAAACCATATTCCGAACTTCCAGCAACTGTTGATGCATTTTACCAACATTTCTTAAGGTTAGTAATTCTCTAGAAAAAACTTTTACGATTATACTAAAATTGCAGATGTATGCATAAGTTAAAGATATGGTACTACAATAATGATCCAAACCCGTTACTTGAGGCTATAGAAGATTGAGGGTGGATAAATGATGGTTGGAATCCAATTTTTTCAATTCAAAACCAATTCTAGATATTGTACGACAATGTTTAAGCCTTTATTGTCCTGATGAAAATTGTAATAACAAAATGTGTGATGGTTAAAATTGAGGAATTTATAAAACACTAAATATGTATGTTACGACGACCTTTGATTAAAATTGTTGTCTAAACTAGTCGTAATATTAGTCATGCAGTGGTAATCGCGCGCCTGCTGAGAGAATGCCATATGCTACTGCGTTACAAAAATATCAATATTTTTGTAACGCAGTAGTTTTGTAAATAAAAAAGTATAAGTCCTAGATGATTTTTTTTTCAAAAACTGCTCTCCTATCTTCATGACTTAAATTGTTTCGCTGCATGTATATAAAATTTGCAAAAATAAAAAAGTTTGTCGCTGCATTCTTAGCGAACTAATAATTTAATTGTTATTTATAGAAAATAATGGGAATGTCACCAAGCACTTGTGAGAGCATGTCAGATGAATAACATCTGTCTGTGCTGGGTCAAAGGACACTCACAATGCAACGGAAATATAGAAGCTGACAAACTGGCCAAGAAGGCAGCTAGCCTGAGAATCCTTGTACCTGGTCCTTCAAGTACACTACCAGTTGCAGCGAAACTCCAATTAATAAAGGAAAACACCCATAAAAAATTTAAGACGTTATGGGATGAAACAAGTAGCCGTCAGCTGGCCAGAAATCTCTTGAGATATCCCAGCGAAGAGACGGCGAGGCCTGGACATTGCCAGATAGTTGGAAATGTCCAGGGGTAAACTGCGATTAGTTACAGGAATCCTAACCGGACACTGCCGGGTAAGGAAACACCTCTACCATCTGCAGAGGATGCGAACAAGAAGATGAAATGATCGAGCATGTACTTTGTGAATGTCCCGCCGTGTCATCGACCAGATAATCCATATTGGGGGAACGTTGGCCTTCTATGGCCAATTTGAGGGAAATGCCCCTGGGCAACATCATCACCTTTTGTACAACATTAGGCTGGTCGATGGCCTAGGGAGACATTTCCCTCATGGAGAAAGCACAAGGGGCCCAATGGGCAATGGGCTCTAATCCGCACTCCGGATAAATTCCAGATTCCAGAAAGAAAATAATAAACAATAATGAACAGAAACAAAATAGCGTTGTAAGCGCCTGGGTGTGTACTTGAATTTAAAAAGAAATCAGATCGATAGCGCAATTAGATTTGAAGATATGGTGAAGAGAATTTTAAAAAACACGACTTTTCTAAATAGGGAATTTTTGGAGTTTTGTCAAAAAATATCAATACCACAGAAAAATATCGTAATTGCCCATTACAGGTCTCAAATAACCTACTCTACAAAATCTACAGTTTCATCTAGTTTCACGCAAAAAAAATAAACTACATACTTCTAGATCGATTTCTCTCCACTAAATATATAAGCGTGCGTCAGCGTCGGCGTCGCGTCGTTCCGCTAGATAACGTTTTTATTCTTTATATTGTTGCCTAGCAACGAAGAACTAGAGAACGCCAGAACAATAGAGAAAACAAAAAAAACAACAACAATTGACCGGAAAGCGTCCTATTGCGGTCAATTTTTTTTTTGTTTTCTCTGATATTAAAATGCTTGCCCTTTTTCCAAAAGAAAGTTACAATTTCTTTCTTCTTCAAAGTCTTCTTCAAATTTCGTTCAAAGTCTTCTTAACTTATGATTAATAAATTTATTCTTCTTTTTATTAATTAATTTAAAACTTCTTGCAACACATACCATAAAAATGCTGTCATTGAATTCTAGTATAGAACAAATAAAGAACTCTTATATAATTATTCTTTAGCAGCGTATATTGTTTCGTTATACAATTTTGGGTTGCATGAGCTTGGATCTTCAGGAAGAATATCCGGTAAAAGTTTGTTAATATATACTGTTTGTAACATCGAAAGATGAGACACAAAAATTTCAAAGTATACCCACAATTGCCTCAATGGGAGATAGGGGCAGTATAACTTTTCTTAGATCAAACTAAGATCGTCACTATAAAGGCGCTTCCATTCAACAAGTTGTTATGTTTTAATAGAATATTAATAACTAATCAATTTTAACATAAAACCCATCAAAATAATACGCTAAATTAAAGAATAACTGTATTACTTCTATTTCAAGAATTATTGTTGACCCCACTTTACCACAAAACGTTCGATGGTATTAGGCAATTTAGGCATCCAAATTAATGCCAATGATGCCGAAGTGACACGGCCGAGGAACGTTTAAAATATGGGAAACATTCTTATTCTGCATCACATTCACCATCCATTTGTCTTATGATATGACGAAGGATATATATAGTGCGATCAATATTTTGTTATACTACATGGTAATGTCATAATTTGATGGGCGATGTATATAAAATGATTTGTTTTTCATAAATTCCTGGAAATCGGTTATACTTGACAACGCTGTTAAAAATGCGGTAGCACGTGTGAAGAAATCGATATAATGAGAGTTTTTTGCTCGGGTTTGTATGTTTCATATTTCGAAGTTAAAAACTATACATATTGTTGCAATAGTTAAAAATCAGTTGGTTAAATTTCAATATAAATTCTTAACATATAATTACAGGATTAATGTAAAAACTGCCGTTTTTATCTTATAATTTTTTATCAGTAATTTGATGTACCTACTATATTTTGGTTACCTATTTAGTGACTAATTTTCAAATTTGTGGGTATATATAGGGTGATCCTTAATGAAATGCCAATATTTAAGGGTGTGACTTCAAGGGGCAATGTTAAGAAAAAAACTTCATATATAAACGTATGTCTTAAAGGTCTTTTGAATTAGTTTAGAAAAGTTTAAGGAAAAAAATATTTAAAAAAACTTAATTAAAAAAATCTTTTTTTTAATTCTTTTTTTTCACATTTTAAGTAATTTTTATTTTCAGAAAATTTCGCTTTTTTTTATTAAAAAAATATTTTGTGTAAATTCCGTACGTACGCCACTGATAGATATAAAAAAAAGGTTGTACATCAAAATATCTAGTGATATCACATATAATATCTGATCTGGTAGATATGACATATATTTTGATCATATCTACCAGTGGCGTACATACGGATTTTACGCGAAATATTTTTTAATAGAAAAAGGCAAAATAAAATTCTTAAAATAAAAATTACTTTTAAAATAAATTGTAATTCATTTCTCAGATCTTCTGATTTTCTGTCGTCCGACGCACGGTTTTCGTGTGCATTCTGCATGGCCATGTCGCTCATATTATCAATTATCTGATACAGTCATTGGTACGTAAAAGTCGTAGTTATTTGGTAACTTGTTAATATTAACGATATAACCATTCAGAACTCTGGTTTATATTTTTTTACGCAAAATTTGTGCGCCGATCGAGAGAAAATCAAGAGACAACATTTGCTCAGAAATGAATGACAATTTCAAAAATAATATTTCTCTATTGCGCGGGCAAAAGGGCATAAGTCAGAAAACGACCAAAACGGCTTGACTACATTGGAGAATGCGCCGTCTGCTAAATATGTGCTAATTGTTGAATAAAATATTAGTAATAAAATAAATATAAAAGAATTATTTAATTAAATTTGTGAACGTTTTCCGTTGCCTAGGGAGATACGCATTGAACACAGAAAACTTGCCATGTAGGTAGTACAATGGAGATAAGAAGTTTGTGATTATTTTTAAATATAACCAGATCTTTTAATTTCATACTTAACTATGTAGGTTTCTTATTTTTATAAAAATAAGGACTACCTAATAGTAATAATTCTTTATAATAGGGCTTTTCGAATGCTGACGTTGGGTTATAACTAGTCGATTTTTATTGAATTCTTATGGTGAGGACTAATTTGATTAATTCAAATGAAATTAAATTCTTCAAATTCATTAATAGGATTAACCTAAATTCACAATAAAAACCTTATTGTGAGGAGTCTTATTGTGATTTTGTCTTGTATAAACATGGCCAATATATAGTTATAAACATTATAAGTTTGCACGAACGAAAATTCTTAATGCCTGTACTATTTTTAACACAAGTCTAAATTTTACTCTCAATGTAATTGGAATTTGAATTAATAAATTAATAAAATTAATAAATTAATAAATATAGTTCACAATTTTGCCATTTATGATATAAAAAGGCAAAAAGGTTACTGCTACCTGTGGAACGAAAGTGAGGGTAGAGGGACAGCAAACGAATTTTTTACAATAATAGTATATTTTCTTAAAGAGCAAATTGCTGCTCACCCTACAAGACATGATGTTGATTTTGTCTTGTACAGCGATGGGTGTGCAGCTCAAAACAGGAATTGTGTACTCTCAAACGCTCTTTTCAACTTGGCAATCGAACAAAATGTTACTATTATACAAAAGTACTTGCTGAAGGAACACACGCAGATGGAGGCGGACAGCATGCATTCGACAATCGAGAAGAAACTTCGAAAAATGAACATAAATGTTCCCGCAGACTATGTCTCGGTTTGTAAGAAAGTGTGTGAAAAAAGTCCGTACTATGTAAATTACCTGTCACACTCTTTCTTTAAAAACATTGAGGGTAGTGTTCAATTTTTTAGATTGATTAGACCTGGAAGAAGAGTTGGTGACCTTCAGGTAAATGACTTAAAGGCTATAAAATACACAAATAAAAATATCTATTACAGATCCCGACACACTGTCATGGAATGGTCAAGTTTCCCAATTAGATTACCATTAGATCCAGAATGTATCAATTTTAATACAGTGCCACCTTTATACTGAAATAGGCTCAGCATCAAAAACGAAAAACATCAACATTTACAGCAACTTAAAAGGAGCTTGGAAAATGACTACCACGCATTTTATGATGATTTACCCCACAATAATTAACATTTAACACATTTAATTTTGTTTCGCTGTTGTAGAGGGTAGTATTTCAGTGAACTGTTAAAAGTCCTGACGTTCCATTTTTGTTACACTTTTGTATTCGATACGAAATATATTTTTCTTTCTATTGTTTGTTTTAATGATCTAACTCACAATTTTTAAAAGACATAATTTTTAAAGCTAAACAGAAGGGTACAATTCCATAGAAAAATACGTATCTCCTAATTAAAATCAATATTTTTATACGAAAATTGCGTAACTCCATTTTAGCGTGCAAAACGCTAAAATTTGTCAATTTTAGCTATTAAAATCTATTTTTTGTCGCAGCTTGACCTTAAAATACAAACTGTGATCAACAATTAATTTATTGAAACGAAAAAAACAGTTTTTATGCTCTCCTGTAAAATTTAGGCAAATGGAGTTAAGCACTTTGCGAATTACGCTGACGATATGTACCTTAACTCCACCTTTATCCAATACTTTTTTTTAAATCTAAAAGATTTAAGTCAACTTGTGTCTGAAGTACCAGTACGGCTTGTTGACTTAATTCGTTTTTACCCAAACAGTAACTACACAAAAGCATTTGATGTGTTACATGTGCTGCTCTGTTTATGTAAAAGTTGTTCATATTTTAGTGTATATTTGTGTGAGAAATATGTTTTTAATAAAATGCCGTTCTATCCAAATGACTTATGTTACTGTTTTCGTAGTTTTAGTTTTCGTTGTCGAAGTTGTTGGATCGCATGGGCTTAAGTCTAGTGTAAATTCTAGAATACGCCAAGTGGGCGAAAAATTGTGTAATTACTGTTTCCGACATAACTTTTATCATTTACTTTTTAAAACATTTTCCTGATTTTACAAAATCAGGAGAAACTTCGAAAATTCATTCTGAACATTCATATTTTTTGACATATGCCATTTTGTCCGCGCAATAGAGATATAATAATTATTAAATAATTTTTGATGCCCCCCCTCCAATATCTTATTCGCCGCCACTGTGTGCTTTGTCTCTTCATTCTTGTTTTCCAATAATAAATGCATGTAAATTAGGGAAAACGTTTCGGTACTAGGGTTCAATACAAGCTGCTAACCAGGCGACCTTGGCAATGCGTTACTGTAGTGGCAGAGCCACTAGAAGAGGCCAGAAAATCTGTTACTGTTATTTTGATGTAGCTATATTTTTTATCCGTCGAAATAATGGAAATATTACGTTGGTCCACTTAAGTGAGGCAAAGTGGGTCAACGAAAGTCTATTTCCAAATTAACATTTGTTATATAAGATTGTGTACCAATAATATGTATACGGTTATGGTCGGCAGACCTCTTTAAGATGTTATGCAATATCCACATATTATCAACATAACAAAACGCAAAGCTGTACAGGAGGTTGCGAAAAATGTAAGTATAGATACACGGAAGGGATTTAAAAAAATGTTTCGGAAGTTATCAAGAGATAAATTTATTTCTAGAAACGTGCACTGGTGTATTGTAATTTTCCTCACAGCCCTTCGCACTTTATTGAGTGTTAGGGGCCTCAGACTCATCAGACATCGCGACCATAGTGAAGTAGCCAACTTCTGCGGGAATTCAAAACCGATGGAGATGGAGGAGATATCCAATAACTTGAACCCCGTTACAGACGCCGTACCCAAACCTACTATCCTTGAAACTGTATATAATGTAGCTTTATTTCCAATAAATGGCAAACAATTTCCAACAAAAACATATAAAAACGACGGAGAGGCCAGGCGAAATACCGGAAGATGGCCATAATTTTTTATGAACTATTTGTTTAGACGTTGTCATTTATGCTCTTGCAAAGTAATAAAATGGGATTCCAGAAAACCAAATAGCGGATTTAAGCAAATATTAATTGAACACGTTTGTTTAAACCGGTCTGAGGATGATTGTCACATTTGGCGTAGGAACACCAAATTACTCGCATGATAATGACATTCTATTAATCTACATATTTATTTTATATTAATAATAATACATGGCTATGGAAATTTACCATTTACATTTTCTATTGGTTATTCTCAACCTTGACTTGTCTACCTGTTATTTTGCGTACCTACACCGTTTTACTACGAAAGTACAAATGGCCATCATACTGACAAAGAAACGGAAAAATTTTTGTATTGCCTGTAGGACACGTCACAAATCAAGAAATCTACTAGAACTCAATTACGGTAAGGTATAAATTTCAACGTCAATCAATAGATTTAAATGGTGTAAAATTGCGTTATATACAGGCTAGTTTATAAAGCTATATATTTCGTATAAATGTAATCCGTTAGTCTTCAGGTCTGTATATTATTTTACCCTATTAAGTATTAAGTCCTAAGTCGAAAAAAGAATAAATGTTTTTTAGAAAAAAATAGAAAACGTTATAAAACGTAAAAAAGCAAAATTTCGATATACTTTATATGAAACTTTTTGTAGATAATTGAATTTCTCATCGAAATGTTTTATTTACAAAAATTTTTTAAAATATTTATGACGAAAATGTTGAAACAAAATTAAAAAAGGGTCCAAAATGTCGAAATTTTGCTTTTTTGCCTATAACTTTTTTTAGGTCAAAGAAGTACCTACCTATAGGTTGCTTCATTGCTTCATAAAAAAAAAGTAGACAAAATTTCCTTTAAAATGCTGGACCGAAAATTTTTTTGGTTTAAAAATTGACCGAAATATAGCCACTCGAACATAGCTCATTTTTCCGATGTTTTTACCTAATACAGATATTTTTTTTCTTCTCATTTTGTTAAAAAATATTTTATTTTACTCAACAAAAACATTCTAAACTATTCAAACTATTCAAACAAATGTATGTTAATATAAAAATAACATTTTCAATCGTCGTCTATATCTTCGATAAAATCGTGTTCTGCAATTCGCTTTTGCAAAATATCGAAAAAGTAATTTGCAATTTTCTGCAACCACATTTTCCATCAACCTGTAATGCAACCACAAGCCACTTTTTTGCAAAATCTCTGGCGCCGGAGGTGCTGTTGTGCAAATCGCAACTAATCAATAGTTAGAATTTTTCTAACCCTAGTTCAGAGGGTTAAAGTGATTTCCTTGTCACTGCTAGATTTGGAAATAATTTCTTAAGCCATGCTGTTTGATGGCATCACGTGTTGGGGGTAATTGCGCCAGAGGAAATTTTGCAATTTTTGATATTTTGTAAAAAAATCTGGAAGCGACAGTTGCTTAGGGTCATGTTTAACTTCGCCCCAGACAAAGAAGCTGCAATATATTCTGATGTAGAACTTATTTCTTCTTCAGTTACATTGTCACGTAAAAACGCGTCCATAATATGTATTTGTAGCTATATGGCATATAAAAAAAAATATGTTCGAGTGGCCATATTTCGGTCAATTTATAACATAAAAAATTTTTCGACACAACATTTTAAAGGAAATTTTGTCTACTTTTTTTCTATGAAGCAATGCCTATATCTATCTCTGACCTAAACTAATCTCTATTCTCTAGTCTTAGAACGTCTTAGTTCTCTCTATATGACATACTCAATAAATAGCCTATTAGTACGACAGTAATACTGGGTTCCCCATAATAGACTACCCATTTTATATTATTAATAAATTCCCTATGAGATAACTAAATAGGTTGATCTCTGTGGGATTATCTTCTGTAGTCTTTGGGATTTAAGTAAATTATTAATCAAGTAGGCTCCTGTCACAAATAAATTTTAATTTAATAATTTCGTGGAACGTCATTTCTCTACGAGAAGTTTGTTATTTTTCATCAATAATTATTGAACTTTCATGGATTACTCAGTCCAACAACGTGTGTATTTGCACAACATGCTTTTGACAACAATCATAGAATAGATATTAGTATTTTAAGATTAGTTAGAAATGTGACCAATAATAGACAGTTGGATGCATTTGAGAGTTTAGAAATTGTAAAATGTAATAGTAGTATGAATAGCGACAAGGGACCTATACCGTATAGCCCGCTTTACGCGTTGCTTAGCAACCGATGATTGAAGCGTGATTAGTCACGCGTAAATTTCACGGTGATATCATACCGTAGCCCGCTTTACGCGTTGCTTAGCAACCGATCATTGAAGCGCGATTAGTCACGCGTAAATTTCACGGTGATATCATTAGTGACGTCACCGGAAAAATAGTATAAATATGGTAGATTTTGTATTTTAAGATTAGTTTTAATCGTCTCCGGATGATGCCAACTTGGTTGGCGAAACGCGCGTCGAGCGAAGTGAAGTGTTTTGGTGTTTGTGGAAACTACTCCGAGTGTTAACGTGTGTATTGTGTAGAAACTTACATAAGAAGCAATTCGATAGAAGAAGTTAAGCGTGCATTCCGGCGTCAGTTTAATATCAACAATAGGGGTCACGCGCCAAATTGCAAAACTGTTAGGTTATGGGTTCGTCATTGGCGTGAAAATGGTTTTGTAAAAAAATTGAAGAAGCCTGGACGTCGAAGAACAGTTCGTACACCAGAAAATATTGAACGAGTTAGAATTGTGTTTACGAGAAGTCCTGTAAGGTCTGCTAATCGACAAACCCTTTCTTCTAGGAATTCTAGGAATATCGAAGGGAAGCTTAGATCGAATTCTTCATAGGGATTTAAAATTTCATCCCTATAAATACCAAATGGCACAGCACCTTAGCAATCAAGATAAAGAAGCAAGGTTAGCATTTTGTCAAGAATTTTTGGATTTACATCAAGGAGCAATTCACAGTCTCCTAATGACCGACGAAGCAAAACAGTAACAGTAACATCCGAGCGCTACGTTAATATGCAAGACATTTCTCATTCCAGAATTAAATAGACGAGGATTACTAAACAATGCCTTACTATGCCAGCAAGATGGGGCAACAGCTCATACCGCCAGAAACTCAATGAGGGTCCTGCGAGAAATGTTTAATGGCCGACTCATTTCTCGATTCGGAGATTTGCCTTGGCCTTCGAGGTCCCCCGACTTAACGGCACCCGATTTTTTCCTGTGGGGCTATTTAAGAGCCAAAGTGTTTGCGAGTCGTCCAGGTACAATCGAGGAACTGAAAGTCAAAATTCGTGAAGAAGTTGAAGGAATAGGCAAAGGTTTGCTACACCGGGTAATGAACAACTTTTTATCCAATATTAAAAAATGTGTTGAAGTTGGTGGAGGTCATTTAGAAGACGTGATTTTTAAAAGTTAGAATTAAATTAGCCAAATATTTATAAGTTATCATAAATACCAAAGAGTTAGCTGTAATTTAGTAAAATAAAAAGTTTGTTTTGTTAACTAAAAAAAAATAATTCAAATTTTAAAATGGGTAGTCTATTATGGGGAACCCAGTTAAATCGGGGATAATATAACTATAGTTATGATTATCGTCAATGACAGTCCGAGTTAAAAACCGATGAAAATTGACCGAATGTGAAGCACGAGTTCAATTTTCTATAGGTTTTAACGAGTGTTATCACCGATTAAACATAAAACGTGTTGTATTTGATGAAAGAATATAATGAACGTTAACAGGAAAAAAAAATAAGACAAAAATTTCAAACAGCATCTATCAGTTTGACAGTGAATATTACAGTTGCAATTAATTAGTCACTGTTAATTACAATTACTGAATTGTATTCAATTCGGTTAGTGAAGTTTCCAGAATTATCGGTTTCTTTCTTGACGTGATAAATAGATGCAAACGCACCTTCGTTATCACACCATGCCAAATTTTTAGCGACACTGTTAAAGAACTTGTTTCTGAAGCCCTTCAGGCGTTGTCTTGTCTTAGACTGTTTGCAGTATTTTACATTCTTCTGGTCTAAAAGCAAGAACAGTAACCTTGCCTTTTCTTATATTTTCCCTTTTACAACCTTGCTTCTTAAGTTCCATGTCAGTAAATGAGTTGAACTTGATATTATATTCAGTGAAGAATGTTTCTTGTATAATATTAGTAGGCCTAGTAATATTTCTAGAAAACGTTGGCGTAGGCCGAAGATAATTATTTCTCCAATTCTCCATTTCTCCAAATGTTAATGTTGTGAATTAGGAATACTAGACGAAAACAAAAGGAATAAAAGACGAAGAGATTTTGACTTGTATAGATTAACAAAGGTTTCGATTTCATTTGAAACTTGTTCTTTCGTTATTTGGTCAGAACTAACTAGATTCATATTTGTCGTCATTAGTTAGGGTTTCGTCTGGCTCTGAATCGTTTGCGTTTAATATTTTAAAATTTAATTTGGAACATTCTTGAAAATTATTCTAAAATTTATTCTAGAAAGCGCATCGGCGTCCTTATTAATTTTATCGGGCCTGTGGACTGTTTCGTAGTCGTTCTTACTTCTAGTTTTAAGCGCAAACGAGCGAGTCTGCTGCTTGGATTTTTGATTGAGAATGACCACGTCAAAGGTCGGTGGTCGGTAACTAGTTTAAATTTTCTACCAAAAATGTACGGCCTAAAGTATTTTACAGACTAAGCAATAGCTAATAGTGCACGTTATATTGTATTTAATTTGTATTGTAGTTCTATTAGACCAGGGTCAATAATTTTTGAAACCAAAATATATCTATATTGTATGTAGTTCTATTGTATTCTATTGATCATTTCCTATGGGTCCTCGTGAAAGTACAGCGCCAACACCGTTTGCACTTGCGTCCGTTGTTAATACGAATGGTTCGTCAAAGTTAGGGGTAAATTAAAATTGGAGAAGATATTGAAGCTTGTTTCAATTCGTGCTGCACCAACTACGACAGGTCCCCATTATTAAAATTTCTTTTAAAACCCCGGCAAGAACATGTTATGTTGCATCCTACAAATCACGCATCTATTATATTTTTCGAGATTAATAGTGACTGGCGCGACGTAATTACCAAACGCAGGAGAAAGCCATTTCTTTTCATAGCCAGATGATCTGGGCACAAAGCGTGGCCACGGTTAATTGGAACACGGTATTAAGTAACTATAATTATTACTAGACTCTTATGAATCATCGAGAAATCCTAGCAAAAAAACGGTAATAGGCTAGTTATGTTTTATGTAAATGGCTTTCGGCGTGTTGTATTTATTTATTGCGTTCCCATTTCCTACTTTCCAACCACATTTATTGTGTTTACCCGAATTCATGGCCACTGGAAATATTTTTAATATTTTTAATAATAAGCACGTTACACTCATAAAGAGTTACTTGTATTTATATTCAGTGCAACAAAGATAAGTCTCTTGATCGGAGGGTTAGGTTAATTCCAGAAAGACATTCCTTCCCTATATACTTTTAAAAACATACACGAATCAAAACGAAAAAGGAGCCACTTCTTTCTTTTGTTATATTTTATTTGTGCCACCAAGTACAGGGTCCGGTAACAGGATATTTTAAAAAGCTTCCCATGTCAAAATAAATTAAGAGAACAACCGGTACTGAAACATGAACTTTATTGTTGGCAATTTCTTAATTATTCTTAATTCTTCATTCGCAATGTTTATAAATTATGTCCGCCATGCTCATTGATACTCATTTGCAGTCTCTTCCTAAAATTTTCCATATCACTTCGAAGCAAATCTTGATCAACTCCGTTTACCTCCTCCCTCATCCGAGCTTTTAAGTCTTGTATTGTTTGAGGACGTGTAGTGTACACTCTGGCCCTTAAATAACCCCAAAGAAAATAATCTGGTGCTGTCAAATCCTGGGATTTTGAGGGCCATGGAATGCCACCAAAACGTGAAATGAGGCGATGTGGGAACATTTGCGTAAAACAGTTAATATTTGCCTGGCGGTATGAGCGGTGGCACCATCCTGTTGAGACCATACAATATTTTGCCCCCTTCTTTTGAGTTCTAAATGCACATATGTCTCCAACATCAGAATTGACGGTGTGGTTATTTTCATCAAAAAAGTATGGTCCGATTACGCCAAAAGCGGATACTTCACACCATACTGTCACTTTTTGATCATGCAGAGGTCTTTCATGAAGCTCCCTTGGCTTATCATGTGTCCAATAACGAAAATTATATTTGTTAAAGAATCCAGTTAGATAAAAATGAGCTTCGTCCGACACGATAAGCCTATTGAGAACATTTGGATCGTTACTTAACACTTCTAACATTTGTCTGCGGAAATGTAAACGAGCTGCTTTATCAATCATTCAACTGCTGAACGAACTGTATTTTAAATGGGTGATAATGTAAGTCTTCATGAAAAATGCGTCAACGATCCGAAAAATTCAACACAATCGCATGCCTGGCTGCAGAACGCACTGGACTTCGCTGAACTGATTGCCTGGTCCTTTCAATATTTTGGAGTATAAATTGTACCAGTACCACCAAGATGAAACAATTTTGATCAAAGCTTACCCATCTTAAAATCATCGAGTTCATCTTTGGGAGCCGTCCGTGACGTGGTACGAAGAGGTCGCGTAATAATAAAAGACATTACTGCAAAAATGCGCTGGTTTATTTCTCAATTAGCCATACCACACTCAATTGACAAAAAAATTGGAGAAGCGTCCATAATAGATTGGGGTCAAATAACTTCGAATGAGCGCACTGAGCTGGTGGTAATTAGTGTGAGGTCTGGGACGGCATAGGTATATAGACGAGGTTTTAGAACCACCAAATGGTCAGCAAATCGCACCACACATTTGTTGAGAACGTAGGTCCAGAATTTATTCTGCAACAAGACAATGCCCGCCCACACACCGCCAGAATAGTGCAAAATTACCCCAATGCCCACAATGTTAAGGTTATGGATCGGCCCGCCTACAGTCCAGTTCTCAATCCAATCGAGCACGTCTGGGAAGCGACTGAAGGACCGTCAGCCAATCCGGAAGTTAGAGGAGGCCATACACGTTATCAATATTGAATTTTTTTTTTGAGAATGTCTTCGTTAAAACAATAAAGGTTAACCACATATTATATTTCTGTATTTTTCTTTTCTGTAAGCATCACAAGCAGATTACAAAAAATTGTACTAAAATTTTAGAGAACAGACCAATATATTAAAAAAAAGGAATTATAATAAAAAGTTAATCCAGTAAAAAAATATCCACATCTTTAACAATGACCCCTTTTTCGTTTTGAGTAGTGTATATATGCAAGGTTCAGGAATACCGCATCTCTGAAAGACACATGCAAAATGCGAAGAACAAAAACAGGAAAACCCGCTCTCTCCTTTAAAAAATTATTATTTGTGTTCAAGCTTTGAGTTTTTTTAAATAGATACTTGTTTCCATCATGTATATTTGAATTAGTTGAGTCAACACACCGCACATATGTGAAGGTATTTACCGAGGGATACGTTTGTTGATTTGGGAAACAAATATTAGAGATAGAAGCACGTGGGCTGCATTTCAATCAATTTTCCTTAAATATTTAGTCGCTTCGGCGATATATTCTACTGTGTCACAAGCATGTGTGAATATTTGTCAAAAGTTTTATGGCCGTAAAAATATTACAGCGAAAAAAAACACTTATGCTGCTAATAAAATAATTAATAAAATCTCATAATATATAAATATACATGTGAATCGTACTATTGAATTTAGATACATACTTTATACTGATTACGTTATTCATTATAATATTTTTAAATGCATTAATATTGTTATTTTTAAATACCTTATCTTGAATTCTAATCTGTATTTGTCTCTTTGATGGCATTTCTTCATCGTTAGATTCGACAAACGATTCTAGTAGATCTTCGAAATCTTCAAGACCATCACTGTCTTCGTCTCCAATATTATTTCCAGTCTGCATTGGTTCTTCATCCACAATTTAATCTGACTCATTAACTTCCTCGTAGGTTTTTTCTTCCACATTGGAGCATTTTTCAGAAACATTTTTTCAGAACCAGGAGCATTTTTAACCATGTTTTCGGCAGCCACATTTTAAACTGTTTCACAGCTGCAGCAAATATTGTTAAGCAATATTTCCAGGATTAATTCCTTTTCTGTAAATTTGGGCACAATGCCACGTTGATGTTGCTTCCAGCCCCAATCTGTTGCTGTCACTGCGTTACCCAGCCAAGGAAACTCAGGTATATAAGTTATCTTAAAATAGCAATAAATAGGCCTCTACGTATATAATTTAAAGAAAATTCTACAACTCTCAAAATATTGTAGATGACTTATTAAATATTAACTTTATTAACTTATTTGGTTGTTAATTATAGTAGTATATTTCTATTTGCAATTTTTTTGTTTATCAATGTAACATGGACTGTTACGTTTTTCGAGTAATTAAAGTGTAAATCTTAATAAATGCTCATATTGTACATAATGATTGAAAAAAAAATTTGTTTCTTTGCATTTTCTGAGAACATTTGCCTTTGTAATGTATATTTTTATTTACACCATCAGAAAGAGATTTCAACGAACAAAAATACAACCGACTTTTTTAAGAAAGCAGATATTTGGCGAGAGAATTTTCGATTGAAAATTAGGGTGCTTTTTCGATATTTAGTCAAAATAAGGTGAAAAATAAATATTTGAAATCAAAAAAATTATGGTGTTTGGGACATAAAAAGGTAAGACCTCACTAAATTTCATAAAAAAATTTTTTGTAAAAGAAAAATAAAAAACCAAAAACTTGGTTATTTGAATTTTTCACATAAATTTTGAGGTTATGTGAAAAAAGTGTAAATACAAAAGTTCTTTTTATTACCTACAAGAGATCTTTTTATTACTATATATCTTATTATATAGATCTTTATATAGATATTACTATATAGATCTTTTTATTACCTACAACTTTCACATTTAACTTCTTTCCATAGAACTTGTAGTTTTGCTTGTAGAGTTATTTTTTACATCAAAAAATATTTGACCTGTCTAAAATGATGCGGTTTTTCTTAAATTTATTCTCTTTTTTTATTTTTATGCATTAAATAATTATAGTGATTGGGGTTTATACAATTGGCGTATAAAACGTTACTTTGTGTGTTTGTTTTATTTTCGTTTGTTTGTGTTTTTTTGTGCCATACTAATTTGTCTGCCAAATAAATAGGTTTAGTTACTGTAGAAGCCAGAATATATTATAGTGAATAAGACTACTATATTCGAGTATATATAAATTTGTTGTTTAATATATGGTTCTTATGTCTTATAAAATAACAAAACAACACAAAAAAAACTACGTGATGAGATTCAATGCTAACAAGATGTTAATGTCCATGATAATAATAATAATAATCTTTATATATACTCGTATATTTCTTCTGTCCGTGTGTTTGTGACTGAACTCCTTCTAAACGGCTGGACTGATTTTTATGAAATTTTGTGTGAGTGATCAAGTTAATTCAAGAATGGTTTAGATACACAATTTGAACTAATAGAAAATATTTTTATAATTAATTAATTTATTTATATGTTGCTGTTGATCTTTGGGTGATTTAGGTTCACAATTGGATATTTTTGGCATATCGGTCAGACCCTGTATTGGTGCTGAAATCAGATCCTAGAATTTTTTTTATTTTGTTGCTTTGCATATCAGTTACTTGCATCCACTTGGTGTCGTTATTACATTAAAATTCTTATGTACTACAATTGCGCGCTTATAGAGAATATACTATATTATATTTATTTAAATATTATTGAAATTATTTAGAAAGATTTTTTTTTTGAAGGATTATTTATTTAAATAACGTTTTCATATGTAATTAAAACATATACATTGTCCATATTTGTAAGGTGTCAATAATACACCTTACAAGTCAGGATTTTATACAATTTTTCATTAATTTAAATTGTGTATACACGTGCATTTAACTTGCGACTGAAGATCGAAATTTGGATGCACCAAAGCATTGCATAGCTTTGATACATTCAAATTGCACGCGAATGGTCATAAAAAAATCATGGGCAATATTCTTGAAGCTAAAAAATTAAAGGACAACTTTCGAGGTGACGTTGTTCTTCTACCACGGATCCCAATGATCCCTTCAGATTCGCCCATAAAAATTAATATGTGGCCATATTTTGAGGATTTTTTTTTCGATTTTAGTACCTACCTACCCACCTTTATTATTATAGTTATACACTTTTGAAAATATTTGCAATTGAACTTATTTATGTAACTCACCATGCCATATGAGATCCCTATAATCGTCATCTGTTTCTACAATTTTTTTTGAAAAAAGAAAATAAAAAAGTAAAGTATGACATAAGAAAAGACCCATGAAAGAAACTTTTTGCAAAGAAACATTTTTATTTTCATAACAGTTATAGGAATAAGAAAAACATGTAGCTACTAAAGTAAGAATATTGAAAATTAACTAACCAATTAACTTTTAATAATAAAAGGTCAATTAATAATGTTTGTAGTTTGAATTGTTATGATTAATGATTATGTTTATTATGCAATTCGTATTATGTCATACGTTTAGTCATTTTGAAGTTTAATTTTGTGAGACTGCACTTATTGAATCAGGCTTCGCAAATGTTGATTTTCTCGAACGAATGATGCAGTATTTTATACAATAAGATAAGTTGTCCAATTGAAAACGGTATTTTAATATGTATATCCCCCTGTCGCGACATATAATAATAGGAGACTTTCTATACACTTGATCTAATTTATAAATAAATTAGATTTAGAATATTTTAAACTGGAATTGCAATACCTTAAATTCCTAACGCTTTTTATTTCCTTAAAACAAGTAATTTTGCTATAAAACAGACGAATGTCTCTCACTTCCTGCTTTCGAGCATACGCGGTCAATCGTTTCATAAAAAATGGCATAATAGCTGGTTATATTTATTAACTTTACGGTTTCCAATTAACTTTAGCCTATTGAGAATAGTCAGCGTTGCATAGAAAATTCCAGTTTGCCGCAAATATTTTGGGTGAATCACTGATACGATTTTGTAACTTAATAGCAACGATTCCGCAAGGAGTAGACAGTAAAATAAAATGCACTATTTATATGAATACATCCAATTGTTTTATGATATGACGAAAGGTATATAGTGTGATCAATATTTTGTTATACTACATGATAATGTCATAATGTGATGGGCGATGTATATAAAATCATTTGTTTTTCCTTAAATTCCTGGAAATCGGTTATACTTGACAACACTGTTAAAAATGCGGTAGGAGGTGTGAAACGTGAAGATATCGATATAAAGAGGGTTTTTTGCTCGGGTTTTTATGTCTCATATATCGATGTTACAAACTTTACTTATGAGAGTGTTAATTTTTAAAAATTCTCTCGAATGTGCCATGAAAACACGAATTTTATACACGAAATACAAACAACATTTTTTGTACAACTGTTAATGTGAATTTACATCGTCTGAAATATATTAAAAATAAATACTTCCAATATATCTTGACGTGGTTTTTGTCCCGACGTGGATAAGTTATCGCTTTTAAACGACTGTTGTCTTGAAAATATTATTCTATGTTGTAAATTATTCAATGTCAGTAAAATCGTATTAAAAAATTTTTCCTGTCTGAAAAAATAAGTCCAAAATAACTAAATAATACTTATCTTTTCCATACATGTTATCCGATATAGAAAATTATTACAGATCAGAAAATTAACAAACCTATTAAAAATTAATTACCTATAATATCCTCGAAGAATATTACCATATGAGTGACAAAAGGGAAACTGCTCGAAATGTTGCCCATTAACGCTCAAACATTTTAATATTCGGGTCATGACACCACTAGTGGTTGCTGATCGACTTTCTTTCTATCTGATTCTTCTCATACACTTTGGTTTTCATCTCTCCCCAAAGATATAAATCAAGCGGGGTGAGATCCGGACTTCTAGCGGGCCATATCCAAGGGCCTCGTCGTCCAATCCACCTATATTCAAACATATTGTCTAGTATGTCTGATACTTCTCGTGTAGAGTGAGCAGGAGCTCCGTCGCGTTGATACCAACGACTTCCAAATTCGAATAGTGGTAAATTATCCAGAAAATCGGTAACTATAATATTGTTCTTAGTATCTCCATATAACGCTGAGAAGTTAAGGTTCCATCATAAATATAGTAATAAAACATATTGTTTTTAATAGGCAAAACACATTAAAACTAAATTTGTCCTCGAATCCCTTATAGCGTGCGGGTTTTGATTTGCCCAAATGTGACAGTTATGTCTATTAAATATTCCTTCACGAGAAAACTTCGACTCGTCATTCCAGATAATTTTCTTTAAGGAAAAGTCATCTTGAATGCGAGTTAATATCATTTCACAAAATTGAACTCTATTACCAGCATCTTCTGGATGCAGGGCTTGAACTTTAGTAAAATTATAATTATGCATTTGGTACTTCCACAAGATTCTTCTATAAAGGAATAAGAAATACCTATGTCATATACTGCAGTGTAAATAGAAGCTCGTGGATATGCTTCGATATAAGCCAGGACAGTTATTTCGTTATTTTCATTTCCAGTGACTGGGCTAGGATTAATTTTGGTTGCTTTAAAAGTACCAAATTCTAGGAAATTATTGTAAATTCTTCTAAACTTCTTTACGTTCATTGGTGGCAGATTAGGATTTAATTCGTTAAACCTTCTGCGCGTTCTGCTAATAATTCTGTTACATTCTCCATGGATAAAAAATAAGTTGAAATAATCCGCATTGGAGTAATGATTTTGCATATTAACTGACCACTAACAACAATAATACGTTAACACTTACAGAATAATTTAGAATGACAAGACGAACATAAATTTTTGTTTTCCATGGCACACTGCACTCGATCTTAATTTTAATTCAACAATATTTTTAAATATCTCTAAATAAGTCAAGAACCGTCCAATTTAGGTATAGCAAACTACATATGGGTCGAAAGGTAATCAAAAAAGGAAGCGAATTGTATTATAAAATACGGTATGTCCCATTTAAAATAAGACACTTATTGAAGGTCAAAATAGTCAACGTTTGACATCAGTTATTGGACACCCTCTGTATTTTGGAGCATTTCTAGTTTATACATACATAAGCTCCATGTCTTTTTAGTATGTGGAACAAAAATCGGTTCTTGAAAGTTACCATAGCGAAAGTTATTAATTTCTAACGTACGGGTTGTTTTCGCATAAGATTTTATTAAAATCGAAATATCTCAAAAACTATTGGTTTTAGGGATAGGGAATAGTATTGAAAGTTACCTTAAAATAACGAGTAGAATTCGAATCTGGCATGAAAAATATAGCATGCCATTTAAAATAAGGAAGTTGTTGCCGACTTCCGGTATAACCGGAAGTGGCACATACACGGCAATATTTTCATTAAACAGAGCACCCCTGAAAACCCATGTGTGCAAATTTTCAGTTCCAAAGTATATGTGGTTGAGGCACGGCACTGGCAGACGTGCAGACTGCTCTTCATAGTGAACATTAAATTACGCTTTATATATAACATGTATATTTTAATAAAAATAAAATTAAACCTTAATCTAGCCGTGGCCAAGCAAAGTGCAATGACTTGGCAATCGACGTGGTTATAGTGAGAGGTCCATTTTTTGCCATGACTAACTTTCCGGATGATATTCTCAGTGTTTGGTAGATACAGCGTTTAACTGTAATTTGTAGATCGAAATCTCTGACCGCGTATAAGAAAATGTGGACATTTAAATATTTTCAAATCTCCACTTCGCATCATCCCACTATATTATTAACAGTCGAGATTCGAGCTATGGAAAAGCTATTGTTACGCTACTGACACTGAATCCCAAATCAGCCGTTTTACTGTTATTAAAAAACCAAGTTGATTAACATCGATTTCGCGTTACGCTGCTGTGAAGGTTCTTATTAAAAAATCTAATCAAGGTAGGTGATGCAGTTGTTTCGGTGGAGAAATTATAGCAATTAAGCATAATTTGTTTGTTTACTAATAAATAATAATGATAATTGATTTATTTCCACATCAAACTATAAACCTTACAAGAAACCATATTACTACAATTTATATGTTGGGTTTCTCAAGAATCGCCCATTAAACATTAATTAGGTATCTCGTAAACGAATTGGATTTTGATTTTGAAAATTTAGTTAAAATAATGTACAGTATTTTCTATTTTTTATAAGTTTCAACATTCGAAAGGTGTAATTTCAATTCTTTTATTTATAAAACTAATACAAGGCAACCGATATTTTTTTCACCAATTATTGAAGGTATGTTGAGCTTCCCAATGACAGTGAAAATGCTTATATTAATTTATTTTTTTTATAAAACCATTAATTTTGTTTAAGTGGTTTTTAAAATCAAATTGGATATCTTGTAAAAAAAAATATCAAAATAAATGTATCTATCTAAAATAAATACTTTGAGAAATTTAGTCTAATACAGAAATTTAATTTATTTTTTTAATTTATCAACAATTGATATGACAGAAATATATGAATGTAAACAAAGAACATTACTCGTCCGCCATGGCACCACCTTGTTTATTCATAAAAATACATAAATATTAACTGTATCTTTCATTTAAACATATTTTCTATCTAGTGCATTTCTCCCCATTCTTCAAGAGTTTATGAAAGTCTGGCAATAGCGCACTCCGCACTGCCCCGTCGACCGTCGACGCGTCGCACGTTTTAAAAAATAGAGATGTACGTAAAAATTGGAAAACGGCCGGTTTCTTGTTTAATCTGCTTTTAGTTCTAAAATAATCTTGTTTAAGTTCGTTGTGCTATTTATGGACTGGCACAGATGAAATGAAATAGATGTTCCCGAATCGTGTGTGAGCGACAGAGATAAACGCAGTTCATACATTTTTACACGGGATAAATTGTAAAAGGAAAGATTATTCTGTGCCGGGCTCAGTTTCTTGACATCGTCGGTTTTTGTTGTGTCGCGTTTCCCTGTTATGTCAGACATCACGTGTAGTGTGTTTTTCTAGGACAATTTTTATTTTTGAAGGAACAGATTTGTTTTGCTGTAGTTGACTTTTATTGGATATTGGATTAGTGTGCCTGTGTGTGATAAATAGTAAACTTATATTCGTGTTTAGTTTTTCGTAGGTATTTAATAAATTAATCATGAATAAGATCGGCGATTTAAAAAGTTTTAGTAACTTTTCACTAGAAGAAAAACTTAAAGTTTTTTGCCACTTAAACAAAGTGGCAGTGGATAAAAATCTCGATCCCGTAAATTTAATTAAACTATCTACGGTAAAAATAATTAGTTGTCTATGTGTCCTGTTTGGAGGTGATGAAACATCGTCAGCAAATGACACGGACGATCTTGTTCATCATCTTGTTCAAGTTCACATGAACAACGTGTTCAGTTTTTCCATGCTGGGTAAATCAAATATAAAGATACAATTAAACTCGCTTTATCGGACTGCTCTCATTAAACATAATGATGAAGTTGATAAGAATAGATATGTTTAAAACCAATTAATTAACTGTATACGGTTTTGTGGTGCGTTTGAATTAGCGTTAAGGGGTCACGATGAAATGGTAGATTCAGAAAATAGGGGCATATTTAAGACAATGGTAAATTTTTGCGCCGAATTGGATCTATAATCTTTATATTGAATAATTATTTTGTACGAATACATTATGTCCATTTTTTTGAAAATTATCTATAAAAATAAATGTGTGTGTTGAAAATCAAAACAATAATGCACGCTTAATGCCGGTGGCCATGGTGATCATAAACTTAAATAATTATTCTTGTGGAAGTCTGCATTTCTGTTCGCTATATTAAAATGGATATTTTGTTGAAATTCTGGAGTGCCAGGAAAACGCGTGACCTTGAAAATTTTTAAAAAATTCCACTTCACGCGCACATCCCACATCATTATGGGTCTTTTCCAGTCTTTGGCACTACCTGTTTAATTTGGCACGAACCGCCACTGGGTTTAAGTTTAATATTTGGCCGCTAGGTGGCAAAGACTGACGACTAATTTACCTCGAATTTTTTTTTAATATGATGAATAGTTTTTATATCAACAGTATGCAGTAAATATATTACACTATTATTTTAATTGTTAACTTTAGGAATGATTATATTAATTCAAGACACAACTTTTTATAAATAAAATTAGTAAGACGATAAAACAACAGCTTGCGTGAACATTATACAATAAACGCTTATTTTTGCGGCATTTTACAAAATCCTTGCTTTTAACGGATAAAGCTCAGGATTCATCTCCCATGTTTTACTACCGTAACTACATAAAGTTGTTATCAATTTTCGAAATTGCCACTTATAAAATTTCGTTTACGTAGGCAGTTTAGATATGCGGTAAACGAAATATTATGGACAAGGAAAAGAGAAAAGCATTCATAAATAAGTGAATAATGTTTATTTATTATACAATTGTTTCGTCTGCTCTCTTCAGCTTGGAATATATTATTAATAGATAATAAATAATTTATTTTTATTGGTTTTGGCTTTGGACGGCTGAGGAAACATTTGAACAGAGCACATACAAGAGATTGCGACCAAATACGAGAATAAAGAAATTTCTAAAATGTTATCTAAAACATGGAAATGAAACATTGAAAAACAGATGAGTGCAACTGTCAAAGCCCAATGACATTTCTTAAGAAAAAAAATCTAATAGTAAACGAGGAGCAGATGGTTCACCTTGCACTAGAGCAAATATTAAGAGACAACTTGCTTTGTAAAATAAATCAATATATTTTAAATATTTCGTCTTTGTGTAAAAATACCACAATTAAACCACATACCATATATGCCGCATTACTCACATTAGGCAAATTGACAGGTTGACCTATGGTGAAACCTTCATCAAATAACTGGTCTTATATTATAGACTGTAACGTCTCCGGCTACGCCAGATTTTGCCCTTCAGTAAGACTGCTAATAATATATGGGACACAACCCACTCTCCAGTCCAAAAGGTAAATCCGGATGGAAAAGTACTTCATATGGAAGTTGTGTATTAAAAAGAGGTGGCCAAGTTTCATAAGAGCCATTTTCATCATCTGACTAAAATTAAGGTAGTTAAGAGGCGTTAAAGATTTATTCACTGAACCAGTTTTTAAAATTTGGGTGCGAACTCCTGACAACATGTAAATACAGATCGGCAGAGTTCCCACATATCCGGACGGTGCTTCACCCCCCTTTGCTTCCGAAACCACCCTCTAATGTGCCCTGGTTTTATCAATTGTTGTCAAAAACTGTTGCTCTGGCGAGGAAAATGAATAAGACCTTATATATTCGGTCAAATTCTATATCATTTATGTTCCATGAGCCTTTTTCTATCTTTAACTCAACTCAAGTTAGGTAAAAACGAGTAGGTAATGATAAATATCTGGAAATACATTGGCCATAGAATAATATTACATGTAGAGCAGATTTTCCTACACAAGCCTGGCCAAAAGAACTCTGGCAAAACGTCGTCCAAGTCCCTTCTAGTATTTATCAAGTTCGATCGAACGCCGCGATCATTATAATTAATATTAAGATTTTGTACTTACGATACGATTTTTCTCTAAAAGCATCGTAATTTTAAGGCATGTCATCTTTACCAGCATTAACCAACTTCAACCGTGATTTGTGAGGTTATAGCTCGATATAGGAAATAAATGTAAAGGATATAAATGGTGTATAATTTAATAACAAATATTTTCGGTCCTATTCATTTTCCTCGTCAGAGTAACAGTTTTTGAGAAAAATCAGAAATCGCCAGGTCACGCAAGAAGCATCCAAATTTTTGAAACTATAAATTTTTCTCCTATTTGCCATTTAAATTTCTAATTTACTGTGATATTTTATATAAAAGTTGTAGGGGATAACACACCTTATAGAAAGGAGATAAGGAACAGTTTCGTTTAATATGCAGTAAAACTAGTTAATTATCGTATTTACATTAATATTCGTGCGATATTTCCTTTACATTATATACTCGGTATAACTAAATTGGAGCCAATTAACAAGTACCTACCTAGTGTATCGACCATTATCACACATGTGCACAATTGCTATCAGTAGTGCTGGAAGCTATCGTAACGAATTTAAAATTAAACCAAGTAAATGAGAAATTATAACAACTATAAAATGTCCGGAATGAATTTTTCGAAATTAAACGTGGAGAGAAATTACGACCAAGGTTGGATACCAAAAAGGAAGTATAGAAAGGCAAGTTAGATGTAGATGGTGTTTCTATTTGATTTTTTTGGGGTTAGTTTTTTTACCCACCATGTAACAAAATCTCAAGTTCTCAAAATCTCAAAATCTCAAATTCACGTCTTAAAATGTTTTCCCTGTATAATAGTTAATTTCTTTAAGGATTTCTCTGAATTTAGAGGATTTAAAAGCTACTAATGGATTTAAACATCATTGGATAGGTCTTCGATTTCGTTCGTTCTTAAGTTAAATTATATACTGCCTTTAAAAAAAATACTTTGGTTCGCGATTATTATTTGTCATTGCACTATTAACTTTTACAAAATGGGACAAAGGAATGATATTGTAGAAAAACAAGATCCTCAAAGCAATTTGTTCTGTATATCAAGCTGTGACCTATAAAGTATGTGTTTTCAAAAGTCAACCTGAAATTATTGCTCAAGTAGGATTTATCTAATTTCGATTTAAAAAAATGCGAGAAATTTAACCTGCGAAAAAGTAAGGTTATCTTTCGCGTTACCAAACCGAGTTGCGAAATATGCCAGATATCATAAATCCGTATGTTTCCTTTGAATCCCCAAGCGAGTTTTTGAAAAACCTTACGCTACGCTGTTCTCACCTGAGAATATCCAAGAATAAGGCGAAGTGCACAAAATTACCAAACACTGAACTACTTTGGTGCAAGTCTGTCTGCGACTGTTCAACGCAACTTGTGGAGAAAGCCGGAGCACTCAGTCTTATACTGGATTCTTGTTCAGGTGTCTAAGCTTACATAGACCAATAAGAAGGTCGGGGGATTTGACTTAACCAATGCGGGGTTTAGTTTCAGATCAGATGAGCTGGCTTTCTCTAGCGAGGAATAATTTTAAATGGTTCGACGGTTCGCGCATTTTTAGTATTTTCCTGTTCGTGTGCCTCAGTTTACAGTAATTTTTTTTAAAACCAAGGGGTAATATCAAATTGTAACTTTCTAGTTACACCTCGATGTTCTACTGATCCTTATTAGACTTATTAGATTCAAAAACATACTGAGCTATATTCAGATCTTCTTTAATAAACATAAAGTATGTAGAAAATATAATTTTATCTTAAGTATTTTATTAGTAGCTTAAATATCGCTGGCAATTATTCTATTATTCCTTGGTTTTGCAATGGAGAAACTGTATATCTGAATCATATAACCTGCCTTTCTCTAACTTCGCATTATTTTTTAACGCTACGATGCCTTTTGTATTCTATAATTTTTTATTAATAATTTATTAATATGTATCATGTTTTATTAATTAGACTACGTAACTGGATCATACGAGGCAAAGTATAACGACTACTTATATTTGGGGAAGAAACTTTTAACCTTAAGCCATAATAAATAATGGAGAGGCTCCTCATGTCAATAATGTGACACTTTTTTAGTGCTACGCAATATTCCTTTGTTAGAGTAGTCGGTGTTATTAATATTTCAAAATGATCTGGTAAATTCCAATTTGTTTTTTGGAAATTTAAGTCTCCTTGAGTCTGCACAGACAAGGTTTTGCGGACCAAGTCTTTGAATAATTGCCAAATTATTTAAGTGTCAAGTAAAACAGCAGAAGGTAATTTTTACTGAAAGTGTTTTAAAGCGTTTTTCTATAATTTAAAAATTATAACAATAGAGTTATGAGCTTACAATTTGATGAAATTAAATTAATGCATGAAACAAACTAACGTTTTTATAACTATAGCGTTTTCGTTGTATATGCAAACTAAAGCAAAACATGCTGTGGCATTTTACAAAGAAAATCCGTACCAATTACTACAGAAGCGGTATATACAAACTAGAGCCAAAATTGTGCGGCATTTTACAAAGAAAAATCGTACCAATTACTACAGAAGCTTAATGGAAAATTCGAAGGCCCTAAGAATAATCGAAAATTGGTGTGAGGTGCATGCCCTATCCGCCAACCCCAGGAAGACGGAAATGGTACTTTTTACAAGAAAAAGAAAACTGGAGCCAATGAGAGCACCTGTTCTCCTAAACACAGCACTAAATTTTGCACCACAGGTGAAATACTTATCAGGGGGTATCTTTCGATGCTAAATTAAACTGGAATTTCACCTCGAAAAAAGAATAAATAAGGCCTACATATCATACGAGCAGTATCGCAGGACCGTAGGGAAAACCTGGGGAATGAAACGCAGGGTGGTCCTGTGGATTTACAATGCTATCATAAGACCAATGTTGGCATAAAGCTGTTGTTTGGTGGCCCAAGAGTCAACAAATAACATCAAAACTCAAGCTATGCTAGGTACAAAGAATTACCTGTCTGAGCATAACCGGAGCTATGCGAACAACACCAACGAGAGCAATAGAGATAATGCTGTGTCTTCCACCGCTAGACCTACATCTAAAAGAAATGGCTTTGACTACCATGACTCGCCTCAAATCCGTTGGCATACTACCAAACGCAAGCTGTGGCCAAACCAGAAGCCGCCTGTGGACTGAGGCTGTCAGAAAGATACCCCTTTTACAGGCATGTGCAGATGGTATTCCGGCTTGTCTTTGATAAACCTTACACCATACATACTACTGGTGAAGACGAGACCGGCGTTGAAGGTGTAAACTATGTCTTCGCGGACGGATCAAAGAAAAAGGTATGGAGCAGGCTGTAGTATATATTCCAGAAATCTGCGACTCCGATGCAACTGGACTATGGATAAAAATGCCAGTGTAGTACAAACAAAACTCGCTGGTATAACCATAGCCGCACAAGAGACTGCTCGCAGAGAAATAACGGGCAAGACAATAAGAATCTGCACAGATAGTAGACAATCACTACTGGCCCTGAAAAATTATAAAATAACTAAAGGGTCAACATGGGAATGTCACCAAGCACTTGTGAGAGCATGTCAGATGAATAACATCTGCATGTGCTGGGTCAAAGGACACTCACAATGCAACGGCAATATAGAAGCTGACAAACTGGCCAAGAAGGCAGCCAGCCTGAGTATTCTTGGGCCTGGTCCTTCAAGTACACTACCAGTTGCAGCGAAACTCCAATTAATAAAGGAAAACACCCACAAGAAATTTAAGACGTTATGGGAAGTAACAAGTAGCTGTCAGCTGGCCAGAAATCTCTGAAATGAGATATCCCAGCGAAGAGACGGCGAGGAACTATCTGGCAATGTCAGCACAGTTTTTGCTTTCAAGTGAAACTTATAAATATATAGGCAGTCGTGTTTCCATCAAGTCTCGCCTTATGATAGTTTGAGGTGGAGACAAAAAGACTTAACCTGGAGAAGCTCTTGAACTCCTGTTCTGAGCGGGTGCTAGAGGTAGTGGGGGTATATCAGATGGAGTTACCAAAGTGTCCCCTTGTATAGCTAAAATTGACACGATGCTGGGTCTGAAGTGTATGCTTTGGTCGTTTGCGTCTGAAGATACAACTTATGGTATCATAACTTTGAAGGATAAAGTCAACTGGGATTTGAAGCGGCAACTGATAAATTCTCTGGACTGCCTGCAAAAAGACCGACTTCATCTGAAGATCGTCCACTTGTCTCACATGTCTCTCGTCTGATGAAGATTCCGAAAGAGTTTTCCTTTTCCTTGTGGGCAAAGTTTTTCCAGGTCAACGCGGAAGATAGAAGAAGGAACTCCGTCTTCCCAAAGAGAGAAGGAATTCGCGACCGAACCGGTGAAACAAAACAATGAAATGAAACGGGTGTACATATTGAAATTTAACAAAATGGTTTATAATTATTGCAAAAATCTTGCGAAACGTCGTTGAATTAACTTCACTGGACTACTGGATAGGGCTGAAACCTTTAATGTAACTATAACACTCGGAGTAGTTTCCACAAACACCAAAACACTTTCACTTCGCTCGACGCGCGTTTCGCCAACCAAGTTGGCATCATCCGGAGACGATTAAAACTAATTTTAAACTACAAAATCTACCATATTTATACTATTTTCATGGTGACGTCACTAATGATATCACCGTGAAATTTATGCGTGACTAATCACGCTTCAATGATCGGTTGCTAAGCAACGCGTAAAGCGGGCTATACTGTATAGGTCCCTTGTCCCTATTCATACTACTATTACATTTTAAAATCTCTATGCTCTCAAATGCATCCAACTGTCTATTATTGTTCACATTTCTAACTAATCTTAAACTACTAATATCTATTCTATGATTGTTGTCAAAAGCATGTTGTGCAACACTAGACTTATCTGTTCTTCCATATTTTAGATGAGCCATATGCTCTTTAAATCTGGTGTTAATTGATCGTCTCGTTTGTCCAACACCTCTCATTTGGAACAATTTTATCCTTTGGATTGTCTAAAAGTTGTTGTAATTTGTTACTCGACGAATGAATCGCTGTTATACCCACGTTTTTGAAGACCTTACTCAAACCACGAGTAAACCGGAGTTCGTACGGGATGGGTACATATTTTGGAGTCTATATCCTTTTGGATTTCTAAGGTCGTAGAATTACGAAGTGTGTCCTTAAATTTACGCTTCCTAATTAGTTTTTCAACTATATCTCTAGGATAACCATTACTCACAGCTATATCTTTAATTAATACTTTTTCTTTTTCAAACCTCTCATTACTGACAGGGCAACTTAGTAAACTCAAATTCAAATTCTAACCTTTTGTCACTATTTTTAATTACTAATACATCTAAAAATGGAAGTTTTCCATTATTTCCTAGTTCATATGTAAACTTTACAGAAGTGAAACGACTATTTAATTTGGAAATGAAGTTTTCTACATCCGCAATCTTAGTGTCGAACACGGCAAAAATGTCATCCATAGACCTAAGCCAAATCCTAGGAAAATACTCGAATTCTTCTTTTGCTTCAGTTTCAAATCGACTCATGAAGACATTAGCAATGAAAGGCGATAAACAGTTACCCATTTGATTGATTGATTTGAGATTGGCGGGGGCTCTGCCCTTTGACGTATAGGCCTCAGTATGGGACCGTCACGTCCCGCCTTTCGAGAGCTATACCAGTCCAGTTGCCTTAATAAAGCCAACGAGGCGGCTGGGACATAGCTCTCTAAAGTCCCTGGGCATCAGCATCAGTTGTCCCAGGTATTGCATACGTGTATGCAGGAAAGCGGGGCAATTCATCAGAACATGCCCTGCTGTCTCCTTCCAAGCATCCCCTACACTCAGGGTCTTCCACAAGACCCATTATGTAAAGGTGTCGTCTTAGGTGGCAGTGACCGGTCAGTAGGCCTGTCACTGTTCTTAAGTTACAGTTACCCATTGCGGTTCCTTCATGTTGTTCATAAAACTTGTCATTGAAACGGAAGCAATTTTGTTTCATACAAAGTTTTGTAAGGTTTATATATTCTTCTATAACTTCTTTTCTATAGTTGTTTAATTCGAGTAAATCCTCAAGATAGTCCAAAGTCTGTGGAATTGGTGCAATAGGAAATAATGAACAAACATCAAAGGAAATCAAAATGTCACCTTCTTGCAATTGAATATTCTTGACCTTATCAATGAAATCATTCCAATTTTTAACTGAAAAACTAAGCTGTGCAATGGGCAAACTTTCAAATTCCTTAGTCAACCATTTTGACAAGTGGTAAGTCGGAGATCCAATAGGCGATACTATTGGACGCACCGACCTCCCTGACTTATGAATTTTTGGTAGACAATACAATCTAGGTACAGTAGGGTTAGATACACGTAACCTATTCTTAACAGGTGGAGTAATAAGGTTGTTACATGATTTGAGGAAATTTTTTATTTTAGTGGTCATTCTTGGTAAAGGGTTTCTAGTAAGTTCTTTATAAGGACCATTACTAATTAGGTTGTTTACCTGTTCATAATAGTCCTCTTGATCTAAAATAACAACCTTATTACCTTTATCTGCTTTAAAATAAAAACAGTCTTTTTCGAGCAATCTTGTGATAGTCTTTCTAGGATTCTTTGAGCATGACGTCTAATCGTCTCCGGATGATGCCAACTTGGTTGGCGAACGCGCATCGAGCGAAGTAAAAGTGTTTTGGTGTTTGTGGAAACTACTGCGAGTGTTTCACGGGACTATTCAAGTATATTAATTCTGCATAGGTCAACAGGGATCAATATCAAAAATATGCTGTCATTACAATAAGTCGATTCATAAACATTGAATGGACCCTTGTGGAACGCCATCATCGTAGTCGAAAGAACTCCTGGTTGCGTTTCCGTTTTGTCAGCCATTCAGAGCTGTCCAGGATCAAGTTCACGCTGAAAAAATCGATCCTCAACTTCCTTCAACTACAGCCATCCCCGGAGAGGCCGCAATCATTTAGGACAAACGCTATCGGATTGTCATTAGAGAGCCTGCCGTCCGCATCAATATTAAATGAGATGAATTATTTAAGATTTTCCAGTAAAATTATAGAGTACATCTTTCCAGCTAGTGCAGGGGAGGAATCCGGCGGAAAGCCGTAATCGCTGCCGGCACGTGACGCCGCGCCGCCCACTGGTATAATATCGCCCGCTCATTGGTACACGATGGCTAGGTTCGCGAAAACTTGAGACGGGAGATTTGGGCAGATATTGAGGAAGAACCTCGTGGAGTGACTTGGTGTTCTTTTGCGGATATGTGCAGCAAGGATTGCTTTAAATGTAGTGGGTGATTTGTGATTTTTCCGGAACCAAAACCAACCTCAAGGTAATGCTCGTCAACGCCATATATATACCTTTGTGCTTTTTTCCTTGGAAAACTGACCGGGGAAATTTAATCATCTGTCATCGACACAAACGAACGATGACACAAAATGGCGCTATACCGCGAACTTGTTTTTGAAGTGGTTTTTTAAATGAATTTGAAAAACACCCTGTACAGGGTGTTTACTAAAGGCCATTCGATTGGCCATTCTTAAGGAACAGCTTCCTTGGATAAATATAATGTGATTTAAGTCAACTTACCTAGTACAGTTTTGCTTGCTTAAATTTGCGTAAGGAGTTATATATAGTCACAGAATACAGAATATTTTTTTTGTTTAATTTTTTTACGATAGCTTGTTTATTACTGAGGTAATTTTGCTCAATTTTAGAAAATTTTGTTATTTTGTGTTATAAATACGATTATCTGCTTGTTTTTTCCAATAAATGTACAGGGCGTTCTAAGCGCTCTTGCCACTATATTATTTCCTTCAGATTTTTTTTATTATTTTTTCAGATTTTTTTTACACAGAACTGGATGTGTATCTACATTGATAATAATGTAAATATACATAGACTAGCCTGACAATTTCAAAATTATGTAAAATATCCTTAGTTTTTAGGTAAATTTACAGACTTCCGTAAAACTGTTAGTCTTACATTTAGCAATTATACTTAGAAATTAAGTTTACAGTTAGCAGAGGAATTTTACAAACGCTGATTGCGCATTTACTATAATCCGATGCAAATATGTAAAATTCCATAAAATCTTACATATCACATTTTAGCAGAGGTATTTTAAAAACGGTTTTTATTCCATATTATAATTTTTTTTCGTCCTAAACCGGGAAAGTAACTTTGCAGTTCCGGTTTTGTATCTATCTGTCTTATAAAAAATCTTCATAGTAAAGTAAACTCATAGTAATATTGATCGTTACCCCTTGTACAAATACTGATATTGAATGTAAATTCACATAATAGAAAATATAGATAACATACAAATCACGTATGCGAAAATATATTGTGAAATTGGTATTGTACCTAAATGATCTGTAAAATTACATCCTCAATATATAAATTAAAATTTGTGATACGTAAATTTACATAAGTAAATGTAGATTTCTTCCCAGTCCACATACATACATAATAGAAACGATAATACACAAAGAACGTATTTGAAAATACAATGTAAGATTGGTATTTTACCTAATTAGTTTGTTTATTACTGAGGTATGCTCAATTTTATAAAATTTTGTTATTTTGTGTTATAAATACGATTATCTCCTTGTTTTTCCAATAAATGTACAGGGCGTTCTAAGCGCCCTTGCCACTATATTATTTCCTTCAGATTTTTTTACACTGAAAGAAATAGATGTGTATCTACATTGATAATAATGTAAATATACATGGATTAGCCTGATATTTTCGAAATCATGTAAAATATCCTTAATTTCTATGTAAATTTACAGACTTCCGTAAAATTATTAGTCTTACATTTAGCAGAGGAATTTTACAAACGCTGATTGAGAATTTACTATAATCCGATGCAAATATGTAAAATTCCATAAAATCTTACATATCACATTTTAGCAGAGGTATTTTAAAAACGGCTTTTATTCCATATTATTTTTTTTTTTCGTCCTAAACCGGGAAAGTAACTTTGCAGTTCCGCTATCTATCTGTTTATCTGTCTTATAAAAAATCTTTAATTCATTGTAATATTAATTGCTACCCCTTGTACAAACTGCAAATACTGATATTGAATGTAGATTCACACAATAGAAAATATAGATAACATACAAATCACGTATGCGAAAATATATTGTGAAATTGGTATTGTACCTAAATGATCTGTAAAATTACATTCTTTTCTATGATATGAAAATTTACGTAAGTGAAATGTATATTTCAGTACTAATCTCCCTTGTGGAAATACTGATATTGAATGTAAATTCAGATAATATAAACGATAATATAAATTGTATTTTCAAATACGCGCTTTGTGTATTAGCGCGTATTTGAAAATACAATGTGAGATTAGTATTTTACATAAATAATCTGTGAAATTATACCCACAATATATAAATTAACATCTGTGGTATGAAAATTTACAAAAGTAAAATGTAGATTTCCATAAACTAAACTATGTATTACTTTCGACAAGAAATGTAATAATACATGCTTATGGTAACCATACATTGGTATGTAATTTTACACTGAAAATCATGGGTTACGAAGTTGCCAATGATTTTCTGTGTAATTTTACACAAGTGTTTTTTACAGTGTATTGATAGATATTTATGACCAATTATTATTAGATATTTCGAAACAGTATCCGATTTACTTTAAAAAAGGCATTTGCTTAGTACAATTTTGATGGGTCGATGAGTTATAGTCCCCAGAATATGTTTTTCTATTTAATTTTTGTACTATATTTTATTTATTACTGAAGCAATTTTGCTCAATTTTAGTTATATTGTATTATAAATACGAATATCCGTTTGTTTTTTGCTATAACTGTACAGGAGGTTCTAAGCCGCCTTGCCACTATATTCTTTCCTTCAGATTTTTTCTAGTGATAGATATTTTTGGAAAATTATTAATTATTTTATAGTTATAGTCCCCAGAATATTTTTTCTGTTTAATTTTTGTACTATATTTTATTTATTGCTGAGGTAATTTTGCTCAAATTTAGTTATTTTGTGTTATAAATACGAATATCCGTTTGTTTTTTGCTATAAATGTTTCTAAGACCCGGAAAGTTTTGGGGTAGTTTTGATTTTTCCATTCTATATATTTTTTGATGTGCTGAATTCGAATCCGAGGTTTGCTAACAAAATTTCGTGACGCATCATTGAAAAAAATGCAAAAAAAAGGTATAAAATCTCTTTTTTGCGTTTTTTTTGGTTATAGCTCGGAATCTATAGTTTTTTCGTAAATAACCAATCTATTCAAAATTAAAGTACATAAAATATGCTACAAATTTAACTCCTTAGGTTTTTTCTCCGACGAATCGTTTGGGCTCAAGCGCTGGTAGAACATATTTCTCCCATTTCTCTGCACATACCTTATCTAGATCGTATATGTAAAGGTACAGGTAATTTTCTCAAAAATTACGTAAAGTTCAAGTTACCTATTTGATGAAATTTTACAAATTGAAATTCCAACGAAAAATCTAGAAAAATGATAACATGTTATTATTTATTATATTATATTATATATGATTATATATTACATTACTATAATAACAAATTATATGAGCCGTTGTCGTTTTGATGGTCCTGGTTGAGGTTCTTCGAAGGCGGCGGGTCCTGGCACAGGGTCAAGTTGCTCCATCGTCAGCGTCGAGGTTTGTTCATCTGGAAAATAAAAGAAGAGAAAAGAAGTGGTGAGAAAACACAGGCGCGATCATTTAAGGAGGAGAGGGGCATCACTTACATTATATTATTTTAATTCATTTTATAATAAATGAACCAATAAATCCATAATGCATTTTCATTTTCGATAATTTTAAATAAAAAAAAAATCAAAAGTCTTAGGAGTCTTGACCTGTGAAGCACGTGAGGAGAGGCCGTTGGCCCTCATGCCCCCCCCCCCCAAATCCGCGCCTGAGAAAACAACGACTTGTGATCATCTCAAGAAGATATGAATTATTACGAAATAAATTGGGAAAAATTAGACATACCTTCCGCATCGTGTAAGCGTTCTTTTGCAGGCTGTTCTAGGCCTCTTTCTTCGGCTTCTTCTTCTTCTTCTGCTATGTCAATGCTATGCTATGCTATGCTATGCAGTCCCCTAATATTTTTAATTCTTTTTAATTCTTTTTCGATAATATAATTAAGAATCCAATAATATCTTTTCATGAGAAATAGGGATGGAATGGGATTTTCTCAATGTTTCTTTTTGTACAGGATTACTAGATCCTGTTTGGTGAAGAAATATTAAATGAATAATTATTAAGGCTAAAATAATAAAAGATAATAAGAAATGATGGGTAAAAATCGAGTTAAGGTTGCATTATTAATCGCAAATCCTCCTCAAATTCATTGAATAATTATTGATTCTTCTTTCTTCTTAATTCTCCCTCTTCTTCTTCTTTCTTCTTTCTTCTTCTCTTTAATTGTTCTTTTTAAACTATATTTTGTCTGTTATAAATACGAATATTCGTTTGTTTTTTGCTATAAATGTACAGGGGGTTCTAAGCGCCCGTGCCACTATATTGTTTCCTTCAGATTTATTTTATTTCAGTTCCCAGCTTTCCCGAGACTTCTTGCTTTACCCAACGTTTATACTTACTATGTATTGTATATGTGGCCTTGAGCAGCAGAAAGTTATGCAAGCGGGGGAATTTATGATATATTTATGATATAAGCGTTAAAAGTGGCATTTTATTTTGTGAGGAGGGAAGTTTAAGTTTATCACCAGTACTTTGAAGTAAATTGCTTTCAACACAAGTGCCTTAAAATGACATTTTAGACAGTTTCGTTTAAAATTACACTTTTACTGACCATTGTGAAAATAGTAATTTACGTGACAAGTCCGGAAAATACTGTTTTCCGTATGACTAGACAAGAGTTACCAAACCGTGTGTTCCAAACGTTTCTTTATAATTTTGTTTATAGATAAAAATGCTTGTTTATATTAATATTTATATTGAAATTCGCACATTTGCTAATATTAAAGGGATTCATTTGGTATATTTAAATGTCTGTTGTTGAAGTTAGAACATGAAGGTAAGGTATACATGAGCTATAAAAATTAAATGTTCTACTGGTTTCACAAAAGAAAATCCCTTATATTTTAGTGTTTCTTTACTGGGTATAAACACTAATATAAAAATTTGAAAAATCTAGTGAAACTCAGAATTCCATACATCCGGTGCCGTGTCTTTTCGTCAGGCACCAGTGTTGTAGTTTCAGGGTTGATTTGATAATGTTTACTAATTAGACTAATAATTTTCTCAGTTGATTCTTGAGTAGCTTATTGTCAATACCTTTGGCATTCTCAAATGGCGTATTTCTTCCCGAAGGCCATTTGAGGTGATGAAAGGTGATATCAATACCCCTAACCCTTTATTATAACATTTAGTTTTACTGGCTCAACATTATCATATAAATAAATTATAAAAAAAATATCTATAGACATAAACTTCTTTTAACGTACTGCAATGAAATAATGGTTTAATTTAATTTCGATTTCCAGTCATACTTATTTTTCTAAAACATCATTATTGATTTTAACCGGTAATAACCTATTTTATGTTGCTATAATGTATTTACAATACAAGTTTATGGGTTGTAATTGTAATTATGAAATTAATCAATTTTATGGCCATTATTTTTATTGCCTACCTTCACTAAACTAAACGAAATAATCATGAATTGCATGCAACTCTTTATGTATTTAATTACCTGCTCATTTGTTTAACGTAGGATTATAATTAAACTTACAATACAGTCAATACGCACATATTCTGCAACATAACTAATTGGCAAACATCACTCGCAATCGAGATATCCAAATATATTTCAATTTAAATGGCGAATAATCTGAACGCTTTGTTAGCTATACACAAATCATACGTCTATTATACTAGAAAATCTGAATATAGATAGTGACTCAGATAGCTTTTGTTTTAACTGCGGAAGCCGAGGACGGGTATGAGTCACTATCTATTAATCTCAGTAGCGGTTCGTGCCATAAAGCACTGGGGGTGCGCAAAAATACTTTTATTTATGGAATACCACTTGTATTTATGGAATTTTTTCGAAAAGTATTGAAAAAATATAATTAAAAAAAACTCTAATGCTATGGCCAATAGGTTTATTTGACAAAATTAAGGTAACAAACTTTCAAAAAATATAAAAATAAACAATATTACGTGTCATTGAAAAAAACTACATTTCTGTTTGCCGAAAAAGTGGTCGGGTAATATGAAATACCTATATGAGATACTATAGGCAAATCAATCGCGTTCGGCATCGGCGCATAGTTCGTGTGCCCAAAGCTAGCATACTAGGCACTGTATCCACATTTCTCCCCTTAAGTCAGCTGTAAAACCCCCTGAACAGAAAATACATTCTTCATCATCTCTATGGGTTACTGTCGATATTCGGGAATTCTTCCCCATCACTCAAGTCATCCAGTAGTGAGATACTTCCATTTAAATCATCTGAAGATGTGACATCTTCTATCACCAGTTGTTTTCTCATTTTTTGCTTAACACAACTTGAAGTTGCGTTGGTGTCAATATCGATTTTACTGCTTCCAGCTTTTACATCGCCAGTTGGCTTTTTCTTTCCGTCGAAACTAACTTTTCTTTTAACTTTATCTTTTTCATTTTTCGATAGAACTTGACTCTTCCAGTTTATTTTGGTTTACGGTTGTAGTCAAAATTTTGGCTGTCCCCGCATTTTGGCCTTCCATAGTTCTATAGGAGCTATGGAACTGTTTGTCATTTTACATCAAGTCATCTATGAAGTACCGGGATTCTAAAAATCGTTCTCTACGTATTTCTCGATATGATAGGATATATATATATATATATATATATATATATATATATATATATATATATATATACAGAATGTGTAAGTTAGATAGAGAAGTAAGATTAGACGTGAATTCCATGGATCCCGCATACAACAGAGTAGCGTCATCCGCTGCTTGTAGTGCTTGTTTATTATACTCGTAAAACGTTGTAAGTTTTTCGCAGTTTTTCCGCAGTAAAAAGCTCTATTTCAAAGTTGTAATCAAGTTAAAATAATAATTGAATGTGTAAGACTTCTCCCTGCCTTGCCTTGCCTTTTTTGC
The DNA here is from genome assembly GCA_964058915.1 of Tetropium fuscum. Lineage (NCBI taxonomy): Eukaryota > Metazoa > Arthropoda > Insecta > Coleoptera > Cerambycidae > Tetropium > Tetropium fuscum. The sequence goes on along the minus strand of CAXKVY010000072.1, from coordinate 776,612 downwards.
AGATAGATGCAGGGATACCGGAACACGACTTTGTGATGAAATCGACATCGTGTCCAAAGTCAATTTTAACTCTTAAATTTATTGAACTGCTCGGCTTTCGATTATCAATCCGTTTTCATCTCAGACTATTTTTTTAATGAACGAGTGATCACAAAGTTAAAAAATGTTTTAATACAAAAGATCTAAACGGTGAAAGATATCGATGAATTCCTAATAACCTCTTTTTATAGAGAATTTCCTTGTAAATCAAAAACAATCGCCACCAACTGGGATATATAATTATTCTAGTCTAGGATGATATCCTACCAAAGGGTTGGTTCTACCAAAGGGTTGATTCTTCACCGTCCTCGGCTTCTAAATACCACGACAGTAAAGGTGTAAACGTAGTCCATCTACCAATAATACATTTAACCTCTTATTTCCAGATGATGAAATTTAAAGTAGCCGGCTTAGTGTCGGACCTAATGCCGAATATAAGACTCATACAGGCATCAGGGCATTTTATGTTCAACTACCACGCAGACAACTCCGGAGCACTACACACGCTGAGATTGGGATATTCCTGCATCCATTTAGTGTTCTGCCTCGTCCAATATGGGTAAGAAAATAACTGGGTGTCATAGGTTTTATTAGTTATAACCGGCGTCGTGTCAGCCGAAAATTTCGACGGCGCGTCTTGTTCTGTTTTGGACCATGATGGCATAGAACACTCACTTAATTTTTTCAGGACAATTTTTGCGAACCTATTGATGGAAAGGGACGATGTAAGCAACCTGGCCTCCAATACAATAACAGTTTTATTTTTCACGCACTGTATAACGAAATTCATATACTTCGCCTGCAGATCAAAGTTGTTTTACAGGTAGGCGTCGAATCAGTTCCAAAATTTCGTAACAACGTTAGTTTTTTGTAGAACGCTTGGTATATGGAACCAGTCGAATAGCCATCCGTTGTTCGTGGAGTCAAACAACCGGTTCCATGCCTTATCTTTGAAGAAGATGCGGACGCTGCTGATATGTGTTAGCATCACGACAGTGTTTTCAGTGGCAGGTAAGGGAGAAGTTCCTGTTGGTTTTGCAAGATCATGTGTACTTAGATAGGGTGTGGTGCAGGACACTATGCTTGGCTCTCTAATTTCCTCCATAAATAGATTGGCGATAACTGGCGATAAAGAGAATTTGTCTGTAGCGTTTATCATTGTATGTGAAATAGATATTATTCATACAGTTTTAAGTACGTCAATGATGTGTTTATTATCCATACAGTTTTAAGTAGGTCAATGAAGTGTTCTTCTGGCTGATATTTTTGCCTTACTCTTTGTAAATCTTCGCCCACTGGTATATTCTTCTTTGTGTATCTCTGGTAATCCATACAACTTCGGATATTTTCGGATTTTTTGCAGGAATCATCTGAGTTTGTATATCTTTATGTATCGCGCTGTTCTTCATCTTAGTCTTGGTATTAATTTCTACGTATGTTGTTTGATCTGTTGTGATACATTGGTACAGTGAGTAATCTAGTAGTGTTTCTATTATAACATTGTCTGTTGATAATGTTATGATGTTTTCGTTCCGACTCAAATCCTTTAGTTCTTCCACTTTATCTGGGAGGGTTCTTTTGGCTGGTCGGAGATATATCTTCAGCGGCGTTGCTTTCTAAATTAGACACTGCTGATTCCACTCCCCAGATTATAATTTCCACGGGAATGCGGGTTAGAGAAATTGCGAAGTTGCACCCTTTAGCGAGAGAGTTAATGGTATTTTCACTTATTGGAAGACTCGACACGTTATAGACTACTTTTTTTACATCAATGAATTCTGTGTTCCTAATTGGATGTTGTGTATTTGGAGACGATGGAATGAATGCCATAGGTAATGGATGTGACAACAATAGCAAACCAAGCTAGCCCTATGCATATTGTTGTTATGTGTCATTTCCAATACCTATGGCATACTGACAAGAATGAAAAGTTCGAAATCGGTCTATGTCTGGTTAGGAATTGACATACGATCTTAGCTACCAAACAAGATTTACAGAATGTCCTATGAGTAGTTGTGTAAATCTTATTCAATATATAATGCAGTCCACTAGTGCTAGAGATCGGATCGCAGCTCTCAATTCCCAATCAGGCAAGAAATATCCTACTTTGGATTTTTAGCATGGACAGGCATCACCTTCGTGGGCGAGAGCGTGCACAATATCAAAGATCCGGACAACGTAAACGAAACCATAGTGGAGGAGATCCCTCGGCTTCTGATCAAGTCCTGGTACCCATGGGATGCCATGTCAGGCACCGCCTACTACGCAAGCTTGGTGTTTCAAGTCTACTACGTTTTCTTCTCCCTTGCGCACTCCAACCTCCTGGACAGCCTATTCTGCTCGTGGTTAATTTTTGCATGCGAGCAGCTGCAGCATTTGAAGGAGATCATGAAACCATTGATGGTAAGGTACATATTCGTCTCAGATAGTAAAGACGAGTAACTGTTTTTTTAAAGGAACTCTCTGCGTCTTTGGACACTTACGTTCCAAAAAGTGCTGACTTATTCAGAGCTCCCAGTGCTACGTCGCAGGATAATCTAATTGAGAATGGTGAGTGGTGCGGACGACGTGATCTGATGTGGTGATTTTTGTTTTGTTTCTAGATTACAATGCCAAGAATGAGGAGCTGAACCTGAAAGGTATTTATAACACCAGGCAGGAGCTAGGGGGGCATTATAGGAGTGGGGCGTTGCAAACGTTCGGCCAAGGGGGCGGCGGTGTCGGCCCTAACGGCTTGAGCAAAAAGCAGGAGCTGATGGTCAGGTCGGCGATTAAATATTGGGTGGAGAGGCACAAGCACGTTGTCAGGTAGGGTTTGCTGAACGATTGCACAGTGTCGTCTCATGGGGGCGGGTAAATGATCTAAAGTAAATATCCGGCTTCTTCTAGATAGATATATGGGGTAATATTTGCTGTTGCATGAGATTTAGAAAATATATAAGAAAAATTACGTTTACAAGGAAAGTTATATAATGAGGGCAAAGTTAACGTAATAACGTTGAAAGATTGTATTAATTTAATGGCCTGGCCTCGTCCGTTGTCTGCTAGCAAAGCGTGCAATGGGCGGTAATTTAACGTATTTTCCATCCCTCATACCGAATTTATTCACGAACGCACAGCAGCCTTGAGCAAGTGATTTATGATATTATAAGATGAATTGCCTATATGAAAAAGAGGCACTAAAATTTTATTTAGCTGTAAGGGGTTTTCTTATGAAAATATTTGCTGTAATATTAAAATAGCACCATACTTTCCTACTGACTGACATGAAATGTTACAATTTCTGTTTAATTTGACTCACTTGCAGCGCCAAGTCATTCATTAATCACTCTCCCCAACCCCTGTTTCGAGTTTGAAGTAGTATTAAAAGAAAATTAACATCCCTACAATTTATCAAGGTAACTAAGATGTAACCATTTATTTTGTGTTCTTAGGCTTGTTACTGCCATTGGGGACGCATACGGGGTGGCTCTACTATTACACATGTTGACGGCAACTGTCATGTTGACTCTCTTGGCCTATCAGGCCACCAAGGTAAGTTTAGCACTGCCCTGTGTATGAAAGCCTTTTAATATCACCGAAACTATTGAAATCACAGATACGTTGATTTAACGTTTACGTTACGTTGATTTAACGTTTGTTGCCAAGTACTAGAACAACTACGTTGGTTATTAAAAACCGAAAATTACATGGTAAGCATTACCACATTATCGTAACGTGAGCAACTTATTATGTTCGGTTTGGTTGCCTGTTTGTTGTTATGCTCCCACATATACATCTGGAATCTGGAATTTGTCCGGAGTGCGGATCAGAGATCCGATGCACTTAGGCCCCATTATGCCCCTTGTGCTTCCGCCGTGAGGGAAATGTCTCCCTAGGCCATCGACCAGCCCATTGTTGTACAAAAGGTGATGATGTTGCCCAGGGGCATTTCCCTCAAATTGGCCATAGAAGGCCAACGTTCCCCCAATATGGATACTCTGGTCGATGACACGGCGGGACATTCGCAAAGTACATGCTCGATAGTTTCATCTTCTTGTTCACAGCCTCTGCAGATGGGTGTCTCACTGTGTCTCATGTTATAGAGGTGTTTTCTTACCCGGTAGTGTCCGGTTAGGATTCCTGTAACAAATCGCAGTTTACCCCTGGACATTGCCAGATAGTTCCTCGCCGTCTCTTCGCTGGAACATCTCAAGAGATTTCTGGCCAGCTGACAGCTACTTGTTTCATCCCATAACGTCTTAAATTTTTTGTGGGTGTTTTCCTTTATTAATTGGAGTTTCGCTGCAACTGGTAGTGTACTTGAAGAACCAGGCCCAAGGATACTCAGGCTGGCGCCTTCTTGGCCAGTTTGTCAGCATATACATATAATGGATTCATAACAAAAATCGATGCACCTCATCAGTGACTTAAGAAGATAGTTTCAACGATTGCAATCTATAACAGTCTTGACATCGCCAGAATTTGATAAGGTATATACAGAACAGTCGGTAACATCGTCTCAAAATTGGTGAGGTTGCCACAGTTTCTCTGCTCGACGGCTTGACACTTGACAGTAATAGCAATAACCTCAAAATACAAATGAGACTAGTGAGACTAGTCAACCATGTTCGTGGGTCACGTGTTTTGCATGCATCGGTGTTTGTTTCGAATGCCACTGTACGTAATTTTATGTCCCTAAATAATTATGCTTCGATCCTTAGACGTTAAGTGATACAAGAATAGATAATTGTGACGTTGCTTTAACGTTATTATTACAACTAAAATTTAACGTTAACAATCAACGTTAAATCTACGTTAAAATGCGACTTCTGCGTATTCTAATAATTTATAATAATCGTTTAAACATGGATTTTCTTAGATCACTGGTGTGAACACATACGCCGCGACTACCATAGGCTACTTGGTCTACTCCTTGGCCCAGGTGTTCCACTTCTGCATCTTCGGAAATCGCTTGATAGAAGAAGTAAGAAACAAAAATGAAAGGGTTCTTAAACATTCATCAAACTATTATTTGTAGAGCTCTTCTGTTATGGAAGCCGCTTACAGCTGTCATTGGTACGACGGATCAGAAGAAGCCAAAACCTTCGTGCAAATAGTCTGTCAGCAATGCCAGAAGGCGATGTCGATATCCGGCGCAAAATTCTTCACCATATCTCTAGATCTGTTCGCTTCTGTACGTAATTTTATTAAATGAGCCAGTGGTAAATCTAACACAGTTTGTATTCTAGGTTCTCGGTGCCGTAGTAACCTACTTCATGGTATTGGTACAACTCAAGTAATTGTCCAGAATATTTTTATTGAGTTAGTTGTTGAAAGGATATTACCTAGAATTTAAGTTTAAGTTATTTATATGTACCTGACAAGTGGCTTAGTTATAAGGACGAATCAAAAAGGTGCAAAATATGTAAAAAGTGTAGGTAAAAATTCTCTCAGTGATTTTACTTTTAGAAGTTTCTGACTTGTTTTTCACTGTAAATGTCCCAAAAATGAAGTACCTGCAGGTTACTATTAACACAAAATGAAGCCTGGCACAAACTTAAGTTTTAGTTGAATACTCTGAGTTGCTTTCGCATAGTTGTGGCACTTTATGTGTGGTATGATATCACGATGTTTTATATATTTTATTACCGGTAGGTATTCCTGAGTATTCCAAAGTTTTGTTGAAGCAGTGTATACGTGTTTCACTATAATAGCGTTAACTGTGTGTGCCTGCCTGACATCTAGAGGGTGTGCCTGCGTTAACTGTGTGTGCCTGCCTGACATCTAGAGGGTACAAGAGGGCATAGTAGATGCACTTGTATGTGGTTAATTTTCAATAATTTTGCTACTCAACGACACTAGACGTGGTTTTTGAATTTCGTGTGAACTTGAACATGTTTAAAACACATTTTCCTTTGTCTCGTATTTTAGACAAGTAGAAACTCAATGTTGCATTTTATATAGACATAATATATTATTATATAAGTATGTATTATTTGTTACTAATATAACGCATTCATAAGTGTCTTACGATAATTAGTAAGTAATCATAATTAATATTCTCTTATGTAATTCTACTAAAGTTTATTTCAGTCACTACAACGTACCTGTCCATTATTAAAACGCGAAATATTTTCTTAGCTTAAAGTTTAAAATATATTTTTCTCTAAACACTGTTGACTAAAAATACTACTATATATTTTATAAATATTTTAAGAATGCAACCGTTAAAATGTATTTATGGTGATTAATTATTATAGAAAAATACAAATACAGTTCCAACGTGCATTTTAAATTGAAACCTTTGCACATCCAATTATCAAATGCCTATATATTTTACCCAAATTACAGGATTTAATATCATTAAAACCAACGAAAATCTGTATGCTTGCTTTGGCCGATCACTTTACATGTTATCAATCATAAATTACATCGTCTAGTCATTAAATAGAGTCGCTAATAACCGCTGTAGATGGAATGAGCCGACCTCCACTCATCGAGCTAACCTTGCGTGCTTATACCGTGGCCGAATCGATAACTTCCGGGTGGCTGCAGCTGCCGCCATCCGACGGCTCAATTCGCAACGAGCGATCACCTGTGCCCTCAGCTCTGCGCTTTTTTAACATAACATTTTCGTTGCATAACCTCGGATTTATCAGCTTTTTATGAAAATATTGAATGAAAACCGTGCAGATAGTGTTCGTGATACGACGTTATAATAATATTAAACTGCAAGCTGTACTTCTAAACTAATGTGTTGTGATTTTAATCGGTGCTTACGTAGGTAAATAGATTTTAAATAATCGCTTTTGAATTTGCTCAAAAAATAACAAATGCTATATACCGCGCTCAGGTGGTTCAATTCGCTTCAGTAGTAAATAACGCGTTGGTTGTGATTTGTGATATCCTGGTTGAAAAAACTGGGCTCGATTTCCGATTTCGGGGCAGCTACTGCAGAGTAATTTGTTTTGCAGTTTATTGACAACTTGTGGCGCCGTGTTCGGGAATTTACCTAATAATTACGGGTTGTAATAAATAATTAACTGTTAAGCAATAATTTTGACAATCACTGCCCTAGGTACAAATTTGTATTCATTTCTTATCTATCAATTAATTGTTAAGACTGTTAAGTGGCTCAGTGGAAGTGACATTTTGGTAAAGAAGAAAGAGGCCGATTTTCCCCTAGCAGTTTTAAGGCATTCGGTATTTCAAAGGTATGTTTCATATTTTTTGTTTGTGTATCTACTTAGTTCTTAGTTTGTAAACTGCCTCAAAATATAGGGTAGACAATTACTACTTAGAATAAGTGGTGAAAGTTTGGCATGTGACTTAATAACATGATCGTTCACAACCTTTAAATTAACGTTTCCACTTATACCTACTTACACTTAGAATTAGTACCTTGCAAAGTTCAAGCTTCTGTTTGCCACTAATTCTAATTGAAAAATATCGGCGCGTGCGCGCTTGATGTCAACAAAATAACAAATGAGTAAATGACAAATCACCTAACTTCAAATGTGTTGATGGTCTGTTTATTTATATTTGTTTGTTTTAAATTATTATTGTGCAATAAACAATGATGGCGTGACGAAAAGCGCAGTTTCGGCGAAAAATATTGGGTTCACTGTGGCGTTGGGTCCTTCAATTGAAAAGCAGCGCGGGGACGTCTCGCAGGTGGTGGGTTCGACAACAGTGGCTTTATAGGCTCTAAGCTCCTCCCATCCGCCATTATGTGACTAAACCTCTTTCAATTAACATTGCATTACTGTTCGTGAAGATATATTTTTCCACTTTTGTAAACATTTTAGATTATGTACGTTGTAAAATAAAGATATTGTGATACTAACTAACTTCTTTAAAAATATATATACGTGCTTTTTTATTTCATTTAACATGACTTGACCTAGATATAATACGTAATTAACATGAGGGTTATGCACAATTATTTCTTGACCTATAAAGTATTCTAAAATATGTTTGTATAATAAAAACGTATTGTAAAGTAATTAGGTATTCCATTTACTTATTAACATGACAGTAATAAACAAAAAAAAGTAAAATGTTCCAATCAACGACTAATCAAAACGTTGGTATAGTATTGTCGCCACTGTCCCTATAAAGCCACTGTAGGTTCGACCAATTCTTGCAGGTCGAAGTAAAATTGCCCTGTGACCAATTCTTGCAGGTCGAAGTAAAATTGCCCTGTTTCCATCTTCAACAGTTACCCAATAGGTGGCCACAGGAAATACTTGACCTTCACTATGACTTAATTTTCGCTAGAATTCGACGTTCTGAATGATCAAAACACGTTTAATTTTCAGCCTAAAGTTCATTCAATATGTATGTATAGTTAACTGACCGCATATAAGATATCGCGCAGTTGCTACATGTAATTCTCAAATTTCTCAGTATTCAATTAAAATATCAAATTCCACAATAATATATTGTATATATTATTTATGAATGTTTTTAAATAATAATTGTGCACACAATAATATATTATAGGCCAAGATGTTACGTTTTTACATTTATTTTCGTCTACTTCAACCCCCTGTAAGTAGTTTAACCCCTTTACTTAACCCCTTGTAAGAAGGTACCTATTTTTCATTGACTTTATTTTTATGTAGGTACGTACCATCCTATATCACAAATTAATAATTTACATCAGTGGGCAAAATAAAAAATTAGTAGGTAGGTACCTACTTACACAATAAATATTTCACTGTATTTCTGTATTAAAGTTGTATATATTATTTATGAATGTTATTAAATAATAATTGTGCACACAATAATATATTATAGGCCAAGATGTTACGTTTTTACATTTATTTTCGTCTACTTTAAATATGGCAATTACGTAAACATCTATTTTTATAGTTAAAAGCGGCTACGCCGCTCTATTCTTCTGCGTGAACTCGAGTATATCTCTTTTCAACTTATTGAAATGACGCGCCGTCTGTGTTTAGTGAACGGAGTAGCAAATGTTCCCCTCTCTTACATAGGCGGATCCATGGGTTATACACGTTATTAGTAGGTAGGTACCTACTTACACAATAAATATGACATGTATTTCAATTGAAAGCATATTTATTTTCTTTTTCCGTTTTAAAGTTTATTTTTCTCGACTACTTAGCTGTTTTGTACATATTTATTTTTGTTTCTTGTGGGAAATATGGCTACTGGCGGACCACCCACTAAAAAATGGTAACGCGCTGAAAGCAGTACTTCATGAGTGGTGTGGAAACTTGCATTCAATATCAGCTGTGGTGTTGAAAATATGCATATAAAAACCTTCTACTTTCACCCCCCCCCCTAAGAAAAAAAATTTCTACGCCAATGAAAAACATTGTGTAGGTCAGGGTTGCCGGTCGTTCAACAACACATACATATTGTACGCCGTATACGTCTTATATTAATTCCAAGTACTAATTGTCATTGGTTGGTTGTGAATGAAGCTTTTTAATGTTTGGGAATTACATTTTATTAATTAACGTAGTGTAAATAGGTAGGTACTACGGTTTCAATGGGATTTCAACCATGGGAAGATATTTTTATGTGAAAATAAACACTTGCAATACTTGCATAGTAATATTTTTCTACGTTTATACAAAAAACAAAACTCGATTGAACTATTATTCTTGTTATTTTTTTATATACATTATTATAAATACTGTATAATTTCTGTGAAAGAAATAAAAACTCAGTAGCATGCCAATGTCAACCTGTAATTATAGGGTGTTATTACTCTCTTACATTTGTCAACAGACTATAGCGACCATATATAGACCAAATTTCATTGGCGTGCGTTGAAGCGTGGGTAGAAAAGCTGACCGAGGCCGGGGTTGCGGGGCATTTAGCATTCAGCTTAAGTATACGGTAACCCCTACGCGCTTTTCACCGTATACACGTTCATTGAAGAATGAAAAAGCACTTTCGAGGGCGAGATTCGACCCCCCCCCCTCCCCCTCCGTTGCGTTGCCCCGAAATAATTTCAGTTCCTTGGAGCGTTCACGCGAGGCGGAATCTTTCTTTGATGCCGCCGGTGGCAATATATTTGAACTCTCTTTTTTAAATACGTCGATCAGCCTCACGCAAAAATGCGCGCCAAACGGGCCGGAACGAAAGCGAAACGCTCAGCTGGCCCTGACTTTGACAAATACCTTTTTTTAAGATAACCAGATGTTTTAGCTACTCGGCAGATGCTCCATCTGCCGGTTGGTGTTACGACCGATAAGTGTTCTCTTGTTACATTCCCGATTGGTAATGGGGGTCACGTTAGCGACGATTTTTTTCACCCACGAATTTTAAAATACCGTCCAGTGGCGTTACCATTTTTGGTTAAGGAATAAGAAAAACCGAAAAATTCTCTAAAAATATAAATTAATCGTCTGCAGCAAATTTCGACATTGCATCTCAAGTACCTCAACGTATTATTGTAATTTCTCTTTTTCAACAATTTCAGATTTTCCATTTCCGGCTTTTCGTATTATTTACGTAATATCTAGCGACGAAAATAATTCTGGGCGCCACTGTATTCGTCTGCGACAAATGTGGAATATACGATTGAACTAAGGGCGTCATGGCGTAATGCTCATTAAAATATGAACTTTTTTCTATTGCCGGTTTTTGCTTTGTCACACGTAACGTCTAGCGAAGAAATAATTTCGGACGCGTCTGTATTCGTCTGCGACAAATTTGGGATACACCATTGAACTAAGAGTGTCATGGCGTAATTGTCCTTAAAATATGAACGTTCTTCTATTTTCGGTTTTTGCTTCATCACACACACGTAATGTCCAGCGACGAAAAAAGTAATTCTGGGCGCCGCTGTATTCCTATCCGAAGAATTTTAAATACGCGATTGAACTAAGCTTATCATGACGTAACTTTCCTTCAAATATGGACTTTGTTCTATTTCTGGTTTTTTCCCTATCGGGCTCAATGTCCAGGGACGAAAATAATTTCGGACGCCACTGTATTCGTTTGCGACAAATTTGGAATATGTTGTGCAAATTGTTAAGTTTCTCACTCGCAAATAAGTTTCTCACTCGAAATTTAATGTTTTTAAAAAGTTTATTAATTCAGAAGTTTCAAAACTGATTATTACAGACTATAAGCCTACGGCCACTAGATACAGAAAATAATAATAATCGCCTAAGGCGAATGCAGCACTTATATATTAGAGCTTCCTATAATTTCCTTGGTGTCAGCAGAATGTTCGAGGTGAACATCCCGCGGCGAGAAGGTTTGGGATACATAATATTCATAGATCAACATCAGTTCATACATTCATACATCAATATCATATTGATATTGATTTTACAGGGTGATTTGTAAAGCTATGATTTTTCTATCAATTTTTTTGGTGTACACGAGGTAACCCTGTATATTTCATTGTAAGATCATCATATAGCCTCCTATCTTAGTTTTGCATAATTTTTTGAATTTTGGTCCTTTGAGGATATTGTGTTTTTCCCTTGGAAAAAAAGGAATTTTGGTCCTTTTTTTCCACTTCATGTCTATTTGCGTGAAAAAATAAGACTGCTTTGCAATTGACAGATGCCAATTGAATTGTTTGTAACAATTCCGCGTCTACAAGGTGCAATTCTTGAAAGAATAATTGGAATAGTTTCGGCTGGTGTTTCACGAAGAGACGTAGCTCGACGCTTTAATATTGCATACAACAGTATGGTCAATCGTGCTTGGATACGATACCAAAACAATAACTCCATGCAATATATACACGGAGGCGGACGCCAAAGGGTAACAAATCCAGCAGAAGATCGTTTTCTAAGGACCGCTCTGCAGAACAGACGAACTAATGCTACCCAACTGAAGCGATCATTCCAAGTGGCCACGGGTAACATCATTTCAACATCAACAATAAGAAAACGATTGCATGAAGGTGGACTTCACTCCAGACGACCAGCTAGGCATGCAAAGTAGAATCGTGAGCATAAAAGACGACGTCTGGAATTTACTTTGAATCATCAAAACTGGAATGCAAATGACTGGGCCCAATGGCTTTTCACAGACCTATCACGGTTTTCTGAAACTCCGGATACCAACCGCCTGCGTGTAAGGCGAAGAGAGAATGAACGTTACGAAGAAAATTGTACGGTAGGCGTTACACCTTTCGGTGGTCGCTCAATTACACTTTGGAGTGGGATATCAATAGACCATCGCACTGAACTTGTATTTTTTGTCCATGAGACAGTAACAGCTTTGCGATGCCTGGAAATAATTCTGGAGCCAATAGTTGTTCCTCTGTCTCATCAAATGGATAAACAGTTTGTCTATATGGACGATAACGCCAGACCACATCGAGCCAACATAGTGAACGAATTTTTTCAACAAGAAAATATCACAAGAATGGAATGGCCGGCACTTTCGCCGGACCTCAGCCCCATCGAATACGTGTGGGATGCGCTTCAAAGAAGGATGTTGGATCGCGAAATGGATCCACATGGGATTGAGACCTGGGAAATGCACTTCAAGGAGAATGGGAGGCCATCCCGGGTGATCTGATCAATAACGTCATCAGCAGTATGCCTGAAAGATGTCAGGAGGTGATAAGGAGTAAAGGTGGCCCCACCCATTATTAATTAGTGTTTAAAATTTTAAATTCATTATTTATTGTTATTGTGTTAATTTATAATAAACTTCCTTTTTGACATTTTGCGTATATTTGTAGTAAAAAATCATATCTTTTGACACAAATGAGTTATGACCAAAATTCAAAAAAATATGCATAACTAAGATATGGGGCTATATGATGACCTTACAATGAAATATACAAGGTGACTCGTTTACTACACGAGGTAAACGTCAAAAAAATTGATAGAAAAATTCGATCCCATCAAAAGTGACAACTCATCAACGTGGACCAATTTTTTAGGCGAACCCCTTTAAAAAACGACCTGTGTATATTTTATAGCTAAAGCTAGTCTGGCACCAGACTAATTGAAATCTGCCCATGGTATATGAACCGTGTATTATCCCTGGAGCGGCGGGGCTGTATTAATTTAAAGTGAAGTTTTAATTAATATATGGCTATATGTCTGAGAGGCCTTATCACCAGCGAACAAACTTGCGCATTTGCATATTATATCTGACGTTTGACCGAGCCCGGGTTCAAATGCAACCGTAATCAGGTCACATAAGTTTGCCAACTCAGATTTTAGTACTTTGGTAGATTATTATTTCACTGTTATAAACCAGGGCGAGGCTGATTCAAATCAACTGATTTGTCAAGATGAAAATCACGATTAAAAGAAATTACTATTTAAATCAAAGATAAAGATAATTGCATAGCTTTATGCAGAGAAAGCCGTGTTCGGAGAAACCTGGCAACGCAGGTTGCGGTAAACCTGTTTCTTGTCAGTGTTCCGTGTTTTATACGTTTTTACTTTTTTTAATATTCATTAATAACAGTTCAAATTATATAAAGCTAATCCCTATTGGATGCAATGTATATTATTAATATTGCCACTGATTACTGTGTATCTTTCTAACCCAGCAATATTATTAAAATCACATTATAGTTAATACCCGTTGACGGTGATGTACCTACTCAAATTAAACGGGCCGGTGACATTTACCTACCAGGCTTGTAACCGTCAATATGTACATAAGATTACCCGAGTACCGCCCTCAATGTCCCAACTAAGAGACAGATATCCACCACACACGCGAATCTGATCTGTCTGACTGTTTCGGAACTAAACCGCGATAAAGCGAATACATAGCGATAGCAATGCGATATGAAATATAATTATTGTCTGTGTGTTTATTATTAAATTATGTAGGTACTGTTGATCCTCGAGGAGCGAACAAGTAAGACATAACTCTTGATGAAAGATACTAAATTGTTGGAGGCTCAGGTCTCAGGTCAAGGAACTGGTGTAAAAAGTATGGAAATAATGAACGTCGTTACATGGTAACGTTAAAATGTTCCTGATTTCTGTTCCTGCAATAGCGTAAAAAATCGTATTCAGTTCGTTAAATCGTATAATTACCACTTTTCTATTCCTTAAATTACCTCTAAACTCTAAACCGAGCCTGAACCGTCTGCAAGTTCGTAGAGTGCAGCAGCACGCTCTTTGAATTTAAATTATACTTTGGGGATTAAGTGTTCCCTCCGGTGCTGGTTACCAGTGGCAGCACATATCTTCATAAAGGGATTATCCTCGTTCCGTCCGTCGCACCAACTAACAACTAAAGCCGCAGCAAATTAAGTAATAGATGTTTTTGTCTGACTTACGTCACGTAAAGTTTTATTTGTGTTAGTCAGAAGATTCGTGTGCCAGTGGTAGTGTATGTATGTGGTTCCCTAAATCGATATTTCAAATGAGGAAAATAGGTGATTTTAAGGTGTAGGGAGAAGACAACATTTCTGGGAAAAGGTCAACATTCACAATGCCGAAAATATGTTCTATATGTCAATTTTCAAGGTTCATATTTCACACAAAACTTTTATTGCCCAGAAGATGAATTTTTAAATTTTAATGGTAAAGTTACAGTACATCTCGGATATATAAGAAATAAAAAACCTTTGATATGTCACGCGCCTTGACGTGAGGAAGTATTTATTTTATTTATTGCCTAAGTATATATTGTATTTAATTTTATTATATTCATTGTATTCATTTTATTCATTGGATTCATTGGATTCATTGTATTCATTGTATTCATTGTATTCATTTTATTCACTTTATTCATTTTATTCGTTTTATTCGTTTTATTCGTTTTATTCGTTTTATTCGGTTTATTCGTTTTATTCTTTTATTCATTTTATTCATTTTATTCATTTTATTCATTTTATTCATTTTATTCATTTTATTCATTTTATTCATTTTATTCATTTTATTCATTTTATTCATTTTATTCATTTTATTCATTTTATTCATTTTATTCATTTTATTCATTTTATTCATTTTATTCATTTTATTCATTTTATTCATTTTATTCATTTTATTCATTTTATTCATTTTATTCATTTTATTCATTTTATTCATTTTATTCATTTTATTCATTTTATTCATTTTATTCATTTTATTCATTTTATTCATTTTATTCATTTTATTCATTTTATTCATTTTATTCATTTTATTCATTTTATTCATTTTATTCATTTTATTCATTTTATTCATTTTATTCATTTTATTCATTTTATTCATTTTATTCATTTTATTCATTTTATTCATTTTATTCATTTTATTCATTTTATTCATTTTATTCATTTTATTCATTTTATTCATTTTATTCATTTTATTCATTTTATTCATTTTATTCATTTTATTCATTTTATTCATTTTATTCATTTTATTCATTTTTGTTAAAGGAAAAATCGAAATAGAAAAACTTAAATTAGTTATTAAATGTACAACTTTTCAAAATACTTCAAAAAATACTTTTTCGATTATTCCCGTTAATAAAAGTGAATGCGGTATTTTAAAAATGTATCTATGGTACATAGTAGTAACAACCTAGTACAACCTACAGTGACTTTATTTATCTAGTCACTGTAGTATATACAAAATGTTTTAGTTCCTGTTAAAGTGGGGAGTTCACACAGGCTTCACACAGGCCGAACGCAAGGCTATGAAAATGTTTGTTCTTCGACGTGTATTAAACAGCGCAGTGAAGAGTGTTAAGATGGGTGACTTTAGCTCCGCAGTTGATTCATTATGCCAACAGTTTCCGTTAGTCAATTTATGTCCGTATGGGTCATTTTAGATCGATCGCAAACAAAAGGATTTTGATAAAAACAACTTTGATGCAAAAATACGATGATTTCCTCCCGTCGTAATTTCAGTTTAACATAGTCCCGGAGAGAGCCTCTTTCAGATAGTGAAATTCCCGGAGGATACCCTTAGCTCACATATTCCGACTCGATTCAAGTTTACAGGAGATAAAAAACCCACCATGTCACGTATTCAAGCCCTGAGCTACATTCGCAAGTGCAGCCGGCGAGCTTCCTTTTGTTAAAAAAACCGGCGTCATTACATAATCCTATAGAGAACGAGGGATGATTTATACATAGAGGAGAATGAATAAGGGTAAATATCTAATAAAATTACGTACGTTAGAATTTGGAATAAATTTGATTTTCGTTTAGTTGCTTTATGTTTTGCGTACAGTACGACGAATGTTTACGTTGAATTTATCTTTCCTAAACATATCACGCCTCGTATCGCGATATCCGGGTGGAGGGCTGACAAACTTTCGCAAGTTACTCATCCTAATACTTTAATGCGGATTAATTTGGTTTGCTGGAAGAGTTTTGAAATGAGGTCTGGAGAAGTTAGTTATCTCGTTGACTTTGTTGTTGTTGCTGAATTAATTTAGCAGAAGTCCAAAGAGTTCGTAGTAGTTTCATATGGCGGTTTTAGAGGGAAAAGTAGAAAATGTATATCTACTGTAATTTTATTATTTTGTGTTTTGTTATTTCATCTGTAGTTTAGTGACTTACTTAATATTTTGGCAACAGTAAAACTCTCCAGTATCCAAATATACGTGTAGTATCTAACTACGTGTATGCTCTGGTAGATAGATCTAGGTGTAATGTATACTATCCAACGACGACTCCAAGTGAAAGAAAGTAACTGACTAACCAAAGGGTCTAGGTAAAATAAACTGTGGCTTCCAAGTAAGTGAAGAGCCTAGTGTAAGTATCTATGTATAGTGGCTGACTTGAGAAGCCCTGCAAGTGACACGACTAATAAGTTTTCATACTTACGTAAGTTTTCGTACGTAACGTAAGTTTTCATACTTACAGGTAAAAAAAATGAGGTAAAGTGATCATAACTACATACATATATTACTTACTTTATGATAACACTCGGAGTAGTTTCCACAAACACCAAAAGGAAAAGTGTTTTGGTGTTTGTGGAAACTACTCCGAGTGTTACAGTTACATCAAAGGTTCCAGCCCTATCCGTTACTTTATGATGTTAAAACTGCTTCAAGTGGCCTAGTGAGACGCTTCTCAATCGACACTTGGTATCAATTCAATGCAAGTTCTAGAGAACACAGAAAGAGGCAAAAATAGAAAATGGACACGTGGTAAAAAATCGCTTACCTTAATTTCAAAGTTTTATCCGACGTAGTCGATTATGTGTTGGTTATCAAAGCCACAACAGCACATGACAGTGATTTCCTTAAAAATCTCAATTATCTGGAAGTAACTACATATATACTTTTTTTTAATAAGGAAACACTTACAAATAAACTTGAAATATAACGTAATGAACCATTTTTATCGCTGTTAAAATGACAGAAATGTGACTGTCAAATAGACTCTTTATATAGGAGTTAATTTGTCATTCTAAAAATATGTTGGCATTTGAAATGTTGATTGAAAAATTGTTAGAGGAAAATCTTTTTCAAAAATATTTTACAAATAAGTTATTATCTACCTACAGGAATTATAAACATTTTCAGGAGTTTGGGTTTTTATTCTTTTTATCGTTTTACTTTTAACGTACCATTATTAAAATGGAAAACACAAGTATAAAGCGTTAAAAACATACAGAAACTTTGAACGTAAAAAATATCATAAAAACTGTATAAAATATTAATCAAGGGCAAGATGCCAGACATTTAACTGTATGGACATTTCTCACGTTTCACTAATTCTCAAAATAATAAAATTTGTAACTGTCAAAAGCCGCCACTATAATCTAATGTTATATCTCTTCGAGAAAAATTGGTACAAAGAAAAGTATACGTTTCAGATCATGCGCATCTTAAGCATACGTAAAAAGCGTACAATCCCAAAAATTGTCCGCCAGCACTCTAAACTTTTCCTAAACTCTTTCTATTTCTATTATATTAAAAAAAATGTCTTTACCTGCTTACAATTTTTGTTGTTTACTTCATATATACATTTATTTGTGTTATCTTTACGTACTTCATATTATTGTATTTTCTCTATTTGTATCATTTAGGTTATACCTGTAGATACAAGATATATTAAATACATTAATGTCAATGATAAACAATACAATCAAAGAAGTAAATATTCATTTCCACTTTTTTCCACTACAAGTGGCATATAAATCTGAAATAAGTTTTCTTCCAATTTTGGGATTCCAAAAAAATATTGTCACAGATTAAGTCAACTTTTAAGGGTATTTCTGACCAAATAAAAATATATAGTTTCTATATATGTAATCTTGACACAAATAATAATACACAAATTTGACACTGAGTGTAATACTGGTGACTTCTTCTAAGTTCGAACTGATATCCATTTAAGTGGAACATTTCACACATTTTTTTCCTTTACTGTATAATTATTTTCCACATAAGGATGGCTTCTTCCAATCACATGGTTTGTCAGTTTATTATCATTCGAAATATAATATTAATATTATAGGTCAAACTTCAACCGCTAGTGGGTGCACTGGCGCTGAAGCAATTTACGCGCACGTTCTCTTTTCAAAGTTCTATAAACTTCTCGAAGCATCTCGATTATTCTAGAGTTATTCTATAGAGTTTATAGAGTTATATATATATATATATATATATATATATATATATATATATATATATATATATATATATATATATATATATATATATATATATATATATAGAGAGAGAGAGTTAATAGAGTTATAGATTATTCTAGAGTATTCTAGTCTCGAGTTCTGCAGCCAACGTGTTCTTACGCCGCAACGATTCTTTATTATTCTATCTTAAGTTACTATCTTATTATATCTATTCTGTCTTAAGTACTATTTATTCTTATTCTATATATGTTAAATTATTTGAGGTCCTAGGTCCTCGAGGGTTGAGACTTCGCTCCTGGGGGATTGTATCTGCCATTGTCAGGTGCGGTGTTGCCATATTGTGCAGATTTTCCCTAGATCTAAGGAATTTTCCGCATACAATGCAAAATCTCTGCTGACGATCCCGTAACACTACGAATTGAAATATTTAATTTTCTACCCAGATAGGTTAGTTTGTGTAATGTTTAACGCTACACACGATACAATAAAACAAATCTACGCCAACTAATCAACCCAATATCTCTAGGCTTAGTAGCATAATCTAAACTGTCATTCTTATATGTAGGTTTTCATTTAATTTAGGTCTAATTTTTTTTCAGAAATGCAAATCGAATACCTCGTTTAAGCAACTTTTGGGGCTATAACTGCGCACTGTGGGTGGTAATGTAGTGAACATTAAAAATATGGGTGTGTGCTTATGACCACATGATAGAAGTGAAAACTTCTAATTTCCGAATTTAAAAATATGTACCTATATAATTACATTTATGTTATATAATGGATTAGTTCGGTGAATCAACAAAAGAGAATATCCATATTGTTTTATAAAATTTATTCTTATCAGTGTACCCATGAAGTATTATTAGTTACAAAATAAATATTCATTTAAATATTCAAATACAAAAAAAATGTTCAATGATCTACAAATCTGTGCATACCGCGCAGTGTTGCCAGTGCACAGATACTGAAGTAGGCTGTGGCCTAACCTGTAGCGCGTCTTATTGCATAGGAAACCTAATCGCTTTAATCGGACGTTTGCCGAGAACTAAATTGACAAAGTAAAAGTATACATTACAGAGATAGCAGATAGCAATCCTAATTGTACGATGATTACACGAACTTCAACCATTAAATATTTTTTTAAAATCAGCTTTCGGTTATATAGAAGTTTTATCGTGTGTTCGTATAAAGTTGATCGGATTGAAGTTTATTAGTTAACTAAGAATTGAGAGTTTATACGAGAATAAGTCGAGCGGCGAAGTTTCCCGCGCTGAAAGATACTATAAAGCCCGGATAAGCGTGTGCAACGGAAAAGTTAGCCTTATTACGTTATCCTAACTTTCTAATTGGAAAATGTTTACATGGGTATGTAATTTCGGCATAAATGGAATTTATTTTCGCTTTTGAATAACCACTTCGGCGGCGGCTCGTGGGGTGAAGCAAATGAAGTGGCGGCGATTGGCAATTTTCACAATTTATAATGGCTATTTTTCCAGTCAATACAATACGGTAATATACAGGATGTCCGGGGATTGAGTTTACAAATTGAGAAGACAAATGGACCAAACAAAGAAAGATACGAAAAAAAGGCATTCTTGATCAAAGTTTTTGCTTTTTTAGAAAATACGATCACCATGATGAACTTCAATTTTGTTATACAGGGTGGGTAAAAAACATGAAAATGTTATTTTGTGTAAGAGTAAAGTAGAGTTGCCTCGAGATACGACAAGGTCGAGACGAGTCAAGGCCTTATCTCGTCTCGAATTGTTTTGCTTTTTTGGTTTATCTCAATTCAGTTTTGAATTATCGGATAAATTAATAAAAATTATTATAGGAGTTATATAGGAGGATTTTTTATTTAGTTAGTAGTTACACAATGTTAAAGTTCTTAATATAATCTTATATATACAGGGTATATATATAAAAATGTGGGGACAGAAAGAATTTTTTAAAATAGAACATATATATCATTACATTTTTGGATTTTATGTCCCAAGTCTAGAAATGCCCATGTTCTATACCAATCTTCAACTTTTTGAAATGAATACTTCTTTCGCCGCATGAGAGTGATTTTTCAAGGTCGCGTCACGACACATTTTAGATTTTCATCTCGCAAGTTTTCTAAAGCGGAAAGCAATTTTGATATAATTTATAAACGATCGTGACAGAATCGGAATTAACCAGAATACCATATTACTTATTCAGATTGCAGATCCTGCTAGATATATCTGGATTGGGCTGTCGAATCTGATCCAAAAGCCAATATGTATCTCAATATGCCTCTCTCTCTCTCTCTCTCTCTCTCTATCTCTCTCTCTCTCTTTCTATTTAGAAGAAATTTTAGAAAAAGTTTTTAGAAAAGTATTTATTTAGTGTAATGGGGTATTTACGATCAATCGAAACAAAAACGGACAATTGCATATTCAACAAGTACATTTTTTTCCATAATTTCATAACATAAGAAATAATGCGCAATATTCAGAAATACGTGTTTAATTGCAGCTTGAATTTCTACGACTTGTTCAACGTACGTCTATGGTCTTGAAACTGCGTTCGTTTGATAGCAAACATGATTTACAAACTTTTATGTCACTCGGCATTTTTTCATTTAAATCTCAATTTTTTAGATATTTTACATAGTCAATGTCAACAACATTAGCCGTAAATCCATTCAAAATGGCCTTCAAATTGTATTCCTGAAATTAATGACAAATTTTGTCTGATTTACGGCAAAAGTTGTTAACATTGATTTTTAATTTCATTTCAATTTTTATCTTTACAATTACTTAAGGTTATATCTCAAATATTTAATTTTTTTTAAACTTCGATGCCATGTATCTCGGAAACTAAGCATTTCTCTACCCATATTTATGTGATTTTTTTTCTTATTTTAAAAAATACTATCACGCGGTATTTGGTCCCTGCAATTCGGGCCACCCTGTATAAACAAAAAAAAAATGAGGCAAGAGAAACAATCAGCATAATCATTTTTTTTAAGAATACCATAAAAAAGTGTAGCTACCTGACTAAAGAAACCTGTATAAAAAATTAAATTTTTAATTACTTGACATCTTATTATTCCAGCAAAAACTTTTATCGAGAATGCATTTTTTTCGTATCTTGCAAAATAAGGTATACTTACTCTTACGCAAAACGCAAAAAAAAACATTTTTGTGTTTTTGACCCACCCTTTACACCAAAATTGAAGTACGTCATGGTGAGTAATATCTTCTAAACATGCAAAAACTTTTTTCAAGAATGCCCTTTTTTCGTATCTTTCTCTTTTTGGTCCATTTATCCATTAGTAAACAAGTAATAGTAATAATCAAGTACAATTACTTATTAATAATAATAGGTAGGTACTTTTTCTTAATATAGCCGTATCTGTAAAATTATTGCGCGCCGTTTTCCCCGGCTATGTCGATGAGAGGAAAGAGACCACAGCACACCACAGTTTAAATGAAAGTAACTCGATAAATGACGGATATTATACTATCGTGGAGAACATATTCGGCTCTCCACAATCTCGGTATTACCGGAGAACTACATTTTTCGTTGCGTAAAATAAGTTTCTAATGTTTCTTTTAAATGAAAACGTATGTATTTTACTTGAAGCGCCATTTTCCAGATTTGAAGATGAGGGGAATGATGAACCGCCACTGAACCACTTATTTAAAGTAAAATCTCTCCCTAGTATTCCTGTAATCAAATCAACAACACCAGTTAAATAAAACGGCAATTCCAGTAATGCGCATCTAGTCCTCTGGGAGGCGAACAAATAAGTATGTGAAATCGATACCGCGCTAGGACTAAGTTCTTGGAACTTCCACGTGAAAGTGGAAATCATATAAAGACCCTCATAATATAGGAACGCATTCTCTCATCAGCGATTATCAGTTTTTTCATTGGATTCGTATGTGCAATAGTAAGTACAATGTTTCTTATGGAAACTGCCGAAATTTTTAGAATCCACGCCGGGCATTAATTGTCAAAAAGGGCCGCTGTATCGAGTTGTCTATGGCTGTAATCTCGAGTTAAACCCTCTAAGTCCCTGTAAAATACTTAGCTTGCAGGGGAGGCACCGAACCAATCGTTAAATTCGTTAAAAACTATTAAACATGACACACTTCGATTTTGTACACACTTAAGTTTAAACGTCTGCTAAAGCAAACGTTCGCGTTGTAAAATTTGCTAATTTTTTCAAGGGCAGCTTGTAAAACCAGGCTATCCTTTATTTATTTATTTATATATTTATTTATTTATTTATTTATTTATTTATTTATTTATTTATTTATTTATTTATTTATTTATTTATTTATTTATTTATTTATTTATTTATTTATTTATTTATTTATTTATTTATTTATTTATTTATTTATTTATTTATTTATTTATTTATTTATTTATTTATTTATTTATTTATTTATTTATTTATTTATTTATTTATTTATTTATTTATTTATTTATTTATTTATTTATTTATTTATTTATTTATTTATTTATTTATTTATTTATTTATTTATTTATTTATTTATTTATTTATTTATTTATTTATTTATTTATTTATTTATTTATTTATTTATTTATTTATTTATTTATTTATTTATTTATTTATTTATTTATTTATTTATTTATTTATTTATTTATTTATTTATTTATTTATTTATTTATTTATTTATTTATTTATTTATTTATTTATTTATTTATTTATTTATTTATTTATTTATTTATTTATTTATTTATTTATTTATTTATTTATTTATTTATTTATTTATATTTATTTATTTATTTATTTATTTATTTATTTATTTATTTATTTATTTATTTATTTATTTATTTATTTATTTATTTATTTATTTATTTATTTATTTATTTATTTATTTATTTATTTATTTATTTATTTATTTATTTATTTATTTATTTATTTATTTATTTATTTATTTATTTATTTATTTATTTATATTTATTTATTTATTTATTTATTTATTTATTTATTTATTTATTTATTTATTTATTTATTTATTTATTTATTTAGATAGAGGATACAAACGGGACGAACCCAAAGGAGTATCCATAAATGGATAAAATATTTATATACGTTATTGTCAGTTAAGTAACAAATATAGATTACAAATTATACTATAGTATATAATAAGTAAGATAACAATAATTATTAGAAAACAAATTAAAATATCAATATAATATCAATATAAAAGGATAACAAAGTAGCGATTTAATCAAAGTGAATTTAAAATCAGCAAAATAAAAATAACCCAACATCTGACAAGCTTTTTTAGTTGTACAAGATATACAAGATAGATATACAAGTTGTACATTGTTGGTCAAATAGAAGTTTTGAATCCAATAAAATTCCTAGATCTTTTACCTCATTGACAGTTATTAAATTATTATGTGATATTTTATACGATGCAGGTATTAAATTAATGTTCCTACTAAATGTTATGTGATGACATTTAGATAGATTTAGATATAAGTAGATATAGGTAGTTATAGGTAAATATAAGTAGTTATTTTCACAATATCTGAAGAGTCGATCTAAATCCTCCTGAATTAATAGGCTATCGGGGGGACAGCGTACTGAGTGGTAAATTTTTAGGTCATCTGCATACATAATGAATTTGGAGAACTCAAAACAACTAGAGATATCGTTTACATATAAATTAAACATCATTTACCTTATTGTACCACATATCCTCCGCATATAACAGGCAATTTACACCAATGTCAACTATAATATCATTAATGAAATTATAAAAAATAACGGTCCTAGCACAGAGCCTTGTGGCACACCCGATGTAGATGTAAATTCTACAGACTGTTGACCACAGTACTCAATGTGGAGGTATCAATTGTCAACAATGTGGAAACGTCAACTTGTGAATTAGCGTCTATAGCGTCAGATAATATTGGGGTATAGTAGTCAGAGAAAAAAAACATCGTGAAGTTGAACTTTGGATGGAATTCGCTGAAAAGGGGCTTAAATGAAAGATCTTCGGTGTTTTACCATTCATTCCATCATCAGTAGTCGCAACCGATCCAAGCGACTCTGTATATTGGAGTCTTATCCCAATAAACAGAGTTTCCGTATTTACGTAACCCATTTTTCAGGTGGTATACTTTTTATGTTTCCCCCGCAAAGCCTGTTAGATCCGCGTAACCGATTCTGAGCCTATGCACATTATTTCCCACCAGTTTCAGTCGGTTTTCAGTTTTCAGCCGCCCCCGTTTCCAGTATCCTCTCAGATCTCGAGTTGGAAGTTCGGCTGGTGCCCGCAAAAAGCTCTCGTCACGTGGACGGGAATCGTCGGTAATATGTGGGTTGATTGTTTGATTACGTAGTGTTGGGTAATTTGCGATTGTGTGTGTTGCGTGGGCAATTTTGCTGTAAGGTAGGCTTTGAGGATTGACATGTTTTTTGTATAAACAGTGGCTTAAAATTTTTTATGTATTTTTTTAAATATTAATATTACCAAAAAAAACATACTCATTAAATAAAAATTATTTACTTAATAATTTAAATTTACATTTAATCCGATTTGAGTAATATCAAAACTAACGTCCATAATTATTTACCAGCGTCTTCGAACTCTCTAGTTTACAAAGTCGTAAGTGGTTGATATTTAAAAAGTTTCAAAAAATCTTGCGTAGAACCAAACCGGACCTGGATTCATTACCGGATTCATTAATTAAGTGATTGTGTACACGAAACCACGATTTACGACATTTTTTGGTGGTCAAGACTTTTTATTTTGAAAAAACTAGAAAAAAATGTATAAAAATTATGAAACTATCTAGATAAAATAAGAACAATGACAATACTTGTCAAAATGACTTTATTCAACAACAGTCTATTTGACTCTTTCAGCGAATAATAACACCAGTAGATTTATTTGAAAATGGACGTGAATAATTTAATTTTTTTGAGAGCAAACTAACAATTTTGCGAGGAAGCCTAGGAAACAAAAAATTGCAGATCCAAAATCTTTTCATAGCACATTTTAAATAAAGACATTTCGCTGGGCTAAAAATTCTATTGAAAAATATTATAGGGTTGCTTGGTAAGAGTATAATAGTTTTTTTTTACCTCCTTGTAACAATATATCAGGGTTCAAAAGAAAACAGTTTTAATAGTGCAAGTTTTATTACTTTTTGTGTAACGTGTTTTTTAGCGTCTTCACTGTCATATCTCTAAAGATAATTGTGCTATGGAGCTGATTTTTTTTTTAATTAAAGTAGACACAATAGCGCATCTAAACATGTACAACTCGATGTTACCATGTTCTTTTAATGTGTTAAAAAAATAAAAAACTTGTTATTTTCGTTAATGTATTTTTGAGCAATCGAGAAAAAATTTGATTTAAGGAAATTTGTCTATACATGCTGCGAAGCAAATGAGGCCAATAAATGAAAAAAGTTTTTAAAATCATGATTTTTCATGTGCGAATGATAGTATGTCGTCAGCGTTTTTTAAAAGCGGCCCAAACCCATATTCTGGCGCGCCCGCGTATGCACACTACTTACCACCTCGACTGCCGAATATTAACCTTGTAAAGGAGCGAAATTCATGCCGGGATGCTCAACATAAATAGTTGATTAACTAAAATATTAATGCATTAATAATACATATAGTTTAAAAGTTAATGCAAACGTTAATTCAGTTTTGGAAAAATATAACACAATAATTATTATATTTTAATTAGCCTTAGCTACTATTTTTTCTAATAATTTTTATGGCATACATATTAGCTCACTCATAGTGTACGTACCTATATAGGAACGTTCATAAACTCGCTGTATTATTAAAAATCACCTTAAAACATATATTTATTGTTTTATTGAACGTGTAAACACTATACATATTATATTGGTAGTAACTAAAAACTTTCTACACCATCATCGCTTTCGGCTATATTACTTTGTATACAATTATTGCATAATTTGCATTTGCACTCATCACAACATTCAAGTCCCTCTTTTATGCAGGTAGATTTTTTATTATCACAATTTTTGTCGGAACAATACAGACTTAAACATTGTCGTATATTTTCGGGAATAGGTTTTTGTGCCGAAAAAAATGGATTCCAGTGATCATCAACCACCCGTAGCATCCAATGTCATCAAGCTGCATTTTTGCGATATTACTGTTGTACCATATTCGTAACAGAAGCATACTTTTGAAATAATAATATACTATTGATCTTAGTACCACCATTATTAAAAATAAACATCATTAACATCATAGAAAATAAATATTATAATAAAAATAATACATAACTACACTTAAGTGAAAAAAAAATGACTCAGAAAGATGCTCGAGTTTTGAGAGAATCTGTATCTGCTCTGACAGAATTCCAACTAAAACTCAACACACTGATTGAAAGCTTAAAACCTATGGTTTCAAATTATACCACATTCATTGGAATCCCTCCTGTTCTAACAAAGTTCTGGGCCTAAGAATATGTATAACACAAAAGAGAAAAGTCATGCATCCGATCCATGCAGGTCCTTGGAAAGTGTAATTAGGAGTAGGCAACACCATGTATCGAAAAAATAATTAAAATGCCACCCCTACTCCTAATTTCACTTTCTAAGCAGTTAAGCATGGATCGGATGACTTTTTTCTTTTGTGTTTTACATATTCTTAGGTCCAGAACTTTCCGACAGGTTCCGACAGTTAGAACAGGTCCGACTCTTATCAAGCTAGTATCATTTGAAATAACAGTTTTCAAGCTTTGAAACGGTGCATTGGAGTTTTAGTTGGAAGTGCTATAGGAGTGAATACACATTATCTCAAAAGTCGAGCATGTTGAGTCAATTTTTTTGCACTCAAGTGTACATAAATTATGTAGATTTGTACGCATTGTTATGATACAAAAAAATAAATACGTATATTACCTCAAGACATGTTGATAAAGAGCTTCAACAGTTGGAGGAAGCTCCGAAGACGGTTTATTTGATTTTGTGGCCATTCTTAAACGAGTGTGATAACACTGGAATCCTTATTTTTGTACAGGGTAAGTCTTTTAAGATTGACAACCCAGCTTATCACACTTATCCTTTGCCGATTTAACTCATTCAAAAAAGGAGTAGACACGGTTTTTGATGAATTTTTATAATCTGAGAACAGATATTAAAAACTCGTAAAATATACAGGGTGGAAAATAAAACATGATTTTTTTAAATGGAACACCCCGTATATTTTGAGACCAAAATAATGTCCTTAACTTAAGATTGACACCCCCCTTGTGTCAATCTTAAGAGACTTACCCTGTACAACAGAATATATCCTGTAGCTGCTTGCAGTGCCTCTTACTGAGATAGTAGCGGCATTTTTGACAATGCTTTAAGACTGTCTATGTTCTTTTTCAGAACATCAAATGCACTTCTTTTCCCAATTTTGTAAAAAGCACATTTTGTAAAAAGTAATGTCACATCCTGTCAGACAATGTACTGCAAGAAGACATGAAGAAATGTTTTTCCCAAATATTTTATAACTCTATCAATTGATATAAAACGCGTATTGGTACTATGACCAAGTTGCACATATAACGTAATTGTATTTAAATCGGGCATAGTGGCATAGAAGTGAATCGTCAAAAGTTCGGTATCCACTGATTTAACGAATATATTTTTACTGAATTTAGATTGATTATCTCTTGATTACTATATAAATCATTTAACATTTGTATTATAGTTTGTTTACTCATTAATACAATCTTTCCGGGGTCCTCAAAACCATCTGCAATGACAACACTTCGTTCTCCTTTATAAATTCAGAACAGTTTTGAATAATGTATTCTGTCTCAAACTGCATTAAAGACTTTGCTTTTCCCCGATTTTAGGAAATCTCGATACTTAGGTACTTTTCTATTGAATTCAGCTCTTTTTACATATAATACACTCCATATTACAGAAATCACAAGTTATGACAACAACTAGACAAAATTTGTAATAATACGCGATTCGGTACAGAGCCACGGGCCATATGCATCTAAAATGTAACACGTTTCAGTAACAAAACGTCACTCTAGCTTCGCTGAATAATTTATGCGCCACAAAAAAAATCGTAGCAAAAAAACCGTTAATTCCAGCTGATTTTTTGCTTTACCCAAAACTTCTTTAATGTCTTAGCTTCAAATTCTTCGCAGCATGTATGTAAAATTTCGATAAATAAAAAAGTTTGTCGCTTATCGAAAATATAAATACACCTGTAAGGAAGTAATAAATTAATTGTTTTTTAAATACAATAATAAACAATATTCAGTAATGATAATGACACTGTTGGAAGCGCCTAATTCTGTACTCGAATTTTTAAAAAAATGAGGCTGATAACTTAAGTTAGATCTGGATGACGATGTAAACGTAAAAAACACGGTTTTTAAATATCTGCGAGTTTTTACATTTTTTCGATATAACAATCCTGTGCCACAAAAAAATGTCGTAAACACCAATTCTAACTTCCAAATAACCTACTTCAAATAACACATGACTTGTCTGGTTCTACGTCAAAAAAAACTTCATAACTTTCCCTCGATTTCGCTCTAATATTGGTCCAAAACCCTTCAGTAACTCATTATATACAAATTAATTCAGTTGTCATTTGTAAATTAGTTTTTGGATAATTAAAATTGGGAAAACATTACCACTCTCTCTTTAGACTGCCAGAGTCAGTTAAAACCAGTGTTGCCACCGGCATGCGGCAGTAAAGGTACATGTATTCAAATATTAAAAAAGAGAGGTCTGCTGACACTACCTTGTGGTATCCTAAATTTACTGATGCTGTCGGGGTAAATATCGTGTAACCAACTTGAACGCTTTCATCTTTACTTTAATAAACTGCTGTTCAAAATTATCGCACCACGTTAATATTTGCTAAAATTTGAGGTCTCATAACTTTTTTACTTTTAGTCCAATATTGATATTTTTTTTAGAATACTGTAGATAAAACGACTAATTTCAACTTGCATGTCCAGTCTTTTGTTAACTGAGGACGGTTTAGGTATTATACAGGGCTAACTAAAAGGTTGTTATATAACCCTAATTTTAAAACACTCTGTGGAATAATTTCGTAACCAAATTCTTTAAAAATACCAATTTTTGTTAAGAACCATTCCTTTCCTACATTTTGTTTTTTGGTCTATGTCTTTAGATGCATTGGTTCAAAATTATCGCACCATACAGAAATCAATTGAAAAAACTTTCAGGGTGAGAAGAAACATTTTTTAATTAACAAGAAAACAAAGGAAAACAAAGAAATAAAATTATGTGACCTGATCCCTAGTAGATTGTGTTGCCACCTCTAGCTCGGATTACAGCCTGAATCCGCCGTGGCATACTTCTAATGAGGTTTTGAATCACGGGTTGAGGAATATTATCCCACTCATGAAGAGTAACCTGTTCCAGCTGTTGAAGGTTCTGTGGGGCTGGTAGACGTCGTCTCACTGCTCTCTTAATGATGTTCCATAGGTGTTCGATGGGATATTTAAATCCGGGCTTCGTGCTGGCCAGTTCATAACATCAATATGGACTTCATTCAAGTACTCAACACAGATTCTTGCTACTTGTGGTCTTGCATTATCTTGCATGAATATGAAATCAGGACCAATAAACGGATCATAGGGCATTACATGCTCCTGGAGAATGTTCTCTACGTAGTATTCCGCATTCATTGCCCTTGCATGAATATGGACTAACTCCGTACGGCCATCGAATGAAATACCCGCCCAAAACATTTTGGAGCCACGACCAAAGGGTTGACAATGCTGTCAAATGTCTCACACGATTCATTATTTTAAATTGCTGAATATTCCTCAACACCGTATTGTTTTAAAAAATGTGTCAAAATGAGATTGCATACACCCAATCATTGTTTTTTGGTTGACATACGCCGCTTACGTTTTACATATCACTTGTAACAGCAGAGTAAATTAACAGTAAACTGTTGGTGACAAATTCATTTTGCTCTTAAAAATGAACAAATGTATCTAAAGACATGGACCAAAAAACAAAATGTAGGAAAGGAATGGTTCTTAACAAAAATTGGTATTTTTAAAGAATTTGGTCACGAAATTATTCCACCGAGTGTTTTAAAATTAGGGTTATATAACAACCTTTTAGTTAGCCCTGTATAATACCTAAACCGTCCTCATTTAACCAAAGACTGGATATGCAAGTTGAAATTAGTCGTTTTATCTACAGTATTCTAAAAAAATTATCAAAATTGGACTAAAAGTAAAAAAGTTATGAGACCTCAAATTTTAGCAAATATTAACGTGATGCGATAATTTTGAACAGCAGTTTATATACTGGGTGTCCAATTTTAATTTATCAGGCTGAATAGAAAGCGGGAATGACTTTTCCGAGAAAAAAATGTCAAGCAATGGCAAAAGTTTTACAGTTTAAAGGGGGACATTCCATGCCACTGATATTTTTGACCTTGGGTAGAGGGTTCATGAACATGATTTTCAACATAACATTTAAACGTAAAAAAATACATGAAACTTTCAGCCGAAACTTTTTTTAAAACGCAAATTGGTTTAACTTATTTAGCTTCTTTAAATTGAAGCCTATTTGAATTGAAATTTTCTAACTTAGTAAATTCTATCCTCGCGAATGGTGAGTTTCTGACGAAAATCACAAGAGACGAACAGTTCTTAGAATCCGCATAGAATCTTCACGAATGTTTGCATAATATCCTGGTCTCTTGCAATTTTTCTCAGGAACTCATCAGCAATCGCGAGATCGCAATCACAAAATTTGGAAACTTCAATTTTTCTCATTTAAAAAAAATGATAATCTCAAAAACTAGGTCGATTATTTTGTCGCCTTTTCAATATTTTATTGCTACTGTTTATATGGAAACATGTCGCTGACTCATAATATTGTAAAACATCCTATATATTTTTTAAATTTATCCAGTTCCGGTCTGTTTGAGATGGGTTTTGAAATATGGTATTATTTTTTTAGAAGTATGCCTCCAATTGTTTATGTGCCTGGTATTTTTAATTTTTATCGTCCTCTTTGTAAGCCTACATCGGTAAATCATTAAATTGATTAAAACCTGTGTAAACGCAAATATTAATTAAGAGGTATATGCTCAATAGGAAAAACATGTTTGTGACATTGGAACCTGGCGTTTAATTACAGTTATAATGAGTTACACGCAGCCGCTTTTAATTGTTTACCAATTCGTCAGTTCTTTATTAAATTCTTTTAGTAGATCCGG
Organism: Tetropium fuscum; assembly: GCA_964058915.1. Lineage (NCBI taxonomy): Eukaryota > Metazoa > Arthropoda > Insecta > Coleoptera > Cerambycidae > Tetropium > Tetropium fuscum. The sequence continues at coordinate 744,827 of CAXKVY010000072.1, read as the reverse complement.
CGGAAATTTTTCATAAACTTAAGCAACGTACCTCCGTTTTTTATAATTAGTTTCGAAAAAAACTAGTGTCAAAAGTATGTTAGCTATATTATATTAACCAATTTCAGTCCAGGAATTGAAAGGAGTCCAGTCCAGTTGTCAGGAATTGAAAGGAGAGACCAGACGTGATTTTTGACATAGGTACGGCGTCTTTTTTTTTGTTTCTTGCGTATTTTTTTACCGTAGAACACGAATTTGTCTGGGCATTAGGAACTGACAACAGATTTGCTATAAGCGCCGTACTTTCTCTAAGGACCTATCGGCAAAGATTTATCAATCGCATATGCATCACGAACATTGTTTAACGCAGAGACTAAATACAGCGCAATAGAAAGAGAGCTATTGACGGTAGTATGGGCAGTGAAACACTTCAGACCGTATTTTTTTGGTGGAAAGAGGTAATTTGTACTAATAAAATGACAATTCGCTACATTTTTGTAACCCTAAGATTGTTAGAAGGGGCTAAAAAAACCAACCCCTATAATTAATGGAAAATATGAAATAATAATAATATCACACTTAAAGGCGCTCTGAGACGCAGCGCGGCAGGTAGTGCAGTCATTGAAAGTTTTCCGCTCCGAATTCTTGGAACCTCGACCGATTGACGTGAAATTTAGTGAGTAGGTCAGGGATGGTTCAATGAGCAATAGTGAGATAGCGCCGCTGTTTGTTTTTATCCTGAGGGTGGATGCCACCCCTTCTCACTCAAAATAACCCCGGAAATGGATAGAGGGATAATGTAAAAAATAATCTATAAAGTTTTTTTCGATATATTGATATTTTTTTAGTTATTGGCGATTGAAAACGTTAAAAATGCATGTCGAAAACTTCGCGTTCTTTCCAAAAAGTTGTAAAAGCCAAAAATGAAGCTTGTAGAAACCAAAGAGTTGTTTTTATAAATAACAGAAAACTGATGTATTTTTCGAGAAAAACTTATGGATTATGTTGTTATGATATGTTGTTAATATTCTCTATTGACTGGAGTAACAAGTTAAACTGAATTACACCAAGAAAATTTTTAAAAAATTCTAGTTTCCTGACTTTGGACGACTCTTTTTTTCTAGCAACTGGTATAATTTGAGACGACATGCGTTTCGATACAATATAAAGGAACTATCAGTTTCCATCATGTTTCGGCAGCACTTCATTTGAATTGATTTTGACATCTGATCTGATTTGACAAATCTACTGTGTAATCTACTATCCATGAAGTGTTACTGAGCATGAAGCAGATGTTCGCAACTACTTGAATCCGACAATTGCCGTTTAACTGATTCGTGGTGAATCCAATATGAAGAAAAGGACATCGATAATATAATTTATATCTACTAGACTACGAATCCTTTATATAGTTCGGATGCCATTAACGGTATTAATGGTTGGAGGATGTATCTACAATGGAGCTACACATTTTCCGTTTAATCGACTTATCTCGCCTAGATCCAAACCCATTGTTCGCCTTTGCACGGATTTGCTCTATCGTTTGTTCTTCCCACGGGTGCCCGACGCGTTTCTAGAAAATTACCCGAAATCAGGCGACATTCCCAACAGAACACTCGGGGATGGGCAGTAGTTCTCATAGCGATAAATCCATATAACAAAAGGTTATAGTTATGTGTCTCGTAGTTTTAGGTCGCTGCGTTATTATTGCAGTGTTTCAGTTGCTTGTCAATATTTTATCTTTTATTTATTATTTATTTACCTCATTACTTTCCCATCTGGTGGTGTTTGATGGGGTCTGTCTTATGATGAAGTTTTTATTACTTCCTTGACTGTCGGGAAGATTAATTCCTCGCCAATTGTGTGTCGTATTCCCGCTTTTGCGATTGACAATGAAATATTATATAATAATAATTCCTGAATTATAGTAGATCCAGACTAGGCCCCGGTAGTATTCATAGATTAAAATCGCAGTTCAAGATTAATGTTAGGCAGATCCGAGCGTTTGTCTGCTTCAATGAACATACTTGGCGAACCAGAATCACACATAGGAATCACACTATATGAAACGTAATATAACCGATTCTCGATAGTATTTGGTATCAAAACGAAGATATTTGATTTGTATTATATTTAGTTTTATAACAATCATACCAATAAGCAGGCTGCGGCAGGTGGCCGGCATATTCTCGTGATTTAACACCTCTCACAGCTTACTATATATTTAGATGTAAGAAAACAGCGCTTTTAAAAAACTACTACATAATATCGAAAAAATCAGGAAGCCAGGACATACACATGGATAAACAGAGACATAAATGAAACCCCTATAGTTATATATGAAAAAAGCAATTTATTTCCTCATGTCGAGGAGGAAATGCAACCGATCTTGATTCAAGACCCTTTTATTTTGAAACAAAATACATTTCTGCTTCGTTCCCTAAATCGTTCCCTTCGTATCATACGGGACTAATCCGACTATCAGAGCTGGTTCACACAACACTCCAAATTTAAATTGGTAGGAGTTCCACAGGGTTCCCGTTTAGTACCAGTGACATATTAATTATATATAAATGATTGGTATCCCTAGTATCGTTGATTGAAAGACTAGGGAAGATACGGGGATACTTCTGGATAATTTGGGATCCACATATACAGGGTGTTTTTGAATTGATGTAAATTGGGGTAAAAAACGTTTTTATCTATTCACGCCATTGTGGATGAATTTAGAAGAACGAAATTTGGCAGACAACTTGCACTAATAAAATTACAGTTAGTGACAATTTTTGTAATCCTGAGATATTGTTACAAGGGGGTAGAACTTTGTAACGCATCGACACCGGTTTATTTAATAATATGATGTGCTAAGACGGATTCAAATTGCAACTTTTTTGCATCTCGAGTTTTCCTCACAAATTTGGTAGTTTTCTCACAAAGAAAATAAAATTATATACATCCCTTTTCAAGTTAATGCACTAAGGGGTTATTATTCACTGAAATAGTCAAGTAGGCTATTGCACCTTATCTAAAGTTGGCAATTATTTCGTTGTAAAAAAAACGTGGACCGTTCTAGGTATGGTATTTTTTGCATATTCTTCCACTACAATCTTATTTCTACAGCTTTTCGGTTTAGGTGTATCTTGTTTCGGTGTACTTCTACGTATCTTTTCATCTTTTAAAAGTGTGTATATGCTTGCATTTGATGATTCTGTATAATCACACAATTCATCATTGTCGCGATGAGGATGATGTCTTTGTATGCAGCAAAATATACTCGTCAAATAATTTTCATATTTCCATATTTATTATTATTCCCACTAGAGTGTTTTTGGACTATTATTCACTTGATTGTTTTTTGTCCCATGATGGGTTTACTGTTGAGAATAATCTATCAGTTCTAGATGAACGTTTAACCATTAGAATTTTAAAAAGACGGACTGGACAAAAGGTAGAGGTCTTCGTGTTGGGGACCAGCCATTTACTACCGGTCATTTATTTTTCTCCGTCCTGGGCCGTTTTATTGAAGAGGGGATTATATTCTACTCTTCCTAAAAAGTAGGATTTTTAAAAATCAGTTATTTTAAAAAATATGTCGATTTCCTTTTATTGGCGCACATCTGCAAATTCCTTCGTTTCGCATTACGAGCTTCCCTACTAGACTTAAAGATAATATCTTTAAACGGATCAAAAATTGTTTTCCACTTCATAAAATACATATCTTGCATTTTTCTTGCAACGGTGTTCCACATTGTCTTCACAACTAGTTCTTTGTGATTTTAACCGTTTTCTTTCTTCATATTCCACGCCAAATATTTCAGGATTAGATTTAGTTGCTCTAAACTTGTAGTTTGCTCGCCCTTGCCACCCCCATAAACTTAGAACACCCGGATTACATCCATTCAACTCAGAAGGGTCCACCCTACACCCTCACCCGAATCATCCCGATCTGTGAAACATTACCTTTTTTATAGCGCACTTAGATCTCGCCCTAATTTTACTCATAGCCTTTAAGGGCATAACATAGGCAAAACGTAGAGCTTCACTAGTTTTCTCCCTCTTGCCGCCCGCGTAAACTTAGAATACTCAAATCACTTCTTTTCGATGCACAAAGGTCCAACCTACACAATGACATCAAAATTATCTCTATCGGATGACCCCTGCATCCAGGGGTCGCGACCGAACACTTGTTTCACTGTTTATGCCCGCCTATATCTAACGTTACGCTACCGATCCGTTAAACATTTCCGATGAAAAAAAAATGTAATTTATTAATTTTATTATAAAACAAAGTATTCAATACTGAACATAATGAATTATGAAAGGGATTATTTCCATGATCCCCAACTCGTTGTCAGTAAGTTTGCCGAATTTTTCAACTCAGCATATAGACGAATTGAAATGTGTTCTTTTGAGTTAGACTTAAACATTGTCGTATATTTTCGGGAATAGGTTTTTGTGCCGAAAAAATTGGATTCCAGTGATCATCAACCACCCGTAGCATCTAACGTCATCAAGCTGCATTTTTACGATATTACTGCTGTACCATTCATCAGTTGGAGGAAGCTCCGAAGACGGTTTATTTGATGTAAATACAATTAAGTTTAAAAAAAATAAAGTACTAAAGTACGACCTATTAATTTAGACCCTTGATTAACTAATTAACTAAGCTTTTACTGTCATTGTTGAATGGAAACTATTTTCGATGGGAATGAAAAATGCGACACCCTCTGTAATAGCATTTTCCGCCCATTGGACAAACACTTTTATCGACTCTCTGAGGAAGAGCAAGCGGAAATGTAAATTAATGGAAATTTTTTGCGTGATCTTGAATCCTGAATAAATATTATGCAAATGCGTATCACTCATTCGTGCTGAAGTGTTTGAATTTATTCTTAAATGCATAATAAACAATTTTTGGCACTGCATGCGAACATGCCACAATATTTCAGTCTGATACAGAGATATGCCAAGCTGAACGCGTTAACCGTTAACGCCTCGCGCCACAGCAGAATTATCTCGACTGCGGTACTATGGTGAATTGGGTGCCCATCAGACCGTATTTATGGCACTACTACATGCGGAATTTCAATTGCAGTAATGCTGAAATAAGTTGTCATGAACTCTTGAATGGGACGATGATAATCAATCTAAATACGTTGGGATTGTTAGCTGCCGTTTGACGCGCAGGTATGTAAATTCAGAATGGTTTGATTCGGTAATGAAGCAAAGTTATAACCAAAGACCGTCTTATAAATTGTACCGAAATATAACATTCTGCCATATATGTTTCTTGTATCGTTTAGTCAATGTTTATACGGCTGATCCAAACAAGTGCACCATTGCTAACTCTGTTACTGTTAAATATATAAAATAGTTTAAATTAGTGATAATGCCCCCTACCATAATGTCCAAGTTAATCGAGCTCTTATCAAATTCTAAGACTGTTTCACAATGTTTTAAGTCTCCCAGCGTATCATCCTGATGTAAACCCAATTGAGTAAATTTGAGCTAGAGTGTGTCGCATGGGAGTAGGCATTTTTTTTTCTTAGGGGGTTGAGAATAGAAGGTTTTTATATGCATCTTTTCAACACCACAGCTGATATTGAATGCAAGTTTCCACACCACTCATCATTTATTGCTTTCAGCGCGTTACCATTTTTTAGTGGGTGGTTTGCCAGTAGCCATATTTCCCATAAGAAACAAAAATAAATATGTACAAAACAGCTAAGTAGCCCTGAAAAACGGATCTTTAAAACGAAAAAATAAAATAAGTATATATTCTAAAATAGAACAAAAAATTCTCAAAAAAAATAAAAACAATAAAATTGATATACCTATATTCCAAATAAAGCAAAAAATTCTCAACAAAAAATAAAAACAATAAGACAATTTTTTTTAATATTGTTTTTTTTTTGCGCAATTCCTTTTTTCGTAGGGGTAGGTTAACGAAACTAAGGGCTATTTTTTCCTAGTCTTACGATGCTCGATCCTTGAGAAAATATAAAAACAAAGATAAATAATTGTTATGTGGATAGTATGGATAATAATCTGGGGCGATCTAAGGGTATGAATTGGCGCCAGTTCACAATAAACAATTTTAATTTAATATTTATCTATATGTATAGCAATTTAAAAATATATAAACAATATGAAAAGCACTTTTAGTTTTCTTATTTTGAATTTTAAACTAGAGCATGTAAACACTTTAACTCAGAGGGAGTTCAAAATAGACTTATTTATTCAAAGTGGTATTATATGATTTTAAGATCTTTGCATCTTCTTGAGCATAACTCAAGAAGATTTATTTTTGTTGATAAAGCTATAACTTTTCAAACATTGTCTTAATATGGGAAAATTTACATTGATAATGAATTTATTCTGGAAGGTATTGGTTTGCATTCAACTAGTACAACAATGTATTCAAAATGATTTCGTGATGATTCATTATCAAACAAGCTTAACCTACCCTGTAATAACCTATTATACCTTATATTACTAAAACATGGAATATCAAAATCCTTGATGAACAATGCTTCTTATATAATTAGAGAAAAGCAATATTGTTATATGTTTAACCAAATTTTATATAGAAAAGTAGTGGCTTTGTTATTACCTTTATGTAAAGTTGGTCCTTTTGTAAACACACTCGGGCACGTCACTACCGTACTGAAGACCTCTGTTGGTGAAGTGATGAAACTGCAATGGCGTCCTCGTTATGGAAACTGCACTGGTGTCTTCGCTGTTGGAACTTCCTCTAGAATCACTCTTACGGCAAATTCAGGAATGATGTCTGATAAAACTGCTGGAACGTCTTCTTCGATATATATAGTAACTTGTTGATTATGTGTATATCTTGGATATTTATATCAGGATACGACGAAAATTGCTGTAGAGCGATCTCGGATACTGCCTAGACCTTCTAATACGACTTGGATAACCCACTATTAATTAAAATCACTAATTTTCTTTACAGAATATCTTGACACACACGTGTAATTACTATCGTGAAACACGTGTAATTACTATCTTGTCCAAATTATAGATAATTATTAACTTGGATATTATAAAAACTTTTACTTGATTGTCACAGAGAGAGAGAAATGATACGTAGCTACCGCCTGGAGTGCCTTTTACTTTGTTCCTATGCTTTCTTACTTGTCGTTAAGGAAGTACCTTTCTCATAAAACAAAGATACTTCCTTTGTTACCAGTGTTTCTTTGCTTTATAGTTAACTGTCAACCAATCAAATGATGTTATTATATATGAATTTTACATTTTAACTATGGATTCTGATTTTAAAAACTTATTATCTTTTAATTATTATACACATTTCGTTTTCTCTATTGACGTCTAACGCCATTTTTTCGTCTTGGTCTCTGTACATTCGCCTTCCGTGTTTTTCTTGGAGATTAAAAACCTCGTCTCCCACTTTCGGAGATGCTTTATTACATATTTATTTATAACTAGATATAGTTTAATAGAGGTTATATGATATATTGTATTTTAAAACAATTATTCTTTTCGCAATTGCTTCTTTTCCAGTGGTGGTTTAACGAAACTAGGGTGGTCTTTCCTAGTCCTACGATGCTCTTGGGATGTCATTATCATAAAAATTTACTCAACCCCGCTGCGAAAAACGTGATTTGGTAACATGTAATTGAGCCGAAAATTTTCCGAGAGGGTGCTCTAACAAAACTAGGGAGGGGGTGGGGAAATGCTTTTGGGGTCGGCTAACGATCCGGAAAGTCAACAACTTGTTAAAACTCACCCCTTTAATTTTAGAGACACTTAAATAACTTTTCTTCTGAGGGTGGTCAAACGAAGATAATTGCAAAATTAAAACCCCAAAACACCGTCATCATCGATTACTAAATGTTAATGTCATAGGATATTATTATTATTATTATTATTAATATTATTATTAATAGAAGGTATTTAAAAAGATATTGGTCATGGAATATATTTTATATACATATATTTTCATATCATATCGGAAAGAAATGACACAAAAATGAAAACAAGTTACAAATCGTCAGCGAATTAAGAAACATGTCTCTCGGTGAGAAAGGGATGCAGACTTACCAATCTCCTCTCCGAAATGTAATTGCTTGTCGTATAAATTCGATTCCACTAACTACTCCACTAATTACATCTTGCGGCAAGTCTTTTCGTTTGGGAAATTTTAATATCCACTTTCCCGTTAAATGAATTTAAATTGAAAAATATCCCAGGGTGTCGGCCAACTTGCCAAGATAGTATCACAATAATTAAATATTTACATTTGCGTCTCGCAAATTTAAAAACTCCTCCGGTCAGGAGGTAAGGTTATTTAATTTTTTTTTATCGAATTAAATATCGTGGAAGAATTTATTCCGACTTTCCGAGTTTCCCTGGAAATTCTCTCGCTCGCAAAGGCAATTAAAACAAGGATCTTTTATTTACGCCAAGTTTTAATAAGTAACGTAATATTAGGCACAAGGACGGCGCACGTTACACTTCTTATTTTCTTATATATATATATATATATATATATATATATATATATATATATATATATATATATATATATATATATATATATATATATATATATATATATATATATATATATATATATATATATATATATATATATATATATATATATATATATATATATATATATATATATATATATATATATATATATATATATATATATATATATATATATATATATATATATATATATATATATATATATATATATATATATATATATATATATATATATATATATATATATATATATATATATATATATATATATATATATATATATATATATATATATATATATATATATATATATATATATTGGTTAAAAAAATTAATGTAAAAAAAGAAAAAATTATTGATTACCTACTAATAAAAAAGAAAAAATTATTGATTACCTACTAATAGTAATTTTCGGTATTGCGCCCCCGACGTTAAGCTACGCAGCAAAGGCAGCCGAGAGCATAAGGGGGCCCGATAATGGTCAGAGTAGTTTCAATATTCATGGGGAAAATAAAAAAAACATTGATTAAATTAAACAATTTAATATCCTAAAACAGCCCAAATAAGGTTTTAAAAAATATATCCTTGAAAACAAAGGTGACTGTGGTCGGCGAATCCTAAGCGGATTAGTAAAAAAACTGCTACTCGAGTTGAGGGTGGGTAATGGTCGGCAATGGATTTTATTAAAGCATTACGGGAATGACACCAGGTCGATGTCCCTATTATGTTATAAATAACTTAAAGAAGAGAAGTTTAAACACTAATTTTGAGACAATCTTAAAGAGATGGAACTTACAAATACAAAATATGAATATTAGAATCTATACCTAAAATACGAAATAACGATGATAGGCCTTAAAAACCTTGGCCGCGGTTATACAAAATTATAATTAATACATAACTTAGTAAGACTTGGTAAGACTTAGTAACTTGTAGAAAAATTATGAAGGTATGAAAGATAATGGAGTTATCGGAACAAACTAACAAATTTTGATATATACGACGATTTAGATTTGATATGGTGCACACAAAAACTAACGGAATAACGTGATGATAACTGATAACTAGTCACTAACCGAAAAAAAATGAAAGTGTTAACTGGTAACAACTGAGCACATCTGATGAACACAGCTTATATCTGATGACAGCTGATTGGGAAGAATTGCTCTGCTTACCCTTTTATGCTATCCGGTGTGACGTAGTTTCTTCAAATATTACGACGCAATAGGAAAACTGCTGTAGGTATTGTATGTAAATAAGTACCTCTTTTTGTGACGTAATATTTTAAAGAGGTTGTACTCTAAAATGCATTGTGTTCTTTCACCTTCATTGAGGATCTTCAGAGTGATGTCCGATTTGTTTTATTCACCATTTATACTAGAATTTATAATATTAATACTTCATCATTTTCAGTGACACGTGACATTAGTTTTGACGGAACATAAAAACACGAACCTACTCTACTATTTATATTTGTATAATTTGTATTTATATTTTTAAACTACATTTTCCTTTATATTTAAAATGACATTCGAGACTTTCTAGAAGTGTATAAATCGATCTATTTCTTACCTCATTTTCGAAAGTAGATCCGTTTACGGCTATGTTTGGTACCTTTTGAAAACTTGAAAACCGAAAGACAAGCAACGACCTGTCGCTTGCTTCAAAATACCGATATTATCGGTAATATAATTAGATGCTCGAGACCTGCTTTTTATTTGCTTTCCTTTGAGTAAAAAAATTATAAACGATTTTATACCTGTATTTAATTATCTTTAATTTTGATGGGAAATCTCAAATCTGCATCCAAGGCAATTTCAAAAGAGAGCGAAATGCGTAAAAAGGGACTTTCCAAAATGCGGGCTTGTAGTAAAAAAGTATTAAACAGTGAAAACATCGAAAGATGTATCCACCATCTCAGATTAATTCACGATCGTCTTTCCAATGAAACGCAAAATCAACGTGCTCACTGTCTTGAGGCACGAGCGTCAACAACAAAATCAACAACAATTATTGACACACATATCCGTCTTCCCCGATTTCAATGATTTTTTTTGTGGCTTTATGCTTCAAGAATCCTGGCACGAGCCAAATTTATCTCTGTGGTGTAAGTTTCTAACACGCTTGTTTTATCGTCACCAGTATTTTATTAAATTAAACAATTTAATGTCCTAAAACCGCCCAAATAGGATTTTAAAACATATATCCTTGATAACAAAGGTGATTGTGGTCGGCTAATCCTAAGCGGATTAGTAAAAAAACTGCTACTCGAGTTGAGGGTAATGGTCGGCAATGGATTTTATTAAAGCATTACCGGAAAGATACCAGGTCGATGTCCCTATTATGTTATGAATAACTTAAAGAAATGGCACTTACAAATATAAAATATGATTATTAGAATCTATACTTAAAATCCGAAGCCGCGGTTTTTAAGGTTGCCGGAGTGGGAGACTTTGGGACCTTTGGTATGTTAATAATAAGGATGGTATGACCTACCTATAAAAAAATTTGTAGCTTATTTCGAAATTATTTCCTTTCTCAGGGAAAAGCCTGTATATTGGTCCTGGGCTGCAGAAGTGTATAAATCGATCTATTTGTTACCTCATTTTCGGAAGTAGATTCGTTTACAGCTATTTGATGCCTTTTGAAAACTTCCAAAAGACAAGCAACGACCTGTCGGTTGCTTTAAAATACCGATAATGAATTACCCGCTATTAATTAGACGCTCGAGACCTGCTTTTTATTTGCTTTCCTTTGAGATTTGAAAAATTATAAACGATTTTATACCTGTATGAACACAGCGGATGATAAATTATTCGCTTTAAATCCCCGTGGTCTTCATTTCCAGAAATTGCAATTTAAATACAGTGACGAACGTTATTATTGGTGACCCAAGAAAAATGTGCGTCAACTGCCAACTTTTTCTACCAAAATTTGAGATCGTGCCTGACCTCTCTCAACATTTTCGGATATGACAGTATTGTCATTTTGTACCATCTTTCATTGTGTTAATTTTCGTCTTTGATTGGTTGCGCAAACTTTATTGTTGTTGATTTTGTGAGGATTTTTATACAACAGTATCTTTTATTACTTCAAATGATCACTTCGTAGCGTCTCGTAGCGTAGCGTAGACATATTAATTTCAAAATTGATAAACTTTAAAAGTGCGGAAAAGGAAATTGTCGATATGTAGTATATCGACAATTTCCTTTTGTTTCCGTTTGTTTGTTGCTTGAATTCCCCAGCCTATAGTTCAAAAAATATTGTTACTACGTAAAAATACGTTTCTGAACCTTTTTAATTCTGAGAGAGTTTAATTATCTTTAATTTTGATAATCATATTTTTTTCGTTCAGTACCGACATATTGGCGAAAAGAAATATTTTGAAGCGATATAGTTTACAGAATATGTGGCCACAGATCTCAGTATATACACTAAAATCCTGCAACCTCTGCGTTCGTTCGACTTGCAACGTTGCCATCACTAACATGTCAACAGTTAATCTAGGCATTTTTGCCCAAATGATAACACTCGAGTTGAGAAACTTTGACAGTGTCTTTCACTCGAAATAAGTTGTCAATTAAACAACATTGTTTTCCAAACCCTCCTTGTAAACATTAAATAAATAAGCATTTATAAAATAAAATATAAAATATTTAAAATATAAAATATATTTTAGAATAGATTTATTTGAAGTCGGTTTTGTTTTGTTGTGAAAAATATTTTATTTCTTGCTTTTCAGTAAATATTGCGTTGTGTATGTAACTTCAAATACGAATTTGGGTAGACCTACTAAATGAAAAGAGCGAAGAAAGGGAAAATGGGACGAAAAAGGGGGAAAAATAAAATCTACATCCAAGGCAATTTCAAATAGAGCAAAATGCGTAAAAAGAGACTTTCCAAGATGCCTGCTTATTGTAAAAAAGTATTAAACAGTGAAAACCACCGTCTCAGATTAATTCTTGAGGCACGAGCCTATCCAATTCTATCCAATGACACGGAGGGGCAACGTGCTCACCGTCTCAGCTTCATTCACGAGCGACAACAACAAAATCAACAACAACTATGACACATATCCGTCTTCCCCGATTTCAATGATCTTTTTTTTATTGTGGCTTTATGCTTCAAGAATCCTGGCACGAGCCTGATGTATCTCTGTGGTGTAAGTTTTTAACAGGCTTTCATTAGCGTCACCAGTATATTTTGTATGTATCTTATAACGGAATCTTTGAACGAGATTTTCACCCACTTCAACCGTCAGATTAAACTAAAACTTTGCACACTTATCAAGGACCGATGAGCAAACAATAATTTGACAACTTCGTCCTAATGTCCTCACCGGGATCATCAAAAAGCAGGATATTAAAAAGAAATCTCGCATTGGCGCATTCGCCACAATGTAGAATTTACTGATCGCAGTTGCAGTAGTTATTTGTTTGATTCTGCTTTGGAAACATGCAGTTTCTTATTTAGATACAAAACCAGAAACTTTTTAAAAGTTTTTTAGTTTAAAAACTAGCCCTTTTACAGCAAACCGTAGTAAAAAATAAATTATAGTTAAAAAAAATAAACACGCTTTGTTTTCTAGGAAAAACAGCAGGTATAGTAGACGTTTCCACGTGCTATACTGAATTCAGTTGACTAATGGTAACTCTAATAAAAACACATGTAACATATACGGCGTCGGATTTTCGTTGTCTTATCTAATTCCTTTCAGATATCCGTGAAAATTGTAAGGGACAAATGGACTGTCTAGACGTGCCAGGTTTACAAAATTCGCAGTTAATAAAGTCAGTGCGCGGCAGTTCAGAATGATTTAAGGGCGACAACTTCGATCCTGTGGCGCTGTTGAACCGATCGTAGCAGTTATCGATGTGATATTGTCACATAAATTCATCTAAAGTCTTTCTAATAAATATGTGTAGTTGACGGACCGCGTATAGGAAAAACCGCATGTAATTCTCGAATTTCTGAATATTCAATTAAAATATCAAATTCCACAATACTATTATTGTGCATACAATATGTTATAGGCCAAGATGTTAGCCATTTTTACATTTATTTTCGTCTACTTTAATTATGGCAATTTTATTTTTATAGTTAAAAGCGGCAAAACCGCTCTATTGTAGACCAGCAGTATATCTCTTTTTAACTTATTGGAATGACGCGCCGTCTGTTTTTAGTTAAAACAGTCGCAAACGTTCGCCCTTTCGTGCATTGGCGGGTTTGCGGGAATTTCGCGCATATTCTGTAATCTGTCACGGTAATTCGCGATAAAGTAGTGCGTTGGTTGAGATATTCGCGTATATATAGTGCGTATATATAGTATATATAAATATCGAATTGCCCACTTTATGCTATTATATTTATACTTTTGCCGATACCTGGCAAAAATTTTGAAAGACATGAATTTTACTTATGGAATAGTAGACAGAAAGGTATTCTCATAGAGAGATATGAAATATGTAGTTGCTTGGCGGATGGATTATCTTCGAAAATAGAAGAGAATCTGGCAGGATGGAAACATGAGAAATGCACGGCAAGCTGCGATTGAAGGCTGGAAAACTGGTTCCAAAATGTCGCCTGGAGAAGGTCGCCATTTAATCATAAGACATATTGGTTGCTTAGCAACCGATCATTGATGCGTGATTAGTCACGCGTAAATTTCACGGTGATATAATTAGTGACGTCAACATGAAAATAGTATAAATATGGTAGATTTTGTAGTTTAAGATTAGTTTTAAGTCGTCTCCGGATGATGCCTTCTTGGTTGGCGAAACGCGCGTCGAGCGAAGTGAAAGTGTTTTTGTGTTTGGCGAACCACTCACTAAAAAATGGTAACGCGCTGAAAAGAACACTTGAGTGAGGTGAGGTGAACATGAGTGAGGTGGAAACTTTCTTGCATTCAATATCAGCTGTGGTGTTGAAAATATGCATATAAAAACCTTCTACTTGCAACCCCCTAAGGAAAAAAAAATGTCTACGCCCATGTAGGTCAGGGTTGCCGGTCGTTGAACTACACATACTTATTAGAAATACTGTAGATATATCTTTTTGGCCCAGTCGTTTGTCAGGCAAAAATCTCATAGAGCGGAAAATAATTGGTAGTACAGGTATGATTACCCAGGCAAAAATATACCGATTTACTCCATAAATAACCACCGGGAGAGTGGTGTGAAAGGTAACAGGAAAGCCCAGCTTAGCATAAAACTCTCGTCTAAGCGTATAAAATAAAAAGTATACATATAAATTTCGAGCACATAACGTTTGTATAAAGTAGATACCCCTGCTGGGAAATGATATTACTGATTTCATTATTGGTCGGGGTCGCATGTAAAACTTTACAGCTACGTACTGGGTTTTATTGTTTCATACAAAAGTTACGGTCGTGCGCAGTGGTGGCTCGTCAGGGGGCTAATTCCCACTCAAATAAACATCGACAATACTGTTCAGTTTTGTCTGCTATTATATTTATACTTTTGCCGATACCTGGCAAAAATTTTGAAAGACATGAATGTTCTGTTCAGTTTTGTAAACTATTATACTCTGGTGCCGAAATAGTGGAGTGATTCATACATAATATCACACCACGATCACAATTGAAGAATCTGCCTATTTGCAATGGATCACAGAATTTCTTAGTATGCAAATTTGTGTACACTCTATAGAAATAGTGGGCAGAACTCATTAGTAACCGGGTCTCATTGGTGAGTTTTAGGCGATTCTAAATTAAATGAAATTTCATTGGTCAGAGGGAGACGCGGGATTTCCGTGGATATATTGACGCATGCGCTGTTTCATGCATGTTTTGGCGCGACAGTGGCATTTCATTATGTCTTATACACGGTTGATTCGCGATATAAATTAATTATAATATTGTGTTGTGTTAATATTAATTATAATTATAATATTCTGTATACGTATATTGACTAATATTGTGTTATACGGGAGTGTTTAGTGTTTTTATGTGCTGGAAGCGACGAATGCGAGTAGTAGTGGTTCTAAAACCAATAATTCCAATCGTAAACGACCGAATTTGACAGGAGGAGAACTGAAAATCACCAAAAATGTATACGAAGGAATATTGGAACGGTATTCTGGAATCACTAAAACTAAGGCAGTTGATATATGCGCTTCGTTGACAAAAGTCTGTGAATAGTGTGTTTTGTGCAATTACAGATGAGGAACCCATTGCAAAAAAGAAGAAAACGGAAACGAAGATGTCAATTCGCCGGATTATCCGTGGTTTCTTTTTTAAAAATGAGAATCCGACACTGAAGATAATTTCACTTGCTATTTCTGACGATCAATCTTTACCCAAGTTATCTCGGAAAGTTCTTTTGAGAACTATGCACGAGATGAATTTTCGTCATATAAAACGAAATCGGAAAAGTCTTCTTATTGAGAAAAACGAAATTGTTTCATGGCGAAGAAAATATTTGGAAAACATGCGAGATTTTCATATGTCAGACAGAAAAATTTATTATTTAGACGAGACTTGGGTAAACGAAGGGCATACCGTTTCAAAAGTATGGCAGGACTGCAATATTAGTAATAGAAGATAGGCATTTATGGAAGGATACTCTACAGGGCTCGAAGCACCATCTGGTAAAGGACGACGGCTGATAATTACGCATATCGGAAGTGCATCAGGATTTCTGGAAAATGGTTTAAATGTGTTTGAATCGCGGCGAACAGGAGATTACCATGAAGATATGACAAGCGAAGTCTTTGAAGAGTGGTTTTCTTCCATATTGCCTTCTATAGAACCTGGTGCAGTTGTTGTGATGGTGATACCTGAACTATAAAGTTTTTTTAAACTAAATATTACTAATTTAGTTTACTTATAATTAATGCAAGCAATACTATATTAGTGTTGAATAATTACGTAATAATTATATATTAGTGTTGAAGTTATGAATAATACTAAAAATTATTAGTTTATGATTGAACTTGATAAAGAAAACTTATAGAGTATACATATCACACATTTTTAGAACCATCTAATAACAGTATTTTTCTTAAGATAATAAAAAAAAACATCACAAGTACACTTAAAAACAATGTTAATAACTTGGATATTTTATTTCATTTTTTTTATTCTGTCCCCTCTAAAATGATACGCCTATGGTATTTTGTTCCTTTCGCCCCTCATCTGCCTGAGCCGTCCATATGCTGGTGATGAATCACTCCACACTATTTCGGAACCAGGTTATTGTAATGTAACCAACCTGCGTCGGTTAAACATAATAATCAGAGAAACACATGGCCGGGGTACGTGATCGTCAAAAGGAGAAATACCTTGTATTTAATTTAAATTAACCCTGTCCGAGATGCACTGGTTACTAACGAAAAGCGGGAGTTTTAATATGAAAAAGAAAAGACTAAGCATTTTTAATACCCCTACTGATTTATTTAAACAGGTATTCAATGTATGAACAATATAAAATAAGTACATGCCGTACTCAGCCTTGAATTCACGAGGGGAAAGAGCACGGCAGAGAAACCCTCGATCTCTATTCAAAAGAATCGCAATAATGCTGTTGGACATTTCGGTGAAAGTAAAATAAAAACTTACAAGGTTTCCCATACTTGTGTTTTAACCTACAATCATTCTCAAGATACAAAACTGAAGAGTTTGTTGTTAGTTAGCCGACGTTCGTCAGAAGGTCCCATACGGGAGGCAACCCAGCTAGTAGTTGTAAGGTTTTGGTGCAAAAACGAAGGTCCCATACGGGAGGCAACTAGCGTGTTCGCCCAGGCACGGGGGAAGAGTGTTAATAAATTCAACAAGGCACAAACATTCATCATCTCATACAATAAGTGGCAATTAGGTCACTGTTATAAGCAAAACCCACAAGTATGAAAAACCTACTCGTATTCATGAATGGAACAAAAAGGTCAACAACATTACTTAGATCGCACTGAATAAAACAAAATTAAATAATCTTAAAACTAGAATCAGCTGAACACACTAAATAAACAAGTAAAATATTCATAGTTTATGCAGAACGTATCATAATTATTTGTAGTTAAAAACAAAACATAATACGGACAATTTTAATAAAATGATGATGAAAAGGTAATTTTCGAGATAACAAATTTAATAATAAACATTACAAATTAAGTATATTTACTAACCTGGGAAATTTGACGCCAAACACTAGGCACTTACACACACCAGAGACCAACTACCTGCTTCTTCATATGCAATCCCTCGTCTCCCTATATCCCGACTTATCTAAACCACCCCGCACCACGTCTTTCCTAGTGCGTGCTTATACCCTAACCACTTGTTATTTAAAAATCGGTATCTCCTCTTTAAACAAAACAGAGGTCACGACATCGCAGTTTTCTTAACTAAATAGAGGATAGGGTCCATTTCAGTATAGTTATTTAAATTTAAATATATTTGGCGCCCAAATTATGGCGCGTGATGTCTTATGGAATGGGGGAATTTGGAACTTTGCGCCGTTAGTGGCCGGTAAAGGCGGTAAAATAAGGCAGTTGCTATCATGAAGTAAGAGTATGTACATACATGTGGCACAAAAACCTTTAATTTGTAAAGTTTAAAATAATGTACATGCATAAAAATAAAGCGGATATTACTATCCTAACAAATACATTATTTAAGCAATTAATGATTTTTTAAATATATTTATTAAATATTTATTTTTTTAACGCATATTTACTTAATTAATATTCTTCAATATACACTGATCGACAAGCTTTGGTGAAGCGGTATCTAAAGAATGTGATTCGCAGGGAAAAAATATCCAAACAATTTTTGTAGTCAATTACATGATCTACTATTATCTGACCTATTTTACGATAACACTTTAAGAGAAATATGCGAAAAACTGATATGTTTGTTATGTAGTGTATTGCAGATTGTACCAATGTCCGGGCTCTGGGGATTTTTGCAGACCTAAATGTATTGTGGCTAGGCTATTTTATCACTACTCGTTCTTCCCGACAAATAATTTTGAAAAATTAGTATTTATCACTGGTGATAAATAACTAACTGTCGAGCATTGTTATTGTCATTTATAATTCAAGAAACTGTATTGTTGCCCGCAAAACCTTTCAAATAATAAGTCATTGCGGTTTTGTTCAGACCCATCTCGAACAGATCAAATTAATAGATCCAAAAGCCCGGCTTTAACCTAATTTTCCCCCTAAAGGCGAGGCGCCAGCGACTCATCCTCGAAGTCAGCCGTCATAAAACAACACTCAGAAGATTTTGCTGTTAGTATTTATTGCTGTCGTCTCGTCAAGTTACACGATATCATTTGTGCGGAGAGTGATTAAAATTTACGCCAAAGTGGCGCAGCCTTCGGAGTCCGTGATAACGCCCAACTCCAAGAGGCACTTGGGTAAGTGATTTTGCTTTTATAATTTTAATTAGGACGCGGTGTGGGGCGGACGTGGTGGCTCGCATTCTGTCCCTTGTCAGGAAATAATTAGGCATGAGTTCATTGTTTTCGCCTTTGAATGACTCGTATAAGATATAGCTGTTAGATGTACAGTCATAGCCGGAGATTATTTAGACGCTTTATTAGGCATCCGGCTCGAAGGATCAAATTAGAGACTTGGTTTCTTAAAAACAAGTTTATTACAGAAATTAATGGACAATGCCCAGAGTTATAGGTTCACTTACGTTAAGTTAATTATATCTAATTGACAGATACCAGCCTGAAGGGCTCAAACAAAGGTTTTAATTTAAATTCAAATAACTATTATTTCATAATCATCTGATTGTTACAATACTTAGCTCACCCGTTCATTAGTTACTACCGCTTATGTTATATATAAGTATTTACCGTGCAATTACATTGAAATTGTATTTATGATAACACTCATCCGATCAATGAAAATTTAAAAAAACGTTTGCACAAAAAAAACATGAAATATTACTTTTTGAAGGATTTATTTTTAACAGAGTCAATTATTAATTGATTATTCATCATAAAGCAAAAAGTTTGAACAATTACTTCCAACATAAAATCCCGAAGATGTTCCATGTTGCTGCTGATCAGAAACGTTAGATATTTCTTGAAGAGTTGATTCCAAAATGTTATCAGATATTTTCATTTGTTTGGAAGCAGATGGACCATTCAATATTTTGTTAGAAATCTCAATTTTGTTCTTCAAACTATCTTCTATATATGCTTCTGCTACGGAGGCAGATTTCCAGCTACCATGACGTTTTATGGATGTAATGTTGCCCCCTGCATTGCTCAGAAGAGTTACAGAGCATCTCCTGAAACAGTGACCTGTGTAGCTCTTATAAATGTCTTTTACAATCCATTTTGCAATCACGCTCGGAATTTCTCCTATTTTATTTATCCCCACATGTTGGTTAATATATTTTCCTCTCGAATATTTCAAAAATAATCTGTTACTTTTTGTATGAGGCGGAAGTTACTTAACATTTTATGACGCATCGTTTCGTATTTTTCGTTTTATCGTATGTTTGAAATTAGCAAAAATTGCGCCTTTTAAACTATATTAAGTCCACGGCTTCCCTAGAGGCAAACAAAGTTAAGTCGCTTTAACCTTATTAGTCTCTGGATTAACGCTCAGTCTGATATGTTTAGTCCATCTGTGAACATACACCTCGTGGGTAGTTAAAATATTTTTGGTGGTACTGGTATTTGTTAAAATACCAGTTCGTTACTTTTAAGAAAGTATGTCTTCGACTTCTATTCCATGGTCATCTAGAATGAGGAAAATATTTTTAGGGTTTTAGGCCTTGTTTCAGATGATGTAAAAGAAATAACAATTTGGTCGGACAATTGTCCGATTCAAAATAGACACATCTTAATGGTTATGTTATATTTTCTGATTCTTCGTATTAAGCCAAATGTTAATGTTGTTAACCACAAATAATTAGCAAGGGGACATATACATTTGGAAGCTGATGCTGTTCATTCGGTGATAGAAGGCGAAAGGAAGAAAGTCCCACAATTTGAAATTATGACTCCCTGGGATTGGCAACAAATCATACGATTATACGATTATGTGGAACAAAGAACTTTTTGAGGGATCAGCTGCACCATATATCAACAAGAAAACATTAGCGATGGAAAAGATTTTTTGATATCTCAAGCAGTTATGATATCTCATGCAAGTTAGAAAAAGTAACCCTGGAATTCTATATTACAAAACGTATTTTGGTGATGATTTTTTAGAAGTCGACTTCAACAGAAAAACCAGACGAAATGGCTGCATTACCATATCTCTTTCACCTATTAGAGAAAAGCCTAAACCAATTTCAGTGAAAAAGTATAACCACTTGCAAAAACTTTTAAAGTGGGTGCCAAGAAGATTCCACGACTATTATAAGAATTTAGTGTATGGAGGAGACAAAGATGAATAGAAGGAAACATTTTTTTTATATACTACTAAGGACCAAACTCTTTTGGATTTAGTATACATGTTATGTGAACTAAAAATATGTCAAGTTCGCCTCATTGGATTTGACATCTATGTTAAATCCTACAACTTTTTTTTTGTCTATGCAAAACTATGCTCACAATATAAAAAATATAAAAGTCACAAAAGGCAGAAGTAAGATGCAACCAACTGAAACTGCCAATATGTTCCTAATTATAATCATTAAAGCTAATTAAAACATCAACCATTGCACGGATTGCCGTAAAGGTAGTTTTACAATTTAAAAAAATCTAAAATTAATTCACTAAAACCGCTCTACTGAAAAATCGAGTTTTTTGGACTTAACATAGTCTGGCTCTGGGGTACAGATATAGATCCAGCATCTTCAATGGCATCAATAGTTACATGTAATAATTCTTCACGGCGACAAGCACCGCTGATACCCAAAATTAGGACAACCTACAAATAAAAAATATTGAAATTACTACTAATCTTACAAAATTATGATTATATCTGTACCTTATAAAGTTTCGTTATCAGCATCTTCAATAAATTTAGTGATATTATAGTGAAACTTTAGATTTCTTTCCTCGGTATCCGACGCTTTGGTTCTTAATGAGCGGGGCCTATTTTGAAAACTTCCTTATATCAATATTTTCCTTAACATTCAATGTACTTTTCAACATTGAGCAGACACTCCATAACGTAGGAGGTTTTATAATTTTTGATTTTTCCTCAAAATAGCATATAAGCACATTTTCAGAAACCTTTTTTACATGTTTCTTGTCGCACCATTCACGAAATTTGTCATATGTTTTCTCATATACTAACTTGTGCCATTACTCATGTGCCATTAAAAAAACATATTATCATATAAACATAACTCATTTTATGCAAAAATAACTATTAGTCCCCACACAACTGAGTGAGTAAAAGTCAGTAAAAAACAATCTTGAAAATGATATTAAAAGAAACAAAACAGATATTGATATTATGTAACGAAAGAACAATTGTGTTCGAAATGCTTACCATTATTTTCAATGCAGGAATTCAACGTGCTTCGCTACGTGCTTAGCACTGCAGATTCGAATTCTGCTCTCGATATTCCCGCAATAGCATCTGGTATTCTTTGTCGCATACTTTCTACAGTGGTAGGGCGAGCTTGAAGCACAGTATCTTTATTTTTTCCCACAAATTAGAATCAATATAAACGGTAAGATCCCAAAACCTAGGCGGACATGGAAAGAGACTTCGTTCGATCTAACTATTAGGAAATCTTCCATCCAAAAAAATCAGGAACTCTCACAGAAAAGTGTGCAGGGCACTTATCATGTTTAAAACACATGTTTCTCCTGGTTTCTAGTGGAACCCCATCTCATAATTGTGGTACTTAATTAGTTAGTACAAAAATCCAAGTGGATATTGCCAATTAAATGTCTGTCAAAAAAATAGGGTCCGATAATTTCACCGTTAAATCTAATAATCTCAAGTTAAATTATATATGTATGTGTAAGTTAAATTAGAAAACTATTTGATTTTCTTAAAGATTGTTCAGGTAAAAGATCAAAAGTAAGTTAAAGAATATATAGGTCTAAATAGAAATAGGAATTTATAGGACTAGGAGAATTGGTATTGTTTTCTTTTGGTAACGATGGAATCGTGTTCTACTTCCATGGTGGACTTGGAGGAATTAATGATGTTCATTCTGTGGGATATGAAGTGATTTAGGCAATCCTTATCATGTAGTCAGATAACGCAGGCATCATCAACATATCTTCCCCAAAATGTGGGTTTTAATAGTGAGGAGTTAAGGGCTTGGATTTCGAAATTGCCCATAAAGAAATTGCCTATGACGGCAGATAGAGGTGATTCCACTCGTGACGGCATCTGTTTGTAATACTTACTTTGGAAGTATTACAAAAACGAAAACATGTGTTGTATAAGCAATGTTCTAAAAGTGATACGATGCTCGGAGAAATATCGTGTTTGGTTTCAGGGATATTGATATCTGAGAGTGGTACCTATATTGGAGAACGATGTCGAAACTAACAAGAATGTCGTTTAATAATTTTTATACGGTATAGGTCCCTTGTCGCTATGCATACTATTTTTACTTCGCTATGCATAATTTCTATGCTCTCAAATGCATCCAACTGTCTATTATTGGTCACATTTCTAACTAATCTTAAATTACTAATATATATTCTATGATCGTTGTCAAAAGCATGTTGTGCAACACTAGACTTATCTGTTCTTCCATATTTTAGATGAGCCATATGCTCTTTAAACCTGGTGTCCATTGATCGGCTCGTTTGTCCAACATATTTTCGATCACAGTCATTACAACTAATTCCGTAAATTCCAGACCTTTCATTTGGAACAATTTTATCCTTTGGTTTGTCTAGGAGTTCACACCTTACTCAATCCACGAGTAAACCGGGGTTCTTACGGGATGGATACATATTTTAAGGTCTCATTTTGAAATGTAGAATTCCTAATTAGTTTTTCAACTATATCTCTAGGATAACCATCACTCACAGCTATTAGGGCTCAATACGGAATTTGGTTGAAGAATATTGGACAAGTGGCTAGCCAGTTTATGGATTGGAGACCGAAAGGCGCTCACTGTAGGGCGTAGAGAAATGTAACTTTTTTTAAATATACTTTTTTAATTGTTGCTTAAAATTAAACTCCGATTCCGCTACCGCGCTACAGCCGAAAACCTACCCTCTAGGAAACAACTTAAATCTGCAGATCATGGGAAATATCTTATGCATGTATATTAATTAAACCCCCTATAGACATCGCTAATAGCTTCAAAATTAATTAACGGAGCGAACGTGTCACACACAGGATAAGCGGGGGACTTGCTACCGACCTGATGGGGTTGAGAGTTGTTTTAGACCGGAAAAAAAGCGATCGATCTCGAAGATATGCCGGGGCATACCTCGTTAAAAGTTTTCGCGTGGGAGGTGCCTAGAAATTTAACCTTAGAGCAGATATGTGGAGTTTAACACCGCTCTTGCTCTCAGCATCGTTTGTAACTAGCTGAATTACGGAAATAATCGACCGGATGTGTAAGGATCAACCGTCTATAGTCTGTTTTGGAAACGAAATGGGGTAATAAATTAGAACTGTAGAATTGTCAGAGGCGTCCATAGGCGTGCTACTATTTTTTTTTAATTTGTATAAATTATACAATATCTAGGAATTAAGGAGTATTAATATAAAAAATTAATTACATGGGTTTGATAGAGATTTATAACATTATATATAATTTAGGAAATAAAGACAAAAAAGGGGACAAGCTTCAAAAAAAATTCCCGGAAACTGGATTTTCGTATAAATCCTCTTTGTGTAGTTCTAAACAATATCCCGAATGTCACCATCGATATATGTGCCGCTGAAAAAGATACTTGGTGTCAAAGGTTACGAGAAGCGTGCTTTCGCGAAAATCTCGTCAACGGTAACTTTTATCGAAAAAAAAGTAGTTATAAAATTTGTAGCTTTTAAATTGCCTACAAAAAATATATAATTACTTTTTTTCGTAACACTAACGGTTTTCGAGAAAATTCGATGTGAAAAGTTGTATAGTACGGTGCACAACAAGGCATTTTTGCTCTGGCCCTGATTTGTAATAAAAACATTATTTTTAAATACGGTTTAAATTGAACGAGGCACTTACAGTTTTTACTTACACTTACAAGATTTTGAAGCACAAAACTATAGGTAAAACTGAAATGCGAGTAAAGTGTGAATCGGAGTTTTCCTGTATCCACTTTCTCCTGTTTCCGTCATCTCGGAAGGTACAGTTGCCGTTCAATTGAAAGTAAACGACTCTTATGAGAAATTTTGGAAATTTTCCCATTGTGAGCAGGCTTTTGTAAACAGATCACATTCAAAATTATTTTAGGTTGAAGTATCTGTCAGTTATAGGGTGGCAGCATTTTATATACAGTATTTATTAAGGAAAATCTATATGGTAAGGACGTCTCTTGTAAAAAAATCCATTAAATTAACAAACTAACTGAGAACTTAAGAAAATTACTATGAATTAATATTTGGTCCAAGCACCATTCGCGTTTATAACTTTTTGAAGCCTATTTCTCATAGACAATATTAGTGTCCTGGTGTAATCCTCGCCAATATTTTCCCAGGCATTTTCAATCGCCAACCACAGTTCTTCTACGTTCGCTGGTCGGAAATTTCTGCTATACCTGTCTTTTTCCATTTGTGCCCATACATTTTCTATCGGATTTAAATCCGGCGACTTAGAGGGCCAAGGCAGAGTATTAATATGGCTTGTATTCAGCCATTCAGTAACAACTCGTGATTTGTAAATAGAGGAATTATCCTGAAATATAAATTTAATTGAAATATGGAAAATATTTTCCTGCTGGAAAGTGAAGTTCTCGGGATATAAAATGGAAACGGAAGGTAACATAACATATTCCAAAATGCGAGCGTAGCTTTGACCAGTAAGACGCTCTCTGATTCTTCAAGTAACACCTGCTCCTTGGCAACATATCCATGCCCACACGTTGATAGAGAAGCGACCACTACGAGCTGTAGGATTTATATAGCGCTCTTCATATCGGAAATTTCTTGGGCGGTATACACGCACAGAGCCATCATAGCAGGATTGAAAAACTTTTTCGTCTGAAAAAATTGTGTTGTCCCAAAAGTCCGTGCCACAGGACAAATTGGTTGGCAAAGTTTAATTTCTGCTCCTTATGCCGTGGCAACAGAGCAACTTTATTTGCAGCCGAAAAATTCTTCAGCTCAGATGCTCTTATACGTCGTCTTGCGGTTTCCACCGATGCAGGAAAATTTGTTAAGAAACAGGCAGTCACTGCTGTATCAAAAGGATTCTGACGGAGGCGGTCAAAGACGAGTTCGTCTTCCTCCATAGTACCTACTGAATTTCTGATGGCCCCCTCTATGGACGTACTCAACAGTTCCTTCTGCATTCCATTTTTGCTTAATTTTGTAAATGCAACCTTTACTCACATGCAAAGTATCTGCAACTGCTTCCATTGACCATCCGTTCTGCAGTAACATCACAGCTCTCATTTTTTGCGGTTCAGTTAAGCGCGGCATAATAATAATAATTATTATTATAAGGAAAACTTCAAAATATAGAATAATTATTAGTAAACTGACAAATAAAATTGACAATCAAGTTTTGATTACCTGAAAGCCAGTTTCACATTAATTAAAAAAATCGTTTACTTTCAATTGAACGGCACTGCACAATATTTTTTTCTTTTTGGGCCGCTGTGAAGGTGTGGTGTGTACGTACCTCTTAATTTGTGAAAATTTAAGTGTTTTCTTACTAAAGAACGTACTGTGTTACGCTCCATATAGTGGGATTTTTAAGGAAGTCACTGAATGTGTGTGATTTTGTAAATCGACGCATACGGCTCTAGCTGGATTAGATAACTTTTAGATTAAGGTAAGCCATCTTTCTTTGTCCCTCGTGGCCATGTTGTATATTTGCCTTTTTCTGTGTTCTCGAGAACTTGCCCTAGGCCGTTCTAGAGAACTTGCGTTAGGCCCTAGTGTCGATTGAGAAGCATCTTGCCTAAGCCACACTTTCACGTCCTGAATGAGTTATATATAAGTAGCTATGTTCACTTACCTTTTTTAACTTTTTTTTTACCTTAAGGTATGAAAATTAATTAGTCGTGTCTTTTTTACTTCACTTCTTTCCTTTTTCGTTTGTGTCTTCAAGCATACACTTTTTCAGTTTTTCATCTGTACCCTGTACCCCTTGGATTAATCGTTTCTGCAGTATACGTTGCACCGTGGACTGCGCATCTACCTGAACATCGATAACTTGCGTTGCGCACAGAAACCTTGCTTGGACATCGTGACCATATATCACACATGTACCACATACATATACCTAGGGAAGCCGTAAACTGGATATATGATTAAGTCGTTGGTGCGTTGACGTGCCTTCAGCTGCTGTGAAACCTAGCGGTTACCTAAACGTAAATTGTGAGTGCTGGAGAGGTCACCTTACCAGGCTACGTACTTTCATAAACTCGCAGATAAGCGTAGATTAAGTATATTAGGAGCCACACCTTTTTTACGTAATTTCTTTTGTGTTTGTGTGAGCCTCATGTTCGATAATTCTGAGCCCTAGTCTGCAATTAATTTTCGCCTTACATAACCTTAATATATACTTGAATGCTTCCACTTTGTTAATATATTTATATGTATTTACATTTAAGTTAGGCCGCAGAGAATAAATATATCTTTATTCCCCGTATTAATAAGAAATGAATGAATCTAAATTGTAGTCCAATTTCGAAGTATAATTTTCTCACACATTCAAAAATACACATTAAATTTCTATTCTTCAAATAACATATTGTTGTCTTCCTTAGATTATTTACAGATAAGCATCAATAAGATACCTTCGTGTTTTGAACGTACCAGTACTTGTTGTACATGCTTGGATGTTTGCAAATTCCTTAGTAATTCACTTTTATAATAAATACTATCAAGCTTCGAACGGGCCTATCTACAGTATTACACAAATGCATTTCTTAAACATGTACTCCTATTAAAAATTAAATCCTTATAAAAAATAACGAACTGCAGGACTTTCTAATTAATGGCGGAGTCGCCGGTCATGTCGTGGGATCGATTCATGTAGGAATAAGGTTCTACGAGGCTGATCTTTTGCTGGTCCTTCCATAATCCTAACGAAAAGTAGATCTTCGGCTTCACAGCGTTGTATGAAATTGTCTAAGCATCTCCCTAAGCCATTTACATTGATTGAAATAAACTCTCTTTTGTTCAGTGAAGTAGGAACCTTTTTTGTTAAAATTTACGGCGGAGAATCAAAAGGTTTGAACCAGCTTACAAAGGAGACATTTTGTCACGGGAATAATAACCCAGAGACTCTACCTCCCACGCAACCTACTGCTACACTGCAAAAGGGATCTGTGTCAAACGAGCGTATGCGTGTCACTGATTCATGCCTCAGATCCTTCTGATTTTGGCTAAGTGAAATCTCCCGAGGGCAAACTTAAAGTCGTTAAAAAAATAAAACATTCCCAAGTTTATAAAAGTTCATGGGAAAAGAAGATACTTTTAAGGGTTGGCTTCAGAAGAGTAACAAGGTAATTCTTTTTGTGTATTTTTTTGCGAGAATACGCATCAACACGTATCAAATTTTGAAGAAATCAGATCTACCGTATATCTGGCAACACCCTGTAGTGTGGCTTGGAATAACATCAGCTCAGTATGGAAATCGCTGTTAGAGGTAGGGCCTTTGTTAGAAATGCCTTTCCGCTGTATCCTGTAGCCCCAGAATAAGTGTGTCATTCTCACGGAAAATTGCGTGGCCTCGGGTGTCTTTTGCATAATATCTTGTCGATAGATATAATTAAATTCGGTGGTGTGTGGAATGTGTTTTTGTTACATTTAATGATTCTACAAAGGGATCTTTTTACAATATTATATTTTGGAGGCCAATGAGGATATATAAACTACTACAATATAGAAATTCATTAATTTTTTTTCTCATTTACCTAAAACATGAAATACCAAAATTGCAAAAGGTAAGTATTAACAAATTTATTCGCAAAGTTCTTTGGATTTCATAAATTTTATTTTGTAGCATGATATTATTATTTAGAGAAAACATGTAAACATATATTTATAATATTTTTGACCTCTGTGTAAGTATATGAATTTGTATAGAAATTTTTAATCTCGCCTGTTTAGCAACGTGATTTGAGAGGTATGCATTAAACAGCAGAGAACGTCCAATATAGGGATGCGTCGCCCTGGGAATTTTATTATTAAAGAACTGCGGAATTCTTTGGGGTATAGGGTAAAATTTACGACGATTTAACAGTCGGTTTAACACTCCGGGCGTAATGACAATACCAGTTTTTTTTGTTAAATAGCGCTGCGAGTCCGTCGTTTTATTTTGCAATTATCCCGCGAAGCCTTTTTCCGAGTAGCCACAATTCCATTGCTTTTATTTCTCATGCGCAATGGCGAAATACACACCCTCAGAATCTGCAGAAAAATATTAAATTTAAGTTTCTGGCTATACCTATGATACTATAGGTTGCCTTTAGCACTATATATTTGTTAAAACATTTGCAAACCAGGAAATTAAAGGTTAGGTTTATAGGTGGATGAAAGCAGAGATTCATGACAGTAAACCTAGAGTTCCTCAAGGGCCTGTACTTAGGCCGCTACTATTTTTACATTAAACTGAAAAACGTATTATCAGATTAATTTTTATATTAAATTTCAACGAAAGCAACACGCGTAGTAATATCTATGTCAGTGGATGTATTTACTATTTCATTTAGTGCTCAAATATATCCTAAAAAATATTTTTTTGCATAATATAGTATAACCTTTGTGTAATTTTTCCTGTTTTTTCCGGTGTTTTTTTAAACTTTGGACGGATTTCTCTAAGAAACAAGAAGGTGAATAAAAAAAAGTTTAAACAAAAGTTGTAGAGTTCCGAGGGGGAAATCATTTCGTCACAATATCCACCCCCAACCCCTCACCTCTTGACAGGGAGAAGGGGTGACTTTTGTTTTTTAAATGGGACCCCCATTGTTTATGGTCGCATATTGTTTTTTGTGAGAATCTTTTTTCTGAAGTTTTTTTATTTTGACTTGTAGTTTTTTGAATTGCTAAAGTATGGAGGTTAAAGGACCACATTTTAAGAACCTCCTGTCTTGATGTTATAAAAAAAAGATAAAATTAATTGATGAGGTTTTTTTTCCATGTAACATCCCCCAACCTCTCGCCCGGGGTTAGAGGATCTTTTCTTAATTTAGCTTTTTTTCTTAGATTAACAATTTACAAAAACAAACCACAAGCCGAAATAACAATAAGTTCAGACAAAAGATATTTATTTTTTCACAAAAACATACATACAAAAACTATGTTTATATTAAAAGATTAATGCGAAAGTATAGTCATAAAAACGGGTTTCGAGAACATGACTCTCGAAGAAAAACTACAATGAGGGAATGACGCTTATTTGAAATGTAGAAAGTAGTCAACAAAAATTGAATATGATACGTGAATACAGCTTATAATTCAAAGTAATAACTATATATTATAAATTATAGAGTTTAAACGTAAATCTAAATAAATATAATAATAGCCTATCATATAATTGGCCAGATTATACAACAACAATAAAGCCAGAAGTTAGTATCTAAGGAAATTCAACTGTTTAATTTCGTAGCACATCCGTGGTTACGGATAATAATGCAGGAGAGTTCAGCTATAGCGTGCGAAGTGTGAACAGCTCGCTAAATTTCGATTTATAATATTGTATAAATTTAATAGTTATAAGTAAATTAAATTCAATAAAATAGTGCAACGTCAGTGGAATCCCAAAGGGAAACGTTTTAAAGTTAATTTTAAGTACGGTATTAAGCGATTTTGTCGAAAATACGACAGATCAAGTGTAGCGTCTCCAGGTAGCATTACTGGGATATAGACGAGTGTGGCAAGCAGACCAAGAAAAGGAGTATTAAAATACAAAAGCAGTGAGTAAAGAATCTGACGATTTCCAATTTTATGAGATCCAGACCTAAATAAATCAACAAGCATATCACCGAGTATGGCACCATTCCAGAGTACGCCAGTGTCCTGCAGATGGCAGCAGGCGTGTAATAGAAGTTGGCCGCATTTTAAAAGTCTAGCAGCGTTCCAGTAGAAGGTAGCAGCAGACTCCAGCATCAGTGTAAATAAACCATTTTTTGAAAATAGTGACTAGTGTTGTGATTCGAAAGTACAAAGGATTAATATAAAACTTTACAAGGTAATAAACATCTAAAACATATTTAATTTTAAGTAAACATTGTTCCAAAGGCTTAGTCCCATGTTATTAGTATAAATTACCTAGGTTTTGGCGTAGGATAGTTATAAGGTTTAAAATTTAATTTATTCTATCTTGCATTATAATTCGCATTAAAATTTCTACTTCCATTTGCATTATAACTTGCATATCTTTAAACTTCATGTATTGTGTAAACTTGTGTATTGCAATTGTCATAGTGACATTCATACTTCCATTTATATGAAAATCAGATTAGTCCTATACAACATCTGCTTTATTATTCTTATCTCAAAGTTTTCAGGACATAATTTAAAATCTATAATTAATAAATATTCTTAAATTTCAATCTCTTTGACAAAACAAAGTAATAAGTATCATAGATCCATTGACCATTTTAACAAAATATAAAATAAATGGAGGCTCAATTGAACCCCCTCTTATTGACCATAGAAGACTCGTGCTTACAGTGAACCTTCTCCAACTACAAATAAGTGTTCATAGAACTGGCGCCCATGCGAAGGATACAATAGGGAGGAGACAAAGAAATCTTATCAGGTGTTTCTTCGCTGTGTAATCACTGTACTTATCTCAATTATCAAATCCTAAAAGCAATACTTTAAATATTTTAAACTCTCATCAATTTTCCTTAAATCTTAATATATTTAACAATTTGTCGCCCAAAACAGTGAGGCTTGTGAAGGTTGATAAATTCATAGATCATAGTCATGTAAGATTATTTGTAATTAATGTAAAAACTCACACATATCGTATGTATATATCGTGTGTAAACTCTTGTTTTGAACTTTAATATAAAACTTCATTTATCTTATTGTGAAATCATGTATAATATGGTCCGACGGTTTTGTTCGACTTCTCTTGTCCCTGTGGCACTCAAAGTATTTAATATATTTATACCTGTGTATTATTTAGTTGTTGATTTGAAATTATCTTGACAGTTTTGATGTATTTCACGGCCCCCTTTATTATTCCTTTTCAATTTAGTAGTAAGTCTATATATTTTAATAAAATGTGAACAATAGAAACCTAATTTGGAAAATGTGTTTTCTGCACGCGATACAAGCAAGTGACTGCGATGTAGAACGTGATTAAAAGCTGATGAAACATACCAGAAGCCGTATTATTCTTCAGGGACATATTACACCCTCAGAAATATAATTATTATAATAAAAATGTGTCACTTTCATTATTCCATTCCCTGAGTGGTGGCACTACCCACGTAAATTCTCCTAAAGCATTTCGCACTTCTTTAATAATAAAATTCCAAAGTCAAAACTCCCTCATTACGCTCTCGATAATATTTATTAAAATCCTACGTCTGCAAAAACGCTAACAAAAACATATTTACATACAAATTGGCGATACGTTGACATCTGCGTCGACAATAATAAAAGCAACGGATAAAGCACAGGTCTCTGAGAGTTTAGGAAATTGGCGCCCAACGTAAGCCAGCTAATTGCAAGTACAATATTATCGTTAACATGAAACAACACTTTCAGACCATGGGTATGTGCTGGAAGTGTTACTGTCAGATCTGTCCTCACTTCCCAATCGGTGAGGAATGGACGTGACAGATGACAGATGTATTTCCAATAACATTTTAAACTTTATAAAGGGGCTTAGTACTGACTGGTTGGGAACAAAGATAAATATATTATCCGCTTGGGTTATAAATCACTTGCTAATACTTGTTTTAATTGATAATGTTTAACGGTTTCGGTGGGCTTATATGGCTGAAGCCGATTTTTGCAGTTCATACGCCATGCTAATTTTTGAGCGCCCTAGCAGGCCAATAAATCTTTTAATGCCTGTGTCTGGGATAACATAACAACTGATTTATATAATTCACTGCTTTGATGTCGCCCGAAATGGAGTACGCGATTTGCATTTTCGTTTCTAAAAAAAACAGCACATTTTTTTATTTCCACGGTATATAGCATTTACGTTTTAGTATAGTTGATTTTAACACTCTCTCTATTTTGGAAGATATACGAATATTTCCGAGCATGAAATCATTTCTTGACGGACTCAGACGGACAGACAAACTCGTGGACGGCAGATATGTATTCTACATATATTTGTTAGATTTGATACGTTCACTTTTAGTAGTTTAAAATTTGAGAATCCGAAATTTATTGTAGGTATATTTGACGGACAAATTGATTTTAAGCAGTGACTACGCCTTCCCTTTTGCATGTGTTTAGAAATTCAGGTCGACATATTACTTTCATTAGTCTATGACATTCAACGATATTGCCACAGCGCATTTTATAAATTCTTTGTCATAGATCTTTACCACTAATATCTTAGTGCATATCTGTGTCGCCTTATTGTTTTGTGAGTTTGACATTGGTAGTTCTGTGACGCTAACCTAGTTCAGCAGATCTATGGTCTTTTCGCTTCCCTTTCTGAGCCGGACGCGTGAATGGCATAGTAGTGTTTTTAATGTGTTATAGGTTTAAGTGAATTTCCTGATTAAATAACGTAGTATGTACGTTCCGATATAACGGGATAATATAAGGAATTCATTAATTATGTGTTGATATTCTGGATGAATATACACATACCACATTAGTGGGATCAAACAACTTTTAACATTGAGGTAAGCCATTTTGTTTAAAACCGCGTGTCCACGTTTTATTTTGCCTACTTTGTGTTCTCTAGAGCCTACGTTGCGTTGAACTCCCTAGAGTTAATTGAGGGCACAACGAAGCTATCTTTTCGAAGCCGTTGTCCAACTAATTAAGTACGTTTTATCAGATATAGAGTCACTTAACCTAACTTTCTTTACTTGTAACGAGACTAACTTACTGCTCTGTGTTACAGGGCTTCATTGTCTTTCGGCGAGTGTAAGCCACACCACCTTTTAGACCATCTTTTTAGACCACCTTTAATAATTCCTAAATAAGTCCATCGTGTATCACTATTTCCAAATTTACAATTTATACATTAAACCTAGTAATAAGTTTACTGTGTGTGTTATTTTTCTTTCCCCCAAGAAATACAGAAAGAATTACAGAAATTTTATTTTTATTTTTATTAAGAGCTGAACTACCTTAGGCAAACTTTTTATTGCCCACTTTAAATGGCTATTAAATATAAAGGGGTAATAGTTTATATCTGAAAGTTGATTTTGACACTCTCTCATATTGGAAGAGACGACTTTTTTAGTTTTTATATTCGCTCGACTGTCAATGACCAATATCGCTTATTCCAATTATTGCAAAAGTCTCTGAAAAGGCTCTAAAATTTGTTTTTATTTTGAAGGTAATATCATGTTCAATAAAAGTCGATATGGTTTTCGTAATGCTCGCTGAAGCACCATGGCGATCAATAAAATATCTGAAGCTATAAACACCGGTTTTGAGGAGGGAGGCTCTATATTCTGTGATCTAAGCAAGGCTCGATGGTCTTTCCTCTAATATACTTAAACATCAACTCAAATATTATAAATTCTCTGAAGAATGCCTGAACTTAATGCAGTCGTATTCGACTGACCGCAAGCAACTTATTGAAACTGGTAAGAGATCCTCGCAGATGAGGACAATTAAATATGGAGTTCCTCAGGAGTCAGTACTGGGGCCACTATTATTTCTCATCTGCATTAATGACTTAGTGCATGCTACTCGTGGGCTAATTTTATTCTATAATTGCAGATGATACAACTGTAATAAATAGAAATAAAATCTGAGTGAACTTAAGTGTGTTTGCAGGCAACACAGACAAGGGCAAATAGACTACGTTTCAACGCTAACAAAACTGAAACCATGATCCTCAGTCTATGTCAATCGGCAGTACAAAATAATTCCGCATCAGTAAATTTTCTCGGTATAGATTGACTCTTAGCTGTCATAGAATATCCACATAGATAAGCTGTGTAACAAGTTATCGACTAATATTTATGCAATTAGGAATATGTCCTCAGTAGTGTCCAGACAAGTATTTCTAACAACTTTTCATGCAATATTCCAATCAAAAATATAATATGCCATTCATGCTGTCATGCAACATGAAACCTGAAATTCTTACCGTACCCGATCCTTATATATTCTAGTTGCCATATCCTTATATATTCCAGTGCCTAATGTTTGTTAAATATAACCTACAAAATTACGTAATTCGCGAAGAAATTCATTCCTATTGCACCAGACACAAAACAAATATATGTATTGACTTCCATAAAATATATACAACTAGGACAGGTATATCATTTTTTGGACCAAAATTGTTTAACCTGCTACCATCTCCCGTGAAAATGTTGCCAAAAACCTTCAAAATTGTAAAAAAGAAATATTTAAAAACTGTTTCTATTCTTTAGATGAATTCTGCAATAATGATTTCACAGATAACTTAACAGTATTTGTCATAACTTTATGAGGGATCTGATATAGGGTGAGAATTTGATGCGATTTTGTTTAGCTAGTAGGCCCTCCTACCAGACCCTGTCGAAGGCTTTTGCCATGTCTAGCAGGAGGAGTGTCATGTTCTTCTTCTTGTTGTAATTTATTGTAACGTCTGTGACTACCTTTGTGGCCGCCATTACCGTATTATAACCTGGCCTAAAACCGAACTGATGTTTTCGGGTGACTTTAAGTTTATGGTCCGCTCTGTCTAATCTCCGCAGGATGATCCTTTCTACGAGTTTAGAGAGGGTAGGGAGATGGGTCTGTATCGGGTAGGGTGGGATTTTTCGCCTAATATTTTAATTCCCAAGCCAAGTAGGCTTGGGAGGTTTCAATAATCACAGCATTGTAAATTCGGCTATATCCAAACTGTTTATATAAGCCTTATCTGCCCCCTAATTTATGGATTGGGAAACATAATGAACCGAATGGAGTGTCAGTGCAAGCATATTTGCCAGATCTGATAATGCGGTCAAAAAAATGATATTAAGATATTGTATGTTGTTACCTAATTATATTTCTATAAGTCTATAAAAAGTACTCGCTTAATTACTGTCCACTACTTTTTTGATTTAGTTAAATTCGAAGCGCAGAGAGAGCGCAAGAAAATTAAATCATAAACAGTAAGTAGAGAGCGCGGAACAGTGTTTTATAAAGGTTTTATTGTGTCATAAAATGTTGTGCAATTCCCTAAACAGACCAGGCAGAGTACCCTTTCCAGCAGAATCCTATTAAGGCCTTTCTTTGGTCCGTAAGAGCTTGTATTAAACTTTGGGAAATCGGAAATGAATTTACCTTTGTATGGGATTGGGACAATACGAAAGGGTATTTCGTTTCATTAAATACAGCTTTGTTTTAATACGTAACGATGCGGGATTGGTCCCTCGAGTCATGAGTTAGTTAAAACGAGAAGCGGTCGTACATAACGATCTGTGTTCATCGAGAATTCATCTGTCTGTGTTCATTTCTCCTAGGATATGCAGTAGAGGTGTAAGGTTTTTGTTCTACGTGGTTTATATACTTTTTCCATCGACCCGGTGTTGACGTGTATGATTAATGGACACGTAGACAGAATCGTTCGTCAAAGACCCCTATTGATGCATTATTTTTCTACTAATAAACGATTTTAATGAAGCAATTTATATATAAAATTGAAAATCCAGGTCATTCAATAGGTGACTATCAAAAGCTTATAATTTCTGAAATATATGTTGTTAAACATCGAATAAATAGGTATCGAGACAGAAAATTCTCCTTCTAAAATTCCGTTTATTAATCGGAATTTTACTTCAAAATTCCGAGTTATAACAGGGAATTTTTTAAATTCCGATTTATGTCAGAATTTTTTAATTAGTTACTTATTACTCGGAATTCTACATCAGAATTTTGAGCTTTAAGTCGGAATTTTAAAATTCCAAGGTAAATAACGCATATACATATAACTCAAAATTTGATGTAAAATTCCGGGTTATAACTAAAAAAATTTAAATTCTTAGGTATAACTCGAAATTTGATGTAACTCAAAATTTTTATATAAAATCCTGGTTATAAATTTTAAAATTCCGCGTTCCGTATTATAACGTCGGAATTTTAAAATTCCGTGATGGCAGAATTTTATTTTCAAAATTCCGAGGTCATAATTTTAAAATTACTAGATAAATAACTCGATTTAACTTAAAAATTGTTGTAATATTCTGAGATTGCAAAATTTGGATGTAAAGTCCGAGTTATAAGTTTTAAAATTTCGAGTTATAACATATTTAAAAATTCCTGGTTATAACGTCGGAATATTTAAAATCTTGTTATGTCAGAATTTGATTTCAAAATTCCGATCAAAACCATTGGAAGACAGTTATAATAAGGATTTTTTTAAATTCCGATTTCTATCAGAATTTTTTAATTAGTTACTTATAACTCGGAATCAGAATTTTGAGCTTCAACTCGGAATTTTAAAATTTAAAGATAAATAACTCATATACATATAACTGAAAATTTTATGTAAAATTCCGGGTTATAACCCAAAATCTTTAAATTCCTAGTTCTAACTCGAAATTTTAAAATCCAAGGTGTAACTCAAAATTTTTATATAAAATCCTAGTTATAACTCAAAATTTTTATAGTCCGCGTTCCGTATAATACGGAACGTCGGAATTTTAAAATTCTGCGTCTCGGAATTTAAAAAATTCGAGTTATAAGTCAGCTTTTTATTTCCAAATTCCGAGCAAAACCGACCCGTAGGGAAGACAATGTAACGCTGAAGTGCTATAATACGAGACTTTTGAAATGACAACTAAAATATTTTTTTCTCTTTCTGAAATTCCGTGTCATAACTCGGAATTTTACGGTAGTTTTAACAGGGAATTTTAAAATTCCGTGAAGTCGGAATTTTATTTTCAAAATTCCGAGATCAGAATTTTAAAATTTCTAGATAAATAACTCGATATAACTTAAAAATTGATGTAAGATTCAGAGATTGCAAAATTTGGATGTAAAACCCGAGTTTCAAAATTCAAAGTTTTAAAATCATTTAAAAATTCCCTGTTATAACGTCGGAATTTTAAAATCTTATATTGGCGGAATTTTATATCAAAATTCCAAGCAAAATCATTGGAAGACATTGTAACGCTGACGTTCTATAATACGAAGCTCTGGAAGAGACACATAAAATGAAGTTCGTTCTTTTTCTAGAATTCCGTGTTATGACTCGGAATTTTACGTCAAAATTCCGAGTTATGTAGGAATTTTATTTCAAAATTCCGGTTTGATCGGAATTTTTAAATTCTGATAACTCGGAATTTTTGGGAAATCTCGCAATTTAAAAATTCCAAGGTCTCGAAATTTTAAAATTCTCCGCGATAACTCAGAATTTTTAAATCAAATTCAAAAAACAAATTATTCAGGGAAGATGGTGTTGTGGTGGTGATTTATAGATATCACCAGGTAGCGGGTAAGCCACCCATGAATGGAGATACAGTCTGGCTACTTGGTATTAATTTATTTAACTCAGTACATTATCACATAGGCACAGCAAGACGTACAACGTTCAACACTTAAGTGCTTACTTGCTTCAACGCATCAATACATCAACTCTTCTTGTGACCTAATGACACTACTTTATATGATGTTCGACCGGGTCAGTACAATGTGTACGTGACCCAGTTTCATTTCATTGTTATAATAATAGTTGTTTATTAAGTTGACCTGGGCCTTAAATATCCTAATCGGAATATTATTGTTTTATATACCTGACATTGTTTATCTGCTTATGTCGGAATGATAAACAGACTGAGAATTAGTTAATTTGGGTAATATGGCACAGTTTAATAAAATTGTAGTAGACACCTGCTGTAGTAGCTGCTGCAATCCACAGGGTGCTTAAAATGTCGGGGGGAAAACTTATCACTCTTATACCCTGTATATACTCAAAACGTAAACTTGAATGAAAATACCTACAAAGACGTGGATACCGAGGAATAAACCTAAAATGCAAGAAAGAGATCCTCAAAATTTGCTTCACGAAAAAATCAACCTTAATATTGTGTTAAAATATCTCAATACTTATTTATAATCGCTCTTCAAAATACACTACTTCCTTTAATAACCTTCATCCTCAATCTCATAGCACCTTTGATTTGCTGCCTTACGCCGACAATTCACCGCGGTATATTGACCTAGTATAATAATCTGAGACCCCGTTCGGTGGTCTTTGTTCAAAAAGCGATTCAACCCAGGCCACAGAATATGTGTCATTGTCATGCAAAACTGATAAGGCTTCAAGGGATTCGCCTACATCGTAGTCGATGTAATTAATTTCCGCGGTTTGTTGAGCAGGGACGGCAATCAGAATGTCCCGAAGGTGCTTGGAATCTATATATAGAGGGCGTTCCTGGGGAGTGTCAGCTATTAGCTGTAAATATGTCGCCCAAATTTAAACACATTTTTTTACTCCCATACTTTAATCCAATAGAAACGTGACATGCAAAAATATTTTATCAATGTCAACTATTGCCTTGAACATCTGACAGATCTAAAATATATTCTTATATATTACTACATACTCATACTTACTGTTTACTTAGTAAATTTTGTGCTTTTTGCAATTAAAATAGGTGAACATTAATGTGTGACAGTGAAAGTGAAATTGAAAATTTAGCCCTGCCAGGAAAATTACGAAAAAATCGTTCGAAAAATTTTACTCGCAGGATTAGAGGAACAAATATAAAATTAGCAGTTTTTCAGAAAACGTCTTACTTGCATATTTTGATGAGTTACCTAAGAAATTTAAATCTATTTGTGGACAAATTATTCCATTTTGAAATCTACGATGCCTAGTATACTGGCGGTCATTTGAAAGTGCACGATTTTTTTTGATATTGTAATGTGATCTTTTTGTATTTCATTATGACACTTATTTGAAACTTACAATACAAACCACTTTATTAGTTTTCAAGTTTTAAAATGCCGCGGTTAACTGAACCTGAAAAAATGCGAGCTGTTACATTGCTTGAAAATGATTGGTTATTACATGCAGTTGCAGATGAGCTAAATGTGAGTAAGAGTTGTATAATGTATATTCAAACTCAAACAAAAATGGAATGCAGTAGGAAACGTTATGTCATATTTTCCGCCGAAAAGGTCTTTCAGTCGTGTCATGATGGTTCCATCCGCGTCTACCGACCTCAGAATTCGAGGTATGAAGAGAGGTATATTAAACCTACCGACCGGAGTGGACGTTTTTCCATCAATGTTTGGGCATGGATAAGTTCCCTAGGTCCAGGTGTTTGCTGGAGGATAGGAGAGCGCCTTACCGGACAGAGTTACATACGCATATTGGACAATATTATGCTGCCGTCCGTCACTATGTTGTATCCTCAGAATTTTCCAGCAAGATAATTGCTCAATTCATACATCAAGAATTGTAACTAACTGGATTTAATGAACACAACATAAACGTGCTACCTTGGCCCTCAAAGTCGCCCGACCTAAACCCAATTGAAAATGCATGGTCGATGATTGTCAAGAATATTTATAATAGACCTGATAATAAACATTTCCGGCGAGCAAATGCCGAACAATTGTGGGGAGCGAAGGTGTAATAGACTCAAATGG
The DNA here is from genome assembly GCA_964058915.1 of Tetropium fuscum. Lineage (NCBI taxonomy): Eukaryota > Metazoa > Arthropoda > Insecta > Coleoptera > Cerambycidae > Tetropium > Tetropium fuscum. The sequence continues at coordinate 704,540 of CAXKVY010000072.1, read as the reverse complement.
CGCCTGGACGAAATATTAATTTTATACAGACCTACTCGCGTTGGAGTTTTGTAGTTTTAAGTTACTTAATTTTTATAATTTAGTTTATTTTGAACATTTTTGGGACGTTCTTTGTTAATTTGGAATTTTTTTGATAAAATAATAATACACTTTTTAATTTTGATAACTAATAATTAGACAATTGTGAATGTCATAATGACACATCATATGAACCTCAAATTTCAAAGTCAGTTTTACAAAGATCAAATATAACGAAATCTGATATAAGAGTCGTGCACTTTCAAATGGCCGCCAGAGTACCAAACCAGCAAAGTAATTATATAATTTCATTGCTATTGCCACTGTTTTATTTTATTCATTTAAATTAAAGAAGATTATGCTATCGATAAGAATATTTGTATAAAACTATTTGATAGTTTACATTAACCATATTTTTTCTGTGCGGTGAAATTGCTTTAATCAACAATTCTCCCTGAAGGGAGATTTATGGGGAAAGCTTAATAAATTGGCATTCTCCAGGTATTAAGAATCGTTTCAGTGGGCAAAAGGCAATTTGATTCGGTGAGCTTATTGGATTTTGGTGCCATATTATAATGGACTAATTTTGGACTCCCGAGTTTTATTAAAAACCTCCCTGTGTAAGCCCGCTGGCTCGAATAAAGGGCTGACTATTTTGATTTATAACCGTCTCCGGTCGGTTGCAAATGAAAATGACAAAAGTGATAGATGTTGGAACTGTATTCAGCGGGTTAGATTGCACGTTTATTTATTACAGGAATATATTTGGCAATTTCTCTAGCAAATGCCACTCTAGGATCTGCGAAAAAATGGGAATGTCACATCACGTGTGAAAATTAGGGGACTAGCTGATACAAATCATTTGTGTGTTTGCCGTATTTTGACTACAGGATCTTCGCCTGTGCTGACGGGATGACTGAATCGCACATGAACTTGGTATATTCACGTTCGCCTACTGGTGTAAATGTTTCTAATTTTCGTGGCCCCCAACAGTGGCCCCCAAATCAACCTGGAACTGCAGAATATTTTCATGTTCTTATATGTTTTCTTTATTAAATAATTCTAAGATTAATTGACTTACCTTAAGGAAAATTAATCTAGATTTTCTGAGCTTGTCCGAAGATATAATTACCTTGTAGTTTCCGTGAAATCTACTCGTCAGCACGAACTTTTAGAGTTCCTAAAAGTTTCCTTTTTTCTTTTAGAGTTCCTAAAAGAAATGTATTACTCAATCGTTTTCTCTGGTAATCCTGTCCGTCATTCCGTAGAAGTGGTCGTGAAATCGCCTAACCAATGGAAATCCGAGATCTTTGGGTGGGTTTGGTAATTATACCTCCGGACAAGCTCGGAAAATTTAGATTAATTTTTCTTAAGGTAAGTCAATTAATCTTACAATTTTCCTTCGCTTGTCCTTAATATAATTACGTTGTAGATGCTCAGAGCATAATTAGGCGAGTTTTTTAAGAGGCTTATTTTTATTATGTATTGGATGTAGGTGTCTATCCCGCTATATTTTTTATTTGATCAATATTTACACCTGCTCTTATAGCCGCTGAAGTCAATGCGTTACGTAGGGTATGCGCTGAAAAAATGGCTGTATCTATACCGCCTAAACATCTGAACTCTACTGGCGGTTATATTACGACGACGAGAGTTTCTTGTTTGTACTTTTAATTTTGCAGACATAATGACTCTAGCGGACACTATTTTACCAAGTAATTTGTGATTTATAAACATGTCTGGGTTCCACGTAAAGTCATATTTTGTATTAGGTGGGTACGTAGATTGTATTCTATTAATGGTATATACTTGAGAAATCTCTTTATTATTATTTTGTCATTTTTATTTAATTTAGCAAATTATATTTAGAGCGGATCTATATGAATATAATATTGTATATGAATTACTCTTGTCTAGTTCTTCAACTAAAATTTTTAAATATATATATACATAGATATACACATATATACATAAACGCGTATACAAATTTAAGTTTAAGTATTCAAATGTGATTAATCACATACGACAAAAAACCATCCATGATTTAAACGACTTATGTGATACAAGGTTTCTGAACAGCTGTTGGCTTGTCACAACGTTACAAACGCTTGTGGTGCCCTCTTTGTATAGCGGCATGATATAGGAGCCCAAATTGTCAATCACATGTCAGCAAATTTTCAATCATCAATAGTGTTGACTCATATTTTATAATAAAATTCATTTAGGTATGTAGATCTGTTTCCAGTGTAAATAATTATATTCAATGGTAATCGTTTAAAAAATGCTAAATAATAAAAAAAATGAGACCAGGTCCTCTGACACAATATTTCTTAATATCAGCAAATTTAGAATTGTTTAATACCCTGCTGTAAAATATGTTAATCCTTTTATGAACTTTCACAAAACTTGTTGCTTTCGATTTCACTTATACGCGAACTACACACTGCTGCTGGGCTCTGGTGGTGGTGTCATCTAGCAAATTTGAATTCTGAATACTTTCATACAGGTAATTTCTATTTCTGTGTCGTGTAACTTCACTTTCTGTGTTGCTTCCTAGCTAAACTTATGCTACACTTATGCTTTTGCATTAATCCTTTAATTTAGGCACAGTTTATTAGTGATTAGATATGTGATATATATTAGTATGACTTGTCTATTTTAATTTCAGTTGAAATAGATTTCTGTGGCGATTCATTATTTAGTTATAACTATATTATGTTTTGACCAATTATGCGAGTAGCCGGTTGGCGTTCAGCTATACTCTGTTCGTTGGTTATAGATAAGTGTTTGTTTGCGCCTCTGTTCGTTAGTTATAGGCTACTGAATTTAATGTAGCTATTTCCACATAACCTCATTTTTTTACATGTAAGTATGTAAACTATTTAGTCCTGTCTCTCAGGGCTTCTTCTTTCTTTCGTGACTTCGGGTCGCCACTTCTTTCTTACTTCAAGTCTTCAGTTCACATTTCTTTTACTTGGAAACTTCGTTGAACAGTATTCATTGCACGCTGGAGTGTCTTATCTGCCAGAACATCCATACCTTCTCGTTTTGTTTCGAACGTTGGACTTGCGTCCGCTGGTGTGCATCCTATCGGATACTTACCCTTAGGATTTGGATGTTAGAGAGACCCCATTGCCAGGATACTTACATTTAATATAGAGATAAGCATAGTTTTAGTATATTAGGCACCACACGGAACTTCTCCACGGAGAATGTCGAATAATTTTCATTTAACGGGAATGAAACTATGAGGAATGGATGTTTAAAAGCAGTTGACCCTAGAAATATTGTCATGGGTACTGATATCCCAAGTGGAAGATTCTTAAATGATGCATTCTTCACAATTATACTTTTACTATAAATATTAATAATGAACATAAAAAAATCATTATTAAAATTGAATTCATAGAACTATAATGTGTTTATACGCTTATGAGTGAAGTTCTTATAGTCCCAGCCTTAAAAATGCCACTTAATATTATTGAGTAACGTTACATAAGTTGTCGCTTATATGCTCTTTGAGAACAAAATTGTATTGTTCCTGTTTCACGTAGTTCTGGCTGAAAACCGGGCCTCTTATTCTTCTCGTTAAAATTGAATGGAATTTCCTGGTTTCCTGTCGAATCCTATTTTCCTTGACTCAATGTGCACGCATTTTGTTTCCATATATCAGCCTAAAGAACAAAAAAGCAAATTATCTTCTGCTGAATGCAGTCGATGGGGAGATTTATTGACGGAATTTTATTTTGTAAAAGCATTTCTCAGCTGTCATGATATCAAACAGCCAACTATTATTCTTACAATATAAACGTTTGTTGACACATGCAGAGTACAATAGGGGTACGTTTTGAACGTTAATTCAAAATTAACTATGAGAAGTGACGAAAATGCGAAAAATAATGCCGGGTTACTTAATTATTTCCATGCAAAAATTACATTTCCGTATGTTAATGTTAATATGTCAATTAGATTTAAAAAAATAGGATTGCCATTTAAAAGAATTAAGTTTTTCAGGTTTTTTGTGGCAGTTTTATTTTAAAAGAATTATTGTCTAACATATTTCGGAAAAAAAATTGTCATTGTTGACATGTATGAGTTTTAGAAATATAGAGCAGTGAGGTTAACATATGACCTTGCAAAAATTACAGACATGGGGATGCAAAGGCTTCTCGAGAATCTGTTGTGGATTTTTTTCTCACCAAAAACAGCAATTTTGCTTGTTAACATATCCACTTAAACAAAAATGAGCTTCATCGGAAAAGATAATTTTTTTCGCAAATTTAGGATCCCGTTCATGTTGTTCTAAACTCCAAGCAGCAAATTCTCGGCGCCGAGATGGTCCAGGAGCTTAAATTCTTGGGTCAAAATAATCTTATGCGGGTGTAAATTCAAGTCTTTTTGCAAAATCCGCCAAGTTTCTGTGTTTTTAAGTCCTAATCTTTGAACACGACAAGAATGTCGGAAATGTGGAAATAGCTGTCATAAGATTCCTAAAATAACTAAGTAGTAGTCCATTTCATATCTTATAATAAGTACACGTACACGAGCATTTGAAGAAGAAGAAGAAGAGCATTACCATAGACTACTTCTCTGTCGACTGTGGTATGACTGATAAACATAACCTATGTTTTGTTGGCGGAATGGTGGTAGCAACAATATTTTTAAATATCTCTAAATAACTCTAGCTATATAACTTTAGCTATAGCAAACTACATATGGGTCGAAAGGTAATCAAAAAAGGAAGCGAATTGGATTATAAGATACAGTATGTCCCATTTAAAATAAGACACTTATTGAAGGTCGAAGTAGTCAAAGTTTGACATCAGTTATTGGACCCCCTGTGTATTTTGGAGCGTTTGTAGTTTATACATACATAAGCTCCATGTCTTTTTAGTATGTGGAACAAAAATTGGTTCTTGAAAGTTTCCATAGCGAAATTTATTAATTTCTAATGTACGGGTTGTTTTCGCATAAGATTTTATTAAAATCGAAATGTCTCAAAAACTATTGGTTTTAGGGATAGGGAATATTATTGAAAGTTACCTTAAAACAACTAAACCTTGAAAAAACACTCGAGTAGAATTCGAATCTGGTATAAAAAATATAGTATGCCTTTTAAAATAAGGAAGTTGTTGTCGACTTCCGGTATAACCGGAAGTGGCACATACATGGCAATATTTTCATTGAATAGAGGACCCCTGAAAACCCCTGTGTGCAAATTTTCAGTTCCAAAATATATGTGGTTTCCCAGAAACGTCTAATCTCTTCTAAACATTCTAATCTCTTTTCTCTTCTCTTCTAAACAGTCTAATCTCTTTTAAACATTCCCTTAAAAATCGGATTTCATTCAATTAATTTTTAAAGGAATCTAAAAATTTTTGGACTGTCCTATTGGTATTATTTGAAACGAATTTATATGAATATGTTGATATTTAAAGTATAAAGTTTAAAGTCGGAAAGTATAAAGTAGAAAGTGACTGATGAACAAAGGGGGAGAGTAGGAGACAAAAACTTTATTTAATTGTTATAATATTTATAAATATCATAACAATTAATCATTCAAGCAAGTCCATTCTCTATCCAACGAGAGAATGGACTTGCTTTGCGCATCGGCGACTAAAGAGGCGGGGCTCTGTAACGAGCTACCCAGGACCGTCATTCGATGAAATAAATTCGAAAGTAGGTGAAATAAATTTTATTTTGAAAACATGAAAATATTTTATTTATGCCATTCTGCTGCTGCCATTCTTATAATAGATTTAAAACTTATTTCACAACCGTAAAAAACACAACTAAAATAACCGTACTTGCGAGACCCCAAATACAAACTGTGAATAGGTAGGCAGTAGTAGGTACTTTATATAATTAGGTACCAGGTAGGTAACGGACCCAGGCGCCGACCCTGGCTACCTGCTGAACCAATTAAGACGTTGAGGGCGTTGAACTAATGTTCTAAGGGGCGGAGATCTGACCAAAACAGACGAATTTTCGCTCGAGTGCAAGTCCATTCTCTCGTTGGATACAATATAGTTGCTTCACCTAAATACATCGATTTTCTCTAATGTTTTGAAACTCTTCTGACTTTTCTAGTTTCTTTTGTTCGTTCATTCGCTTCTCTTGAAATTCTCTGAATTTATACTCGAGACAACTTTAATTATTTTAATTCGGAGAATTAAAATAATTAAAGATTACAAACTGTATTGAATCAGATTTAACAGTTGAAAAAACAAAAATAATTTATTATGATTGAAATTAATTATAACTATTTATTATTAATTTAATAATAATTAACCGCTAATCGAAGATTTCATTAGGTAATTGTTTAACAAAGAATGAAGAACAAAAACATCCTACTTTTAATAAAAAAAATATTTATAAAAACTATTGAACATTTGTTTAAATTTAAAAAGTTCATTAAAAAACCATTTTATTTCAGAAAAAATAATTGTTATTTTATTGCAAGAGATTTCTTAATTTTTTCCAATGGAAAGAAAAAAATGCTGTAATATGTTGGCTTAATATTTTAGAAATTATTATTAAAAAAAATGTCTACCTGCTATTAAAAGATCGCAATAGGATCTCTTGAGTCTATAAAAGGTATAATAATGACCATATTTAATTTTGACCTGACCTGTTCTGAATTTTATGACTACATTATGTCACCGGAAAATTTTTCCGTCCTGAACGAAGTTCAGAAATCAAATAAATACCATGTGAACTAGTTATTTTTATACAACAAATGATGCCAACTGCTGTGTTTTTTGTGATGCCAAAGAATATATATTGTTTTTTTTACCAGAGAAGAGAGATTTATGTTTCATGACATTGTTAAGTAGGTATACCATTTACCTTAAAAGCTTTTATAGATTTATGCATTTTTTTACTTTAATATGTATTTTGTAATAAAATAAACGAATTCTTAACTGTCTTTCATTTAATTTACCCTTTAAAGTACTTAATAAATGTATGACGTATTTTTCGACAAAGTCCGGATTTTAGAACTCACTTGTCCTGAAGTCCAAAAACCCTTTATGGAAACCCTAATTTTGTATAACTCGCATTTGCGCAAATCTGCTCGTTACACAAAATAATACTTTTAAAAGCGCCCTTTGCAAATATCCATGTCTCATCAAAAATATATAAAAATATTGAAGAAGACTTTAATATTTTAAATTTTTGCAATATTTCCTCAAAATTCATAGCGACTCCGGCGTTTATTTTCAATGTTATACTTAAATCCAATAATTTCTAAGAGTTGACCTAAACTAGAACCTGATATATGAAATTTCTTTATTTTATTGCCTTGGCCGCATGTTGTTCAGTCATAACGCTCCCTAAAAGCATTTTGTGTCACCGTGAGGTTTTATCTCTAACGCGATGATGCCTCAGTTTTACTTTGCTATGACTTACGCTATTCCACCCTCAGGAACGTGTCTTAATTTTCTCACCGAGCCGGGGTAGTTTGTTTAGAAGGTGTATATTATTTCATGACATCTAATACCAAACAACAAGCATATTTAATTTACGAGATAATATATACGATCGCTATCGAAAACGTTTCCTTCTAGCAGGAAAGAAAACTGTTTTGGCGCCAGTCCAAGTTGTCAAAATATGCTTTTACCCATAGTGTAACATATTGTATAGGCAATCATAAATCATGTCAGTTGTGACCTGATTTCAATTATTTCATCAAACACCAATCAATTTTCCTCCACCGATCCGAAAACGTAATCACAATGACGCCGAATAAGTGACGCCTTCGGTATTAAATGATAGCCAAGCATTATTCGGATATATAGAGGGTTTTTAAAGAAAGGTGCTATTTCTTTAAAAAGGGCGAGGAAGAAATATAGGGTTTGTAAATCATTTTTCTTAAAAACTGTTTGTATTAGTCACGGGCCACTGGATCGAGCCCTTAAGGGTGGAAATGAACATGGTTCCTTTAAATCACCTGACAGGTGTGGACGAAGAGAACCAGCCAATGAAACACCAGCTCTTGATATTCAAGAAGTGAAAAATCATATAGGGTTTCCCAGTAATGACTCGCACTACTGCAGGAAAACAAATCAGCGTCAATATTTGGATCCTACCTTATCTATCACAAAAATTTATAATCTATACGTTCAGGAATTTGCACACAATAACAATTAAAGTTTCTGAACCTGTCTATCGAAAAGTGTAGTACCCAGGTAGAGAACAAAAAATTAAAATCGGTTTAATATAATATAAAGAGGTTAAGTAAAGCCTTAAGGCAAGTTTTGTTCAAGTAGTTGTAGTATTTTTTCTGATAGATCCTGTAGTTATTCAGTAGCATTTACCCAGGTTCCAGCACCCATAAAGGATCCTCAAATTATTGGAAAATACAGAACTACGTACCAAAGGTACCTTTTCACTTTAATAAAGCTAACTTATTAAAAATATAACGAATTCGTAAAATATAAAGTATAACAAACTTTCAACAAATGATAATAAGTACTTACCATATATAATTTTATGTAAATTCCACACATCCGTTGAACGCATCTCGTAAACGAATTGGAATGTGATTTTGAAAATTTGGTGACTTACGATTTGACAAATGTTCTATTTTTCTAAAATATTTTCGTATTCCTAGCATTTCCGGTTATACCACCCCATATATTATTTTTTGCACTCATATCATTGAATTTTGTGGACACTTTGTTGTCAAAAAAAAAGGCTTCACTTTGCAAGAATTCCCGTCAGCAATTTTATCGCTCTAACCTCAAGGATGGGTCACTGGAAGTCTAAATTTTTCGAGCTAGCGTTTAACTCTGAGTATGGGCAAAGAGCGTACGTAGCAAAAATACAAGTTAACGGCGAATATTGCGATTGTGCGTGATTTAAATTTTTGAGCTGGTTCATTCGTGAATATGGATTAGACAGAGATAGGAAAATCTGTCGACAGACAGACAGGTGAAGACAGACAGACAGGCTAAGTGTTTAGATAGCCAAGGTAGTTTTAAAACATTGCGAGAAGATTTTTAACCGTTAATTTTGGTTTTTCTGGAAAACCCGCCCCTATTAACTAAGTTTCAAGGCTATTCATCTAGGCATCTCTACTCAAAAATCTCAGCATCTCTACTCGATCTATCTATCTCAGCATCTCTACTCAAATGCATATAAGCCGTGGTCGGATTTGCGCGTCCCTTTTACAGCTATTACCGCGTTACCAACCAAATATAAGGGCCTAGTAGATATTTTGGGGAAGTATAAATTAGGAGTAGTAAATTTGGTCCCTACAGTCCGTTGATAATATCGGACGATAATCATATATTATCTGGTGGCAGTGCTACCTATCTATTAAAAACAAAAACTCACCCTTTCGGCAAGGCAACGTCATCGAAGTCTTAGCAGGACGCCACTTCAGGGCGTCCACCATTGAACCCTAAGGGTGTCGCGTTACCATATATCGGTGCAACATGTCACACTGTTCATGAAACTATGGACGTATTGCAAGAAAAGTTTGACAAAAGAATACTTCCAATGAACCCAACTGTTCACTGGCCTCCGAGAAGTTGTGATTGATCTCCTTTAGATTAGGTGCAAGATGCAAACAGACCACAAACCCTTGATGCATTAAGATTGGACAAAGTTTGGTTGTAGCTGAAATAATTTTTATTTTATTTCATTGTAAAATAATATCATTCTTATAGGAAACCCTTTAGTCGCCTGTGAGCGAAAAAAATCATTATCCGGCACGAATGTATTGTATTGCTGGGATTGTGTCTGTTTCATTTTGCGTATTTGGATTTGACGAAAATTGGATTTGGCCATTACACGTCATGTGTGGTATGATATTCGATATTTCGCGATCCGATTCACAGCACCCAGCGTTTCTAAAAATAAACACAGCTATGCATTCTGCGGCTGCATCGTCTATATACATGCATGTAACGAACACACGACATCAAAGTCTAGTTAGATTATGCTTGAATTCATGAATTTTAAATCTGAAAGTTCATCTCCGCGTCGTAAAGTGTAATATTCTGATACACTTTCTAGTATGTACATAGATCCTAGTTTGAGGAAATATTATTTTTTAGTAGATGTTACCCTAAAACTTCGTATTTCATTTTCTAGATAATAGAAGAAATAGAATAGAATAGAAAGAATAGAAAAGAAATAGAAGATAATATTGAAATTTACATTTCACTATTTCGCGACGTATAATGCCGACTGCTATGACGATACAACAGACCGTGGTCCTGATAAATAGGGCTCAGATCCCTTGTCATCTACCCCGGTTTCATAATGATTTATTCTACGCACAATAAAATGACAACGCAACGTGACTAGCGTTTCTGCGGTTCTGTATTTATCTCGCATGGAAAATATGTCGAGAGTTCAGAGTTCATTGTAGTTTAAATGTTTTCATACGACTTGTATCAACTATCTGGTGGCTCTTAAATCTACTTCGAGTGGCCCGTGGTGTTTGCCCAATGCGTTAAAGCATGTAGGGCGGAAAATATTATAATATATATATATATATATATATATATATATATATATATATATATATATATATATATATATATATATATATATATATATATATATATATATATATATAATTTGTTTATCTTAACAAATAAAGATTCTACAGATCTTATACTAGGTTCTGCTTCGACAATGTAAACTGTGTACATTCACCATTACTGTATATCTTATAATATTGGCTTTCTATTCCGAGGAAGCTAATATTTATCATTAATTTCTCGTTGTTTCAAATACCATTTTAAAAATCAAATATTTGTACAATGGTATATATTAAATAATTTAAATGAGTTCTGAGATGAATTTCGTGCTCTGTTTATTCTTTTTTCGTGTATTCGTTTCTTTGGGGAAGGGTTTTTTAAGGCATTGTTTTATAAGTGATGCCTCGTCTTGGGTTTAAGTGTATTTTTATCATATGTTCGATCTTATTAGATTTTGATAGTAAATTAGACTTTTTAGGAGAAATAATTTATAAGAAATGGGTTTTGGGGTACGAATTCTCAAAAGTATTGGGAATATAAATTTGGAAAGTTCCTATCTCTTGCGAAGGTGGAACATCCTATTTTCCCACGAAAAGCCACCCCTAGCGGCGATTATACTACGGGTTTTCGCATAATTTTATAATTATTTTTTTTTTTTAATTTTAATTGAATTCAATCAACCAGAACATTAAGGCAAAAATTCTATGCGTAATTCTAAGAACTTTTTCTGTCCTGTGATTTTTCTTGGAAATTTACCATTCGCGAGGTAAAAATTCACAACTATTTGAATAAAATAATAATATAGACCAGGGTCGATAATTTTTGAAACCAAAAAAAATAGTAGAATGGAACCCATTGGAAAAGGAAGAGAATATAACAAAAATGAAAGGAAAAATAAATTACGGGCGATCTGAAGTCGGGAAGTGGCGGGGGTGAGTTTTTAAGGGTAAGAAACGGTTTATCTCGATTTCCGGCAAAACTACAAGTCCTATGGAAAAAAGTTAAATGGCAAAATTGTAAGTAATAAAAATATCTACAACTTTTGTATTTACACTTTGTTCACATAACCTCAAAATTTATGTGAAAAATTCAAATAACCAAGTTTTTGGTTTTTCATTTTTATCTTTTACAGAAAAATATTTTTTTTAAAGAAATTTGGTGAAAACTTACCTCTTCATGTCCCAAACACACTGTAATTTTTTTGATTTAAAATATTTATTTTTTCACCTTATTTTGACTTAATATCGAAAAAGCACCCTAATTTTCAATCGAAAATTCTCGCGTCAAAATATCTGCTTTTTTAAAAAAGTCAGAGGGCTTTTTATTCGTTGAAATCTCTACTTTCTGATGGTGTAAAAAAATATACATTACTTTGATAAATGTTCTCAGAAAATGCAAAGAAACGAAAAAAAACTCAAATCTGAAAATATTTTTTTTACCATTTTGAGCTATTTATTAAAATTTTTCACATAAATTTTGAGGTTATGTGAAAAAAATTTTGCCACTTTTTTCCATAGGACTTGTAGTTTTACCGGAATCGAGATAAACCGTTTTTTACCTTAAAAACTCACCCCTCCACTTCCCGACCTCAGATCGCCCGTAAATTATTTTTCAAAGGTTTCAGCCCTGGTCTAATAACACTTATAAACTAATAAAACTAATAAGATAATATATAACAATACGTAAAACCCCCTAAATCCGGCAAGAACCACAGCAAACTCATGCCGACTGACAATGAGAGAACTCGGCCGATAGTTTGAAACGCATTAGAGAAGGACAAGATCATAAGGGTGCAACTTGATCAAGCTTTTAATGATTTTTTTAATCTCCTTCGTTTACAAATGGACTATATAATAAGTCCCTAATCTATGTATTGTTTAGTGTATTTAAACAACGCTATAAATCTTCAGCTCAAATCCGAACGACCCTTGGGCCATAAAAGCCGGTTTCAAATGAAAAATGCATCGTTTATATTTTAATGACCCTCCCTGGTTCTATTCCAGGTTAAGTGGTGCTCCTTTACCGCTATTTTTACTCGCCCTATACAATGCTTTTGTTTTATCAACGCCTGAAAACAGGGTTGCAGGGCAATGAAGATTTACTAGATATTGTGCCCTTTTATTCTCTACATCCCGATTGCCAACATTAATTATGTTTTTGTCTTAGTACATCAGGTCATTGCGGATTTACGTTGGTAAACAGTAACAGAAGGTTATATTTTATGGCGTTTGTATTATGTTTTAAATGCTGTTTAACATATCATCGGCTTAATCGGAAAACTGTATAATACTGTTTACTTTTCGGTTGATTTATCAGGAGACACACATACATCTATTGTGTATAGTGCGTATCTCCCGGATAAATTCACATGCTTCTTTTAAATGGAACACCCTACATATTATTGCAGTTTTGGATTCTGCGTAAAATTTAAGGTGGATTTTCGCGTAGGAAATTCCATTGCAGCTTACGAGAGATATCGGTAGAGAGGCTAGGAGAGAGCGCGGTAATATTCAAATAGTCCTGTAGGTACTGCAATAAAGTGAATGTAAGTCTAAACATTTGAACAAAGTATAAAACTTGCATCATGAACATAATTTAAAAATATAGATCTCTCTACCGATCTCCATCGTTAGATCCCAATATATTCAAAATCATCTGCAAAATTACTTGCAAGTCGAGAATAAAAATGATGAAAACTATAATTTGTTTGTGGGTGACCTAAATATTGATATTCTTCAGGATTTCGACTATGCAATTGAGTACTTAAACATCCTCAATGAGTTTGGCTATATATCTACAATCAATAACTTCACCAGAGTACAAGAAAATACCAAATCATGTCTAGGTCATATATTTATTAAATGTAAAGAAATAAGTAACATAGATTTTACCTTACCATTGATAATAGAAACAGATATCACTGATCACTATCCTGTAATATTACAAATAGTTTTACAAAAAATTAAAGAGCCAGAAAATATTTATCAATTAAGTAGTACTATTAACTATACAAACTTGCAGAAACGTTTTCAAGAAATCTCTTGGGACCCAGTTTATAATGAACCAGACATTGACATTGCAACAAATAAATTTATTAATATAACAATGGAAACTATTGACAAATGTACTACAGTCATTAAAAATAAAAGAAAATATACAAAGAAATCAACATGGATAACTAATGCTTTAGTAACTTCTATTAACAAAAAGAATGATATGTTCACAACAGTAAAGAGAAATCCCAATAATATAGAACTAAGAACACAATATATAAATTATAAAAATAAATTAACCTCCTTAATAAAAAAAAGAAAATATGATTACTATAAAAATAGAATAAATGAAAATCAACTAAACACAAAAAAACTGTGGAATATAGTACAAGAAATTACTAACAACAAAAATAAATCCCGTAATATTTCACGCTTAAAAAGTGGAGATGGAAGCACATTAAATTGTGTCAAAGAAATTTCAAATGAATTTAACAAATTATTTTCAAGCATGGGCAAAACATTAGCTAATAAAATTTCCAAAAACCCCAATTTCATAATAAGAAGAAATATTAGGCCATTTCTTTTCACTTAGTTCCTACAGATGCTAATGAAATCAAACATGTAATAATATCAGAATTAAAAAAATAAGACATCACCTGGAGTGGACAATATTAATGCATATACTATAAGGAAACTACAGACGATACTCGATAGATTTAAATACTTACGAAATATCTTTAACATACAACAATTAAGAATACTTTATTTTGCCTTGGTGGAAAGCCATTTGCGCTATAGTATATTAGCGTGGGGCAGTGCACTTAAAACTCATTTACGTCCTCTGGAAATTATTCAGAAAAGATTCCTGAGAATATTACTGCACAAGACTTAACACACCCTAGTAATCTATTATATAAAGAGGTACAAGTTTTTTATATTAGACAATTATACTATTACAATCTCAACATAAAGTATCACCGGGTAAAAAATAACATATCATTGCCGGGTCATACCTACAATACTAGACAAGACACCTCCATACTATACCTTTGATGTTAACATCTATTGGACAACGATCCTATGAATATCTAGCTCCTAAAATCTATAACACAGTTCCTGTCGAAATTAAAAATACAGTTAATATTACATCATACAAAAAAAATTTAAACATTATATATTTCAACAGTCAAGAATCATATTTCACAATTACTTTTCTTAAATAACTTACCTACCTTATAATCTTTATAACTGAAACGTTCGAGATTTTTGTACTACTACTCGTACATACTCGTACTAGTCGTAACCACTCGTAAATTGTAAATACTCGTGACTCTATATTGTAATTCATACTAGTGGTATCATATTATATAATTTATCCTAGTTCTATTTTATCTTAGTTATTTTATCTTACCTCAAAACAAGTGTTAAGTTACTTGTTGAGTGTATTTGTTTATTTGTAATTTTATGTGTTTATAAGTATTTAGTGTACTTTATTATTATTATGAATTTAAATTGTTTTTTTTCAGATTTAGCTAGTTAATAATACTGTCTAACATTTATATACATATATACATTGTTCATATTTTATAATCTACTATTTATGCAAATAAACATTATTATTATTATTATTATTATAGATTATAAGATTTATGATTGATTAATAGACCAGGGGCGCTATTCTCAACTTCCGTCGTATAAACACGTTGACGAATATGTACGAACAGTTGATTTGCGATTGACTTTTAAAATCTTAATTCTTGGCCATACATCGTAAAGCTCTTCGAATTGTTCGAACTCGGCAACATCGTCAAGCGCGCGCAAAACTGATCATTTGACATTAATTTGACGTTGTTCTTCAAAGTTGTGGGGAAATTTTACATACATATTATATATTTGAGGAAGTGTTAAAGCATTTATCACTTTTCTTACACATCTACTCACTGAAGACTGTGATACATGTAAAAAATGATTAACACCAATGTCTCATTGGTAGCCCCGGTAGCAAAAAAATCTTAACGCCACTAGTACCTGCAGATAATTAAAATAATAGAACCGTACTATAAATTTATTTACAGTTTTTGCTTCACAAAAATATATTAGGTATATATCTAATATACCTATATATAACCAATAAAATTCAAAATTTCGTTACATTTTGCATTTGCAGTATTATTAGGGCAGAATATTTTTTGGTGGAGCATCCATAAAAAGACAATGTTGTTGATTGAGATTTGTTATAATAATTATAATAATTAATTACAACTTAAAGGTTCAATTTTATTAGCCGAAGGACCAGCCATTGACAAAAACATAGGGGGGAAGTAAATATAAGGGGGAAATTGAATGTGCTAAATACCTTTCTGTGATGTCTTCTATACGCTGGAGGCCTCCGTGTATCTTCAGGTGGAACCAGGTGAATCGTTGCACAATAGGGCAAAAGCACTGGTATTATGGATAGGTTAAAGGGTAGTTGAGGTAGAGTTAGAGCAATACTGTTTCAATAACAATTATTATTCTCGCGTGCAATACGACGATTTGAAAGTAGATGTGAATAAGATGAGTGTCAATGGGCAACTATGGTTTTAAAACAAAAGAAATGGGATGGAGTGTTGCATTCTTTGTCTATGAACTAAGGTTAAGGAATAGGGGGTAGTCTCTGAACAAGTAACATTATTGAGTGTTGCCTAATGTTAAGAAGTTATTTCCTAAACAGACAATTTCAACCTGAAACCAACCCCTTGGATTGGGTATTGTTATATCCGTTTATTTGTTATAATGTTATGTCGAATGAGAATAATCCATATTTTTCCCGTTGTTTCAGAGTTGGATCTGGATTTCCTGGAAAGACGCCAGCATGCCACTTCAGCACAGGATGCCAGCCAGGAGGAGAGGCGCTCCCCCATCGAGATCAGCCCCGACTCGGTCGATCGCATCAAAGTCATCCTATTGGGGGCCCCCGCTGTTGGAAAAACGTCCATAATACAGGCAAGTACTTAACAGGCAAGAAATATGCCTAGTGTAAGACGTCATAAGACGCGTGTAAAGAGTGTAGGCCGAATGGCATTAGTCGGAACTGGAATATTCCTCTTACGGTGCGGTATTTGGGAGCCGTTCTTGCAATGGAAAATATTTCGTGCCCGATGGTCTCTGGCAATCTTTCTATTTAGTAAACCTATGTGGCTTTATGGTTTCATGACTTAGCCCTCGGTTTTTTTAGGGAAAATGTTGCCTAAAAGAGACGGGGTTTTAATCGACAGTAAAATAAAATTGTGTCAATTAATTCAAGCTTTTTTCACTGGGAGGCTCTGCATAACATGCAAATTCTTGACAACTGCTGTGATGCGTGAGGTGATTCTATAAATTTCTATACAATTTCAGCGGGCTTAGAGCTCACGCCGCCTTCACGAACATCTGCTGTTAAATTGAATAACACTACGCCCTCGCCGGCTTCCATCCAATTCCATACTAAACTTTGAGTTATACCTACGACCACAAAAAATGTTTTCCTTTTATTATAAAGCATATAAACTTCGTAATCGAATATGCTGCGCTGTATTTTCTACTGTTGCCGGATATTCCCCAGGAATGCGGAATTTCCAACGACAGGAATAATAAAGTGCATCTGCATAATATCGACAGATTCCGTTTCTTTCTCGGGTCGAATCCGCGTCCAGTCCGTTTAGCAATTTCCCTCGCTATGTTTCTTGGCAAAAGTTAACTTTCGTAATTTACCGTTTGAAAAGTTTGACCGTAAACACTGGAGAGAGCCCGTAATTCATCGATATTTTGCGGTCGGTCGTTAGGGAGATTTTCTTTGGCATGGATCCGTCGCTCTCAAGTTTTTTTATACGCGCAGTTTGCCGCTATACTTGGGTTATATTTTATTTCGGTGATCCCTTGTTAGTGGTGACTTTCCTATTTTATTTTCGTAGAACTTTGTGATATTTCTTGAATACGATCATTTATTATATGTATTTTAGTTTAGTCGTACCTATAAAATATGCAAGAGAAGCCTCTGTCAAGCATAATAGAAATTTGCGTTCTTTGTGTAAGTAACTATAAGTAGATACATAATGAAAGGAAACATGTGCATGATCAGCCACATTTACTCCTCTCATTATGGCAAGTATTGAGAGCGCAAAATGAGAATCATCAAAGGTCATTAACCTAAACATCTGGCGTCTAGACTACATACGGTCAAAGGTCGATGACCGGTCAAGGTCAAAGATCGGTCAAAGTCAAAGGTCCCCTAAAAAAATTATAAAAAATTTTAAAAAATTTGAAAAAATGCTCCCCACGAAATTACCCCCCCTTAAAAAAAATTTAAAAAATGCCCCCCACGAAATTACCCCCCTTAAAAATATATAAAAAAGCTCCCCACGAAACTACCCTCAAAAGGCGTAGACGTCAAAAGCGCTTTTTGGGAGCTTGGAAGAGCCGTTTCGCGTTTGGGGGAAAGTACACCAGAGAAACTCTCAAAAAGAGAAACGGCTCTTCCAAGCTCCCAAAAACGCTTTTGACGTCTACGCCTTTTGAGGGTAATTTCGTGGGGAGCTATTCTTTATTTTTTTAAGGGGGGCTAATTTTGTGGGGGGCATTTTTTAAATTTTTTTAAGGGGGGGTAATTTCGTGAGGTGCATTTTACCAAATTTTTTAAAAAATTTTATAATTTTCTTAGGGGACCATTGACCTTGACCGGTCATTGACCTTTGATTCATGCACATTTTTTCTTTCATTATGTATCTACTACTATACTGAAAAATAATATAGGAATATTTTTCCGCATTTTTTTTGACATTTATGTAAGTATATTATGTCGTAGGCCCATTGCAAATGGGCCTACAATTAAAGACCCAGGAAGCAGACTTGCTCGTTGGCGTTTAAAATTAGAGGGATATGATTCCGAAGTGATTTATAAACCCGATAAAATCAACAAAAATCCAGATTCATTATCCAGAACAAAAACTTACCACTTCAAAGATTGTTCAAAACTAAATTTTAAAGTTTTAGCCGGGAATGATTCAGATACAGAAGACGATGAAAATGTAACACTAAGCGAAATTTCAAATGAACAAATATCTCAAGCCAATTTATATAAAATTACATCATTAATAGATTATTCCAAAATACAATTTACGAATAAACAATTATTAGACAAAGACCATAAGAAAATTATAACATTTTTCCAACAGAACGAACTACAAGACCTACATCACAAAATCATAGAATATATCTTCGAAGATTTTCATAATAACAAAATTAATATCCTAAGTAGTAAAACGGTAAGAAAGAGGAAATATTTCATAATTCCCTTTTGACCCAGTAACTGTTGTCGAACATCTCTTTATCTCACTAATAAAAGGCAAAAACGATCTAGATTTATCACAAAATTATCATGTCGAAAATAATGTGAACTTACCAATTCTAGAAATACTATATTTTATTTTCGCAGAACAAGACTTAAAACTAATTTGCCAAAATATAGTTAAAACCCCTGATCAAGATCAAATAGGTACCTATCATTCTAGATCAATTTCATACAGGTAATACTAATCTCCATCGCGGAATCAACGAAACAATTCGCAGAGTAAAAGAAAAGTGCAATTGGCAAGGTTTAGCCAAAGACCTTTATAAAACGCCTAGGCTTTTCAAAAATGATTATAAAATGTAGGAATGAGGAGCAATATTTTAGATTGTGTGATATATTTAGGCGTTTTCTAATACGCCTTGGCTAAAGATGTGACCTTGATAGGAGGGAGTCGAGCGGTACCATCGTTTTTTACCCCTAAGGTGCCTAATACGCCTAGGCATTTTATAATACGCGTTTGTGCACTTAGGCTCATTGCAAAATGATGCTACGTTCAATCACGGTTTTTCAATAGGCCTATTATAATCAGGCGTATTATAATATACTCGCGTCTATAAGATAACCCGACTCACACGATTTGCGCATGCGTTATGACAGCGAAATAAACAAGACTTTACGTATGTTTCAATTTACTTATATGAAAATTTCTTTTTTTTAAATATTCTTCTGTAACTAACTGATCTTCATGAGCGACGGAATACATGTATTTTATGACATAGTTATAAATAAACATTAAGTGTTCAATTTTCTAGGGGGGGGAGGGCAAGTGCCCTGCTTTCCCCTCCCCTTCCGGCGCCCATGCTAGTCTTGCTTGAACCAATGTACCTGTGGGATTCGAATTCGGGACGTCCAGAATATAGACCGTTACTTTACTTTTCTGTTTTTATGCGTTGATGTATTTTGATGTTTTATTTAAATAAAGCAGCGTTGTTCTTCACCTTCATGTTATTCACGCTTTGTGGGCTATTTAACTATTGATTATGTCCAAAGAAACAGGGTAATAAGGGACTAAGACGTTCGCGGGTTTTAATTGCAGGAATCGGTCAATGGGTCATTTAAGAAGAAAAAATCGCGGAGTATTATTAAATTAGAGGGTGGAAGTTGGCATTTGCTCCCTTTTCAGTTTTTCAGTATGTATATCTGGCAAACGAAGCAAAATTTCCATATACTTTATATGAAACTTTTTGTAGAGAATTTAATTTCCCATCGAAATCTTCATCGGAAATATTTCATTTTGGATTACAGAAAACACTGCACATTTATCGAGTAGGCGTACCTTAAAATTATAAATAAATTTATACGTACATTTTTCCCTTACCTCTGTAAACCTGTTTCAATATTATGTTTAATACCGATTTCACTACATCGTAAAATGCTTAGCATTGCGAAAATATATCATGAAAAACATATCTCGGCCAAAATGGAAAGGAAACGGAAACGCATGTAATGAAAATGCTGACAATTCTTAGCATGTGTCGCCTCCGTTAGAATACAACGAAGCACCACTATTATTTCCGTTATACACACCATATTTCCGTATTATATCAACCTGCTTTTTATACTTATATATATTTTATTTATACTTGCTTTTATACTTGCATTATATGCTTTTTATACTTGCCTATGCCTTCATTAATTTATTAGACATTTATTACACATTCGCGGTATATAAATATTGTTTTATGTGAAATCTAAGTTTACAACCTTAGGGGCCGTTTTTTAATCCAAATGTGTACTTTTTTCAAATTTAATAATATCGACGAAAATTTGTAGCAGTGAGTGGGACATTTATTATATTTTTTTTACGTATTTGAATTATAAACCCCATGGAGATTTTTACTTTTTTGATTTTTTTTTAATGTATCATTATGGTTAGAATTATGCACCGTCGCCAATTTTAAAGCGAAAATGGTCAAATTAAGGTTATGTATAGAAGAGATATCGACGTTTATGATGCAGTTGTTATAATAGGTGCAATACCTACAGGATGTTAAAAATTTGATATCTTTTGCTCTAACTTCAGACTAGTAAAACTCAACTTTCAATTCTGAGCGATGGCAGTTCAGTATCGTCCACAAAATGCCCCAGATCTACTTCGTGCATGACTCTGCTTAAGTAGTTTACATAAATTAAAAACAGGGTCGATCCCAAGGCTGATCATTGCGGATCACTCCTGACATACTCCTTTATTGTTTAAACCTGTGTATTGCTGTCTATTAGTTAAAAACTTATCAGATTACAGCTATTTATATTAAATTTATAATATTTTAGTTTGTCTAAAAGAGCACAGTGAGAGACACAGTCAATTGCTTTTTGAAGGTCGTAAATAGTAAGTTGAACATATTCTCAGATTCTTGCATTTCTATAATTTCGTTTTGGACTCCATTTTCCTTGAAATGTTTTTGTACGAAAAGTTATAGTTCTTTGTTGGATTGATTGTTTATAATTCTAGAATAGATTGCTCTATTTCTGGATTTTTTGGATGGTCAGCTTAATTGTCGCAATTTTTAAATTTTGAAAACATTATTTCTATGCGTTTGGTTTTCAGAAAAATGTCTCGGTGTTTTACTATTTTATCATCCATTTTCTCAGCTGACTTGATATTTTTTCTACATACTGACATGGTTGCACGGTTTTTCCCCTTACAAAAACTTTTTTTAGACACAATTTTTTTTAAATTAAGTATTACTTTGTTAAACTTTGTCCTGGATAGGGCTGGAACCTTGAACTGACACCAGTTTTAACAGTTTTAATCGTCTCCGGATGATGCCAACTTGGTTGGCGAAACCCGCGTCGAGCGAAGTGAAAGTGTTTTGGTGTTTGTGGAAACTACTCCGAGTGTTAAACTTTGTCCTGTACTTGGATTTTGTAATCTGTTGGGCAATCAATAAATAAAAAAATAAATATTTTAGAGATATTGAGATTTAACATAACATTTCCTTGATGGGTAGTTATGGAAATTATTTTCTAACTAGCCGACCCGACAGACGTTGTCTTGTCTTTGAAAGTAACGGCGAAAACGGAACCACCCAACGATTATCAACTTCGAAGTAGCTGTTAAGTTTTCAGAAATTATCTTATTTTCTGCGCAATTTTCTTAATTTTTCTCTCCGTACGAACCTTCTACAAAGCATTAGAAAACTGTAAAAAAAAGATGAATAAAATAGGTAAAGTCGTTCTGAAGTTATAGCGTGACAAAGGGAAACAGGGACTCTTAATATCGTAATATCGTTAATATCGAATGTCTTAATATCGTTAATACTGATCCTTGTTATTATAAAAAAACAATAATGGTTAAAGGTATCATTTTAACAACTTAATAACAAGTGTATTCTATCTTAAGATTAATTATGTTTTATGAGATTTTATAATAATAAATGGTTAACAAACATGTGAAAAAAATATTGATTACTAATAGTAATTTCCGGTAGGGCGCCACCGACGTTAAGCTACGCCGGAAAGTCAGTGGAGAGCATGAGGGGGCCCGTCACCTGGAGCCCGAGAATAGTCAGAGTAGTTAGTAATAAAACGAAATAAAACAAATATAAATGTAGAAAATATAAAAGAATAAAATAAAAGACACTAACCCTATATTTTAGCTGAGGCAACAGTGATGGCTTCTTTGGGTCACTAGCACTGTCCTATGCGTTGAATTCCAAGCACCAGAAAACTGCGCTGACTAGGGACATGTATCAAGTCCTAATAGAATAGACACTTTCGCGGGTCAAAGCTATAAATAACCCTGTGAAGCACTTATAAATAAAGAGACTAATTGTCAATATTCATGGGGAAAATTTAAAAAAATTATTGATGAATGATGAAACAATTTAATGTCCTAAAACACCCCAAATTGGGTTTTAAAAAATATATCCTTGATAACAAACAAAGATGATTGTGGTCGGCTAATCCTAACCGGATTAGAAAAAAACTGCTACTCGAGTTGAGGGCATGTCGGCAATGGATTTTATTAAAGCATGACGCAAGCGTTGTTTTTATTAGTTAAGTTCGTTACTGTGTATAATATATTGCTTTAAATGGCAAGGTTTTTAAATTACCGATACACTAAAAGAAATTTTACGAAACTTTTAATTTAAAATATACCTACTACCATTTACCGCGACTAGAAGCCCTCACCGCACATATAATATTAAAATGAAACCGTACCACCCTTCCAAAATTAAACATTCATGCAGACTACGTATCACTTTTAACGCTTTTATTGTATTATGTCAAGCTTAATATATCTGACATATTGTACCCTGTTTCGTGTTGCCATTTTTATTTTAACTGAATCACGAATGCGTACAATCATTTTGGCTTTTATTCCATCCATGTCACTGGTTTACGAGAGGAACAAATACATGAAAGTCGCGATTGACGTTTATAAAATAGCAACGAATCGTTGGTGTTTTTGCCGTATACTTGCCAAAGATATCCTGAAAGTTTTGCTATCTCCCAGAATAAATAGGGGATAATAAGGGAAAGATAAAAAGCAGACGTGACAAATACGGCGTCTCTTGTCTGGGCAATAAAGGGCAGAAGGCCGCGATGGATGGGGGTACCAGTGACAGTAACGTTTGAATACGGTCACGTACCAATTGCGGTACGGATCACGTAGATATATTCCCAGCATCCTATCCTAGAATTGCCGATGGAGGAGACAAAATACGGGCTCAGTGTCTTCTTGCGCCGAGAGTTTACCCTTAGGGTGACGTTTAATTCCAGCCACGAGCAGGTGGATGCTGGACGGATTCTTTATTGGAGGATTGCAGCCGAACATGTGACTGTTATTAATGTTTGTATTATATTTAGAAAACGCATTCTTTTTGCGGTTTTTTTCGAAATATTTTTTATTGCAATACACATTCAGTTCCTTTTAGGTTATTGTGAACGCGTTGGTATAAACGGAATTGTCGTATGACTTCCTAACAGGAGCAATCCGTTGCTTTTTCTGTTATTTAAATAATTTTCAACAATAGGGCCTACATATTAAAATCGGCCTTTTCGTCTCCAATTTACTTATTCGGTATTTTGTAAACAAAATGTGTTAAATGCTTTTTTTTTTGTTTTATTATTTGAGGTACGAGGAAAAGGTTTCCATTTGGTTACGCAATCGCTTGTAAAAAAATAGATGACACGTTCGTTGGTCTGGTATTTGGAGATTTCTTTTGTTAGAGATTTCTTTTGTTTCATTTTTTACTGTGTTTAATCTTTGTGTTATATTATTTAAATCATTGTTTTTGTGCTTTTTTTGCAGTTATCTATTTGTATATGCTCAGGTATTATTCAAATTCGTTTCGCAAAAAAAATGTATGTTTCGGAATTACGGTTTCTTTTTATTTGAGGTATTAGGAAAAAGTTCATTTCTGTAGAGGTTTGCGCAGCAGCTATAGTTAGAAAAAAATTATCTCGTATTTCGATATTTTTTGTATTTTTTCTATCAATTTTTTTAAAATATTTTTTTATTGCAATACGCGTTCAGTTGTACATATTTGTATAATTTGAAACGTTTGACCAAATTACAAAATAAAATTTTGAACATACAATGCCATCTACGATATTTTTCACCTATCATATAAGACAAAATATTCGGTTACTTTGTTTTTTTATTTGGCAACCCTTTTTTAATTATTCTCTATGAAATACGCGAACATTCAGTTATTTAAGTGTCCACTTCTTGCAGACTCATTGGTATGAACAAAAATATCTTTTAATAGAAATCGTGCTCAAAAAAAATTTTAAAAAACGGCGGGATTTTTTAAAAACTATCAAATTAAGCCATAAAAAAATTCAGTGAAGAGTCCGATTAGAAAAATCCCAGCGTTTGTTAAAGTTTTGTCAACTTTGACGAGTTTGACAATTCCGCCACCTTGATGTATTTATTAAAATTGTGGTAGCCTGTGGTAGTAATTGTGGTATTTATTAAATTGTGGTAATTATGATGCATTAGCTGCGGATCGAGGAAATGAGAATTCGATCGTGAATAGTAATGGCCTGAAATAAAACCGGATCCGGGACGTAATTATTTCCGCTGACATCTTTCTTTGACAGATTATAAAAAATCGCTGTCCCCGGCATATGTGAAGCCCGGTGGCGGGAATTAACGTAGCCCTGGAACGGCAGGCCCTTCGCGAGAACTTCAAAAGTGCCTTATTAACATTTCATGGCAAGTTGGACTGTGCAGAGCTCAAGTTTTTCAATATCGGCCCTTGAGGACGCATATCAGTGTCGTGCTTTGGTGAAACTTTAGATTTTACGTTCACTTTGAGTGGCAGTAAGAAATAGCTGGAAGTCTGGAAGTTTTATTTCGGGATATCTCAGAGGTAGCTTTAAAATATCAAAAACCAACTTTTGTTATGTGAGTTATTATATAAAATATGTAACCGCAATATATGTCCTTAAATGAAAATGTATAAAATTTAAAAAGCACAGTAAGCGAATATACATGGTTATACCATAGAGGGACATTTTTTATTGATTTTCGGCCTGATCGTATGTGATTTGTACTAGGTACCTACCTATTACATATACAATTTTTTACCATTAGGTTAGGTACATGTCGTGATTTTTCTAATTTGTTTTACACTTACCTACGTAGTTTTAACTGTATATTGCAGACATTAAAGGAATTTTTGTCGGCAATGCTTAATTTTTGATTATGTCACTCGCCTCTCCTCACTGGGGATATTTTTTATGATGGGTTGGTACCAAGTCTCTATTACCACTCGAATGTGTTAGAAGAGAGAGAGGCGCTGATTCATAAATGGCATATGAATTTATATACTTGCGGACATTTAATTGCTTTCTATTTTCCCCCAAAGTTGACATGGATTTCTAATATTTGTATATGCATTTTGAGGTTTGAATTTGAATGGTCCCGTCTAATTTTTTTACTCCAAATATTGCAGACGTTGCGGTACTATAGTCATGAAGTGAACAGTGATCATAGATGACCATAGACAAATCATGACTGTAGACTGTATAATATATGTCATAAATATGAAGAGACTGTACCACAGACTACACCAGAGCAAAATGACACCACCATGCATAACACATCAAAATAAACTGTGGTGTTATCAAACCACGTTCGCGTATACGCGTAGATCTAAAAATTCATGAATGCTAAAATTTAAATGAAATCAGTGAAATCAATTTAAGTTTTAAATAATCAGCGTAATCGGGACTTTGGTACCAACCTATTAAACAAAAACATCACCATATCAGAGACAACCTGTCTCTGACCATACTTGACATTTCTATTTGTGAGGGAAAATAAACTTTAAACCGAGACCGTGTTAATTGCCAAAAATTAGGAATAAAACCGAGTGCTTTGTAGCAAAATAATTTGCAAAAAAAATGACAAGCATACTTAAAGAATGGCAACAACCCAAAGTTCAGTGTTAGAGGCATACCAATCGCCGACAAAAATATTCTTAATTTTCCTACCGCCAAAAATACTGTGAAACGGTGTCGGCAAGTTATCTAACTAACATATATATTTTTTGTTTCATGCTGCTTTTCACTGGACTTCCCATACCAACTCTGCATGTGCATTAAAAGAGCAGCAGTTCGTGTGGAATGAGTTCTGCGAGGAGTACGTACCGACAGACAGAAAGCACACATACTACCCCTCCGTCATAACGAACGAACGCCTCTACGAGATAAAAATCTCCGACCTGCCCGTAATACCGTACTTCCCCGTCAACTCCTACTACGAATGGGCGAACTACAGGTACTACGGTCTACGCAGCGCCACAGCTTACATCTTGGTATTCGATCTCTCCAACATAGACACATTCCAGTACGTCCGCACGCTGAGGGAGCAAATCTGCGAGTCGCGCAACATGCAGAACGTCCCCCTGCTAGTGGTAGGCAATAAGCAAGACCTTATAGTACCTGAGGACGGGCCTAGCAATAGCTCGAAACCGGCCATCACCAGCGGCACCGACGACAAACGTAGGGACATAGTAAATTTAGTTAAGAAGCACTGGAAATCTGGCTACATTGAGTGCAGTGCCAAATACAACTGGAAAGTAGTCGCCGTTTTTAAGGAACTAATTAATATGATCGACAATTTAAGCAACAGGGACCAAAGTCCCATGCTAGACAACATCCAAGAGGCTCTAGATAGGAATAAATGTGTTGTTATTTGATTTATGTCTAAGCTGCTGTATTTCGTTTGCCGTAAAAGGTTTGCCGGCACTTGGAAATGCTAATACAGTCCAACAGAAACAGTCATGATAACAAACAAGAGAAGGCGATTTCACCACAAAGTCTGTTGTACTGTACAGTATAAGCTGTTTTTACAGAAATTGAATGATTTCCTCTTACTATGCCGTAAAATTTACCAAATGATCCATCAGTTTTATTAATAAAATAAAATACTGTTGTAGGCAGAATTCGATTCAGGCTCTTTTGCATACATTTCCTCAATGCCGCACTTTTGTCAAAAACATTTTTAAATGCCTCTGTCTATGTATGTCCAGTAAAGCGTTAGCAATAATGTGTATTAGAGTGCAGGATGTCCCATTCACATTTTGTTACACAGCAATAAATTAATTACATACTTAAGTATTATTAGACAATCTGTAATACACAATTGAACAATTCAATTCTGTAATGTTTCGTACTTAACACGCAAAAACGTAACCTGTGGTTGTGATTTTCTTAAGTTTAAGAACTGTTACATGTAGCTGACAAGCAACAATAAAACTTTTAAATTTAACCGCTCGTCGTGATTGTAGATCTGCTGAACGGTTTACCCCTAGCCACAGTGGAAAATTGTTGGCCCAAAATGAGTAATAGAGCTAACTTCAGACCATGTATTTTCCATACTGCCGTCACAGATCGTATACAATTTTGTGCTGTGCTGTGGACAGCGACCATAGAGAATATATTTCTTTACTGTCTATCTATGGCCCCGGTATTTATTTCAGAGATATTTCTCTGTGTCTCTGATTTATTTACATTGTGGTTAGCGCCATGAGTCATGGGTTTATAATTACTCATCAACCACTTGTTGATAAGAGTTGTCCTTTGTGATGGTTTGGGTGTAAAGTAGTATTCGGTGCCTTAAATATGAGTAGTGAGATTGAAGTGCCAGAAACTCCAAACTGGCTTTCGGAGTTGGAGGCCAAGAGGGAAAGAAGACTGAAGCCCAGATTGGGCCATGAGTCTGGGGCCGGAGCGCCCTGTTTGAAATGCGGTGATAAATGTCCAGGTATGAAAGATAAATGAAAAGATAATTTGATTAATTGTTTATATCACATGATTGATATTATTTTAAATGGTTAAATATAACAAAAGCTTATTGTTAAAAATGTGCAATTTACAATTAATTATTTTTTAGGCTTGGATCTACATTTTTGGAGGAAATGTTGCAAGATTTGTAAGTGCGCGAAAGAAGAACACGAAGTCCAAGATGACGATATATACGGTTGGGCCCAGTTCCAGTTGTTGGGCAATAAGCCAAACAAGATTAAAAGAAAAATCGGTAAGTACTCGATAGCAATGATAGCAAATTTTTATTTATTTTTATTAATTAATTAATTTATTTATTAATTTAAGTATTAACCCCAAACACTTTTCAGTACTGCCAGGCAAAAAAGATGAGGTTGAGCTGGACTGGGTCCCCAAGGGACACAACGACACGGTTGACAAGTACCTTAAGACACTTCCCCCTGAGCAACTACCAGTCAAGGGATCACAGGCTGCGCAAGATAGAAAACAACTGCTGCATAAACAAATACCTATCCATGATATAGATCCAACATTATGCCATGAGCTGTCAATAGAAGAGTTAAAACAAATGAATGACTACATCAGTCATGTTAAGCAAACCAGCGTCGGTGTAGGACAAATTGTAAGCTTGTCGAGCATTATTAAAGGAAATTTGCATACGTTGAACCCCGCAGAGGCTGCAATTATAGCCAGTCGTTACGCGAAAGGTGTGCCATTATCAGAGATTGTCAAACTACAATCGCAAAGCAAAGCAAGTTTGTTAAAACCGAACCTTACGCAGAATTTAGCGAAAATGAACCTGAAGGATTCTCCTGGGAAGGGCATTCCTAATCTTGTACCCAACACCCTAAGCCAGACGGAGCGGAGCGTTAGTCCTTTGGTTGCCAATAAAATCCATGATGTTAGCTATCCAGGGTACGCTATAGATACAAACCAAATTTTACCAAACGCGCAATTCTCAACGGGGTTAAAGCCAGGGCAATATAGAGGTTACGACAATCAGGGACAACCTATCGACCCCAGTATTGATGGGAAATACTTGCAGAACCCTAACTTTGACCCCAAAAATGTACCGAGCCAATTTATACACCAGACTATGCCTTATGGCAATTTGCCTTATGACGAAAATTCAATGGGACGTGTGTCTGCTGATGGAGCTGGCCATTTCCAGACTCAGAATGCTCCGCATGACAAAAGCCAAATAGGGTATAAGTCTGGCGGACAAAGCATGCCTCATGACAAAAACCCAATAGGGTATAAGTCTGGAGATGGAGCCGGCCATTTTCAGACCCAAAACACGCCCTATGACAAAAACTCACACGACTATAATTCTGGAGATGGCCACTTTGAAGATCAAAGCATGCCTTATGAGAAAGACTCGCTGAGGTACAATTCTGGTAAGGGGAACAGCCAAGGCAACAGCGCTTTCGTTCCTTATAGTAAAGTATCCAGTGGTGTTCGACCTGGGGAGAATTATATTGAAGGCGGTAAGAGCCCAGTCGGTAACTATGCACAGAGGCTTCCGGGGCGTAATTTTGCTAAAAATAATCTACAGCCAGAAAATAGTAATGCCAGCGCTCATAGTTTAACAGGCGAAGAGTCCGCTAGCCTGAGCGCAGAGGAATTGAGGAAGAAGAACCATCAAGGTTTTCCAAATTATGCGGCGGGGAAATACAACGTATACGCCGACATACAGTCTCCGACAAAAATACCTAAGAACGTTAGGGATCTTGCGTTTAGTACTTACGATCCGTCTGACATGGATCCGAATGACAATTCTAATTTGCCGACTGTGCCTAATGAAAATTATTCCTCGGGAAATAATACGGGCAATAATTACGGTGGTAACAGACCTATCGGTTTGCAGAATCCAAACCAAAGCGGTCTTGGAAAGGACAATAATTTAATGGGACGCAACCTTGGCAAAACAGACAATAATTATCCCGGAACGACACTTGATAAAATTTCCCCTACTGGTCAGTTTCCTCCTAGAAGTCCCAGCAATGTTGCACAGCAACACCATGGCGAAAGGGATAATAATTACCCCAGAAGGATACTTGATAAAAGTTCCCCTACTGGACAATTTCCTCCTAGAAGTCCCAGCAATGTTGAACACCATGGAACAGTTGGAAATGCATATCATGGGGATCCGTACATTCAACAGAACGTATATGATCCAAATGTTGAACAAAACCAGCCCTACAATCAGCAGAGCAATGTTGTAGAACGTGGAACAGCTGGAAGTGCCTATCATAAGGATCCGTACAACGTATATGATCCAAATGTTAAACAAAATCTGCCCTACAACAATCAACTAAGCAACATTGCACAATATGGACCGGTTGGAAGTACCTATCAGGATGACCCATATAATCAGAAAGCCATGCATGATCCAAAAGCTGGGCATAATTCACTCTACGATCAACAGGCTGCTGCATATGATCCAAATATTCAACAAAATACGCCTTACAATGAGCAAGCTAGTGGTGCTTATGATCCGAATGTGCCTTATGGACAACAAAATACGCCTTATGAAAATCACCCTAGTGGACTAAGCCCAGGCAGACAAGGAGGCCATCGTTTCAATCCCACCAAGAAATTATCCGAGCTGATCCCAGGCAATACAAACATTAACGAGGACTTCTTAGAACCAAGCCAAGTTAACGTTGGTCTGATCCAAGATATAAACTACCCTGAAATAAAGGCTGCTACGCACGGAACTAACGACTTCTACGAAGACTACAGCCCTGACAGCTTAAGAGAGATACTGAACAACATTAAACTTCCCGATTGCCACTATTGTAAGAAACCGTTTGAGGAAAACGAGTTTGCTATTACCATAGACAGAGCTAACGTCCTCTTCCATGCCGAGTGCTTCAAGTGCGCTGGTTGTAATCAGATTCTAGCCGATAACGTTTATTTCTATAACAAAGAAACAGATAACATATACTGCGGTCGTGATTATGCCAAGATACGCGGCTTCCCCAGGTGTAAGGCGTGTGACGAGCTGATTTTCACAAAAGAATATTGCTTAGCGGAGAATTCTACGTTCCACTTGAAACATTTCTGTTGTATTGAATGTGACAGACCCTTAGCAGGGCAAGACTACACGCTGGAAGACGAAATGCCTTACTGTCTACCTTGTTTCGAACAAAGCAAGGCTAGTAAATGCAGCACATGCTGTAGAGTGATCAAACCCGACGAGATAGGGTGCAATCTAAACGGCGTGCATTTTCACGCAGTAGACGAATGTTTTGCGTGTAAGATGTGTAAACGCCCACTGATGGGCCAGAAATTGCTGCTGCGGAACCAGAAATTATATTGCTCTCACGACTGTTTTGGAGCTGATAAGTAGAAAGTGTGTAAAACGTATATAACTAAAGCTTGAAGTAGATATATTGTTAGTTATAAACATGTCACTATTGACAATATCTGTGCCAATACTTAGTTTTAAGTAATGTATAAGGCAGCTATATGAGTTTTTATATACATTCCCCATCCAAATATCTAATAACGCAAAGTATATCGCTCTATTGTCTATTTTTGTAAAATAAATATACGTATATTTTATACTGTTCAGAAATAGATAATGTATTTTATTGTGATAAAATTTGTATTCCTTTAGTGCCATTAGAATTGTATTCTAGCTTTTATATTTATAATGTGCTTTTTGCATTAATAAATACTACAAAGCAAACTCGTTGCATCATTTACAACAAACAGGTTACTCACTAGTTTCACGCAATCAACCGATTTCTCCGAGCAATGTAGAATGTCTGGCCAGTAGCGTCTTTTACGAACGATAACTGTCTATTGCCGAATAGAAAACTTTTGACATTGTGCAAACCTAAGGTTTGAATAAAATCGAGGAAATGAAACTTCGAATTTCACTACATGTATAAACCAAACATGACATTTGCTATCTGTCGATTGCCCTACAGAGGCCATTTTTCAAACATTTTATTTAAGTGCACTATGGACTGATTTAAATTGTCTCTGTGCACACCTTTGTGGATGTTTTGTGCCGTTGACTGTGTATCATCGAGCATAGGTTTAAACCACAAAGAAATATTCTACTGGTCGCTGGTCTACGATAAATAAAAATCCATACTCCTTTGAAGCCGGTCTCTAACCTTTGATTTATATTTTTGTGCATTGTCGTCTTTTTTTGTACATGTTTGCACAACTCACACAGCTGCTAGTGAGTGTTTTTTTTCTTGCGACGTATCATTTCATAATCTTTCCACAGCATACACAAAAACAATTTTGTATATGCTGTGGTTTTTCCTTGCCGCATGCCCGCATGTTTTGTTTGTGCATTGTATTCGCGGTTCGCTGGTTACTGAAACTGACACTCGCTTGACTCGCACTCTATGCTCGCACTACTCGCAGTTTTTAAAGTTTTGTGCAGTCAGTCGCTACCGCTGCTCTGCTACTCTATTGAGCTTGAGTTACCTGTTTTAGTTAGTGATTCTGTGTTTTGTGCATTCATAATATTTTGGTAGTTTCGTTGTTATAGGTTATTTATTGTTTGCTGCTCTGCTCTCGCTTATACATACCGCAAAAAAGGCCTATTCGGTACTTATACGTTGCGTAATAGCTACAATGGAAAATGCAAACCTTACAATAAAGGATGAGATAAAGGATTTGGATGATATGTCCTCAGATGTGCACCTACCTGCGAATCCCATACGCGATTTGTCTCCAATACAAAATAATACGCTGGAAAGTAGAATCTTGCACAGTTTCTCCGCTGTTATCATGGATACTTTACAAAACATGAAATTTCAGCAGGACGCAAACTTCGTTATTCGGCAGCAAGGAACCACTGATGCCCACCCGTTTGTACCTAAGGTAGTCTTACGTATAGTACTATTAGAATTTTAATAACGATTGTATTAACTAGGCATTTGGTTGTAGCTTTCGCCAGTGGCACAAGTTGATAGATCAGGTGTGCTAGACCATAAGATTCATAAGAAACCGAGCAGGGTTATGGATCCTAAAGATCGGCGCGATAAAAGTACTCAGCTGATTCAATATTATTTGCAATTAAGAGATGCCTCGACTAACACGGACCAGGGTATTCGTGCTGGTGTTCTCGGGGTAAAATATATAAAAATCTTCATCAGCAACTATATTATTTTTATTATTGTTTAATATTGATAGAAACCGGGTCTATGTTTATTATGTAGAAAAGCTACAAGGAGGCAATCCAATGGGACGGAGGACCTGGGGGGAGTGAGGAACTTCCAAATGCTTGCTAGTGCAAATAATCAAAAAGAAAAGGACAATAAGGAACCAAAGGTGAGCATCTTTTAATTAAAATCATTCCGGAAAAATGGGACACAGAAGTCTTTTGTTTAAGATAGTTTATTTACTACTGGATAGGGCTGGAGCCTTTGATGTAACTGTAACACTCGGAGTAGTTTCCACAAACACCAAAACACTTTCACTTCGCTCGACGCAAGTTTCGCCAACCAAGTTGGCATCATCCGGAGACGATTAAAACTATGCAGTTATTAAGCATGTGATGCTATTAAGCAGTTTTAATCGTCTCCGGATGATGCCAACTTGGTTGGCGAAACGCGCGTCGAGCGAAGGGAAAGTGTTTTGGTGTTTGTGGAAACTACTCCGAGTGTTATAGTTTATTTAAATAACATCATCGGTAAGAATCGGACTTTGGGAATGTGCCATTTTTCTCTTTGCCTAGCAAAACTCCATTCTTTTAGGTCTTGTAACTAACGACAGTATGTATAGTAGTTTGCTTTTTGGGCCGTTAATTTTTTGCTAATTTGTAACAAACTGACATTAGACAGGAAAATTCATTAGATAATAATGCGTAAGAGCAACGAATTTTTTTGGTAGGCACTAAGAAAATGTTTAACCTGGTGTGTTCAGGGAGTGACTAGCGACATTCATAAAACACTATACACACGGCATTATTCACTGAAATCATCTTCCTGTCTTCCTTTGGCACCTCCTGCTGATATTTAAAAAAAACCTTTACGCCAAGTAGGTCAGTTCATTTTAAATATGAGATAGAAATCTAACACCAGTAAAATGCAAATGATTATTATACTCAGTCCATAAATGCTAGAACCAAACACCTGTTCCATGCAAATAATTTGCAAAATTATCTATTGCCTTCCAAGTCACCTGACCATATTGTTTTGAAAATTTTAAAAACGTAACGTGTAATACGAGTAATAACTTGCATGGCTTTAAATATGTTTTAAGAAAGTACTTGATTAGTAAGTAGTGAATCTATCTATTCACTCTCTGAATTTTTTTGGTTTGTACTTTGCATGAAAAAAAAACAATATATTTTATTTATATTGTATATATAAAGATCTAGATTTATATCTTGTAGGTATTTATTATTTGTTTTACATTTTAGTGTACATGTAAACATTATTACAACATTGTTGTTTCACACTTGCAACTATTTTGATGTATAGCAATATACATTGTATAATATCATTGATAAAATAAAGTATAATTATTATTAATTAAATTCGGTTCTTTCCACACAAAAATCCCACCGAATTCTGTTCAAAATGTAAAAATTCCATGAATCTGACAATGATTTATGGACGTTTACAAATGTAAATGTCAAGCAGGCTATGGAAAACAAATTTTTACATAGATAGATAGCCTGTTAGACCAAGGTCGATAATTTTTGATGAAACCCACTGGAAAAGGAAGAGAAAACAAAAATGAAAGGAAAAATAATTTACAGGCGATCTGACGTCGGGAAGTCGAGGGGTGAGTTTTTAAGGGTAAAAAACGGTTTCTCTCCATTTCCGGCAAAACTAAAAGTCCCATGGAAAATAGTTAAATGGCAAAGTTGTAGGTAATAAAAAGATCTACAACTTTTGTATTTGCACTTTTTTCACATAACCTCAAACTTTATGTGAAAAATTCAAATAACCAAGTTTTTGGTTTTTAATTTTTTTTAGAAAAAAAAATTTTTTTAAAAGAAATTTGATGAATGGAAAAACTTACCTTTTTATGTCCCAAACACACATGAGTTTTGAGGTTATGTGAAAAAATGTATAGGTATACAAAAGTTGTAGATCTTATTACGTACAACTACACTTATTAACTACACTTCCCGACCTCATATCACTCGTAATTTATTTTTGCTTTCATTTTTGTTATATTATTATTAATTCAATTCAGTTCATTCCACCAAGAAATCGCATCAAATTTTATTCGAAAAATTCACAAAAGTGCATAAATCTGAGTGATTTATCAACATTTATAAATGTAAATATCAAGCAGGCTATGGAAACAAATGTTTTCCATAGATGTCTGTTGCTTTTTACTATTTTCCACAACAATAAATTAATATCAGATTGGCTTTCAAAAGACAATTCACCGGCGTCAAACTTGGCGGTCTTGAGCACACCTGGAAATTGGTAGTTTGGAAATATGTTGCGAAATGTAATTTTACTGTGTTTTGTCATGTTTTTAAACTCATCAACATTGTTCTCCACTAGAGAACACTGATTTTGATATGAGGTGATGCCGGTAGGATATCCAGCTAAATCAGTTTGTCACAGTTTTGTTCTTTACGTATTTTCTAAATATAAATAATACTGCTTCTAACATTCTTAAATTACTGATCCTGTGGTTTAGTAGTGTAAATAAATAATTGTTGATGAAATTTGATACAAATATGTCATATCTAAAGGATGAAAACACAATTTTTAATGTTAATGCAATAACTTCAGCAATTTCTCAAACCCTGATAATAAAGTGTATTGATAATTTTGGCGTTACATGCATTTCTTTGGTCTGTTTACACTGCTATAATAAGAAAACAAATAAATATGTTGTATGATTGCTGTTTATCGTAAGTTGGTCTATGTGCTTTCTTTTTCTTAAAACACAAGGGACTAATGTAGGAAAGCCTCTGTAAGTAACATTAACAGGTCGTAATCGAGTATATTTACGTGCGTAATTTTTTTATTTTGTTAGCATAAGTCCTCTGAGAACTAAGCGCCGATTTGCCAAGGATAGTTACATACCAAAGGAACTTTTTTGATTGGAACCGATGTCTGCTCTGGAACGTTTCCATATATTTTCAGTATTTGTCTTTTTAGATTCCAAGTTTAATAGTGACGTTGCCGGATCCACTTTGTGAAACAGCTGGATACCAGAACCGACGCGGAACTTCGTGCCGGGGGCCTAAGTGCGCTGTAAAATAAATCGGTAGTCTCCGAGATATTTAAAAGCATAACCGTAATACGTTTACGTAAAACTTACACGTGGAACGTTTAATTTTTTTTATATTTGTTGTTAAGGTCGCGATTTTGTAGAGAGAGGCAAATAGACACATTTATTTTGGTTAACTAAATAATTAAAAATGTACATAAGATAATAAAGCACCCTAATTTTCAATCGAAAATTCTCGCGTCAAAATATCTGCTTTTTTAGTTGTAGTTTATTTTTTTAATTCACATTATATTCATTGCAAAACCACAGCACAGGCTTATAAGAAAATTTTAGGACAAGAAATATATTATAATCATGATTATAATAGTAGCCTGAAACTAATTTGAATGTCAGATCTTATGTAGCTCTTTAACTATTTATAGTTAACCAAAATAAATGCATCTATTTGCCTCTCACTCTACAAAATCCCAACCTAAAAGGGTAAAAACCGTTGATTTACTTTTATTTTATAGACTGGCTCCGGCTGCGTCACTAAAAATTAAAGGTAGCGAATATTATGACTACTTTCACGTTCTGCTGACTGGTGAATGGTGATTCACGTTTATCATGCCTTTGTTGTATTATTACAGATATGTAAAGTGTTGAAGGTTTTTTTTTGCTCTCATGTTTAAAATATTATATCGTTTAGAACCGGGAATGTTTTATTTTCAATAAGCTGATAATATAAGCTCTTAATATGATAATATGCAGTATTTGACGATGAGTAATCTTTTAACATTGTTTAGCAATGCAATGCAGTGCAAGCTATTTTGCAATACATTTTTTCCGATTTTTGCTTGTAAATTGTAATCCGTGATACTCAAGTCTTTGTAATTTTCGGCTAAAATACCCCTAATATGTCTTGACTTTTATCACCCTTCCCCCGCATATATCGTTCCACTCTCGTGTGGTACACATTACAGGTACTTGTTGGTATATTGCAAGGTTTTTAATTTTATTTAGTGGATACAATAATAATATACAGGGTATTTTATGGATTTTTATATTATGTTTGTATTGTTTTCCTTTATAAAACCATTTAAGTAAATAAATTAATATTACACAATATGGTGATGGTTTTGTTGCATATTTTTATTGCCGCTTCAGGAATGGTGTCTGGTTGTTTCGCACATTACCGGTTTTTCTCAGAATTGATGCAGTTGAACTGCATTTTTAGGTACGATTACTGACTGCAGCGATTTGCCGTATACTTGCACCTGATATACCCCTGACGCTCTCAACTGGAACGCGCTGCGAAACGAGTAAGTATTTTGCGTTATTGTATTTGCCCTTCCGTATTTACTCACCAGGGGGTTGGATTTAGCACTTTTTCAGTCCCTTGGTAATGATTTTTGAACTACTTACGTTATTTTTTTTAACGACAAATTAGTCGTCTATTAGTCACTTCTTGTAAATGTCATTATTTTTGGTAAAAGATCTTTTAATTTTAATGTGCGGTGCAGTTAATTTCAATATTCTGTGACTGACGGAGCACAGTGGCATATCAAGATCTGTCAGATTATCACCACTTGGATATAACAATTCAGTTTTAATTACTCAGAAGCGTAACCTCGACAGTGACCTATATTGTACTTAGACAATTTAGGTATGCAATTATTGCACTTATGAAAAACGTTAAGAATAAAAAAAGCGGCCTCAGTCGGGATTTAGCCTACTTTTGAGAATAATTCTGACATCAATCCATGCTGTTCTATGACAGTAGCATGACAACTAATATCACATTTTTTGTTGGGTCTGCCATTTTGAAACAAAAGTCAAACTTAACAGCGCTGTCCGCGTTACTTAGTTGCTTTTTGTTTGAAATTATGGGTTTTCGCGATAGGTGGATGTGTGGATTTACTATTTCAGTAATGTACTTACCAATTTTGACAAGTGAGTATTCAATATTTATTAACTATATTATTCGTACTAACTAGATATGCCGGTAAGGGCAATATCATATATACTATGTATTACATTTTATAATAATGAACCACCAAACGGGCTATTCATTGTGTCAACTGTGTTGCTTATAGTGTTATTTAATTTAATAGGGGGTCTAAAATTTTTGGAGCCGGCCCTGGTTTTTCACTCGAATCGGTGCTGTTTCTCTTACATTGCGCAAACTCCGTGACTGTCTGCGCAGTTTCAATTTGTCTCAGTTGCGATGTGTCTTATCTATGGTTGTGATGTTCTGTGGTGATATTGTGATGGACGGCTTTCATCCTCTATGTATAAAAGATAATATATATCTGTGTGGTATTTTCTAGTGCTCTAGATTTAGCTATTGAATTTTAGATGGCAGCTGATTAATCACTCGGTACCTCATACATAAACCACTTTATGTTTCACAAATCGGTCACAAAGTCATTCCAGATGTAAAATGTGCAAAAAACTATGAGATATCAATGTCAATCACGATGGAACACATCTCGCAGACCTCATAAATTCACGTATGTACTGTCAAATGCAGAGGGAATTGTCATTTATGAAATACGTGTTCCCACAGTATAGGTATTTACTATACTGTGGTGTTACTTTTTGGTGTAATATCTATGGTGTTACTTACAGACCATACACGAAAGTGTCTAATGTCAGTGGTGAGTGGTATTAAGTGAAGTGGCAGGCCAATCGTGAAAATCGTCGTCCTCCTCATCAATAAGAAAGGGATTCATTATTGATAATACCCTCCATTTTAAAACAAATATATTTCAAGATAAAATATTTACACCACATAGCACAACAATATTTGCAAAAGCAACAGCAAAACAAAATTCGAGGTTAGAAAATATGACAGAACAAGATTTAACTTATTTATTTTTTACATGGCGATAATTACAAAGTATTTTAAAATTTAATCACAACCCAAAATTTAGGTTACTATTTAAAGCGATGTTCCAGCGATATTCTATTTTTTGAAGATACAGGGTAAATATTGTAACATAAACTGCGAGCATACCAAACAACTAGGGGGTATTTTTTTATTATAAATACAATTAAAAACTAAGTATAAAAGTGTACGTAAATATAATTAATCACAATAAATAGAGCTGCACAACATAATGCTATGTTTGTGACAAACTCGAGAAAGTAGTCACCGGGATTGAAAAAATTATTTCTAGTCATCCTCGCCCAGTAATTTGTTTAATTCGTTTAGCCTATTTGTTCGTTCCGCACTGTCTCCTTTCTTAAGCAGTGCCTCCTTCTCCTTCTTCAAGTGTAACCTATCGCTGTGGTTCAACTCGCTGAACTCCCAGTAGCCCGTGCCGTCAAACTGCAGGATGTGCGTGTGGAATTTCCTTAAAAAGAAAACAAAAATCGATATTTTTTTTATTATAGTCGTAATACAATGTATTATAATTGTAATACAAAGTATGTCTCACCAAAGAGTCGGCCTGTGTGTAATGGTCAACAGCGTGATGCCCATGTCGATGGCGCTCTGGTAGATGTAGCTCTCTACGTCGATTGAAACCGCCGACGTACACTCATCCAATAATGCATATTTTGGCCTAAAACCGAATAAACAGTATTAGATAGTATAAATAATATTATTAATAAACAGTATTACCGTCTTTTATTTCTACTTGTACCTTATTATAAAAAAAACAACAATCACCTGTGATAAAACAAACGTGCAACCGCCATTCTTTGCTTCTCGCCACCCGATAGAATGTCAGTCCAGTCCTTGACTTCGTGGAATGTGTCCCTCTCCACTATATGCTCCAGATGCACCATCTGCATGATCTTCCTCAAGTCCTCCTCGGTGATTTGCTTGTTGATCATATCAGCGTACGTGTCGGGATAAATTACCTGGTCCCTTAGATTACCTTGATAATATAAGATCATTAGTTTTAACATTGTCAGCGTCAAGTTTCGTTCTCTACTTACCGATAACCATGTATGGTCTCTGCGGTATGTAAAACATGGAGTTTTTGGGGGTATGCAGCTCCCCGCCATAGATAGGCCATAGGCCGCTTAGTATCCTAAACAAACTTGATTTACCGCAACCATTTGGACCCGTAATCAGCAGGTGTTGTCCAGGTTTCAAGTGGAAGCTCAAGGAAGGGCAGACAATATCGCAGTTCGGCGTTACGATTGGGACGTTCTTCAGTATGATTTCATAATTCTTTGAGTGGATAAATTTACCTAATAATTAAAATGAAGCTACAATTAGTACAATCATCTTTTAAGTCTATATAATAAGCAAGGAAGGTAAGTAAAGGCAGTTTGCCCTAACAACTAATAGATCAGGGCTGAAGCCTTTGGAAATTGTAAGAAGGAAGAGAATATAACAAAAATTAAAGGGAAAATAATTTACGGGCAAAATATGACGCCTTGATTCCCAATAATAAATTCGTTATAAATTATTAGTCTGGTGCGCGAGCGAACCGTTTCAAACAGGTTCAAAGTCGTGACGCCACATGCTACAATTTACAAACGACGAGAAGACCGATTCGGTCGGCTACGGATCTCCCGTAGCACGCGACCGCTTGTTTTCATAATTCATTCGGCCGCTTTCCGGCGCAACGCCTACCGAATATTGTAGACTGTGACGTCACAGTTCGTTTCAGGCCGCGTCAATTTTATCGCTGTTTACATCCTTGAGACTGATCGCGCGGAATTAGAAATCTTGTTTTTCTGTGAAGTGCACGTTTTATTACAACGTTACACTATGTCTTTTAGTATTATTTTTCATTTAAAATTTTAGTCATGTTCCCTATTGATAATGTGCACACGCCTGGTTTATATCTCCTTCTTAATTTAAAGGGCATTAAACCACAAAAGTATGATTAGAAACACGTGCCACGGAATATTTTAATATTTAATATAAAAGCGTACAGAAGGACATATGCAGTTTCCTTCTCCCGCCACTAATAAGTTAGCAAACATCTTACCTTTCGCCACCGGCTGATCTCCCTTGAACTCAAACTCAAAGTCCCCAGACTTCTCCTTCTTCACCACCAGCGTCTTCTGGTAGATACCCTGACTCGCCTCCTCCAGAACGCTAAACATATTCGCCACCCGAGCCGTATGCCCCGCCAACTCCACTACATCCTTATAACTACTCATTAGCCTCTCCACTGCATTCGATCCGGTAAGAAGCAGATTCTTAGCCGTCGTGAAATAATGAGTCCGCTCGGACACGTTATCATCGACAAGGTCGGCACTGTCATACTCCGCCTGCAACTGCTGATCCTGGGAAGAACCCTCGGACGCCGTCGGCAACGGCACGAGGGCCGCCTTACTCTTTCTAGGGGACCGCGACCTACCTGCCGCTAGCAGGATGGGCAGTGACACTACGATCATACCTAAAAAATATACGTTTTGCATTTCCATTGGGAATATTTGTATATTTTTACAGTACATTCATGGCAATTAATTTTTTGACAGCTGTCATAATTTAACAAATAATTATGACAGCTGTCAAAAATAAATATAACTTTTGACAGCTGTCATAATTTAACAAGTAATTATGACAGTTGTCAAAAATAAATGTTTACTTATTTTTTATTAAATTGTACAAAATATAAGCTAAGCGGGTAAATTACCTGTTCCAGACCAGACGTACTTCATCAGAAACTGCTCCAGCATGACAAACCACAACTTGACACCAAACATGTGCTCCAAGTGCTCCACAAGGATCCTGTAGGCACGTCTCAGGTGGCTCTGTTCCACCTTGTGACCCCCATAGAAGGCGATCTCCTCGGCGTTGCTGACAATCCTGCCGTGCACATGCCTGAGATAACCCTTTTTCTCGGCCTCCTGAGCCACGAGGTGCCCGAACTTGGGCGAGACTAACCTCAGGATTAAGGCAGAGAACACCACCACCCCCGATATGATTACCGGGCCGGTGATGAGGTTAGCGTTACGGGACTTGACTAAATTCGCCAAAGCTATGGCCATGAGGAGTATATCGAAGCAGGGTTTGGTTATCTGGCCGTACAGGTGAGACACCGTGCTCGCCACTGTCTCTATATCGTCCGTAAGTCGCTGCGCACAATTGTCCAGCCTTCCGTCGAGTACCGTCACCCGGTAGTAGCTTTGATTGTTGAAGTAGAGGCGGTAGGAGTGGTCCACCAGCCGGGAGCGGAAGCTGAGGGCTATCCTGCTCTCTAGGTACCTAAATGTCACATTTCAATAATTATTATTTCGCCACCAACATCAGAAAAATCAATCTTGCAGTTGCCCGGTTTTATGCTATACTTTATGATGGAGTTAACTCGGTTTATCCCTTTAAAAAATTCAAAACATCAATTTGCCACACTGGTTCAGTCCACAACTTAAAAATAATATACTAGATAAGAAGATTTACAACCGTTTTACTGATCTAAGAACAGCGTGCTTAATAATTGTTTTAATAATTATATATCAAAAACTCAAAATAGCATACATACGAATTATTATTTTTTGGAAACATAAGTAGCATACGAATTATTAATTTGGAAGTAGGATATCTTATTATAATTCAAATGCTGACAATAATGACAGTATTGTTAACTTGTGTGCTTTTCCACTGTCTACAACAATAAACAAATTACACAATTTCCCAATTATACGTGTTTATCTGTTTATCTAATAGTATAGATACATATTACTCACTCTGCGGGTTACGGGTAGATATTCAAAAAATTATAAATCAGTAGTTATAAAGGGTCCGCCAATAGGGACGCTCGATCTTTGACAGCTCATGGCGGCCATGTTGTTTGTGGTAGAGTTGGCAAACGTAGTTGTTATTATTCAGTGTATCTTCACAAATCACCATGAACCAATTCAGCCGCGAGCAACATGTGCAAATCGTTAAAACTTATTACGAAAATCATTCATCGGTTCGAGCAACGTTCCGCGCGCTCCGCCAATTTTACGGTGCAATTGATCGTCCTGCTGAGTCGACTATCCGTCGTTTGATTAACAAATTCGAGGCAACCGGTTCGGTGAACAATCAGCCAACACCGACGCGTCGTCGAAACGTCCGATCTGCCCAGAATGTCGCCGCTGTGCGCGATAGTGTGCGTGAAAATCCGCGACAGTCAATTTCACGTCGCGCACAGGAACTCCGCCTTTCGGAAACATCACTTCGCCGAATCTTGCATCTGGATTTGGGCATGCATCCGTACAAGATCCAGCTGACACAAGAGCTCAAAATAAACGACCATAGACAGCGCCGTATCTTCGCTGATTGGGCTTTAGAGCAGTTGGAAGTCGACCCCGATTTTGGTCGCAAAATCATCTTCAGCGATGAGGCACATTTTTGGTTAAATGGGAATGTCAACAAGCAGAATTGCCGTTATTGGGCCGAGAACAATCCACAGGAGGTCCACCAGGTCGCAATGCACCCAGCAAAGGTAACTGTTTGGTGTGGATTTTGGGCCGGAGGCATCATCGGGCCGTATTTCTTCGAGAACGACGATGGTGTGTCCATCACGGTAAACGGCGAACGATACAGATCCATGATAACGAACTTTTTCTGGCATGAAATCGACAATATGGATGTCGAGGATATGTGGTTTCAGCAGGACGGCGCTACGAGCCACACAGCGAGCGCCACAATGGATCTTCTGCACGAGCGCTTCGGAGGAATGGTTATCTCGCGCGGAGGCGACATCAACTGGCCACCGAGATCGTGCGATTTAACCCCACTAGACTATTTCTTGTGGGGTTTTCTTAAATCACAGGTCTACGCGAACCAACCACAAAACACTGATGCCCTCAAAGTCAACATACGCCACGCCATCGATGAAATACAGCCCGATTTGTGCGCCAGAGTCATTGAAAATTGGACTTCTCGTATGCGCGCCACCCAGCGAAGCCGAGGTGGACATTTGACCGATATTATTTTCCATACATAATGCCTTCGATTACTCTTTCAAACAAAAAATAAATTTCATTTATACCTCTCACACAACTTGCTTTATTTCATTTTAAAGATCGAGCGCGCTTATTGGCGGACCCTTTACTTACTAAAAAACTGTATTTTTACATTACCGAATGCTTTGCACTTTATTTTATCATAGTATAATTGGGTGTCCCTCAAGACTCACATATGGGTTTAATTTTATTTCAAGTTCATGTTACATTATAGGAAATTTAAATTTTCTTAATGATTTTTCAAGCTATACTTATTTGAGGTTATATCTGAATGAATACCTTTTTTTAAAAAACAATATATACACCTAACTTGGGCAATAGACTATTCTGTAAGGGGATTTCCATTGATTTAAAGCCATGTTCAACCTCACTTTTTCCCGGATGAAGTTCGACAGTAATTTTCAAAAAATATATATAAAAAAAGCAAAATCAAAA
This sequence comes from Tetropium fuscum, assembly GCA_964058915.1. Classification (NCBI taxonomy): domain Eukaryota; kingdom Metazoa; phylum Arthropoda; class Insecta; order Coleoptera; family Cerambycidae; genus Tetropium; species Tetropium fuscum. The sequence goes on along the minus strand of CAXKVY010000072.1, from coordinate 659,901 downwards.
TTTTAATTATTCCAAATAGAATACACTGTGGCCTACCTACAAGAGTTTTTCAGAATTTTTGACGTACCAGACCCAGAAATATGGCAAAATAATCGAAAAAGTCATTTAACATTGACGTTGACAGTACTAACAAATGTTTTCAAGTTACATTTGCAGGAATCTCTAACCCAGTGGAATTCGAATACAAGATAAAAAGTCTAAATCTGTCATCCAAAGACAATATAAAACCCTAAAATTAACAATCAAACTGCATATGACTGACTTTAATGATATCCAAAGTTCAAAAAATATTAGGCTTTGTTAATGAGATCGTCAGTTCACTTTTCAAATATTTTCAAATTATTATATTGTTCACTTATTGGCTCTAACCTCAAATACAACTCCATCATATGGTATGCTCCTTATAATAACGACATTGAAGTAATGGAAAAATGCGGACATCTCATCCGGCCCGAGCCACACCCACGACCTATGCAAAACATGGGCGTATTCTTTTATTGATTGAAAATCCATCGATGTCATTAAAACATTTCTGTCTAATTATGACCACGTGAAAGAGACAGAATAAGTTGACGCAAGTCTGTTATAATTTTTTACACGTTTTTCATGTATATTTATTATACTCTGTCTCCTTATTCTAATGACTCCAATTGGATATTTCGTGAAATAAATAAAAACATCTGAGAATCAACTTACCTGATCATGCTGTTGATGAAAGTTGCTGGGATGGCCACTGCGAACCACTTCCCCATCTGCTTGATGAAATTCTTAGGTTCCTTGCGCACTATATACTTGACGATGGCGCCTTCTAAATTGGCCACGTATATACTTAAAAAAGTCCTCAAAAATAAAAAGGTAGTGTGCCCGGTTAAAAGCGCGGTTTCCGTGCAGAACAGGCTAGGAATCATGATCCTCACTAATTTGATAAACTGCAGGATGAACTGCAGGTTTAAATTTGGTATGCTGGTAATGAACCGGTTCTTCGCAGGCGGCCTCTTCTTCTTCACATCCCCCTTCTGATGTATGATACTACTAGTGACTAGATTGTTATTTAGACTAAGGTTTTCTTTGTTGGTCTTGTGAATGTAGTGGTCTATGATGGGATAGCCTATTTTGTAAGCGTACGTAAAGAGAGCCACGCCTATGATTGCGCCAGAGATGACGCTCTTGTTGGCGTTGACGGTTCTCTCACCCTTCTCCAGGAATTTGGACACCACTGTAGGCATTTTGACGAGGTTTCTTACTATTTCTATGCAATTTACTAATTTACTTATGTAATCTGTCTAATGTGATGATTTGTTAAAGTTGCTTGTGCAGCGCATAGGTACGTGTCATGTGATGTATTTTTCTTAATTTCAGTCGCATGTTGGTGATAACTTCAGTGATACATCTCGTTGCTCTCCTGCAAAAAAAAATCTATTATAATAATGATACAAGTTATTCAAGTTTTTCTCATCAGGAACATAAAATAGCATAGACACTTTTTAATACAGATTTAAACCAAATTGGTATTTTGCCAAATGCACATGAATTATGATTATAGAGAAGAATGAGAGGTGTTATTGTTTGGAAAGAATCGAAAGAAAATTTTTAAAACGCAGATTTCCATATAACAATTATTGTAAATACCTTTCTAAAAAATCATACTGTAAACTAAAATGACTGTAAGTATATCCAAACAATTATATCTACAGATATAAAAGCGAAATTGTGTGTATCATTAATCTTATCTGTTTTATTGGAATGTAGTCTGTTTTATTGGGTTGTAAAGTATTCGCAAGCCATGGGGGGCAGTCCATGGAAGCAGAGCTTCCCGTAAAATATGCGGCTGCAAATACCGTCAACTTTAATGTGAAGTGTGTCGTAATAATGAAGGGATTTTCATCATTAAAGTTAGATAAGGCTTCAATTAATTACTAAAGGAAGGGCAAAACCGCATATGAAAAATTTAACCACAAAAATGAAAACTATATTAAGCATTTTTACCCGGAAAAACTTAAATGGTTAACAGGGTGTGAAACGAGATTTTCACCCACTTCAAAATGTCAGATTAAACTACACTTTGCACACTTATCAAGGACCGACCGACCGATGGCAATACGATAATTGGACAACTTTGTCCTAATGTCCTCACCAGGATCACCAAGAACCAGGATATTAAAAGAGTATCTCACATTGGCGCATTCGCCACACTATAGAATTCACTGAAAGTTATACATTCATTACGAACAATTTAACTGGAAAAACATTACGAACAATTTAAATGGTTAACAGGGTGTGAAAATATTAGTACATTATTTTGTTGGCCATGTTTACTTCTTGCAAATGAAAAAGATAGGTCTCTGTAATAAAGCTGGTTTTTCTGATTTAAACAATTTGCATAAAGCTTGGCGACATATAGGTAAGCAAAATAGGTAAGTTTTAAAAATTGCTTCCATCCCTTACTTAAAATTTCACCGCACGCCCCTGTGGCTAGCTCTGTTTTTGTAACACGTATGATGAATGTATACTGTCTTAATGGAAAATAAACCATTATTATTAATATTATTATTAAAGCACTGTGGACTTTACCCCATTTTCGGATCATAACTTCGATTCTCAAACCCAATGCCCAAATTACAAAATGAATCCACTCATTTGTTTGTAAAGTCATGTATTAGCCGATTTTGACAGACATATCACGATTTCAACAAAGCAGGCCAAATTCTGTTAAGAAGTTAATTCCTGTCAAATTTATGCATGGTGAAGCGACTCATCCGCATGTATACAACTACTCGTTGACGTATGAAAAACGTAAAGATAACCTAAAATTCGTTTGTTAAAATTAATTAATAAGAGGTAGAAAATTCAACTTCATTATTTATTGTTATTATATAAAATACATGTTATGACAAGACTTTAGATAATTTTATGTAACTCGTGCAATATGTGCCTGTGAACGTGAACTGACGTACGTTTGTGTTACGCTTTTAACGTTCAATAGTATTAATCATAAATTACATTTATGAGGAATGCAGAGGAAATATTGATGTAGCTATCCGTATCGCGACAGATACCCGCGTGCTTTGAGACATCCTGAACATCGCGTGTTAATAAATGTTCACCGAGCATATTCAGAAGGCATAATGCCTCACAATCGCGCTGGCACACGTCTGGATTACGATGCAGGAGTCTTACAATAGATTGAAAATGATTCGTCTACTTCGGCACGAGCAATTGAAAGCCGTGCAAGGATATCGAAAAACACGACGGTATCAGTACCAAGCAACGTGTGCAAGCGTTGCTTCCTTGTGACTAGGCAAAACTTTGCCTAGAATTTTGCCGGAATGTTGCAGAAACATAGGGAAGACCCAGAGTTCCTAGATAATATTGTTGAGTGTATATTTATACACTCCACAACAAAAATAATACTATAATTAAAAAATAAATAGTACGACTTATTGTTCAATAAAAATGTGAAATAATGTTAAATAATAATCTATAAACAACAATACTGACGAGAAAGTCAACGAACTCACTAAATGGCAGTAATGGCACAGTAATTAGTTTGCAGTTTTAACGCTCTAGCAGTGGCATCTTAAATTTATAAATTCAGATATTATGACAGCCACCGATTCCACTGTCAGGTTCTGAGTCAGTGTTAATGTTACTCTTTGTAGATGTTTTGTGGTGTTACCTACACCTTGTCATCTGTTTTTAACACGCTTATATGTATGTTAGCTTCACCTGTATGTATGTCACGGAATCTTTTCACCCACTTCAAAACGTCAGATTAAACTAAAACTTTACACACTTATCTAATTTCCTCACCAGGATCATCAAAAACCAGGATATAAAAAGAGTTTCTCACATTGGCGCATTCGCCACAATAAAGAATTTACTGAACGCTATACATTCATTAACTCTCGGACCACACAGCACAAATATTAATCTTTTTCATAGCAGAAAGTAATACTAATAAAGACATTTTTTGGTGAAAAAAAATCCCTTTCAATCGTGTTTTTTTAGTTTTTTAAACTATAATTTATTCTGGGGTATTTTCACTGTTTTATTGTTACTTGTTTACGGTACGTATGTATGTCATGGACTCTTTGAACGAGATTTTCATCCACTTCAAAACGTCAGATTAAACTGAAACTTCGCACACTTATCTAGGACCGATCGATGACAATACGATACTTTGACAACTTTGTCCTAATTTCCTCACCAGGATCATCAAAAACCAGGATATAAAAATAGTTTCTCACGTTGGCGCATTCGCTACAATATAGAATTTACTGATAGTTATACATTCATTAAATCTCGGGCCACACAGCACAAATATTAATCTTTTTCATAGCAGAAAGTAAAACTAGTAAGACATTTTTTTGATGAAAAAAAAATCCCTTTAAAGCGTGTTTTTTAGTTTTTTAAACTTATTCTGGGGTATTTTCACTGTTTTATTGTTACTTGTTTACGTTGATTGAACGAACAACTAGGCCTTCGGTTCAGAGCCAAGAAAACTAGTCATTTTGGACATGTTACTGGTTTTTCCAATTTCTAACAATTATACATTATTTATGTATAAGCAAACAAAATCCGTCAAAACAGCTAACCGGTTGTAGACAGTAAAAAATTCCGTCTGCGACCATCAGCGTAAGTGACAAAAACACAATTATTAATTTACCGACTAATCTGTCCGATTGCTGTACATGTTAGACAACAAAGTAAATGGCTATATCTAGATTAAAAAATGAGCAAAACAAATGTGTCATATTTTAACATGTCCACGAAATAGTAGAAATTCGTTAAATAATCGTTTTGTATGTAATCATTTACAAAACAACATAAGTATACTTGCGTGACCAAGTTTAGTACCATAATAAACATTAATATGGTCATTATAATGTGAAACTCGAGAACATTGTACCCAGCCATGACATATACGTAGAACTACAATAAAAGAGCGTTATCAAGATAGCGGCATCATACAAAGTACGAAGAAAATCCTATAAGAATTGCGAAATTCCTAACAAGTAGAGAATCATTTCCACATATTCCACAGTATATCCACAGCCAAAAGGCGGGGTATGGATGGAAGAGACCTGAATAAATTGTAGAATTAAAACCCCAGCCCTAGAGATTCTTTTTAATTGCAATAAATGCAAAATTCCCCTACTAACTTAAGGTGAAGATTTTGTAGAGTGAGAGGGCAAATCGATAGGGCATTTATTTTGGTTAGCCATAAATAATTAAAATGCTACATAAGATCTTATAATCAAATTAGTTTCGGGCACTAGCTATTATTATAGTGATGATTATAATATGTATTTTGTCCCAAAATTTTCTTAAAGCCTGTGCTGTGGTGTTGCAATGATGCATTTTTATTGTTAAAATCATGTGAATTTTCATTGCAAAACCACAGCACAGGCGTATAAGACAATTTTAGGCAGAAAATATATTATAATCATCACTATAATAATATCTAGTGCATAAAACTAATTTGAATAACAGATCTTATGTAGCTTTTTAACTATTTATAGTTAACGAACATAAATGCATCTATTTCCCTCGCGCTCTATAAAATCCCTACAAGTTACAGCAGTCTTTTATGGAAACCAAAAGAATAACAGGCGTATTTATGTAGCAACAGTAAAATGCGCCGCGGAAAAACATTTTGCCAAGACGGTGAAACTGCAGAATGACAAAAAAGTCACTAAAAATATTACTTCACAAGTGTAAAACAAAATCACTACTATCACGTCTTCAGGAAAGTCTCTAACGTACATAAACATTAAAACAGCTTATAAATAAGCTTATAAATAAGCTTATAAATAGCTTATAAATAATATTATAATAGTAAGTACTCGTACAAAGGTATTATGTATTATTTCAAAACTGAAGTACGACATGCCATTGTTTTTGACCGGGAGTGTACATTATACATACTATATTCATTATGTTTTTATCGACCAATTATTATATTACACAACATATAACTAATGGAGTAACAAATATAATAATGATATATTAAACGTCATTATCATACAATTACATTAACCAAGATAACTTAAAAAACATTAATTATATGACGGAACAGAGGATAGTATTTATTTATTTCCTCGATAATTATCACCTCCAGAAAATTAATATTACCCAGCAAGCATTACAATAATAATTGTTGCTTCAGGCGTTTGATGTAAAATATTAGTCCAATATCAAAAAGCCGGCTTCTTATTGTTCTATCGCTTACTTAACTTGCCTCACTCCCTCTAATTGGTTTTTCATTTGCACAGAAGTAATTCTTCTGTCTCGCAAAACATTTAGAGTTATAAAGCGATTATCTCGCTCACTAGTAGATTTTTTTCGACAACAATAATTATTTCTTGTGAATACACCAAACTCACGAAACCGTTTTACAGCTCTTTGAACTTTGCATCAAAGCAACGGCTCTCGCAGAGTCGGTTGCACAAAGATCCATATCTTTTAAACTAATCGTATTTGTTAAACTAATAATAAACACGCTCAAATGTGACAAATTGTAAACAAACGGTTGTCAGTTTAATTCTGACAGAAACAATTGTCTGTCATAGCCAGCTGTGCAAAAAATCGTTCCTTATTCAACCTTGTTATTACCATAGAAATAAATGTAAAATGTAACGTTTTTCTAAAACCCTTGTATCTTAGACAAAAAAAAAGTTATTGTAACAAATAGATGTAGCTTGATAACAAAATAAGAAATTATAAGGCGTAACAGGTTGGCCACTCCATATATTGTCTTAAAGTTAGAGTAAAAAGGCACTCTTTGTGTCACCCTGTATAATATGGACATTTGCCTTGTTTTTTTTTAATTCAAATCCTCTGAGATTCTTTATAAATTTAACTACTAGATGAAAAAAAATTAAGTTATTGATAAGCAAACTTATTACAATTGTATTACAATTTTAGTAATGGGATTTTTGCCCTGTATGGATTGTGGTAAAACCGCGCGAATTCAACGAGCGGAGCGTTCTGAGCCAACGCGACAGGAAGTCTATAATTAATTATTTATTAGTGTTTATATTGGATGTATACTTCCTTATTTGAATCGGACTTTGTTCACAGTGTCATGGATTTTATTTTTTTTGCGCGGAACCCCAATCTTTTTCTAAAATAAAAGTAGCCTAGGTTAAAGTGTATACGAGAGGAATTGAAACTGATCGATGCTAAAGCACAGGACCGTCCGCACTTACTCTTGAAATTTCGTCCTATGTATTCATCGGTGGATTCAGATTCGATGAGTAGCGCTGAAAACGTGCATGGGACTCCGTTACTGGAACCTAAAGTCAGCCCGATGAACTATCTACGGCTGCGCGCTGGTGTAAAGAGAATAAACAGACTGGTCTACTGCGTTGTAAATCATTTCTTTGTCGACCGCCGCGCCGCGTGCCCGAATGAAAAACGGTTATCAATGCAGTGCAATACCGATTTAAAACTTTTATTACTAAAAGGTAATATCTTATAATTATTTCCTAAAAGGCGTTTGGCGGCCATTTGAAGTAGAAGATAATAATATAACTCCCGAAATAGTTGAACCGATTAAGGCCTTAATAAAAAATCTTTATAGGGCAAAATATTCTATAAATATTCTTCCTGTGTTTTACACTAGGGTTTTTTGGATCCAAGATTTGTCAGTCTGTCAATACTGTGTAACGACGCAACGGTTCAGTTTGTCCGTTTTGTGACTAAATCGGCTCTACAGGTAGAGAAAACATTCGCAAACAATAGGTTATCGATAAATTGCCAAATTTCGGATTCAAAGAGCTGCTGTTACTTAATATATCTCTGATCCAAAATTATGCGCGCATATCGCCATAAGCGTTGCGCCTCTTTATAATTTTTTCACTCAACGCTCAAAGTAAATATGTAGTGTTCTCTCTCTCACACAGAAATTGGTCTATCTAAAAAGTAAATGTACTGTATACTGAACCCATTTATACGAGTAGAACGTTATATAGAGCATATAGAACACCGAAAATATATATTAAACGTAGAAAAAAACTGAATCAAGTAATAACGGTTGATCGAAAATATATTAACAATTCGAAACGAGACGTTTACACGGAAACGGGCACCGAATAAGCCTTGATTTTGTGCTAATTAACTATAATTTCCATATGACTGTCGGTGTATCGCACACGTGAGATCTGAATCTAATTTTAAATATATTTTTTTTTAAAATATTGTATTTAAAACACGTATGCGTGCACGTATGTACAAATGTACATCCATTGGCTGCTTAAACTAGGATGTATTTTTTTAAATGTAATTGAAATTCGTGCATGTTCATAGAAAAAAAAATTCAAGTGGTGTTACTTATATTATATTATTATACCACCTTTTCTATTCTATGTAAATTAAATGTAAACTATGATTAACGTTCACTGGGGTTAATTTAATACTTTTATTGTCGTTTGAAGTGCATGTTTTGTGAATATTAGTATTTTTGTGCTCTTTGCTCTTTATGCAAACAAGACAAAGTGAATAACAAAAACGGGTGACATCTAAAATATTATAAGTTAGATTTATTTATTTTAAAATTATTTTCAGAAGTGTAGACTTGTAGCTAATTATTATTGTGTTAAATATAACAATAAATAATAATAATAATGTTTATTTGCATAAATAATAGATTATAAAATATGAACAATGTATATACACTGAGCTCGTAAAGTTTGGAATAAATTCAATTAATCGTTATTGAAGGATTTTCACAGGAAATCCTCGGACACGTCAACCTTATTTTATAAAATGTCACTTTTTTCAGCCATCGATTTTTTTTTTGTTTTGTTCGTTTTTGAGCTATGACGTCATCGACAATTTTTTTAAATGACAACCCATATTTTTTTCACGGATTTCGATAGAGCACATTTTTCTGAGTGCGAATATGTCAAAAACATAGTACCTTTAACATTAAAGTTTTCGAGATATTCGGTTGCAAAGTTTATAAAATGTACCATGGCACCATGCATAAGCTATCGGGCGGGTCAAGATTTTTAATAGCTTATTGATTCTAATAGCTTATAGCTTATTACATTTTAAAAGATTAAGGAGTAATATTATTTATTTTGGTAGCTTATCGAACATTTTGAAAGATTTGGGAGTAATCTGTTTAATTTTTTAACAACAATTATAACAAATAAAAAAATATTTTAACAAATAAATGATAAATAATTAAAGTAAAAAATAAAATCAGAGTAAATTTTCAAAGTGACCTCCATTCACTTCCTGGCAATATCCCATCCGCCACTGAAACTCCTGCAGAACCTTACTAACAGTATCGGGTTGAATGGTTCGAATTTCATTGCGAATTCTGTCCTTTAATTCTTCGATGGTATTTGGTCTATTGAAATAGACTTTGCTCTTTAAATAGCCCCATAAAAAGTAGTCTAGGGGAGTGAGATCTGGAGATCTAGGGGGCCATTCGATAGTTCCCCTGCGACCAATCCAATGGTTAGGAAATACATGGTTTAAATAATCGCGAACGATCACTGCAAAATGGGGTGGTGCACCGTCTTGTTGGTACCATATCGTGTGATGGGGCAGATCTGGATCTACATCATTTGGGTAAAGTACCGCAAGTGCAGGGACTAAGTCGTCTCTTAAAAATTCTAAATATATTTCACCTGTTAATACGCCTTCAAAGAAAAATGGGCCCAAAATACGATTACCTACAATACCAGCCCAAACGTTAACTTTTTGTGGAAACTGACTACGAGTTTCCATTTTCCAGTGTGGATTTTCAGGAGACCAATATCTACAGTTTTGCCGGTTAACTGTGCCGTCGAGATAAAAGGTAGCCTCATCAGAAAAAACAATATTGCGTAAAAATCCGTCGTCATCAATCAGGCGTTGCAACATGGTTTGGCAAAACTGTAACCTACGGTCAGGATCATCTTCGTTTAACTCTTGGACCAAAACCACTTTATACGGATGCCATTTGTTCAATTTCAAATATTTCAAGACGGAGCTTTGAACTATTCCGTTGTTTGCCGCCACTTGGCGGGTGGGTAAATGGGGATTTTCTTGAAGCTCTAGTAGAACATTCAATTTAACATCTTGTTGCACTGGTGGACGACCCGTTCTAGGGCGATCTCTCGTATGACCCACTTCTAAAAACTTTTGTTCTATTTTGCTAACGGTGGACTGTGTAATTGGTTCTCTGTTTGGATATTTGTTGTTAAATAAACGGCAAACTTCTACTTGTGTGCGAGCTCTGTCCCCGTAACCGATCATCATCAAATTTCGATTCTTTCCCTTTCACTCAAACGACGGACCATTTTTAAATAAAATGAATTATGATGGAATAATGATTAATCAACTTACTTAATGATATTATTCAACTGATTAAAACACAAACTTGCGAGGAAAAACTTCAAAATTGTGACAACTGTCAAAACTGTTGTTTTTCCTGCGCTTTCTTGATAAATGATTAGCATTTGGTCATCGCTTGTATAATTCATTCTTAAAACTTTGCAACCGAATATCTCGAACACTTTAATGTTAAAGGTACTATGTTTTTGACATATTCGCACTCAGAAAAATGTGCTCTATCGAAATCCGTGAAAAAAAATATGGGTTGTCATTTAAAAAAATTGTCGATGACGTCATAGCTCAAAAACGAACAAAACAAAAAAAAATCGATGGCTGAAAAAAGTGACATTTTATAAAATAAAGTTGACGTGTCCGAGGATTTCCTGTGAAAATCCTTCAATAACGATTAATTGAATTTATTCCAAACTTTACGAGCTCACTGTATGTATATAAATGTTAGACAGTATTATTAACTAGCTAAATCTGAAAACAAACAATTTAAATTCATAATAATACGCAACAATAATAAAGTACAGTAAATACTTATAAACACATAAAATTACAAATAAACCTCCTTACTCTTACATTTACACCACTTTTCAAAGAAAGGAGAATTTATTATATCACTAACATTCTTCGTGTAATGGAAAAAAGAAATTGGTGTTATAGTGCTTTCGTTTGATATGCAAACTAATGGAATTCGGTGCTCAGTGGCACGCGCAATTATCCTAATATAAGAAATAAAATAAAAAACAATAATCTTATCATTTTCGTAGAACAGAACAGCTGCCCACAAGTGCAAAGCGGAAAGGGCAAAGTAAAGACTTGCTGGAAGAAAGAAACATTGAACACGATGATTCACTACTTAAAGCTGAATTGTTGACACTGGCAAGGCAACATTTTCCAGCTTTCAAGAAGTATGTAGTGGATAAAATGGCCAAAGGAAGAGGAATGGAAGTATTTAGATTGCCTCTATATCACTGCGAACTGAACCCAATTGAGCTTATTTGGGCGCAAATAAAAGGGAAAGTTGCTAGAGAAAATACAACATTTAAGTTAGCTAATGTGAAAAAACTTCTCTCTCGATATTATCTCTCTATTCTCGATATTATGCTGATATTGGATCTCGATATTATGGATACTCCGGATACTACAGGGAAACCAGTCATAATAAATGTAAATGAAGACAGTACTGAAAGTGACTTATTTTCAGATATAATTTTTTGGAATTTGGTATTTTGGATATAATTTAATAAAATTAAATATTACGCGTTTAACACCTCTGCACCTTCACTCACACATCTACTATTTGGAGCAGCATCTAAGTAAGAAAATAAAGTATGTAATTACTTAAACTTAAAAGCTAAACAATCAACTATTTTATTTTCTATAAACAAAACAACAATCAGCTGAACAGTTCGTCTGATCGCAGCGCCACCAAATGTCCCGTGGCAGTTTTATTCCCCAATTATATTAATAATAATATAAATTTAATAAAATATCCCGACTGTAACACCATAACTTACTCCGCATGTTTTTTTTTATTATTTTAAACCACAAACACACGCACTATACAAATACAAATAAAATTAGGTAAATCGTTTTCAATTACCTACCGCAAAACATTTTGAAACGCGGCATGTTCCGCTCTAAATTGCTGAAGATGTGAAAGTTTACCAGGCCTTGAATCGCCGCCGCTAAATAAACGGACAAGTTGGTTATATAATATACTTTATCGATAATTACGGGCATGCAAATCATACGTGCTCCCGTCGCCGGAAACCGCACAAAATTGCGCGTTTTTTCCGCCCGATTTTGGCCCAGATACTTTGGCCGAGAAAAAAACAGATATTTTAATGAATGATGAATGCCAATAACGCGGTTCAGAGTTATGTAGTCACATAATTGGGCTACATTTTTTTAATGCTTCGCCGAATTCACCGAACATAATACACGTAGGTATATCAGACCTAGTTATTTGCATTGCTTATTAAAATTGAAGACCTAGAAAACTTTTTTAGGCACGATATGTTGTGATTGTTATAGAAATTGGTGCATCTCAAAGAAACTAAGAACTAAGAGGCCTTATTTATATCTATATCGGGGACCCTATTATTTTCAGTGGCCGCTTGAAAATAGGGTCAAATGGTCATTGACCTCCCAATCAAATAATCAAATCAAAATAAAAGAACTATATCTATAAAAGTAAAAGTATCTTTAACAACAATTCTAACTTCTTTTAACAACAAAAAACTCTAGATTTAAATTAAAACCACCTAAAAATATCTAAAAAAAGAGTATGTGGAATCTTCAATTTTCATCCTTAATTACTTACACAGCTTAAAAGTCGCACACGTTACGTCCCGGTCAAAAATGAGATTTACCAAATATCGCCTGTCCGTTTAAATCTATATTGCTAGGGTACTGCGGATGGAGACTGCCGTGGAAAGATTTATCATAAAATCAACGTGTTAAAACGAGCGAAAACGGGCAAATGACCGAAACTACCCCTATTGAACGGATTACGTCCGTCGGCAATTTATATGTTTGTTTTACTTTTGCAGTTTTCCCGTTTAACTTGTTATCGGTGTCAACCACGGTGTCGAGAGTAGATTTCATAAATCAATAGTCGCTAATTACTATATTAAAAAAGTTATTAAAAAAAATAAATGTTTAAAATGTCCGATCTGCTAGTGAAATTTGCCCTTGAAAGGAAGCAATAGTTTATCATTAGAAAAACGCCTAGAATTTACGTCCCCTTACCCGAACTTACATTAAAGCAAGTAACTCAGCATAAAAATAAAAGTGTAAATAGGTATTCCAAAAAAACCATGTATGATCTGTGTGATTTTATATGTGGCTGCAAAGACAAGGACATGTTTTTTTGCTTTCCGTGTTAACCGTGTTTGTTGTTTACCCCTTTGTCCGATGATTAGAGTAAAACAGATGGAAATGATTTAAAACATTTGAAAGTGAAAATTAAGAGACATACTTTAGCTGCAGAACATATCAAGACCATGGTGAGTGGACATTAGACTTCAACTTGACAGTGTCTACAAAAAATCTGTGCAAGCTTTTAACTCAAATCGGTACATTTTAAATAAAATATTAAACTGCATTAAATTGTGGGACTTTTGAACTCGCTTTGAGAGGTCATGATGACACTCAGACTTCAGAAAATTCCGTTGTTAAATTTCGTGGACTTGTAAATTTTGTAGCAGAGTTGGTCTAAATTTTTAAAGACCATTTGGAAAATAGTAAATCATTTAAAGAAATTTCAAAAACTATCCAAAATGATTTAGGTACTGGATTCGATATTGTTTGTCTCACATGAATGTATCAAAAAAGAAGTGAAAATGCCCCATTTTTGGGAATTCAAGTAGACTAAACCACACAGTTCCAATAAAACCCAAATGCTTTTAATAATTCGCTATGTTTTGGATGGAATGATTTTTAAAATTTAAACGGTTCTGGAAATTCATAAAACCAGATGAAATGGACCCTATCCCCTATTTAGTCAATGAAATTGCGATGTCGTGACCTCTGTTTTGTTTAAAGACGAGATACCGATTTTTAAATAACAAGTGGTTAGGGAATAAGCACGCACTAGGAAAGACGTAGTGCGGGGTGGTTTCGATAAGTCGGGATATAGGGAGACGAGGGATTGCAGATTGGAAAGCAGGTAGTTGGTCTCTGGTGTGTGCGAGTGACTAGTGTTTGACGTCAAATTTCCCAGGTTAGTAAATATACTTAATTTGTAATGTTTATTATTAAATTTGTTAACTCGAGAATTACCGCCGTCATTTTATTAAAATTGTCCGTGTTATATTTCATTTTTGAACTATGAATAATAGAATAATTATGATACGTTATACATAAACGATGCATTTTACTTGTTTATTTGGTGTGTTCAGCTCATTCTGTTTTAAGATTATTTTGTTTTGTTTTAATCAGTTCGATCTAAGTAATGTTGTTGATCTTCTTGTTCCATTCATGACTACTGTTCCATTTATAACAGTGCCTGCTAGTTGTGCAGTGAACACGCTAGTTGCCTCCCGTATGCGCCTTCGTTTTTGCACCAAAACCTTACTTACAACTACTAGCCGAGTTGCCTCCCGTATGGGACCTCAGTACCTTCTGACGAAAGTCGGCTAACTAACAACAAACTCTTCAGTTTTGTATCTTGAGAATGATTGTAGGTTAAAACACAAGTATGGGAACCCTTGTAAGTTTTCATTTTACTTTCACCTAAATGTCCAACAGCATTATTGCGATTCTTTTGAATAGAGATCGAGGGTTTCTCTGCCGTGCTCTTTCCCCTCGTGAATTCAATGCTGAGTATGGCATGTACTTATTTTATATTGTCCATAAATTGATTACCTGTTTAAATAAATAAGTAGCTGTATTGAAATGCTTGGTCTTTTTTTTTCATCTCAAAACTCCCGCTTTTCGTTAGTAACCAGTGCATCTCGGACAGGGTTAATTTAAATTAAATACAACGTAGGGTAGGTATTTTTCCTTTTGACGATCACGTACCCCGGTCATGTGTTTCTCTGATTATTATGTTGAACCGACCCGGGTTGGTTACATTACACAGAGGAAAAAACGGCTGTAGATCTGGCGAAAGTAATTTTTCAAGAATTTGAAAATTTAGGGGTTGGCTCAGAAAAATTAATTGCTCAGTGTTGCGATAGCGCTTCAGTAAGGAGTGGAAAATTTGGAGGTGTTCAAAACAAGATTAAAGCAAAATATCCAAATGCTCATTTTGTTAGTCCTACAAATTAAATTTTTAATAACGAAAAACCCGTAACTAATCTATTTTCAACTTCAAGAGAGATGTGCAACTGCATTCGAATAGAATAGAAGACGATATACCATACATTCATTTTTACAGCCTCTAATTAACTGATATTTGGTTGGTAATAAGTAGAAAGCTTAAGCTATACACTGAATTTTTTTCATAGCGAACGAACAATTTTTTGTGAAGAAACCGTTGTTTAATGTAGGGCGTAGACTTGCGGCTACGCGGTCGCTTAGCTGCCTCAGTCAGCCGATAGTGCTGCTTATTTTACGCTCCATCAAGCGTATAAGTTTCCGCCTATTTTTCGTTTTTTTTCATGTGATAACGTTGTTGTAGCATGTCAGTAATTAAGGGTTTACGTTACATCATCCCATGTAACTACAAAAGCGTTATGAAAATTGTAGCTAGAATGTCTCCGGGGTACCTAGGTAGTCCTCCGGGATAGGTAGTCAAAATTAGTGATAGCCGTAGGGAATATTCCCATTTCGGAAAATTCAGAAATGGGAATTTTCGGTGTTAATAAATTCCCAATTTGGGGGAATTTATTAATATGCCTGTATACAAATAATTATTATAGATATAGAATTCAACAAAGTAGAAATAATATATACTGTTTACATCTTTAAAGTTGGCGGTTAAATCATAAAATTATTATTACTAGACAACAAAAAGAAGTCCATTATATGTGACTGTTGGTATATCCGACTAACGTTGTTGTAAGATGCTGTACAAAAAAGATAGAGAGAGTACGATTTCGTACATCGTAACTCTAGCGAGAATAATATCGCTCAACTGATCGATTTATTTTGACTAGTGTCGTATGCCGTACCCGCAGTAGAATTGCAACATTCCAAAACTGATAGATTTTGGTTATCTTTCAGTTGAATTCACTTTTTCTTCACTTTCAGTGCACTTAACACTCGCACTAAGCTGTAATTTTCCGACGGAAAACCTCCCATTGCTTAAACCACGCCCAGTCTTCTGCCTCTAGTCTTCATCATTTTAACATGCAAATTGTAGGTTATGTACTTATTATGTTTACGTTTCTCATCGGGGAACGAATAAAGTTTGTATACATCAGGACGAATTGTTCCAACACACATTTGACTAGTGCAATGCTGATTTGATTCGTATAGTTTATATCTATGACGTAACCACCAACTTTAAAGATGTAGAGTATATATCTTTTTTAAAGTAACAATGTTTTTAGCGGGTTCAAAAAATTAAATCATATAATAAATACGCTTGTATACAAATAATTATTATAGATATAGAATTTAACAAAATAGAAACATTAAATTTTTTGTGTAATTTTTTTAAATGACAGTAGTTTAAAAAAATAAATGATACGGTTTCTGGCCTATGTGCTATATAAGGCCACCGAATTTATTTTTTGTTATTAGACATAGGTACATGCTTATTAGAAATATATACTTTTTGTTTAAAAATTACTGTTAATAAATAATCCTAGTTGGGAATATTCCCTAAAAATAAATTCCCGGGAATTTTCCATCTCTAGTCAGAATTGCGATATTATAATTGCGCCCACTTCACTCTGCAAAGCAGCATTGTTTTCATTTATATTCTGTTTATAAATTCTCATAACGCACCTGGTTTTTTGAATAATAAACGACACAGCAAATTAAAATTACTAATGACCTACTGAAATATTTGTTAATATGATAAGATACCTGAGCAACGACAGAAATATTTCTTTAGAGGACACCACATACCATAACCGTTTGTATATATATACAACTAATAATTTTGCGTTCGAAAACACCAAGGTCTCGGAAATATTGCACTGCCACAACCTTAAAACGCAAGATTTGATTAGGCGTTGAGCAACCCTTGCGAAAATGTGGAATGGACGATCAACACACGTGTAAAAAAACAGCACACTGAGCAAGAGCTTTCAATGTTCCGTATTTATCTAGATACCGTAAAAATTTTATGATTTCCTCGAATTTCAGTGCTGTTTGTTCGAAACGTATATATGAGGTAAATATTTTGAGCAATTAGACAAACAAATCGAGAGAAAAACAGGAAAATATTTATTACTTAATAATAATTGTATTATTTATTACTTAATAATAATTGTATACTCATGCGTAAAAATATAACTACATTTTAACAAATTACAGGAACGTCACCGAGTCCAAAATTCAATAAGACTAAGTGAATTTAAAATCATCAGCGAGTCCCATAGAAACCCCATACATATTTATCTTAAAATATTACGTGACATATTACGATAAATTGATATGGTAATGAAACAATTAAAAATCAATGTTAATACGAATTCAAATATTATTGATACGACGGAATTAAATTGTATTTAAATGAGTATTTAATTGTTTTGTTGTCGAATGCTTCCCAGGTCGATTTAAATTAGATCGTATGAATAAAATTTGATTTTATTATCGGTAATTCGATTTGTGACTTATGACGGAAGTCTAAGGCGAAAGCTGATACAAAGCGTTAATTTTGTGTGAAGCTATCCACGAAATCCTAGCCCCGAAATTTGACGTAGAGACAGACACTGACTTCTTACATAAAACTGGATCGGTCTGATTCCCCCCAGAATACTTTGTACTATTAAACCAATACCATTAATACATACGTATATCACATTACTCACTGGCCGTGTGCTTCTATTCGGCGCTCCAAACCGGTGTTCGTAAAAAACTCCCGAATAAGCAATCGAGACAATCATTATTATGGCTACTACTACGGGTTGTGTTAGTGGACAAAATAATTGTGATACTGTGATTAATTCAGTGGATAACATTTTTAAAGTATAACTTTTCACTGTTAGACTTATATTCTAAGGTTTACATTACAAGTTTAAATGTGGTGTGGACCACATTTAAAGATAAATCAAACGTGTATGAGAAAAAGACAAGGTAGGTCTTGACAAATCGTAATGGCATGGGCAAAATGTGGATGCAATGTCAGGATTTTGTTTTCCATGCTTGTTATTTTATACTCCAAGCATGGACAGGAATTGGAGCCGTATAGGTTAACTGACTTAAATCATTGAAGGCGAATTAGTGGTTATTTATTCTAGAGACGATTTCAAACAAATACATGGGGCTACGCATACGCTGGAATTTATTTGAAAAAATTAATTAGGAAACACATTTTCCGAGCCTGTCAAACTTATTATGATAACACCAATGAATACTGCTGAAGCTGACGGTTGCTTTTCTACTATGAAAATAGTAAAGACCTTTCTCAGAAATTCTGTCCCACGATCGACTTTGTATTTGAACTATCGAACTTCCATGAAAAAGTTTTAGAACAATGTACTACAACTAATTAAAGGAAAATTGGTAAGCAGGAAGTTTAGTAAGTAGGTTTTTTTATAACAAATTTTCTGGGGGAAAAGGGCTCAGCCCCTCAATGTTTTTTCTTGAGCACTCCCAGTGCATTCAGGCACGAGCCGCTGCTGTTTAAGATTGTTACTTCTATTAGCTAAGTTTTCGTTGGTTACTTAAAAAAGTAACTATTTTACAGTTATAATTAGGAACTTTAGTTAAAAGTAATTAGTTACTGCCCACATCTGCATGTAATATCTGAGATTTTGCAGAAAAGTTTGTGGAATAGAGCAATGGAATAAAAAATAATACGAAACTAATACTAATAATACGAATCTCGGATATTAAATGCACATAAAATGGCTAACTTTTGAACGTTTGAAAATAACCCGGTAATGCCGCACGCGACGATGTGGCAACATCGCATCTGGGGTTGCCAGATACAACCCCTCAAGGGCGAGGTCTCAGAAAAAACCGAAACACGCCCCCCCTGGCCTCATTTAGAATAGTTGCAGTATAAGAACATGTGTGGACCCCCCCCTGCAAAACTCTTCGAGACGCCCTGTACACAATCTAGAATGAGATGAAGCGATTGAGAACAATCTAGAATAATCGAGAAGCTTCGAGAACAATAAGGGCCAACTGATCGTTACGTCAGTTTAGTTTAAACGCTCTTTGAGACAAGTTTTGGAAGTTAATAAAGTGTATTTGGATTCTGGACAGTACCACTTATTATACGAACCCAGTGGCGTAACAATATCATATTTTTGAGGGAAATTTCATGGTATTCCGGCTTTTTCATTGGACGAAGGGCTTTCAGGTTAGCTAATCAAACAAGGTAAAAAAAAAAGTCAGGCAAAATGTTTTGTTTTTTTCATAATTTGCCAATTTTGAGCGAGGATATCTAGGAATCCATGCGAAACCATTTTGTCAGCTTTCATTTTGTACAGAATAGCCTTATATAGTATAGAATGGCATAGGAAATAACCATCATACCAAAAAAATCCCCGAAATTGGCTGCTGATTTTTTTTTATGTAAAATAATATATTTATTGAAAATGGCTGAGCTAGTCCCACTGACCCAATCGATGGTATACCAAGAGAATGACATGTACGAGTGAAAATAGTGCGCAGTTCAACACGTTGCGTGTAGATTTGAAAAGTGCGCAGTTTTGCATCCGGCGCGAAGACGGTACAGTTGCAGCGATAACTGAGCTAGAGAGCATCATAGAGCATCGATGTCCTAGCCCTGTGCGGACAAGTCGGCGCGTGTAGACGGTAGCACCATTTTCCGATTCATTTTGTTCTTCAGTTTCAATTCGTCAGGCGACAATATCGCTGACCTTCGGCAATGTTCTCGGGAGTTTCTTACATAATTTATTGCATTATACAAAAGTTTCCCATGCATTTGGCATGTCAATTCCATGGGTTACACTGACAGGGATAAAACGGCGGAGGCTTATGAGAGGTTAGTGGAAAAATTCAAAGAAATTGATGAAGCCGCAAACAGAGAAACAATTGTAAAAAAATTAATTCTTTGAGAAGTGTTTACCGTAAAGAATTGGCAAAAGTTAATAAATCGATGCGATCTGGGAGAATGGCCTTTTTAGAAGCCACTTCCGCTACCGCTTTGAACGCCGGGTACTTCTAAGACGTTCCAATCTTTTTTTTTTAACAAGACACTATGCCAAAATTGACCAGAGTAGTACCTCCTCCGTGACGATATCACACAAAACTGAGCGAAATATACAGATATCTCTGCACCATGTAGAGGCTCAAAAATTGCGTTGTTTTCGTTTTCATTCCGTCTTAAGACTGCGCAGACAAAAGGTTGTGAAAAACGTAGCGTCTGGACCGGCCTTAACCTATGTAGATGTAATTTCTACCCTTGAATGAAGGACTCGTATCAATCAACGGTTCTACATATTCTCAAAGGTTCTCCTTCGCAGTATTGTGAAAAGCTACAAATAGTTCAGGGACCATGCAGTGACTGTTAAGCTATACACGGTAAACGGGTTTTTATGTATTCTACCGAGTAGCAATCACGTTTAGCACTTAAATTAACGGTTGATACATTTGCACCTACTTACCTAATGTATGTGCATAAATTACAAAGGATTCGTAAGTAAAACTATTTAATCCCAAAAAAAACTCGTTTTCTTTACATGATACTCGTAAAGAGAAATGTTACAAGACAGCCTTGTAAATAAAATAGTTATAATATTTATGAATATTCAACAGGTGTGAAGATGTATCCGCATTATATTAGCTCATTATGGTCATTATTTTATAGGGGAGCAAATATATTATAGATAAACCGACCGACGGCGACGGTATAATATTATGTTCTTTAAACACGTTCACAGACAGTGACGTCAATGGACTCCCATTTTGTAGCCAAATTGCCAAAAAAGTTTGTTTGCCGTTGTTATAAACTGTAAAAAAAATGTTTAGGTGTTAACGTGACCTGACGTCTATACTATAGTCGTTTGTTTTTTGGTCAATAATCAGCTGTTTTATGACTCCAGGAACCGATAACCAAGTTCTGGTGAATTGTTTAGGCCATTGGAACTTTTTTTCGGTGGTCTAGCTTTATGGCTTTTATAGTAGTTTATTTGTAGTTTACAAAATACACTATCTAGGGAAACGAATTTTAAAATGTTGTTATCTGCAATTATTATATGGATCTATCATCTTTATTCTTTGACCTCACTTACGATAATAACCTATGTTAAGAGTTAATATAAATTTATTGTCAGGTTTACATATTTTATCGTCGTAAGGTGCTACTTACGCTACGTACATTGTACTTTGGAGCAAATACTCATTCGGGTTTAGTACAGAATTCGTTTTTTATCTCACTTTTTATATAATATATCTAATCGATCTAATAGATTTATTTGCTGAGTAATGAGCAGTGGCGGTTGCTGTATAAGGCCGCTTGGCCGCGTGCCCCTCCTAAGAATTTTCAATATCACACAATTTAAATATTTATTATTACTGTATTTGTATGACTATTCATTTTATTATCATTATTTATATAAGTAGTTAAAATTTCTAATTTCAAAAAATTGGGGCGCAGCTTAGGTGCGACGTGCGGCTTCGCCGATCCAAGTTCATTTCGAGTTTTTAAAGAGTGCGTTTGTGTTGCTTTTATAATTCGTATAATAGTGACACTTAATAATGAATTCCGTAAATAATATCATTCAAATAAATTTTGAGAGGCTGTCATTCATTAGCCGATAAACTTAAAATTAAAGAACTGGGGAGGAGGAGAAATACCATGCTTAATGACAGACTAAATGCTTTAGCTATGATGTCCATAAATCGAAATTTAGTGCACGAAATAAACAATTTTGATGATAAAGTGATGGAAAAATTCATTTGGACCGCAGAGCGGATTTTACTTTTAAAAAATGACTTACCTACCCATTTTGTGTAGTTTAATCTGTGTAAATATGTTGTTATTTTTTTTCCTGCTTAAACAGTGTAAAACAGTGACTACCTACTTAGTGGTGATTTTTTTGACATATAAAAACTATTCCGCTGTTCCAGCTCTTCGTTTTTGCAAACTTGAATTTTAAGGTAGGTGGATTTTTGTTTAAAACGAACTTTTTTTTGTTTTGAAATTTTACAAACAAATCGGCAAATTTCCTCTAGGAAACCCCCATTTTAACGAGTTATTTTGTACAGGGTTAATTTTCTACTTTTTATCTAAGGCTTTAGCCTTGACATGTGCAAAAATTTTCTCCTGTTGCGCTTTTTATTTTTATATCGCTGGCCTAACCCATCCCCCTGGTGCACACCTTTAAAATCAAACCCCACGACACCCCACTGGTAATGAGTAATTAAGAACTACACTGGCAAGCAAAAAAAACGGATCATCTGAGTACTTTAAGTTTGCTGTCGAAGGACAAACAAAATAATGATCCTCAATTTTGTCTCCAATTAAGAGGTTGATATTACTATTACGTGATAGGACACAAAGAAAATTATTTTAATAATTATGGAATCTAATGAACATTGTGAAAAACTTAAAGAGCTGATACATTCTTGTATTCATGCAACAATAGAAATACATAAACTACCAAACAAACTTAATTAATTGCAGTTTTGAACTATAAAATATGGACTATAGTGCTTTCATTTGATATGCAAACTAATGGAATGCGGTGCTCAGTGGCGCGCGCAATTATCCTAATATAGGAAATAAAATAAAAAACAATAATCTTATTCTCGTAGAACAGAACAACTGCGTGACGGAAAGGGCAAATTAAAGACTGGCTGGAAGAAAGAAACATTGAACACGACGATTCACTACTTAACGCTAAATTGTTGGCACTGGTAAGGCAACATTTTCCAGCTTCAAGAAGTATGTAGTGGATGAAATGGCCAAAGCAAGAGGAATGGAGGTAATTCGATTGCCTCCATATCACTGCGAACTGAACCCAATTGAGCTTATTTGGGCACAAATAAAAGGGAAAGTTGTTACGGAAAATACAACATACAAGTTAGCTGATGTGAAAAAACTTCTCAATGGTGCAATCAAAGAAGTAAATGCGGCCAATTAGATAAAATGTATAGACCATGTGAATAGGGATGGCAGCTCAATCATTTGACCAGTCAAAAGCTGTCTATTGACGGTCAATTTCACCGATATTGGAATATTTGACCAAACCAATGTGACCAATTAGGTATAGCCAATAAAAAAAATTACTGCAATAAAATACTAAACAATAGGTACCTAGTTATACAAAATAGAATCTTTCTTGAGAAAACAAAAAAACAATACTTCTGTCTTCTTTGGTGGAAAGTAAAACACAATGCTGCCGACATGCGTCGACCTGTTCACAACGGCTAGACAAAGAATTATGCTACCGCCACACTCACCACTACTTAAGCACAGCTTGGATAGTTAAGCTATGACTCGCTATGATTCTAGGAGTATTTGATGCGAGCAATTTGATCAGTCATAGCGAAATACTAGGTCAATAATAGACCGAAGAGTATTTGACCAGTCAATTGCCATCCCTACATGTGAAGAAGGTGGAATCAAGAATGTGGGATCTCGATAATATGATGGATACTTCGAATACTCCCGCCGTTGAACCAGTCATAATAAATGTAAACGAAGACAGTAGTGAAAGTGACTTATTTTCAGATAGTATTCACTATCTGATAGTGATATGAATTTCTGATGTGAGTTTTGTGAAGAGTGCTACTAATAAGTGACAGTGAAAAATACCAATGTTGTAATATATGTGCAAAATACCAAGTCTAACTATATGTGCAAATAATAACATATCCCGCAAATTGGTGAGTTAATATGTTATAAATTTGACTAACAGTCTTACCTATACTAATAATAAGTAAGTACGTAGTCCTTGCTGGGCAATAGCAATTTAATTTCTTTCTTTCTTTCTTTTATTTTAAATTGTTATTGGCTAAATTGAGCACTAAGTTGTACACGCAGTATGAAAAATATTTTCAATATATTTTAAATACATTCAAAACTAAATAATTTTTTGGCTTAAAGTTTTACACATATATGAATATGACATCTTTTATAAGATAATAAGACATCTTTTGAAGTCACTTCACCTTGGTTGCGCATGATGATACGCCACTGAGCAGTAAAGCCAGTAAATCGCCGGCTTGTTCATGCAAGTGTCTTCTAAGTGAGCGAGAAGGGAAATGGGATTCATATGAGTTGAAGAGGGATAGCGACCGATATGGTAAGCCGCGGACTGGAGATCCTAATTCTATTCACAATAAATTGTTGCGGTATACAATTTTACACTAAATATCCTTTTGTATTGCATAGTGATGTGATTTATCGCTTATGTAATAATTGGTACGGGTTTTCTTTGTAAAATGCCGCACCATTTTTTGCTCTAGTTTGTATATCAAACGAAAACACTATAACAGCGTCCTAGGGTCGCCTGCTTCGACTTACCTATATCTTTTTTTGGATGAAGTGAAAGATTATTTTGATAAATTAAATTTCAATAATTTAGAAATATTTATAGGCGATTTAAATATACAGGGTGAGTCATTTTAATCTTCGGATGAAAATGTCTCCTCCGGACAATGAAAAATCGACAAATGGCCCAGACGAAAGTTGTTTGGTTTGAAGGGGGACATTTGTTGCCCTTAACCCCTTTGACCTTGGGTCAAGGGTTCAAGGTCATTCAAAATCAACTTTGTTTCTTTAAATGCAACCCCCCATTTTTTACATTGGCAATCGATTGTACGGAAAAAAACATGAAACTTTTGTCCGAACAATTTTTTTCCAAAACGCACATGTCCCGGAATAATTCAGTTACCAAGATTTGAATTTTCAAATTTTCTTGTTCTTTTTAATGGCGAATCGTAAGCTTATTCAACAAACCATAGAAGACAAAAAGTCTGCAGAATTTTTCAAGGAATCAATTACCATTCTTAATTAATTGATTAATTAATTATTCTAAATTAATTAATTAATGTTTGACAATTTTTTATCCAACCACCATTGCTTCGAAAAATTAAGACATAAAACTAACAAAAAGTGCGCAAAAAAATTGTTGAAAATGATTAATTTAAAAAAAATACACTTGTGTAAAATGTATTTTTAATACACAAGAAAACCTAGACGCATTTTAAAGGCCATATTGTCATATTTATTATAATATTTAAAAACAATTTAGCTACTTAGCACTTTTGACAAAAATAAAAACCCAACTTTTAAAAACTCTTTTTAATACAAAAATAGTGGTCGAGTTTTGCGTTTTGCCTTCTTGGTTTGACGAAACGAGACATAAACAGTTAGAACTGTTTGAAGATAGGTATACATATATTTATAAAAACTAACCAAAAATACATAGGAACAAAAATATCGAAATTTAAAAAAAACCATTTTTCATTTTTTTTGAAAAAAAGGGATTTGTATCAACTGTTCAAATACCTACTCGTGAACAATATTTACAACCTGTGATATTTACGATATTAACCAAATTCAATTGTGCATCCAACCCAACTATTCCACAATCCACATGTCCACGCGCCAGTGTATTGAAGTCAATACCTACTTGAATACATACATAGTCATACATAGTTCAAATAACAAAAACAAACATTTGTCGAGACTTGTGACTCGCGATTACAAAAATATAAATATAGGTATCTGCATTTTAGACTTGAGAACTTATCATGCCAGTTATTTGACGTACAAAAATATTAAATACCTATTTGGTGGATAAATATCTAATATGGTAAATAATATCATAAAAATAAACGTGACGCCATTTATGTATAATCAACGGTATAATATAAGTAGTATATACAGATCATACTACTCAGTTTCAGTGTCAAGGTATTGAATAGGTTGTGCGGTTGACATGTTGCCATGTTGCGAAGAAAATAAAAACAGAAATTGGGTTTCGCAGAAGTAAAAACGGAAATTGACTTAATTTGTAAACGTTGTAGATTGTAGTGGAAATACTAAAAAGGTAGCAAATACTAAAAAAGTAGCAAATACTAAATTGTAGCAAATCTACTACAATTGTAGTGACTCTGGCAACACTGCGTTAGCCTATTGCGGCCGGTTGTGTCTCAACATTAAAAATATTACAGCAGTGAGATCATACTTTTTTGTTTGCTTAGGTATCTTTTATTTTTCTACGTCCCGTTCTCTTTAAATCAAATTGTTTCGTTACATTTTCATTGTTTTCTAGCAGTAAGACATTTAGGTAATAATTAAGAATCAATGTTTAACGTCGCGTATTTTGATTTTCTTTTGATTTTGAATAAAATTGGAGGGTCTGTTTGTTTTGTCAAAATCAGTTTTTACTAAACTCAAATGAATGGGTACGGTACTTATAACAAAAAAACAATTTTTAAAACGTTCGTCTGTCCGTCTGTTTGTTCCGGGTAATCTCCGAAACGGCTGGACCGATTTTGACGGGACTTTCACTGACAGATGGCTGATATTATCAGGAGTAACTTAGGCTAAGTACGTTTATTTTAGAAAAATAATTAGAAAATTAAATCCACGAAATTGTGAACAAAATTCAATTCAAATAGGATATACATCCAATATAATATAATCCAATATAAACACTAATAAATAATAAGGTCGAGCAATAATAAAATAAACTAAAGTAGCAGTGTACAGTACCGCGGGCGCCCCACGCGCACGCCGCCGCGCCGAAAGGCCCCTCCTCCCACCGTTTCCCCCTCTCACGACTTGATATCACAAAGGCTGCCTGTCGCGCGGACTCAGAACGTTGCGGGTAACAGCTAGTTTTCTAATAAATATCATTTTATTTTTTTATAGGCCACGCAAAAGTTAAATTTTAATACATAAATACGCGTAATACATACATGAAATCACTTTTAAAAAACACAAAATGGGCAATATAATATAAAAAGAACCGTAGAATTTTCATATATAGGTAGGTATGTTTGGTTTATATAGATGCCAAATGATCCCTCTACCAGCTCGTTCCAGGTAGGCATCGCTTTGGAAAACACCCTGTATATGGAATCTCAAAACATGTGTAAGTGAAAAATTGACCTTAACCATTTGTAATAAAATCTGTCGGTAGGTATCAAGGTAGGTATCCTCAAAAATCCTTAAACTGAGATTATCAAACAAACAATAGAAAACTCAATAATCAATTTGGTGTTGTTTACAGAACGAATATGATCGAAAATATTTTGAGTGCAGAAAAAGTAGTTGTTTTATCACATCCATATTGGATATGCTAAAGTGGTACCGCTAATACAACGTCCGATACAGTGGCATAGCAAACGTATTTTAACAAAATTTCTACCAGCACGGCTGGTTGGACCCGAGCTTTGCTACCCTATATAGCTGCCTTGCTACGCCCCTGGTCCGACATGACTTCGGCCGAAGAGTACAGAATATATTTCTGTCAATTTTGCTTTGTTTGTTGATTGAACGAAATTGCGTGTTCTAAAACGTGATCGTCGAAACATTGCTTTACGTATTTAATTTCATTATTTACATTTGCGAAGATTTATTTTTAACCAACGATTTTTATAGAATGTTGGATGCAGATTTTCTCAGTTGCGTTTTTAATATAGGTACATAATATAACTCAGGTAGTTAAGTATGTGTATTATTATTAGGTATTTCTTATTAAGGAAAATATATTTTTAATAAAATATAATTAATTGAAAAACAGGGACATTTATAATTTTGAATTGCTACTCTGAATTGAATAATTTATATGGATAGGTAGGTACTGTAGGTACCTATGAGACTTTCATCCACGTTTTCCAGTTTCCTCGTAAATTGTAAAAGATGGATATTGTGTCTGTCATTTTTACATACCTACTTTGTTTTGTACTTTTGCATTGCTCAAAACTGAACGAAATAAAACTGCATTATTCGATTATATACGGTAGCGCAGGATACCTACACTAGTACAAAAGATGTTTTCTCATCTATATTATACCCATGATCATGATAGGTAGGGACCTAAAATAAATTGTATAATGCATACCTACCTATAAGCTATAAGGCAAAGCAAGCAGTTATGTCGTAATCATTTTCAAGAAATTACCTACAACTAAGGTACGTATAATGCATATAAGATAATACCATAACATAAATTACCACGAAATACCTATAAAGTAAAAAAATGTAAAAAAAAAGTAAAATGGTTTCGTTGGAATAATATAAACAAAAGCGGGACCGGAACGTTATGTCAATTTTTTCGGCGAGAGAGGTTATATGCGCCGCAGAACGAAATTTTGTACATCTAAAAACTCTGATTCTATAAAGTTGGTATAAACATCGACTCACCTTTCTACAGAAATCGGCAGCAACCAGCCATATCGTTAAGTCACAACTAAAACCTACAAACCATACCGGGCAGGTTGTCAGAACAGAACACAACGGGATCTTATCCGGAGAACGCGATCGATAATAACTAAGACGAACGCAAACTATAAATAAATCACATGTTTCGGAAAAGCGAGAAAAATTTATTGTAAGCGCACCTGAAGAACGCGATGAAAAAAGCGAAAGTGATTGACCACAGCCGCACAACCCAACCCTTACCGCATAGCTGACTGACGACGGCGATGACGAGCACGGCACACGGCGGTGACTGACGAACAATTCTTGGGAATCGGCGGTGGTGGGGGAAATCATCAGGTTTGGGTTTTGCAAGAGAACAAGGCGTCAGGCATAGGCGCGCACTCTAAAATTTATAAGGGCCGTAACTATTAAAATATGGTATAACAATAAAGTACGTGAATTACGATGTTGCCAATTTATCTCAGTCTAATCACGTTGGTTGTGCTATGGTAAACATAGTGTCTCTTTCTCGAAATTTGACAATTTCTCAAGTAGGTATTATTTTCGAGAATTATTTTGAATTTATTTTAATTTTAATTTAAGAATAACTTAAATAATTGAAGATTTGGCTAAAATCACGCTGCATATATGGTCTGAAAGCGAACGAACGCGAAGGGGATGGGGGGGGTACATCAAATTGTCATTAGAAAATATTATATTATCATTTGGGGGTAAAAAGAATTTAAAAAGGCGTAGAGGGAGAGTTATTGTTGTTTAAGGTTTGAAAACCTTCAAATCACCTCTTGATTTTGTTTTAAAAGTACATCTTTATCTCTAAAATCGAATAAAATACATTAATTATTTACGTATAATCAAATGCTTCGATCCACCGAGGTACAATTCCATTCATTGGAATTGTCCAAGGGCACTGGGTCACTTTTTATTAGGAGTGTATCTCGATAAGGAACACATAATTTATAATCAATATAGAAGCAGGCCATGACCTGCTTGCTCTCCAAATAAAGTGACCACGGCCAAAAACTACACGCAAAGACTAAACACACCACTATAGCACGATAAAGCTATCAAATTGAACATTGTCTGCACTCATCTACCTACCTAATACCTCAAGTTGGCCTGTTTTCATTAGTTTGGAATATTTCCATTGTAATCGCAGTCTACACAGCTGTTCAGTGGTGATTTCATTGGCGCATCATACCTCATTCATTCAACCCAGATGATATAACCATATTCACAACACACTAAGATAGTCGTGCTGAGAAAAAGGCAACGTCGCATTTACGATTTAATATCTCGTAAGTGAACCAATATAATGTCATCAAAGTTTAACGAGTTATCAAATAGATATTCCTTTTTACGTGTGAATTTTATGAACATGAAACGCCTTGTAGGTTTTTAGTTATTAAAAAAAATATTGTAAGGTGATATTTTCATTACTATTAATAATCAAATTTTAATATTTTCACATAAGACAGTAGATGCACAAAAAATAGCCGTGGCATGAAAAAATCTGTTTCATTTAAAAATAATAACGCCAAAAAGGTATTGATAAACAAGGACAAATGGAGTACTTTACGAAGTGAGCCAGCAATACCATACCTTTGAAACCTATAGAAGTAAGATCTATACGATTTTTTTAGGAATTTGAATACACTAATACTTACCTCTTTATTTTGTACATTGTAAAAGTTTAAATCATAGTTGCTTTTGCACCCAGGTACATTATGCAGGGACTAGACATCGTTATATTTACTTAAAAGGCTTTAGCTCAAATTTACGTACCTATGCAATCAAACTAATATGAGAGAGAAGGCTATAAATAACTAATAGGTAACAATAATTAGTATGATACAACCTAAACGCTAAAACAATAAAAACCCAGGTATTATTGAACACTGAGGTTAAGTTTCGTTTACCTTTTGCGAAGCCGTATTTACCAATTTTTGTGGGTCACATTCACGTTTTATATACCAACATGTATTTCAGGCGATTTAAAAAACACGTCGGTAAATTAACCCTGAACAATTGATTTATCCCACTGGCGAGAAACAAGTTTACTCCTAGCTACGTTGCCACGTTTCCCTGAACACAGTGGAAGAGGGGAAGCCGTAAAAGCAAACTACAATAAAATCAATTGTCCTTGTATCAATTGTATCCAAAGATACCACCCAACAGAGTCCAGCTTAATTATAGAGTCGCATACATTGACATTGCAGTTAATTTTATTAATCACAATATTCCCTATCCTCTTAACTTGGACTTAACACTGGTAGGTTCCTTCAATCAACGCTCTTACGTCTTACGGTAGGTATTATTTAAAGCTTGGCAAATGCTTTGACGAAGTCTCTCTTAAGCCAATAAAGACTATAAAGGATTACTTAGTTTTGCTCTAAGACAACTGCACTTGGCATACGTACTATACCTAATAAAGCTGGCGCCAAACATAGACTATAGATTTTTAAAGCACTATTTAAAAAAAATATTGCAAAAAATATTAACCGCTAAATTTAACCGACGAGCGTTCAAGGAGAATATGAAGATTAAATCTGGGGCTGTCAAATATAAGAAACAAATTAACTATTCACAACCTTACATAATATCGCTATGGAACAATACCGAAGGCAGCTTTCTTCGATGGTTAACGAACTCTTACCGTAACTTTCGATTATATTTGTTGCCCTGGGGCGCACTCGTAACTACATGTAGGTATGACATGTTACGTTGGACGTTACAGAAGATAATCGTTCGTTGAACGTAAAGAAAAATGCATTTTAACTTTCTCAGTCATCGACCGGTAAAAGCAGGAAATAGTGTTCGATGAAGTGGCACGTTATTTATTTGAAAATCATGTAGGCAGGCATATGCACGAACGCCTAGGTACAGTTTTTAAGCGAATGATCAGCTGCTCATAGTGAAAACCGGACTGAGTGACGGCCTGAAAGCTTCTGATTCTGAAATAATTATGTTAAAAAGCAATACGGACGAGCAGCTCGATGCTCGACGGGTATAACAAGATTTAACAATCCCCTTACGCTGTCAAGAGTGTCAAGTCAAATATAAGTGGATTCAAAAGAAAAAGATATGTACGTCATCAGTGACGCAAGGATACAGTGTCAACGATGCTAACGTATACAGCCCTGACATCTCCAGAATCGTACAATCGATACATTACATTAAAGCGAGTCCTTCATTCAACGATTAAAGTTGGTAAATTTGTGAAGTGTCTACGCTCGACAGATTACACTTGTCATTATATAACGATAACCTCAAAATCAAAATCCAAATGAAATTTCTAGATTGGCACGTCATCAATCGGTTTATGTTTGGAATCCACTATGCTAGTAATTCCGATACATAATATATATTTTGTCAATTCGGAGACGATAACGCAAAACGAGTTATAAAATTAATTGGGAATGGGAACGATGATAGACAATATACCCTTTTAGTGTGTCGTCATATAGTACATAGGCAACCAACAGTACGACGGATCCTTTATTCTAAATTCTAATGTAGAGCAGGTGTGCTTAATCGGTTCTGGCCAATTAAATCTAAGAACGTCAGTATGACATCATTGGTATATTTCTGGTGGCCCAAGTAAAGTATGTATACGGCGTCCCAAATCCAAATAGTTTAAAAGGAAATAACGCGGGCGAATAGTGAATGAAATATAATCTTCATTTATATTTATTTAATTTTAATTAATTTTTTAAACGATTAACAAAGCCAAACTAACTGAACTGACACTAACTAACCAGCGATGCGTCAAAATCTCTGTCCATAACCGGCAGCCATTTTTATATCAATGACGACACTCTGACGCATATTTATATCTTCTGTCTTCTTTCAATTTGCTTATGGAGATTGAACCCTTCTTTCCTGTTTATAATTCTTGCATCGGGTGTCAAAAAACAGGTGCCATTTCTATCTCGCCGATCTTGCGTTGGCCACCTAATGGCGTCACCATTAAAATCGAATCTCGACCAAACGTGAATATTAATATCTGTGATTGGAAAAACGGTTGAAAACATATGTTGAGAAGTATACCTACATGCAGTTTTCTTGATTTTTTAAATAAATTGTAGTCAAAACTTAAATTTGACAGTAATTCTTTTGCCAAGCCAAGTTGTCAACCCATTTCGTATGGATAAAGTAAAGTGTTATGTGTTTGCGGTATGGAAATCAGATTATTAGGAAATATTCATATTGAAATTGATAAAAAGTACATCAAATAATTATTAATAATAATTATTTTATCCCCGATTTTGTGTTAATAAAACTGCTACTATATAATCTACAACTTCCTCGATCTGGTAGTCAAGGCAATCGCATATTTCTCTAGGGAAATTATCGAATATCGCCCGTTGATAAGACAGAAACCCTATTAGGTACAGAAAATCAATCAAAACCAATTAAATCGAGATTTCATTGGTTGTCAAGAACGTCTTTCTTATTGTACACTTTAATCATGTGACAGATAAGGGCGAGTCTCCTGAAAATTATCCAGGTGTCCTTTATTTGTATACCTATGTTTCATATCCATCGGACACAGACCTTTTTTTATTGGTGACGTAGTCACAGCGCCTATTATTTCGCAAGAGCTTGGAAATAAAAATCACGCCTGTCTTTGAGGTTTTGACAGCGCATGTTCATCTGTTATTAATAATTGGTACTTATCTAATGTTTATTATTTAACTAAAATCATACACTTTCGAATGCAAAAAAAAATAAATTATATGAGGTAGAGGTAATCATTCCTAAAAACCACATATATAAATAAATACACATTAGACTAAAAAAAGTCATATATAATTCAACAAATAAACAGCTAAGCTGCGGTTGGTGCACTTATTATTTATTATAATTATATTCATTATAAAAGTAGCCTTGAGAGTTTATTATTTAAATTTAGTATTCATTTAAATTATTTAAGACTAATTTGCATAGGTACATATTACTGGAACTGCAGATTCGAGGTATTGCCTCGTGAATATTTATAATATATATTCAAACAGACAGATTCACAAGTTAAAGGTTGTTAAATTAAATAATTTACGCCTGAAAGTGATAAAAGCAATTGAATGATTTGTCGAATAAGAAAATGCAAGTTTGTTTTTAGCCTCATAAATACATATACATATAAATAGCTGTTGTGTTAGCTTTTCCAATTGCATACAATGTAAAATGGGATCTTAAAAAATATTTTACAAAAAATAGAAACTCGTTTTAACACGATGTCACAAATTAAGCAGATCTAATTAATACAGAATTAATTTCCGAGGTAAGTTATTACTGTTCAATCAATATCCAAGGTAGCCTAGAACAATTATGGTATATCATATATAATATGGATATTTATAACAATTAATATATAATAATGGTAACATAAATAATTACATGAAACAGATTATAATTATATGCATGAAATTTGTACTTTGTATAAAATATATAGAAGATAAACAAGTCAAGGATACACAAAATTAAACGTTATGATATATTTTACGTTTCCCTTGTTTCGCAAGAGAAATAGATAAATATTTTTTGACTTTAAACGTACGCCACTGTCTACGTTACCCGAGGATAAAACGAAAAATTTAAAAGACCGCAACCATACAAACCGCAAAACAACATGGAACCTCAAAGCAAAAACCGATACACGTCATCAGTGACGTAAGACGACCGCGTCAACGATGCCTATACATTGGCATTGGCAGAATCCTGATATCGCAGGATTCCAGAATTCAAATAAAAGAGTTTCTCCGTTCGCAAAGCGCTGATTCCAATGTTTCAAAACGGCTTGAAACATTCTCACTACAAGATTTGTAGATTTTGAAACTGTCTCCTAACTGGTTTTTAAATCGGATAATTCTTTCATGAGTTCATGAGAGACATCATGATTTCATAGCGAAAATACATTTGATTCGATTTAAAAACGGTTTCGAAATCATGCGCAAAAAACGTATTTACTATACAGTCTGACACACTTGGCAACATTGTTCGCTGGTCACATGGTTTACAGTTTTGACGTGCATCGGTTTTTTTATTTTATTGTTTGTAAAATATAAAAAATAAGCGTTTAGTTTTGTTAATAATGTTATTACAAATTTAGGGAAATATGCTCGCATGTCAGAAAACAACACATCAATGCACATGCAACGTTTATGGTAAAAATATATATTTAGTTAGTGACTTACCACAATGCATTATACATCCATGGTCTCGTTTGAGTTCAGAAGGTAAAGTCCACAACCGCATGTTTCATTGTGAAATATATATATTTATGAAGATTTTACCACGATATTTTTAATTTTCACGTCAAACAAGTTCAAACTTCAAGAAGCACTGGGTCACTTTTTGGACTTTTTGCACAAGTTTGTTTTAGATCTACTATGAACACACCTACTCTGTAAAATCATAGATAGACCTACTGAAATTTAGTGAGCTGAACGCCGAACCACAGTATATTCACAATCGCGTACTATCGGCGACACCACAAAGTCACCGGCAGTGAACTATATATATATAGTTCACTGATCACCGGCCACATACGCCCTCCCTTTCTAACAAATCTAACTACGCTGATCTTAGAAAGAGAGTGTCCGAGATGGCCAGCGCATAGCTGCTTTCTCGCACTACGGTATATCAATACTGCACGTTTTATCTCCCTTCATCGGTGCACGCGCAAGCCGTAGCCATTGTATTTTAACACAACACGCAATATATCTTTATACTGTGACCGAACAAAAGATAGTAACACTGGTAACACAGTATTACAGGAAGCTACCTCTTCTGTGACACCGGTCGGTGTTATCTATGGTAACACAAACATAGTAATAGATAGATATACATAGTAACTTGATTTTATAGTAAAATATCAACTTGTAAATATTCTCACTTATAATTATTGTATATTTTTACAAACATCGAGTGTAATTCCGCGGGATAAATTAATCAATAACAGGTAACTTTAGTCGCTGTCAAAGTGACAATTGCGCTGTGGCATATGGGATTTTTTATAATATATAAATTAAACCGTCATTGTAAATACTGTCTTACTG
This sequence comes from Tetropium fuscum, assembly GCA_964058915.1. NCBI lineage: Eukaryota > Metazoa > Arthropoda > Insecta > Coleoptera > Cerambycidae > Tetropium > Tetropium fuscum. The sequence continues at coordinate 624,561 of CAXKVY010000072.1, read as the reverse complement.
CCCACACAAATAATAAAAAAAGAATAGATATTGTCCGCACAAAAATGGAAGTGTTTGCACCCACAAAAGTATTAAGTCTATATACTATATAGGTATTATGTATTTGGTACCTCCACTATAAGGAAAAGGTGTAATTCTTGCTATATGTAGTTATTTTGCAAATTCTAAAATAACCTTGTACTTTATTACAAAATAACGAGTTATACATGACCACAGAAGAGTCTGTTAAATTATATAATTAAATTAAATCTGCAACAAAATTATGCGCATCATTTGATCAAATTTATTTGTCACACTATTCTATCTCTTTTTCAGCCTCTCCTGATTCAAGTTCTCAGGTACAACTTTAGCTACTTTCCGGGCTTCCTTAACATAAGTTTTTGAACACTGCATCTCCGTCCAACTTATGGGCACCATTGGATGCCCATGTTCAGAGTGCGCTATCACTACCCCTAACTCGTTTTCCGCAGTCGATAACTGATACGTGTGAGCCTCTGTAATGGGTAACTACAAAAAAATGAGTTAATATTAACACCGTCATATAATTATTACAGACTTACCACTCTTGCTAGTATTATATCTCCTGGCCTAAAACTTTTATATATTTCCACCTTGTCCTTATCGGTAGCCCGAACATCTTCTCGTCTGACAAGTGCTCTGAATGGACGTCGTAATACTGTATCTCCCACGCATTTTATAAAACACTTACAAAACTGCTGGGTAATAATATACACCTGCGCTGTTACAATGTCACCCTGGCCAGGAACTACAGTTTGCTCACCACCGCTGTGCACTTCTATGATCTTTACCCCATCTTTTTCCACTACATCTACACAACCCGCCAACTGGGAATAAATATAACCCTGGCGTTCATATGTGCCTTGACCAGAAGTGTGCACTTTGTCGGAAAGGCATAATCTTTGCCCTGGCACACAAATTAGAGGCTCGGAATCAGTGCCTGTCATTATTCAAAACACTGAAAGGAAGTTTTTAAACGTTAGAAGTCTTTTAAGTCAGTGGAATACTGGAAAATATTTAAATACGTGATTATCTACATCTATTGTTTTGAAAGAATAACTAACAGACTGCTAAAGTTAGGTTATGTTATCTTTGATGTTTCGTTTCAAAGTGGGAATCGGGATCAGTTGGATCACCATAACCACGGAATGGCACGGAATACGGAGTAGTAGCTATACAGTGATAGATAACCATTTCAAACTTACCACTCATGCTAATATTATATCTCCAGAATCAAGAATATTACAATTATTATCAAGTATTAATGTGAAAATAATACTAATTGCTGGTATTATTTTATAGGTAGGTACGAACTGATCATACTTTTATTTACAGTCTGTGAAACTGATGATGATAGTGCAGGTGGTTTATTAGAAAGAAGTTACAAAAACAATTGTTTTTGTATATCTTGTGGTTATTTATGCAACAAGTGCAAAAAGCAAGAAGACTAGTCTGCTTGGCAAAAACTGTTTATTGCAGGCGACGTGAAATTGTCCAACGAGGCCGTCAGGCCGACACTTTATGTATGCGTTGCATACAATATTTTTTCTACGTTCATGAAAAATACAAAAAAAATGTTTTATGCATTAGTAAATGTCAAATGTTTGTCATGATCACAAAACACTGTAGTAGAATGACAGCTGCGTGCAGAAAAAAATTATTACACTAGGGCAATAAAGAACCAATTTTTGCGTTAAATAAAGTTTTGTATTTGCGTGAACGTAGACAAAACAATTAAATTATGAATATAAGTGATTCATAGTGTTGTCATTTCGTGCCAGATCTGGTGTTTTTGAAAAAAAATATTGTGTTTGGGACGTTCTTTTTGGAAATTTGACTAATCTGGTGTTTTCACCCGCTAGATGCTGCACGTCATAACTGCAAACTAATGCATGGAACTGGAATTATTGAGGTTGAGTTGTCAATGAATACGTTTTAAAGTGGGCATTGTCTTTTGAACAAAGCCGTGGGCAACGAACACAGCCAAGCATACAAGTTTAGTGTTCCGTGGCTTAAAAAGGTAAAGATTTTGCAACGATTATAGACTATAATCCTTGAAGATTTTGGTGGTTAGGTAATAATTGTTCTTATCTGATCTGTGGTTCTTATTTTCTGTGTTCTTGATCTACTGATCGTATATAATATATTAATCTATGGTTCTTCTGTGCTAGGGACACAGATATTGATTTGAAGTTGATTCTTGTTTGAAGTGTACATAACATAAAATTTTATATTTTATGAGGAATTACAAATTCAATTGAGTAGCAAATTTCATTTATTTATAGGCAGATAAGTATATGACAAAAAAAATAGCTGCGGTTATATTTTTTTAACAAATAAAAAATCACCGACAGTTTGCTTTTGGTCATGTTTGGTAATTTGATATTTAGGGATCTTAATACTATACAACATGTACACAGCCTATGAAAGTGGCAATATTAACCTTTCGTTTTTCTAGGACTTGACATTAACCATAACAAAAAATGAATGATCATTACTTACTTTAGCACTACTTTTTTTAAATATTTTTAAAATCTGGTGTTTTTTTACCGAATCAGGTGCTAATTTCACTCAGTTCAGAAACAGAGATATGGCAGACCAGATCCATATCTCTGGTTTGGCAACACCAACGATTATCCGTCTATAATCATTGTGGCAACACTGGATTCTATGACCTACTTTTATTTTATTAAACAGTTTTATTTAGCTCGACTTGCAACAGCTTTTTCAATTAGTTCCCGAAGAGCTAGAGTTGAAATTTGGTAGGTGTATAGCGTTCCGGTGACAATACAATTTAGTTTTTTTACAAATTTACTTTTTATTACAAAAAAAAAATAAAAATGGCGGACTTTACTATTTATAAACCGATATGTCTCAAACTTGAAACATTGCTGTGTTCTAGGTCACTCAATACAATTTTTGACCCAAACCTAATAAAATAAAAATGGCGGAGTATCCTATTTATGAACCGATTTGTCTCAAACTTGAAACTTTATATCTTACCAAACCTCAGAATCTCAGGAAGGTCCAGGTTTGTGTCTTAATTATTTTGTAGTTTTTAGTACAACTGATATAAAATAAAATAGTTTTAAGTTAAAAGTTTTTTTTACCTATTTTTATTATTGTGGCTTTAAGGGTGAGAGTATAAACAGAACACAAATTAGGATTTTAGGAATAGCTTTATTTTCAATTTCAATAAATATACACATGTAGTTTCTATCGTAAATGTATAATATCTAGGCTATAATTATTTAATCACAATTAATAATTAACAATGGTACATTGAATAAATATTAAAAGTACAGAACTGTCTGCGATATTTATACTCATTTATTACTTAAAATTGATTTTTTTTTATATAATTCTAATTGCTCTTCAACAACGTATTTAACAGTGTAAGGTAAAACATAGTGAGGCTGTTTTACTGGAAGAACATTAGCAAAACATAATATCTTCCATGTATTTGCAACTGTACAGAAACAAATTCTAACAAATAACAACTGATTACCTAAAATAACATGGCGCAAAACAAACATGGGTTAAAACTAAATTAACAGTTTGATGTTACGTTTTCCACGTCGTAGAAAATGCAACAATAAAATGTCAAATAATTGGGAATAAAGTAAAGAATGATACTTTATTAGAGAAGTTAGAACCAAATTTCAGTTAATAAATATAAAAATACTGTGGTTTTATTGTTTAGTTTAATTACTAAATAACAGAGGTGCAATATTTATACCAAATACACACATCAAACAACTCCTTTATCATACAAGTATATTTTTAAGATTGATGTAAATTGTATATTAATGATTTTAAAAATGACCTAAAATCAGTGTAGTAAAATGATAGAAAACACTGCTCAATATCGTTTTTAAGCCTAATAATAGCTCGGTTAAATTAGAATGATGGACGAAACTTAAGAAAAATTGAGATTTTGACTAGGTCGCAGAAGATACTCCAATGTCTCTCCTTTACCATTCATTCTTCGGTGTACTGTCATACCTGTTACCGTAATTATTAACGTCTCTCCACCAACGCCTATTTTAAATCTAGAAAATTTATAAATCCTCCCATTAGTCCACATAAATCAGAAAAACATTGTTAAAGGTACATATAAGAGTGAGATGTCATAATTCTGCACAAGTACGAACTTATTAGAGCCAAATTTACTTTTGTTTTACCTTCAGAAAAAATATTTCTCAGTTAAATGGAAAAAAAACCAGAAAGCAAATATTCTATTGAAAACATTTATTCGTATGTTTAACTTCAAGTAAAAAGTTATAATTGACAAAAAATATTAAACCTCGTACCAAAATATTTATGTATACATATTTATCTGATATTTCCTGATATATTGAGAAAAGAACCAACCAGATTTTATTTGTGGTGGAAAAGATCTAAAACAATATCAAGATATTACGAAGTGCAACGGTAATCACTCTAAGTGTAACGGCGAGTAAGTGATTGTCCTTTTTTTCTTTGAGCTGGTATGACAAGAATGAATTCCCTAACAAAACGATCTACTGCAAAATGGAATCTATATGACACACAAAGGTTATGATACGAGAGACAATTCCATATTAACGAGAATCGACAAGACGAACACGACGCTCTTATCGACGGGAAATTCAAAATAGCTGGGAGGTTGACACCTGATAACCACTCGACTAGTCAATAACTTCAATTGTTGACAATATGGACTGTCCAATTTCACTTATACACCGATTATACCTAAATTATACACCGATTATACCTAAATGATGCCAGAAAAATGAAACGAACAGCTGTATTTATACATAAGATTGTTTTAAACCTACTTTAGATGGTTCGTAAATATTATTTTCGATAAATATTTATTCTAAATCACCTAAATCAAAAAGGACAATCATCTACACTAACCCCGTACTTATAAACATCGATAAAAGATGAATATTCAAATAATTTGTCCCGTTTCAAAAACATAAGCAACAAAAATAATTATTACAGATCTTCGGAGTCTACCTCGTTCTAACACTTACCGGGAGTATAGACGGGTACGTCGCCCTGATTCAGCGCAGCACTCTCTCCCATGCCGTTCGAGGGCGGGGGTGGCATAGCGTACACGGGGACACTGGGTCCTTTCTTAGGCGAGGGCTGATTCGTTACTGGGGAGCCACGGCCTTCATCCGACCCATCGTCCTGGAAAACCGTACATTAAAGACCACACTTTTAAAGAAACCACCAGAGTGAGAGTCCAATATAAATCCCAATACTTCACATTCCCCTCGCCAAAGTTATACTACAATATTTATATCTTAAATTATTTATCGTTTTAAAATAATACACAATAATTATTTTTGAATAAATTGAGTTACAACTTTTTTAACTGTCAAGTTGACGTAGATGAATATGCAGAAATAATATAAAACATTTATTTTTGCAAAAAATACAGCGCATGTCATCATTTAATACAACATTATACAGCACAATAAATGGTTAAAAATATCTACAAACGTATAATCTAGTGTTTGCAAATCAACGCTAAAGCGAAATGCCTTCTAGCAGCCAGTCATGATCATGCGGAAATGGTGTCCATTCGTACGCCCTTCGAGTGTTTGGATGATAAATGTACAAATGAATGTCTTATGTGGTACTCACCCTCTTATTCGGTTGATTCGTTACAGGCTGACTGGAACCTGCCATGTGCTCTCGCTGAAAACATCACTACATATCAGAACCACGGAAAAAATAAAAAAACAAAAAAAAAATAAGAAAAAGTATTTTGCTCCCACGTTACGATTGAAGCATCTGTGGCGGAAGTAGAGACGTTGTTTGAGACGATAACACACTAACAAAATGTCTTTGCTACCGAGAATGCGAACTATGTACGTAATTATATTTATACCTACGATTAATGCACTATTTCAGAGAACCCTCGCGTTCCAACATTATAAGGTTGATGAATTTTTACTGAATATAAATTTCTGTATTTCAAGCATCCAATTTGTTAAAGGATTACAGCAATACCATACATACGGTATCAGCAAAAATAAGTAATAATGATTTATTGAAATGTCCAATTTAAAATTAACAAATGTCAGATTGACAATAAATTTATATTATGTTGATACAAGTGTAAAAAATTATCTTACCAAATACGAGTTGTAGGTATTTGGTAATCAAAATTTGTTAATACTCAAAATTTTGTCCTCTGTTTCACATTCTCAATGACAAAATTATCTCGGTATTATTAAGGCTCCTGTATTATATGTGATAATACAATAACGATGATGTTTCTTAAACTATCCCTCCACATTACTGAATAACCTTAAAATAAAAAGGCGCATCTAGTGGCTAAATATCTAAAAGTTAAATTTTTTCAGCAACGGCTTTAGTGAAACTAACATTTATTTTAAATTAAATGACATTATTTAGCCCCACACCTTATAATAAAAAGAACAAGCTGTGACCTCTTTGTAAACGTATCCCTTGTAAACAAGAGAATAATACACATAATTGACTTGTAGGTACAATTAACTCTTAAGTTGTTTACATAAGTACACTGTTTACATAAGTATTTCGTATAACACCTTATTAAATAAAAGCTATCCAATTATTAATTCAAGGTCATTTACTGCATTAAAAATGTATAAGACTAACCGCCAACTAATCTTCATAAAACAAAAATAGATTTAACATCGAAACAAATAGAAACCATCAATTGTTTGCAAATACACATGAACGGTGGGAGAAAAACCACATATACCTTACCTTCTCTACCAAAGCGAAACCACCACCAAAGGCCCCAGGAGTGAAAAAAAAATCATACAAAACAACAAACACAATGAAGCAACGTGCAAGTGAACCACTTACCTTCGGGAAAGCAGGACAGTCAACGTAAACAGGCGACGTGAACGAAAACAAGAAGCTGTTGCCGACTTAAATTTAGTCTGCAATGGTTGGATATGTCCAAAATCCAAACAAATCTCCAAATAATTTATTTATATACCTTTAGATTCATTATATGCGTAAAACTACAAACATTTCCCAAGCAACAATTTATATGAATTTTAGATTTATATTTATATTATATATAGCAAATGCACTTTGAGTGTTTTGTCTCAGAGTTTAAAAAAAGGATTTCAAGAAGCTACATCAAAACGAAATCTTTTATTGGCTTATGACTGACTTATCTCGAGTTTTGACCATTGAGTTTCCTAAAGAATGTTCATAAAGCTACTGGTAATTAGTTCTAATGAACCAGGCAATGAATCTGCCATAAATAAGTCTTAAGCATAAAAGGATTTGGTTTGCATTTCTGTGGAATATCATGTTTTAAAGCTGGCGATTAAAAGCAGTACATATATTTATTTAGCACTAAATTAAGTTATTCTAATATTTTATTACACGGTGTCACGACCGTTGTTGTACTATAACCAGTTGTTAGGATTATTTACATAAAAAATCCAATAAATCCAGCCCTCACTTTGAATTGTGTTAGTACATTACATAAACCTTTGCCTTCATATTACCAAAAAAATTTAAAAAAATCTTGTCTAGTAGTTCAAATGAACCGTAGGCGGTATTTGCCAGTAAATAGTATTGCTCAATTTACATAAATGGCTAAACGTTTATTTTTGTCAAAGGTAAATTATAAAAGAGAAAAGTGCGGAGAAACTTAAGAAGCCTACTCGGGAGCCTTCAAAGCCATCAACGTTTCTAGGTCGTGAGAATTAATAATTAGGTATGGACATTTTATTGCATTTGAAAACTAAAATTGTTACCTGGGATAAGACATATGGAAACAAACAATGAATTTCCGTTAGATTTTTAATTGTCAAGTTAAAATTGAGGAAAATAAAAATGGCACACTTTTTGTAGCACTAAAGTTTTGAATCCAGTTCCAACCATATTCGATTAAATAGCCCGTGAAAGTTCAAATACCAAAAACCGTTAGAAAACAGCCTGGCCATGTTAATGATAAAATATTTACTACTAAAGAATTTACTGATTTTTTTTTCATTTGTAGGTATTTCAATTATTTTACAGTAACTTGGTTTGGATTAATTGCTGGTCAAATTTTAATTATTTAATAAATTGGACTAAACCAGACCAAGCACCAAAGGTGAACAGTTTGCCACTGATTGAGAAAGCTGTACCCAAGAAATAATTTCATAAAACTTCACCAGCAAAAGGGTTAAAATTAGTATTACCTGTACACCAGTTGCTTATATAAATATCCACCAGTACATCACTTAAAAAGGTGTGACCCAAAAATTTTAGTTTTAGTATAAAATACTTCAAGACCAAATTATCAAACCGTATTTTTCTACGGCAAACCGTTACGGAGATTTGCGATTTTAAGTTGCGAGCGTCTAACCTGTGATGTCACACTGACAGAATTATTGTGTTGTACAGCAGCGCCTAGTGAGGGAGGGCTGCGGGGTACAAATGAAGATGCATGTAATTTATTATTGTTTCATATTCATACATTTTTCTTCAACCTTCACGCACCGGCTATGGAGTAAAATATGAACATGCCGGCCGGGTGCCGAGGCTGAACGGTGCTCGGCTGCCGGGCGCTCCCTGACTGCCCGGCCAAGCTTCTCGTATCTCGTAGCAAATAGGAGTATCCCGAGTAGAAGTATCCCGTTGCCATGGAAACGGTACGCTTCTATCACGCGTTTTAAACGGGATTGCGGGCGAACTTGACATGAGCCCTCGCCCACAGTCGTACTCCCATTCAAACGGTTGACGTACATGCGCCGGTTCTTTCGTTTTCTAATATCAAAAATGAAGGTATGTGAATCCAAGCATATGAATAATATTGTAAGCTTTCAGGTACTGGGCACAACTAATATCACTTCTAGTTTAAATAGAGCGTATGCAGAAAATATTCACAAGCACAACGAAATGGTAGAATCAAAAAACCCTAAACACCCCACCAAACAAAAATGCGACCAGCCGCCGCTGGCGTTGTATATTATGCGATTTATAAACAGTAAGCAATGGCGTCTGGTTTTTAAAAAAGAAACTGATAGAAATGGGGGAGAAAAAAACTGCTTTTGTCACAACAGTACATGATCTCCGTTACATTTTTAAATCGAGAAGTGTCGTTTTCACGAAGAAATCTCTTTGTATTGTGTTTTACTACTGAAAACAAAGTTGTTTTTTTGGGTCACACCTCCATTAAATCTCATAGACATTAAAAAACACTTAAAAGTATGTGTGGGGTGCGAGATAATGGATTTTAAGTAAAAATAAATACATTTAACTTACGTTTAAATTGTGATAATCCCCCGTATCCTCCGGTGGTCTGGGCTTGCACTTTCCGCAGCAGAAGTTGCAACAACAGCATAGGCAACAGCAGCAGTAGCAACCGGTTATTATTCCACAGACGAAAAACAGGGCCTGTAGAAGAGAAGAGAAAAGATTTTAACCTGTGGGAAAATTCTCTATAAAAATAAACCTTAGTATTGATGAGATATGAAATGTGCAAATCAGACAGCAATAATTAGATAGCTGTTATAAATCACGCCGCTGCTATGACACATTGGTAAAACACATGTAATCTTGACTCAGAGATAAGGTTATTCTTGTTTGCCTGGTTGAAAAATCAAAGAATTTACTGTAAATAATTGCCTGAAATCAAATTCGAGCTAAATATATTTGAAACCGAGAATAGACTGTTACATATTACACGTATACGTGAGCCTTATGTAAACGCCCATACGAGCACATGATAAATAGCTTTTTATGGCACTTTAATATCAGTCACCATGGCTAAATTTGCAACATGATTGAGGACTCAAAGGGATTTAGATAACGACTTTACACAGAGAATATATTTTTTATAATATAGAGACACATATAATAATGCATGTGAATTCTATATTCAATACAAACACTGTATTCACTAGATAATTATTGCAACAAACACAATACCTTACTTTAGATTTCCACCCCAAGGCTCCAGCAATCTCGATGTAAGAAACTAATACAGTTATGTTGAAATTATCCGGCATCGTTAAAACACGCTCGCTTCTTAACCACTACTTACTATTGTTTACTTCACATACAAAGGTCCTGTGTAGCCTATTATCTAAACCCTGATAGTTTATCAAGGAGGTTATACTAGTTCATGTTTGGATAAACAGTGACCAGAACGATTTATCACAGCTAACAACAGTTAAATAATAAGTAAATAAACTACTGCTGTAATACACATAACAATAATCCTTCTTACCTTGCACCATGTAGAGGTAACAACAAAGTAGGCGTTGACATTTTCCTCGCCAAATTGCTCGGCTATGTAGAGTCCCAACGAGCCGTAATTGTCGTAGATATTTCGCTTAGTGGGATCGTTCAGTATAGAATGAGCCCTATTGACCTCCTTAAATTTATCCGCTGCTTCCGGATTGTTTGGGTTCTTGTCTGGATGGTACTTTAGCGCTAAGCGGCGATAAGTCTTCTTTATTTCCTCGCCGGTAGCTGTTTTAGGTAACGCCAAGACCTCATACAACGAATCACCCTGAGTTCTACAATAACACAGATCATGATAGTGATGAAATTGCAGACACTATACAATTTTACGTCTATCAACCTCCAATCTAACACCTAATGAGTCATATTTGGAATGACAAACGAAGTAAATTAATGTTAATAACCGTTTATCATTAAAGTGAGTGATAATTGCAAATTACTCTAATACCTAATTGTTTTGCAAACATTAAACAACACCCTTGCCCGGCTTGTTTAAAATATCGTCACATTGGTTAAACATCTTGCATACACATTTATTTACTGTCAGTAATTTATTAGTGTATGCACATAAATTTAATTACATATAATACATCAGAGTTTCTGATATTGACCATACACTTGTTTAAAATAACAGCCGGTTCTGTAAATTACAATGGCCACTTATAATTCTATTTAATCTTCACGAATTATTATGATTCAAGGCACTAAACTTGAAATAGTAGGAAAACAATTTTACACATTGATAGATTATAGATATTAGGCTGGTATGTTTGAATTTAATTAATCATTAGGAATTAGGTACCGGTAATAACAAAATTAAATCAGTGGAAATAATGAGGCCAATGATAAACTGTGGTAAAGTTATTGAGGTATGCAAGAGGAATACTTAAAATGTTATTGCATATTTTATATGGCTGCCAAAGATATACCTCCAGACCCATAGATACACATCACAATGATAATTGAATAGTAATTTTGTGAACATGTAAGAGCTTTATTATTGTTAGAATTTCTTGATAATATTTGGAATTTCCTCAATCAATACAAACTGTTATAAAAAAGAATCTACATAAATCAATTATTATTCTAGATATGGCAACTACAAAAACATTACTAATTACTAGCAAGCCTACAAATAGGTATAGTTTTCGGAGTTACGCCTTTATGCATGTAAATTGTAGGATAATCTTAACATAAATAATCTATAGCAAATCAATTATTCAAATTAATTACGAGGAATTACGCTCAAATTAAAAGGCAATTAAGATAGGCATATTTTTCGCCTGTAATCCTGAAATAACCCTGTTGCACCTTATCTTTATAACGTTTTAAGCCATTGCGATAAAAGTAATTTCAAAATTCCGGGAATTCTAAACGTGTGGGAAAATGGTACGGGTAAAATGTGTTGTGGCACAAAACACTTACGATAATTTTCTTTTGGCGTCCATTTTGTGCTGATATTTTCCTATTTAATACACATACAACGTACAAGGGAAATTTCTACACTAACACATCACTCTATTTTCTCGTTATACACAGACCATATTTACAATTTACAAAAATACCGCAGACTAGGGCACCGATTTTACGCATATGTCAATACACCAAACGTTCGATGAGCAGTGGCGCAGTGCTGCCAAATTCGAACGTGAGTTGCAAAATGTCACTATCATGGCGCCATCTGCTCTCTGCCCACAGAAACCGCGGCCACAGGTGGCGCTTATGTATTTCCAATTTGTCGATTCTAATTTGAGTTCGATGGAAAACAAATCACCTTCAATTCGGTGTCGCATTTTTTAAATCTGCCGGTGATTTAATTTAACATGAGCTCTATCTGTTTCACTCAAACAGAGAACACTACAATAGTGTTCTCTGACGACACTATAGATTCGTTAGTGAATTCAGTTTGATATTTTATTACGAGATGTCTCTGTATCGTCTGATCTGATTAGTCCTCATAGAGAAATTTGTACAATCGGTTTTCTGTGATTAGTACTTTTCCGAGGTGAGTAAACATATATTTTATTAAACTTCAAGGATGTTATATAAACGTTATGTAAACTTGTGAGTTTTCGATTAAGTCTACATTTACAATCACATAATGCGACATAATTTGTACCCGATTTGACATTTGGTTAAAGAGCCATTTACATTGCATTCAGATTACTTGTTTATTTAGGTTATGTTTTAATGCATTTAATCTGTGTGTTGATGGAAGATTTTTGAGGAATACAATGCATATTGGCGAATTAGTATTAACTTAATAAGGATAATCTTACATATTTGCCGTCATGTTATTTACAGAAACAATTCTTGAGGACCCCACTTCTAGTAGTTCAAGTGAACTGTAGGCGTGGACGTAAATTTTCCTATTTTGAATAGGTGCACACTTTATAGAGGCGTTTGTTGATAATTAGTGCTAATTAATTAAATTAATAACCAGGGTCTGCTAAGATAAAAGCTTTGTGTGATAAGATAAATGAATCACTAGTCTGTATTCAGGTTTACCTTATATCCTATTTTTTTTTATAAAATATTTCCGATGTTAAAAAGAAAATTGACGAATTTTGAAGGAAAATAATTTATCACAAATTCACATTTATAATGTTGTTTTTAAATAACTAAAGCAACGAGTCAAACTAAAATAATAATGTATTTAAATTTAAACAAATTTGGGTATATTTTTAAAATAAAATGTTACGGATGTATTTATGTTGTTAACATCTGATAGAAAATCTGAAGATAAAATGTATAGAATTTTTAAAAAGTAACAGATTTTAGTGATAAAAAAATATAATAACTTAAATATACTTTGGGAATAAACAGTGTAAATAAACTGCTGTAAAGTAGTAGAGCGTTTATTTTTTATCATAACCGAACTGTGTTACATGCCAATAAGACTGGCAGTTAATTTTTTTCAAGGATGGTTGTCTTAGAGACGTATTTTTGTAAGTATGAAGCAAAACATGGATATGACGGGAGTTATGTACCCCTATTTCTAACATTCTGATAGATTAGGATATTATTTTTTATGTAATTGAATACACAATTTATAATTTCGAAAATATGTACAAAACTAACGATATGAATCACAATTTATGCTCTAAAAATTAAGTATTAGTCTCTCAATATGTAAAATGCTTAATAAATCGACAGTTTTATACGAAAATACAGAAATTTCACTTTTTACCTTAAAAAATAGCTAAACTATAAAGCAGTCGTACATTTAGAAAGTATTTTGATTATTCCTTCCTTAAAGCTGATTATTGTAGCTGGACTTGCAGCTCGGAGATGTCCGTAATTTCCTCGTCCATATCGGTACTGGGATCAACATCTTCGAACTTCTCCTCAAACTTCGTTTCCACTATTTCTTCATGGTCAGCCCCATCTTGAGTAGCCGTGGTAACAGTTGTCACTGTCGCGGAATTGTCGGCCGTAGTTTGCGTATCGTCGCTTACCGAGGCGGGAGTGTTGGGTTTGGTACGGCCGTACTTTTCATGGATATTTCTATGCCTCTTTAGCGCAAATCTGATGACAAACAATAATTATGCCATTGGCTGCGTGTACAAAATCAATGTGAGCAAAAACGTACCTGTCAGAAAATCCAACAGAGCATATATCGCATTTGAACGGCTTTTCTCCAGAATGTACCTTTGCATGATTTTTTAGATGTGTCGCTTGATTGAAGCAAGAGCCGCAGATGTCGCATCTAAGGTCGTTTAAAAATCAAGACAAAATTGCAATTTTTACATACATACAAAACTCACCTGTATGGTTTTTCTCCAGTATGGATCCGGCGATGATTCCAGAGTGTGGAGTGCCTCGCGAAAGATTTGTCGCATACTTCGCAGACATAGGGCCGTTCGCCGGAGTGAATCCGTTCGTGGTTCTTCAGATGTGGTGACTGTGAAAATTGCATTCCGCAGACATTGCACCGATACGGCTTTTCGCCAGTGTGAATTCGAGAGTGATTCTTTAAATAAGCGGCTTTGGCAAATGCTAAGCCGCAGATGTTGCATTTAAAGTTTTTCTCTCCAGTATGCAAGCGTTTATGGGACCACAACGACGAATACCTGCTGAAGGAACCTAACGGAAAATAATTTACAAAATGAACAGAAATATTTGTTTTGTTTCCGACATACCGTTACAAATATTGCAATGGAACGGTTTATCAACGTTGTTCTGCTGATTTTTTGACCCTCCTATGAAGATGATACCACTTCCGTTACACTTGGTGCACTTGGTGACGCTAGCTACGCCTCGCCTCTTCACAGGATGGTTGTTCTTGATGCCAATAGGAATAGAATTTTGTGTGCCTAAAAAAAACGTAAATACTCCACGTTACTTAAAAAACAACCATTAACTTGCCTAACGTGCTTTGTGTTTGTGTTCCGGTGCTTTCCTCGAACTTCACCGATGCATCTGGAGCTGTAGCAACCACGAATATCTGCGGCTGGATCGCCTCGGCGCTTAGACAACTCTCGCACTTCACCTTCATCACAGCTCGCTTCTTATTGTTGTCTTGTGGCAGGGGAGCACCGCATGACTCACAATTTTTTATTTTCAGCGTGTTCTGTTGCTGCTGTGGCTGCTGCTGAGTTTGAACCTGCAATATCTGCGCCTACAACGTAATTCGTCGTTTTTAATTCAAGATTTACCTGCTGTGGCTGCTGAGGTTGATGAGACTGGATTTTATGAGATTTTAGATCCGTTTGTGTGTTAAACGTCAAACCGCACTCTTCACAGGAGAAGCGTATGCGATCAGCTGACACAATTTGTATCTGAGTGGCTTGCTGCTGTGGTTGCTGCACCTATTTTTACCAGAAAATGCAACGTAGAGATTTAAAAAAATTAAAATATGTACAATATAAGTGTATTACCTGTACAGTGATCTGTTGTTGCTGGCCTTGTCCTTGATCCGTCTGTCCGTGGCTCACTTTCTTGTGGTGGTTCAGCAACGACAAATGTGCAAACATTAACCCACATACATCACACTTAAATGTAATGTTTCCTATGGCGTTTTGAGTTAACAGGTTCTGGTTGACGAGAGTGTAGTTGTAACTGAATGGTTGGGTTATGTAGCACTTGTCGTCCGTCAGCTGAGACATGTTAACGGTCGAATTGTGAGTTTGGGTGGTGTTTGGTGTGATTTTATGTATCATGTTAACGTTTGCATAGCAGAAAGAAGGAAATGCTTCCTTCTGCTCTTGACTTTTATCCTTTTCATTCTGCTGCGGTTGTTGATATTGTATCTGAGACTGCTGCGTGGTTATAGCGTTCGGATCGAACATCATTGATAGGCTTTTGGCCTCGACTAAGCAAGGACCTTACCTAGTAAACAAAATACTTTTACATAGGTACTTTTGAAAATTAATTATTATATATTTAGTATATCCAACAAATTATTATATTTCTAAACTTAAAAATGTCAGTTATTCAGTGTCTATTGAAATAAAAAATGAATTCTTTGTGATGGCTTTATTTATATTGGGAATTTGCAAATTATATACATTAGGATGCAACATCCAAAAATAGACTATGCCTACATTAAAATAGGTACCCGGAATTTATCAATAAACTTGCTACCAGCAAAGAGATTTAAAAATTCGGTGTGGAATGTGGAGCTAAAAGCGGATAATAGCAGAATAGTAATCTATGATAGTAACTATACTCTTTAGCATTTACAACGGCAAGCAACAAGAGTATGGCCAAAAATAAAAAGGAATAAAAGGACACGTAGAAGGGTGCGGCATTAGTAAAAAAACAATATAGGTTGACCAAATAAAAGCCGTGACAGACGTCAATCAAATAGGAAATTTGAAAAGTCTATCTTCTCGCTCAAAATTTATCTCTTTTTATAACAAAGATGCTGATAAAATGAAATGAAATAAGTATAAGTAACAAAGAAAACCGTTTACCTTCTCTCACAGAATGTCTTTCTTGAAAGACGCGTATCTTCAATAGGCGAAATATTGCACTTTTTCAATGTAAGGCTTTACGAAATGCACCGAATAACATAAACAAATGGCTGCTCTGAACTTTCCGAGTGAAGAAAACGCGAATTTTACTTTAAATCAAGCGGAAATCAGGAAAAACAATTTGTTCTATCTCACTTTAGAAAATGGCGGATAGATCCATAGCCATCTTTGTTGCCCTCGCTGTTACGCCAGCCCGTGAAGTTTGCGAACGGCAGACGGGAGACAGGACCCTAAGCGCGCATGCTTTAACTTTAACAAAACAAATCCTTCATCGAATTCTGTCCGCAGATTGGCGCAGATACATCGAATCGCATATCAAATCGAACATCGAATCGTCCTGATGCGATGACATAATTTTATGATATGATGTTTTGTTTATTTATAGAATTTATTTAGATTAAGGATGCTTTATTTTTAAATCACATGTAATCGTTTTTCGCCGAAGCTAACATAAAATGATAACATCGCATGATTTGATCTGCCTTAGATTTTCGGCAATTTTATTGAATTTTACATACCTACCTGTACCTGTTCCTATACATATCTAATTAAAAGCATTTTCTTGTAAGAAATCTCAAGTAGGTACCTACCTACCTACCCACTTGAAATTACATATATTTGTTTTATATACTTAGATACCTAATACCTAATTTAGTGTTCTAGGTATAGAATTTAAAAACAATAGTGAATTGCATGGTAATTGTCCCTAGAGAATTTTAAGACTGAACGCATTGCTTGAGGATTGCTAAATATTTATTCCTTATTTATTTATAGCGCTAATTTAGTTTTAGGTAGGTACCTAGGTATTACCAATCATTTATGAAGGCATAGAATAAGTGTCTGGTATTAGTGGTATTACCTAGTAGGTATAAAACGACAGTGCCCGTTTACTCGTATTATTAAATATCATAACAAGTTTTAATTCCATGAAGAACAGAAAGCTTTTTAAAATTTGGTGTTGAAGGGGAATTTTTTTTAATTTATAGCCCTTTGTTAAAATGACGGGTTACATTTTCTTGAAACAACCCTCTATTCGATGTACGCGTCAGATAAATTTAGGGATGAATTTAGGGACTTTCGTACTATTTCGTAGTGACATTTCAGGTTTCCCCCAAACAGTGAAGGTTGTGTGTGTGTTGGGTTGCGATGTCGGATATAGGAAGTGGCGATGAAGGTTCAAGCTCGCAAAGTAAGTGCTTGATTTGCCAAAATTCCTGCTTGTAAATAAAATACGAAGCCCTAAATTCCGTTTAGTTAAAGATAGACCCCCAGTAGTTCCCAGTTCTTTTTAAATATTCTTTGTAAATTTGACAACTGAACCAAAATGGCGAATTTCAATTGTTCCCGATCAGGAATTTTCTCATTTTTTCGGAAATTGCTAAGCATGTGTACGTTAAATGAATCTATTAGTGCTGAAAAATGTTAAATAATACCAGTGGATAGTGATTTTTCTTGTAATCAGGTCATAAAGTATGTCAAAATTGCCGCAAAAGACCTGCAATAAGTTAAATATTGTCGTAGTCTATTAGTGACCTTGGCCAACGTCATTTCGGTTGCCTTTTACTGGCACGAAATGTCAAAGTAGGGGAAAATGAACCTTACGGGAATCGTTTAATGTTTTTGATCAATTTTACAAAAATTAGCTGGAAGGAGCAAGGGAACTGTTACATTAAAATTAAAATAGTAGCGTACCTATCTGCTTTATTTTAAATTGTGTGCCGGCGTTTATTGACGTTGACTTGTGGTTTTTAGAATATCACCAGGGGATGGAACAGGGAAGTGAATATGACTCAGGTGAGTAATTTTAACAAAAGAAAGTATTTTAGTTTTTGGCAAAATTTTATAAAAATTTCTAAAATCATGTTAAAATACTTAACAGAGTAAATTATGTAATTTGTATGGTTACTGTTAGTCCCATGAATGAAGTTCTTTTGTGATGACTCATGAAATTCCAGGGAATTTATAGTAAGTCTACTATAGACTTTTCATAAAAGTGATTCATATTTAGTTAAATTATATCCTTTGCCTGTTAAACTACAGTTTTGCATACCTCATGATTTTGTAACTGATATGATGGACCCAAGTGAATGGACTCTTGGTAAAATTCAGTATTGGCATGACCCCAGTAGGTAGAACATGTAATTTTTTAAGTCTGGATCTGTTTTAACTTAACTTAGTTCCTTCTGTAGGTTATGTTAGGTTAACAAATATTTATTTTTTAGGTCAACAAGGTCAGGTTGAACAAGAGCTGGCCACTAAAATGTTACAAATACAGAGTAAACGATTTTACTTAGATGTTAAACAGAACCGAAGAGGCCGATTTATCAAAGTGGCAGAGGTAATGTTCATACTGACATTGTGTATGTACTTATATTTTCTCTGTGTCTGTGTAGATTGGTGCCGATGGACGGCGTTCTCAAATATTCCTGGCGCTGTCAACTGCCGCCGAATTTCGAGACCACCTCTCTGCCTTTAGCGACTTTTACTCTTCACTCGGTAAGCTATTCGTAACTTGACAGCGATATGCAGCTTGACTAGTTGTGATTTTAGGACCTCCAAATCCTGACAACGTTCCCGAAGACGGCAAACTAAAGAGCGAGATGATGATAAAGGACAACCGCAGGTACTATTTAGATCTAAAAGAAAATTCGCGGGGCCGCTTCCTGCGGGTGTCTCAAACGATAACTCGGGGCGGGCCCAGGAGTCAAGTGGCCATCCCCGCACAGGGGATGATTGAATTTAGAGATGCATTGACCGACCTTCTGGACGAGTTCAGTACCGACGAGCACGCTTACAAGCCCGACTTACCCGAAGGCCGGCACATGCATGTCGATAATAAAAACTTCTATTTCGATATAGGTAGGTGAATAGTGGAATGCGGTATTGGGTTTGCTTTATGGCGTTGTCGTTTTAGGCCAGAATAATCGCGGCGTGTACATGCGCATCTCTGAGGTAAAAACAAATTTCCGGACAGCCATCACGGTACCCGAGAAGAGCTGGCAGCGCTTCAGGGACATCTTGACCGATTACTGTGACAAAATTAAGCAGCCAACACAAGGTTCCAGTGGTGGTATCACTTCGCAAGAGCAGCCACATCCTTTGGTGAGTCCCTTTAAGTACCTGTCAAAGATTTCACCGCTTCATTTATGCAAAAATTATTTTAGAATTCTTTTAAATTATCTTTTAGCTTCTTTTAATGTCTCCTATGTTCGAATTTATTTACAAATTTGCCTCTTGCGATTGTCAATATTTCTGTCGTCTTGTTTTCTATTGACAACATCTATGAATATTATACAGACATTATATGCGGTTTATATAATCAGTGATCATCACAATGCAATAAGGTGTATGATTGCATAGATATATTATGGTGTTATGTAAACGTTGGGCAAAAAAAGTACCAGATTAAAGGTACGTTTATATCTGACACTAGTTGTATCCGGACATATAATATGTCAAATGTCGGTCATACAATCGTTTTGACTGTTTACATTCTGACACGAATTACTACAAAATGTCACTGATATGGGTATACCAAATAGGGATGCACCGGGTACCCGGTATGTACCCGGTACCCGGCCTGTTTCGCTGGGTACCCGTTAAGACCGAGTATTAAAATACCCGGCGCCGGGTAGTGCCAATAAATAACTAGAAATTTAATACATTTAAGTAAATTTTATTCAACTGATTTTAATTATAGGTACATATAACGTTATGTATGTAATACACTTAAGTAAACTATATTACATTGTTTTTTTATTATACATACACTATTTATTAATTATGTAAATTTAAATTGTGGTGCAGAAAAACTAATTTTTCACCGTTTTCGGCTAAAAGCCGGTTTCTCTGCGTTTCAAAAACATGCCCGGCCTCCGAAAATAATCTTTCACTGAAGACGGTTGTGGCTGGTGCAGATAAATATCGTTTAGCAATCGCAGCTAAGTTGGGAAAGGTGTTTTGATGGATTTTCCACCATTCAAGTGGTGACGAGTTTCTGTCTATGATGTTTTAAATAGGAGTCAATTTCTAATTTTATATCTTTCTTATTTGATGAATCAACTGAATGTGATGTAGAATTTGACGCTATTTCTGACATTATATCAAACACAGATGTATCTGTAGTGGTTCTTGCTCTTTTCGGTGAACTAATCATTGACGCTAAAGGCAAATCGTCAGATACAGAACTATCCGAGGAACTATCGATTTGTTGATTTAAATCTTTATTTTCCTCAGTTATTCTCAAATTCTCAACAGTAATTTGGGACAAAATTTCTTCTGTAAGTTTTTTCTTATTATCGTCAGAAATAAAAATCAATTTAAACCGTGGGTCTAAAAAAGTTGCATATGCATAATGTGGATTACATTCAATTCCAGAGTATCTTTGTTCTATATTAGATATAAGTGTATCTTTCATTGTTCCTAAGCCATGAGTAGTGATTTGCAAAAGATATTTTTGGAGAGACATCAGTGTTGGAATAACTTCAGATATGATGGAGTCAGTTGAACTGAAGCGTTTTGTAATTTCCTCAAAAGGTTTAAGCAATAGTAAAATATTTTCAGTCAACTGCCACTGATTTTGAGATAAAGACCCGATTACATTATTATCAGCTATAAATAAACTAATAGGTCTTTTTTGTTCAAACAACCTTTCTAGTAAATAATAAGTTGAATTCCAACGTGTCTGGACGTATTAATTGTATTAATTTTTTAGGGGGCATATGTAATTCTAGCTGAATAGTTTCAAGTTTTTCAGGTGAAATAGAAGAGTGGTTAAAATGTGTTACTATGTTTCGAGCAACTGCTATTAAATCAGATACGCTTCTTTGTGACCGAATTGCATCAAGCACAATCAATTGTTGGGTATGAATAAAACAAGATTCATGATCAATTTTCATGTCTTTTGCAGCCTTCTTTATATTTGCTCCACCGTCACGAAGTAGTAAATGCAATTTTTCCGTTCTAATATTCCACTCATTTAAAATCTCAAATAAAACATTACAAATGTTTTCTCCGGTGTGGCTGCCTGAAAATTCTTTAATTCTTAAAATCGCATGTTTTTGTTCAAAAGTTTTAGTAACCCAATGGGCCGTTAAACTTATAAAACTTTTATTATTAACGTCCGGAGTCCACATATCTGTAGTAACCGAAACAAATTCCGCTTTAGAAATATTTTCCAGAACTTTAACTCGCAATCCATTATACAGATCTGGTATAACAGTTTCGGAAAAATATTTTCGGCTTGGAATTTTATAGTGAGGTTGAAGAGTTTCCAGCAGTCTATTGAAACCTAAAAAGAATACAAAATTTGCATATGCCTACACAAATTTACACAGACCCTAATGTCATATGTGGTTCTTACTAACCTGTATCAGTTACTAAAGTATACGGCTGATTGTCTAAGGCAATCATCTCCCCTATTGCTTTATGAATTTCTATTGACCGTTCATCAGTAATCTCCCATTTTTTTGTGGTTTTAACAAAATTCGTAATTGGTTGCTGTTTTGGTTTCAAACTTTCGGATTTTTCTTCCTGCCTCTTATTCTCTTGAACGTTAGAATATTCTTGGGTATGTTTAAACTTTAAATGCTTTAACAATGACAATGTCGACGCCTTTTTGCCTACACCGCAGCGACTTATATGAGTTTTACATACACAACATACTGCTATAAGTTGGTCACCTTCTGGTACATCGAAATAATCCCAAACTTTACTTCTTCTTTTCAAACTCATGTTGCTCACTCACTTGATAATACTATTCACAGAAATAGAGTTCATATGGCACACACAACACCTGCTAATTTGGTAACAGATCTAACTGCACGGCGCACGTGTTTCACGACAGAAACTCAGACAGTGTATGGGCAGTGGGCGTGGCAAACACACAGACAGCGCGTATTTTTTCAATCATATTTGCGTCGACGACGTAGAAAAACTGTGCCGAATGCGTTCACGTGACTCACGCCCTTATGCATAGACGGCCGATCGCCGGAGAATAGCCCGCGATCGTACCCTCGTAATTTTTTTGTACCCGGCCGCCGGGTACCCGTTACCCGATATAGTAAACGAGCCGGGTACCCGGTACTCGGCTTTTCATAAAATCTGTTCCCGGTGCATCCCTAATACCAAATACACTTGACGCATACATATTACATACTCTTCCATTCTGCAATAGCTATTTATGTAACCAGTCGGAAGAAGTACCACTTTGTGTAACGATCAGTTCTGAGGAACCAGCGGTGGCAAGTTCCGCAAAAGGATGCGTGTTACACAAAATAGTGTTTCCCAACGTGTTTCATACAAGATTTTTTCTAATTTTCACCAATTCTATATTTTATGAGAAGAAAAATAGCTTACATAGCTTTTCAGGTCTAAATAAAACCTACTATGAAATGAACTACAAAACCAGTTGCGTAATATTTTACTTTTCTGGTTGTGAAAAGTAAGACGTTTGCTAACGTCAAAGGGTTTTGAAAAGTGTCACTTTACATGTCAAAATTAGAAAAAGTTTATTTATAGTCCGGTTGTAACCTTACTACAAAAATTCGCATGGAGGTAAAAATTGGTACGAATGTTCGGAACACCATTATAAATGAAATGTGAGAAGTTTCCGTCAATCCCGCAACTGCAAAAAAATTTAATCAACTTCAAACTTGGCAAATATGGTTTTTTTGCGTTTTCAGCCAAACGGTAAGTTTTATCATAAAAATAGATCAGTCAGAAATTGTAGATCATGGAAGATCATTATCTATAAAAATCGTCTTTACAGCTTTTCTCCTAAGGGTCACCATTTCCGAGATATAACGATATAAAAAGTTGTTTTTCATAATATGCACACATTTCCACGCTACCTGTGAGGTAGTGTACTTGGCGGATTTTTTAACTAGGTTTCCCCAGTAGGCCTTTTCCACAATTTATTGTGATCCTGTTTAATTAGACCAGGGTGGATAATTTTTGAAACAAAAAAAATTATAGTAGGTTGAAACCCATTGGAAAAGGAGGAGAATGTAACAAAAATGAGGGGAAAAATAATTTATGGGCGATCTGAGGTCGGGAAGTGGAGGTGGTTTTACCCTTAAAAACTTTAAGGGTAAAAAACGGTGTATCTCGATTTCCGGCAAAACAACAAGTCCTATGGAAAAAAGTTAAATGGCAAAGTTGTAGTTAATAAAAAGATCTACAACTTCTGTATTTACACTTTTTTCACGTAACCTCAAGATTTATGTGAAAAATTCAAAAAAACAAGTTTTTGGTTTTTTATTTTTTTTTTACAAAAAAAATTTTTTTTAAAAGAAATTTGGTGAAAACTTACCTTTTTATGTCCCAAATACACTGTAATTTTTTTTGTATGAAATATTTATTTTTTTCACCTTATTTTGACTTAATATCGAGAAATCACCCTAATTTTCATTTGAAAATTCTCGCGTCAAAATATCTGCTTTTTTAAAAAAGTCGGTGTTTTTTGTTTGTTGAAATCTCTACTTTCTGATGGTGTAAAAAAATATACATTACTATGATAAATGTTCTCAGAAAATGCAAAGAAACTTGAAACCGAATTTTTTTTTTTAATAAATATGTACAATTTTGAGCTATTTATTAAAATTTACACTTTAATTACTCGAAAAACTTGAGATTCCATCTTACATTGATAAACAAAAAATCACAAATCCATAAAACATAAAGATTGCAAAAAACATGCGAAAATAGTTGTTCTAAATATTAAAGATAGGATTTAACGGGGATTTTATCTAAAAAATGTGACTGCTGCAATTTTTTTCAGTAAAAAGTTGATTTATTAAATTCTAATTACATTTATGTCATGGAAAATCTAATATATAAATATACATGTAAATCGTACTATTGATTTTAGATACTTTATACTGATTACGTTATTCATTATAATATTTTTAAATATGTTAATCTTGTTACTTATAAATACCTTATCTTGAATTCTAATCACTTATCCATTAGTCTTCCCGATTCTAGTAGATCTTCGAAAGCATCAAGACCATCACCATCTCCGTTTCCAATATTATTTCCAATCTGCATTGGTTCTTCACCCACAATTTCATCTGAATCATTAACTTCCTCATAGGTTTTTTCTTCCACATTGGACCATTTTTCAGAACCATGACAATTTGAGCATAAATTTGTGCCTCACAGCTGCAGCAAATAATTTTGAGCAATATTTCCGGAATTAATTCCTTTTCTGTAAATTTGGGCATAATGCCACGTTGATGTTGCTTCCAGCCCCCATCTGTTGCTGTCAGTTCGTTACCCATCCAAGTTTGATGCTGATAATATGCCCTGTAACAATGTTGTTCTGCTGCGCCCTCTGTGGGTGGGAGATTTGCCAAAATTAAAGCCCCTATTGGCTGACTATTGGATTGGGGTTAGATAATTTTGTGTGTGGTTATTTAAATAAATTAAGTATATTATGATCAACCCCAAAATATTTAAATATTAAATGAATTTCTACTTATATTTTATTTTGACAGGAAAAATTATTTCTCCTTTTCTTTACGATGTGCCTTCGTTTTGTTTGTTAAAATCAAAACATAATTCAAATAAAAATCTATAACTTTCACTTTCACCTACACTTTTTTCGTATCTATTAATACATTCTTTGAGATATATGACAATTATTAATACATGAAAAATAATGTCGTTTCTCTATACCCATTTTAGATGTCTTTCTATTCAAGAATGTTGTAGTTACGGCTGCTAATATATTACGCTCTCTTTATTGTTTTAAATCAAAATAGAACATATTTGTACTTTTTTTGCTCAATAAACATACTATTATATCATAGATTTATGGCAAAAAGTATTTGGTTTGCCAAATGTGAGTTTTAAAAAGTCTTAACTGTAATTTTCTGTTAAATCTTATAAAATAAAGGTTTGCCTTAGATCACTAGGAAAGACAAGACATGTGGTTATAATTTTGATGTTTTTTTTATCTTTTTGTCCTTCCTGCAGTGATGATGCCAGAGGTAGGCTTTCTGTATTTTCTCGTTGCATGGTAATTTGTCCAAAATTAGAATGTTTCAAGAGAGAAGTGTATTTATTATATCGTGTAACAAGAGCCAAACATTTTCTAAATGAGTCACTCTGCAGATGCTGATTAAACTGTGCCGACAAATGATAGTCTATGATCCGTTTTTTCGCTCAAGACTTCTGTGAGCATATCTAACTTCAAAATATAAACAATTACTGTTATAAGGTATAACCAACGTATACAGGAACTTTTCTTCAAACCACCCTATTTATTACGGGTGGCTTGGTGACAAAGTCTCTTTACAGTTTTTATGTATGATAGCATGGTTCTGAGTTACCGAGATTTATTAGTCTGTCCTCATTACCATTTTGAGGGACCACGCGCCCGCAACAGATATTGAGTGTTCCCAGGGCTCAGTTAGACTGCCACAGCCCATCCCCAAGCCTGCCTAGGTTACCCATTCAAGTGCCACCAACGCCCGCCTTGCTTAACTTCGAGGATCGAAATCTTACCGGTCAAGTCTCGCGGCTAGGTGGTCCCTTGATGTATACATATTTTTTTAACTATTCAGATTAAAAAACTAAATATGCTCCTTCGTTAGTTTTAACAATTGAAATTAATGCATGAAACAAATTAGTTTCCTCAATTGCGTTTGGTAAAGTGGTTATATTATTGCTGTTGCCTATTGAAACGTGTCTTTTAACCAAGAAGTATAGCCGGGAGGTGTGTGGTTGAGGCGACACAGTCGTTGAGAATAGTAAATCTACGCGTCTGTGTATGTAGGCTTGGGCAACTTGAGGTGTTGTGGCGGGGTTCGCAAGTGCTGCCCGAGGTGTTAATTTGGCGTTTGTTTTTTTTTTGCAGGTTGGCAATAACACCCCACAAGACACTGGGACAAGTTTAAAGTAGGCTAGCTGGCCATTTTAGACTATTAGATTTATTAAAATAACAAATTATAAAATTGGATAGGTGCGGGGGTCGATTTTCCGAGCCCTCCCAGTTACTCCTTCAATTCACGTGTGATTTTTCAATGTTTGGGTGGAAAGTCGACGCTCGTCATAAAAAATATGATCAGTTCAAGGAGTTGGTTTTTTGTGCAGTGTTCAAAACACTATAAATGTTAGATTCTCTATTATATGTTATAAAATAATACTAAATTATTTATTTAGTTGTTTTTAAGTTGTTACGATAGTACGAAGATGGTTTTTACTTTTGGGTAAATCGTAGTCTCGAAACAGGCATATCAAATGACAAGAGACAGCTACACGTCTAATTTTATTGTTGTTGTTAATTTAAGGCAGCCTTTATGCACTTGTTTATTGATGAAATAAAAGACCAGTAAAAAGATCACGTAATTTTTAAATGAGTTCAACGTGGTGCATGTCGGTTAAAAGAACTTTTGTGTCGATGAGGTTTTTGTAGAAAGAAAACTGCCATAATGTTAAGGAACTACTCGATAACGTTGCTGGTATGCGTCTTCTAGGCTGTCATTTATTCAAAAGGCTTATTTCCTCGAGGTTTGCTGGGCACCACTTTTGTGATTTTTTAAATAACATTGTGACGGTATGAGATACTGTCATAGCTCTGTGATTTATTATTTTTTTACCTTTAATTGAAGGCGAAGCTTTATATTCTATTATATATTATTATGTATACAGTTGTTTTATGACTTTTGTTACATTAAATTTGACGCTATCATATTTTTGGCTATACCGAAAGCTTTAAAAGCCCCCGTTATAGATAATATATATATTGTATGTATTTATAAATTGTAATTGTATATGCATGTAGGGTAGGTTGGGTTCCAAAGGACCATAAAATTATTCGTTAATTGTCAAAATGTTTTCACTGCCAGTTAAGTGCTTAGAAAATTTTGTACAATATTTTCAAACGTTTCCATTGATTTTATTAACGCTGCCGGCACAAACCGGCGGGATTAAGATGTCGTATAGGTCACGCGTATGTAATATCCCATTAAAAATAGCAGATGTTATGATTTGCCCATGATAAACTCGTTTGCTGATGTAGGAAGACACACTGGCATCGCTTTCTTACAGTTTTGCCTGTCGGCTAAACACATACACGTACCCTCACTTTAAGGTGGTGCCCCTAAAAAGAGTTTAGAACATGGAGATAGTGATTCTATTTTCACGGGTAATAGCTCAGAAATATAATATACATTCTATGAAACATTGTGATTAGACATTCTATTTACTCTGAACTACAGCGTTTTTCATCAAAATTTTATATATCATATTATAGTAAACCGATTATTTCACCTTTGTAATGAGAGATTGTTTTTATCTGCTATTTTATTAGATTTTTTATTTTTGTAGTACTAGTCAACTAAGTTTTCTTTCGTGGGGCATTTCGAAAGTTTGAATGTTGGCCATCTTCGAATTTTGCTGAAGGTTTTCTTAGACTACGCAACCTGCAGCTCGTAAGTCGAGTGCCGGCGAGAAAGCCGAATCCAAAAGTCAGGTTATGATCCCTCCGACCCTTCCCTTAAAACATTGATCTAGTACAACAAAGCATGACCGTGTGGATTTTTTGGTTTGGTCTTTTTCGTTCCGGGTCAATTTTGAGATGGGGCATTCAAATATCTGCCCCGTTTTTTCCCAGAATGTAAACTCAACAAAAAAAAATAGCTTTTTAGTGATATAAATTATATATTATAAAAATTAATTAATGTTGCGAAAAGATTATGTATGTACTGGAATTTTCTACAGTTAAATGCAGGACATTTGCAATTTTTGCGTCTCTGAATTTTTTGCCACTGCAATAGAGTCTACGGTACTGTCGACTATTTCTCCGTTCCCATGGAACGCTTGCAAAGATCCGGCTTTATTGACGAAAAAGTTGGGGGTACCATGCTAGGGCTGTGTTTTCTGCACCAATGTTATAAAATCATTTGTCATAATTTTGATTTTCACTCGTGGAGAAAATTCCGAGACGCGTCTAGATAAACTATAAGAACTTTTAAAAGTACGAAGAATCTGCCATCCATTTAAAAACAAAGCATTATAATTCATTCTACGGGTTTATTTACCGATTGTACTTTTCAAAGTTTAAATCATTTAACATTATTATGAAAATATTTATATAGAAATGTGTAGAATTCTATTTATGTTTATGGTGCATAAACATAAATAGGAAATGGCTGTAAGAATGTGTCAATTTCATCATTAGCGCAAGGCGAAATCAAAAAATTATTTTTGATAACTAAATGTGATAAAAAGATCTATTTTAAATTTTTAATACCCGATAAGCAACTGGTGATAGGTAACAACAAGGAATGTGAAATTTATAAGTGTTTATTAAACGTTAATTAGCCGTTTTCTGCAGCAAAATTCATTTGTTTAAATTGGCATGGTCGGAGCCAAATTGTGTTCAACTATTATAAAATTAACTGTGATAAGTTTTCTCGAATTCTCTTAATGTTCTGTATTAAACTTGTATAATTTCAGCTTGTTTCCTTCCGTTTCCGTTTAAACCCTTTGTTTTCCGTACTATTGGCTTTATCTATTAAAATTTTAGAAATAATTGGTGTTAATATTACTTTGTATATAAAGTACGTTGGCGAATGATAAAATTGATACATGAATTTATTAATATAGATTAAGGTAACGTGTTCGACATAAGAAAAAAATTCATTGGTAAACTAGATGTTATATTAAGTAGGGAAATTTTCCCGAGATTTATATTCAAGACGATGCCCATTGTTTGTTTTTTTATAATTATTATATTTAACGCTGTTATTTTCATCAGTATTATTAAATATCGTTTACATATTTGTAATTAATCTTTTTCCTGGGCATCGTCGTGAGTGCAATCTTTCCGGGAAAATACTGGTGTTTTAATAAAAAATAGACGGTATGTATAGTTTGGTAAATAAAATTTCACCAATCACCATGGAAGTTGCAGTCTATGGACATGCTAAACACACTTATTATTTATATATCGAAATGTTATTTTAAAACATTTTATCAGTTACAAAAAATAAACATTTATAAAAAAAAACATGTTTTATTTTACTTGACGTCTCGCCACAATAATGCTTTTTAACTACACCGATGAAGACTTCATAAGGATCAGAAAAACATAGCTCAACCTACATCACCATATCTCCAAAAATAAGCAAGGCAAGGAAAAGCAAAATATGTCGCATATTATTGATGCTTATACCAATATACCAAAAAAAATGTATGGCTCTGAGATCATGCATCAAAATATATATATGTATGAGTTGGAATGGAGTTGAAGAAATATTTCTGATCCCTTGTCAGTTGTTGTTCAATATATAATTGAGTATACTCGAGAGATATTTTAACACAGGGAGACCCAACAGTTCATTCATAAAACGTTAGAAGAGCCGATTTATTATTGTTCTAAAAAGTACAATGGGTGCAAGAGAGAAAATGGAAAACGGCGGCCAGCGGCAACGCTGCTTCTTTTGATCATAATCCTGTGCCCGGGCCAAGCCTAGCCGCCAAAGATTGTAGCTAACCTTGAAAATACTTAGCCATGAAAAGTAACATTTTCCGGAATTATCTTTTTTACAAACTACAAGAATGCACCATAATTACACACTGTTCACCTAAATTGCAATAAATACAAAGATTCATACACACAAGTACACAGCGGCGTTTCGGCAACCCCTCAACATCTGTGTCTGTCCATTCATAAATCGATCTCGACGTAAAATGCATGAAGCGATGTTGCCGTTGTTCAAAGCTATATCTCAAGGCTCAGCGGCTCAGTACATTTTCGGTTTTCACCATATAATATTGACGCAATAAAGCAATATAATAGATTACTTTTATCAACAAGCTGTTTTAAATAACACTTTTGTATTAAAATGAATCAGATTCGTTGAAATCGTCAAATTATTTGAACATCTCTGGGTATTTAAAGACTTCATGTAAATATAACCGTAAGCCTGGCAAATGTAGATCTTGGATCGGCCAAAAACGTAAACAATTCGGTCTCGCCGTTTTAAAATATCTGTGGATACTAGTCCTTCCTTATGCCATGTACACGTATCTTTATTATCTGATCAGTCTGCGACCTTATTACAAAATTCCTGTAACGGAACAATGTAACAATATTCTTGGGAAACCAACAGATCCTCCTTGTCACACCTTATGCTATGTACTTCTTTATCTTTAAGTATGATATTAAATTTAAAAAATAGCAACCTGTGGAATGCGACCTCGTAACCTATGGCATGCAAGCCACTCGCTTTACGTACTGTGGCTAATTTGAATTATAAGTCGAAGCATGCTCATAGCGTGGTCCGCTGTATGGTTTGTAACAACCATTGCGGCATTACGTCAAGCTTATACCACAGATGAATTAGCCTGTGCCTTTACGCCGATGAGCACCAACGATTGTAGATAGAGAAGGATTACTCATCTCAATAAGCCTACCATTAGACAAATGTCGAGCCCTTACCAAGGATTGTATAGATTCTTCTATACAATCCTTGAGCCCTTACCACGCCGTTTGACGTCAGCGATGATGGCCGGCGTCTGATGTCATCCGAGCATCATTGTGACGTCACGACTGGTTGTTTGTCTAAAGAATCGAGGCCGGCAGAACGTATATAAATATATTAATCTATGGAGGCAGATATCCTTCCCTGTGTATAATCATAACTAAACCATCGTTCTTGATGTTTATAACTATTGCACTGGGATATTTGGTCATTTTAAAGTTAGATTATCTTGTCTGTTGTTCACTCTTGGCCAGAGATTTCTATACCTGTTCTTGTTCTCGGCTATATTTTCAGTGTTCTGTGCCGCAAATATACATTGGTTATGTTGCGACACTTCTTGTAATTGAAAATCTGGTCTTATAAATAACGGAGCTTACCTAGAGTAATTTTGACTTGATAATAGCAATTGTACGCATCATTAACACAATCCTAGTATGAACACATCTGTTACAATCAGCATAACCTAAAAATGTGCAGTTTACGCAGATTGTTAAGCAATAAAAATGTTATGAAACTATGCTCTGGTAGCTCCAGGGGGCTAGCCACTCGAGCGAATTACGCCGAAAAGGAAGAAAAAGATACTCACTTTGGGTTCGAGACAGTTAAGGAGAGCGAAAAGCAACAGAAAGGTAAATACAATACTTCAAAGCTATTCTACTATAGTTAAACGGTTTTAGTACACGAAGTGTTTGAGAATGTAGCCGCTGACTATGACATAATGAACGATGCCATGTCATTGGGCATTCATAGACTGTGGAAAGACCATTTCATGTGTAAGCTATCTCCCACGGATAATACAAAGCTGTTAGATGTAGCGGGTGGCACAGGTAAGAAATAATATATTATCAACTAGGAATGGCATCTAACATATATTTTAGGCGATATTGCGTTTAGGTTCCTGCATCATGTTAAGAATAACCAACTAAAAAGTTGCCATGTTACCGTGTGTGATATTAACACTAACATGCTAGAAGTCGGGAAAATTCGTAGTGAAAACCTCAAACATGATCCTGAAACCATATCTTGGAAAGAAGGCAATGCAGAACGGTTATCATTTGATGAAAACTCCTTCAATGCATACACCATAGCTTTCGGTATAAGAAACTGTACCCATATCGATAAGGTTTTAGAAGAGGCTTACCGCGTTTTGCAACCTGGGGGTAGATTCCTATGCCTTGAATTTAGCCATTTAGAGAACCCGTATGCCCAATGGTAAATTTAAGGTAGATGCACGATTGCGGTGTATATTTTATACAATTTTTATAGGTTATATGATCAATACAGCTTCCAAGTTATTCCCGTACTGGGACATCTAATCGCTGGTCAATGGAAACCCTATCAGTATTTGGTCGAAAGTATAAGACAGTTCCCAAACCAAGTCAGTACAATTTTAAATACACTTATTATGCATTATAACAACCCTTTAATCCTTTTTTAGGAAAACTTTAAAATTATGATAGAAGAAGCTGGTTTTCGGCAAGTAACATATGAAAATTTAACACTAGGAGTTGTATCCATTCACTCTGGCTTTAAACTTTGATAAGAACAGCAAAAAAAATAAAAAACTTTTAATAGGTACTTCCACAGATTGTAATTACCTAAATAAATTTATAACTAAATCAAATCAATACGTTTCCATTCTTGAATACCTACTTCCTACACAGAAAGACTGGGTACTCTTAAAATGGGAGTAGAATTAAATACACATTTCACTTCATACACTGTACATATACACTCGGAACTTAAAAACAAGTGTTTTATCTCCCACGTCCACCCGGAGGACCTCCTTGTTGATTCTGCCAAGCACCGCCTCTGCCCCCTCGTAGCGGTGCTGTTTGGCCTCTACCTCGACCTCGAGCTGCTGAAAAAAACTTTG
Source organism: Tetropium fuscum (assembly GCA_964058915.1). Taxonomy (NCBI): domain Eukaryota; kingdom Metazoa; phylum Arthropoda; class Insecta; order Coleoptera; family Cerambycidae; genus Tetropium; species Tetropium fuscum. The sequence continues at coordinate 591,949 of CAXKVY010000072.1, read as the reverse complement.
CTGTAATATTATTTATGCAAATACAAACATTTTTATTGCCAGCAAATATTCCTGCATTCTTTCTATTTGTCGAAATAAGTAATGTTTACCTTGCGCTCGAAGTATAGCAGATTTTCCTCTACCCGCCGTTCCCGCTTTGGTTTGCTTTTTAAACATCGGGGCATTCTTCAACATATCTGGCAACACTAGAAATCTAATTTTTGAGCCTCTAATGTACACGTTTTCCAACTGAGCCACCCTGCCGTCCCTATATGTTACGGTGATTTGAGTCATTTGGCAATTCATATTATCCTCGGCTTCTATGAGTTTTCCCCTATAAACTTCGCCGGTAATAGTTTCACAGGTTACAATATGACCTTCTGCTTCGTGCAGAACTTTAATAGGCACACCGATGGACATTTTGGAGTTTCTAGTTTACTCTCTTTAATTATTTTACACTAAAACTTCGACAAACTAGCGGATGATGGGCGATTGCTTTTCTATTTCTAACGTTACGAATACGTTTTGTTGAGACGCCAAAAAAGTTTTGACATCAAAACATATCGATTTTGACAGAAAACCAACAGAATTTCTACATACAGCGCCACAAACCGAAAGAGAAACTTGCCGTCACGGAACAATGAAGAACATGTTTATAGTTCTTTGTCACGGAATACGCTTTTAAGAAGAGACGAACGAAAGGATCCCATTCAAATCAACAAAAAAATGTACATAGATTTAAAAATCACATATATTGCTTTTTATAATATAGAAACTTACATACACAAAATTCTAAATAAATTACAGGCGAACCTTTGACAAACTAAGAATTGAACTGCAACTACTATACCCGAAATTAATATAAATATTATATAGGAATGGTACGATTCATGACAAAACAATGAAAATAGGTCTATGGTCTGATGATGAAATATAAATATAGAGTATTTTACAATAATAAACGGACATAGTTTAATTTATGTGTACAAATAGAGATTGAGTATGAGAAAAACATTTAATTAACGATCCATAGTCTTGAAGAAGCCAACACCCCAATATATTTTTCTCGTTTGTACTTCTGAAGGCTACACATTTGAATATAAGAATCTTTCTGCCCGTGATATCATACAGCTTACCTTGGAAACAGACATCATATTTATTTCTTCAATATTCTCTGCATGTCTTTATTCTGTTTGTTAATCGTCATGTCTGCCTGTTCAGTTTTATCGATAATATTGCCGATCAAGTCGTTTTGCGTTTCAATTTCGGAACCTAATTCAGACGCCAGGCCCTTTAAACGTGATATATTGCTACACATTTCTTGTAAGTTTGCATCCAAACGTGCACTGAAGTCCTTACTGCCAGAAGATGCGTCCAAATGTGCCTGCGTCGAGCTATAGTCATTATTGCGTAGTCTTGTTGAGGGGTGGTTATCGTATCGATCATACTGGGGTAATTTATCTTCTAAATTTTGATTGGAAGTAGATTGCTGAAAGGGTATTGTTTCAGTTCAAATGTTAAACCTATTACAGTACTTACTTTTACAGTGCTAGGTGTAGAACTAGATGTAGTTGGACTAGCGTCATTCTTACCAGACATGTAATTTTTGAGGCTACTAAACACCGATTTTATGCCGTTTATATGCTTCTGCGAAAATCTCAGGGTAGCGTTAATCTCGTCTAACTGTTTATCTGTCTTCTCCAACTTTTCTCTTTGCCTCATCAACTCTTCTGCCGTAGCCACACCGATTTGCTCCGAGTCCCTTAATATACTTATACTCTTCTCTGTGCTGTTTATAGTGCGATTCTCTATTGCTTTCTTTCTTTCAACAAAGGACTGCATCTGATCGTCGAAAGTAGGTTGCATGCTAGGGGGGCGTCTGGAGTTCCTTAAGAAAGTGTCGTCATCTACGTCGTCGTCCACGTCGAAACGATTTGTTGACTTTATGTACGTGTGACCCGACATTTCGCTAATTATTAACTAACAATAGGATTAAAAAACCGTTCTATTGTTTGAAATTGATTAAATTAAGGTACCAATCAGCTGGGTTAACTTAACCTTCGTGACCACACAAAACACCAATTATGTGCAGGATTCAGGATTCCTTTATCATTTTGATCGTGATATCGTGAATGTATAATATTAACTTTTTGACACTGACAGCACAACACATCAATATAGCTCAGGGGACTGTCCCCTGACATAGATATAGAATAAAACACAAAATATCTACGAAGATCACACTAGACTGACAACGTAGTGACTAGTGATCTAGTGAAAGTAATATATTTTTTACTTTGCATTATGCAATATGCAATAATTTTTATTCTAGTTTTTGCCTATGACGGACTACAAAATATCTCTTAAGACTTGACACCGTGACACCACAAAACATTGAAACACTGCAATGAACTGTATAGTGTATATTAGCAGATTAAAAATAGGAAGATAAACTCTAGCAAGTGAGAAAACGTCCACGAAATGAGATAGAATGATTGTTTAATATCCCACAACAGCATGTTGTTGGTCGATTCCATATCCAATATCCGAAAATTTACCGGGGTTTGTTCAAGATCGATTAAATTAGATAGGTTGCCTCGTAACTTATAATCCGACCGCGCGACGTCATCTTTGTACAAATATTGCTAATATAATTTATTATATTGTCCTATCAAAAGTCTCAAAATATAATCATATAATGTTATTAAATAGTATTTACACACAAAAATCACCAAATAACTCGGAAAAACGCCGAGAAACTTGAAAATAAACTGTAAGGCATCTGTCAAAATACAAAGATGACATCACATCCCTGCCGGATCCCCCCGCAAAAGTTACTGGGCAACCTATTTAATTTAATCGATCTTAGGTTTTGTTTACAAACGCTAATAAAGTAATAAAGATGCGAATTCCTCCCACAAAAGTATGTTAAATCACTGGACAAACAGTACTGTACTGTACTATGGCTATTGACGTTACCTATCTTCCTGTGGATATTTTTAATCTGAGGTTTGTAGTCTAGTGCGTAAAGCATATGCCTACTACACAGAAGGTTACAGAGTTCGAATTTTGAAACATTTGCTATTTTTTTAAATGATTTTTTTTACGTTGTGTCTATAAGCGGCTATATTGAAATTAATTAATTCAGTAAATTTCGAATTTTGTACTTAAGACCGTAATGAGCCTATTTTTGGCAAGTAGCTTTAGAATTAAATTATACACGGTTGTAAGTTATTAATTTTTGTGTAAAACAATTAAAACATGTTTAAAGCACATATACCAGACCAAAATTACCAACTTTCCATCCTGATACAAAAATAAATAATTCTTTCAAAATATTTAGCCATTTTTCGTCAATTCGAATTTCCTGATATTTTATTCAACAAGCTTAGAGGTGCTACGCCCATGCGCTGAGCTTTGACTACAATATGTTTCAAAAATATGCAACCAAGAATGTAGTCATATAGACAGATATTTTCAACCGTTTTCCAATCGAATCCATTATTATGCACGTTGTTAGCGAGATTTGCTCAGAGCACCCTATTAATCATTTATACTTAGAGATACGTGTACACTAAGTCAAGCTAAGGTCTGTACAGTTGGTCTTCCAAGAATATTTTTATTAAATTGTCACGTTATATGTTTTTTCACGGGGTTGCTCAACTGACCAGATAATGAAAATACATGTATAACATAGTAGTATATTCAAATTGCCCGAACATAGATAGAGCAACTAACGTCACTAACGAATAAAATACTGCTTTGTGGGATGGTTGTCGCCACAAAACAGTTAAGGTATGTGATGGTACTACAGACCACGAAACACACACGGCATAGAGTATAACAATGAGAGTCTACTTTACTCTGTGATGTTGTTTACACAAAACACTGAAGCGTTGTGCCGTAAAGGATTGCATCACAGAAGAGAGAGCAAGCTCTCTCTTCTGTGACTATATAGTTAAAATCTAGTGTAACCACAGACCTCAAAAATAAAGTAGAATGTTGATCAAGAATAAAACATGCGAATCCCATGCAACTACGACGGTTTATGTTGGTAATGATGTTGATTAGGTTGGCTACCTTTTTTTAAACGCAATTGACATCAAGTATAAGGCGACGGGAATTTTAAAAAGTTGCTAGTATCGGAAAAAGGTTGTGTGATCACAGAACGGCTGCCGGTGCTGGCTGCTACTACAAATCAAGTGACCCTTGCCAATTTGATCTTTTAAAATTCACTAAGCCGTCGTATACGCATGGCTGATTCATTTTTACTGGTAGTAACTAACTTGGTCTGTGAGTGTAACACCGACACCGTCGCTTGAAGGATTTTTGGTTGCTTTCAGGTAATTTACAAACCTGCCAATAGATTGCACTACGTAAAAAAGGCAATGGTAGTTAAGTGGTTTTTAATAGATGGCGCCTTATATTTGTAGTTATCATGGATTAATATATTATATACGGATTTGTTACACTCTACTCTAGCGCTAGAGTTAGTTTTATGTTGCCGTATTTCTGCCTAGCAACAAACTTAATTTTTGTAGACGCTATGGGTTGTGGTATATAAAAAGTCTATATTACTGAAGTATAAACATCTATACAAATTTATACATAAATACAAATATACAAAACATTAATATAATAAAACACCTAAATCCAAGCAAATAAATATTGTATACCTACGTAAAAACAAAACATAACATTGGCAACATAAATGCAAAATTAGTAGTGCTCCACCGCATTTGGCAACGCGGCAATCCCTTCGGCGCTCTTCTGGGCTTCAGCTTCAGCGGCAAGCCTGGCGTGTTCTTCCGCAATCTTCTGATATAGATACAAGTGCTTGCTCTTCTCATACTGCACCGCTTTAGAGTCTACAGGTACTACGACAACCCCCGGGCCCGCTTGGTGCGCGTTGGCGATGGCGGCATACCTTTGCAGATGCCTTTCTTTTGCTGCGGCGACCACCGGGGTGTCCGATGGTAGGTCGGGCACGTATTCGTTGAGGATGGGATGGAACCCTTGTTTATCAGCGATGTATTCCACGGTGCGGATCTTGTGGCGTGGATCCACGTAAGAGTAAGAACCTTGAAAATGACAGACGCAAACAACAAATGAGTATAGGTAGTTTTAGTAAAAGTTGATTTAACGATAGAAAATCTGATTTGAACGGCAATATTTTTAACATCAACACCAACCCATAAAAATTAATAAACTATCATCAATCATCACAACTCAAGAGCGCCACTAATTTTTAACGGCCATATCGCGAACTCATACACATCGCATAACCTATATTTTTAAGACTTGTTGCCCGTATTAGTTCTGTTTTTCTGTGTTGACTTTTGTTTATTCAAATACTTTGTCTTAAAATATTGGTGTTGTGCTTTATTATATTTCTTTTTGCCTGTTTTACTTGTGTAAAGTTCATTATTATGGCATGGATCATAACTATCGAGACAGGTAAATTACAACCAAATACACTCACACAGGAATCTATTGGTCTATATTCATTGCCAACATAATTTTGCAGAATATCGAAATAGATTTTCTATCGAACTTATATATATATATATACACATATCCTCTTCTACAGATGGCCGTGTTCAGAGAGACATGGCAACTCAGCAAGGGGGGTCAACTTTTCTTAATTTTACCAAAGTTTACACCGTTTCGACGTAAACAAACTAGATTAGCGCCGGATCAAGCCTAGTGAAAAATCAAATATTCCGTGTTAATTTACTGATTAGTATTTTTTTCAATCGTGTGAAATACATATTAGGATATAAAATGTGAATCTCACACACAAAAATCATTATAAATACTTTAACAATGTACAAAATAAAAAGTAAACGAGGTAATCAAACTCGTAACGTCTGTATTCAAATACCTACAAAATGAGGGAAGAAAATTAGCTTTGATGAGAGGCATATGGTCGAGTCTGTTTATCTCTTCTTCTTATGGAACGGAATGCGACGTTGCCTTTTGCTCAGCACGGCCATCTGTAGAGGGGGTTATGGTATAGACATAATGACATATATAGACTTGATTGATTAAAGGAGGAAGTCCTTCAATCAACGGATAGGTATAGTACAGAAACATTTCTTGGCTCGACTACCGACTACCTACAGGGCAATGCAAATATCGCGGTAAGACTAATAATGGTAAAAAGGCAGCTATATCAGAGGTTTATTATTATATAGAACAAATATAAAAAGTTTTTAGCGCTAATGCCGCTAGTGCTATTTTATTACCCATATACATCAGACGATGCAGAGGCTATTATAAAAATTTATGGTACCTATCCGGGTACATAAAACATTATTAAAATATTTTACGAGGTCTTATTACCATAATGGAGACAAGTATACTTACATTAATATTTTTTAACTGCTATTCTATAATCTAAAATAAACTGCTTTGGACGTTAATCGGGCAATAAATAGCCATATATTTTAATTATCGATAACAAACATTATTTAGTACAAACGATTTGATTAGGGATTAAAGGCAATAAATTTAAATATATACGTAAATGCTCATAATATTATGTGGACAAAATTCTCGCATATAGTAAATGCCCTTGAAATAAATTGTTAACATATAAACTAAATAAATTACCGGCGAAAATGCTTTTTAAAAAATATTCTCAGCGACCCAATAAAATATGTAAGAAGTGGAAGGCAATTTGAATGTACAAATCAATAAATTCAGAGCGAAAATAACGACGAAATACGGATAATAGGCAGATGTTCAATAACAACGTAATCACGAAAGACCTTCTAGGATCACGTATAATATCCACCTTCAAGCCTTATAATTTATAATTTACGTCATGAAAACAACGTTGAATAAACGGTTTTTTTGCAGATTTTTTTTTATCTAAAGCAAGCCTTATCAGATCAACGTGCAAAAAAAAATAGTGTGAAAATACTCATTAAATTCTTTTTTCTATGGCCTACTTATTTTTTATGGTTTATTTGTAGGGTTTTCAGACCTCATTTTAAATCTAGAGAGGAAGGTTTTGGTTACTTGCTCACTTTGCAGACCGTCTTTCAGGGAATCGAACAATTTGTTTGTATTTCTGCTAGTAGAAATAATGTTGTGTATCTTTGTAAAAGTAAGTTTGCCGACGCAGTCTGAAAATATGTAAATTATGTTTAGAATTTTATGTTACGAAGAGAACGTCGTACAAACGTTGTTTTTCGGTTGAAATTTTTAATATTTCTCATGTCATTAAACGCCGCCGAGCTCTGTTATGCACTCGGGGGGCAAACTGGTAAGGGCTATTTTTTTGATAACATGAAAAATACAGGCGTTACCCGCGAAAAACAAACTTACCCCTAAATTCAATATGGCGGAAAATTTGCAAGGGGTTGATGGTCCTAAACTCGGATTTAAGTGTTCTATATGGTGCACTATTGATGGAAGGAAACATTTTTTATTACCCAATGAGTGCATTGCATATTAGGTACCCATTGGAATCCGACTCTTTCATGGATTAAAAAAGTAGGTACCTAAATGGCTGCGACCTTCAGTTTGTGCAAAAGCGCTTTTAATAGGTGGATTGACATTGCGTTGTCGAGAAAGACGCAAAGAAGCGGGGCAAGAAACTTCCTTTACGGTCACTTTAAAATCAACAGTCCTTAAAAGTAATTACCGGGAGTCTTAAGCAGCGGACAAACGATTGAGAATTTGTCTAGACGGCTGATTGACGGTTAATTATAGCTTGTTAATTCTTCAATTGAGTTTTGCTTTTCAAATTTGTATATTCCCAAAGCCACGCTTCGGTTTCAGAAAATCAAACTCAATTACGCAAAATTCGCCCTGAAAGACTATTAGATTAGGTCGTCGAAATAATTTTATCGATAACCGTTCAATGCAAATAAAATGCCATCACAAAAGGCGCTCCGTATGGTTGCGAATCGTTCCGCACCCGATGGACCGACTTTTTCTTATCAAGGTCTTGAAATGTAGCGAGAAAGGTTCATTTTATTGCTTTTCTCTATTAGATGCTCTCTATTTTTTTTCTCTATTGCTTTTCTCTATTAGATAGATCATTTCGACATTTATTCTTAAAAAAGAATTAGCCTAAAGGAAAAGTTTCACACGTCACTGACATCTCGGATGTATATTTTAGAAAAAATCAGCCATTTTGAATTTTTTTTCTTGATATAATCCATTTAGAAAAAATAGGCCATTTCGAAATTTTTTCGTCAATGTAATGCGTTATTATCTGTAAGCAACGAAACCAAGCACTTTAAAATCGGTTAACAAACAAAAAAGCTATTAGCGAACGTAAAAAATGCAATATTTTTTGGTCCACCCATATAAAGGGTCCGCCAATAGGGACGCTCGATCTTTGACAGCTCATGGCGGCCATGTTGTTTGTGGTAGAGTTGGCAAACGTAGTTGTTATTATTCAGTGTATCTTCACAAATCACCATGAACCAATTCAGCCGCGAGCAACATGTGCAAATCGTTAAAACTTATTACGAAAATCATTCATCGGTTCGAGCAACGTTCCGCGCGCTCCGCCAATTTTACGGTGCAATTGATCGTCCTGCTGAGTCGACTATCCGTCGTTTGATTAACAAATTCGAGGCAACCGGTTCGGTGAACAATCAGCCAACACCGACGCGTCGTCGAAACGTCCGATCTGCCCAGAATGTCGCCGCTGTGCGCGATAGTGTGCGTGAAAATCCGCGACAGTCAATTTCACGTCGCGCACAGGAACTCCGCCTTTCGGAAACATCACTTCGCCGAATCTTGCATCTGGATTTGGGCATGCATCCGTACAAGATCCAGCTGACACAAGAGCTCAAAATAAACGACCATATACAGCGCCGTATCTTCGCTGATTGGGCTTTAGAGCAGTTGGAAGTCGACCCCGATTTTGGTCGCAAAATCATCTTCAGCGATGAGGCACATTTTTGGTTAAATGGGAATGTCAACAAGCAGAATTGCCGTTATTGGGCCGAGAACAATCCACAGGAGGTCCACCAGGTCGCAATGCACCCAGCAAAGGTAACTGTTTGGTGTGGATTTTGGGCCGGAGGCATCATCGGGCCGTATTTTTTCGAGAACGACGATGATGAACGACAGATCCATGATAACGAACTTTTTCTGGCATGAAATCGACAATATGGATGTCGAGGATATGTGGTTTCAGCAGGACGGCGCTACGAGCCACACAGCGCGCGCCACAATGGATCTTCTGCACGAGCGTTTCGGAGGAATGGTTATCTCGCGCGGAGGCGACATCAACTGGCCACCGAGATCGTGCGATTTAACCCCACTAGACTATTTCTTGTGGGGTTTTCTTAAATCACAGGTCTACGCAAACCAACCACAAAACACTGATGCCCTCAAAGTCAACATACGCCACGCCATCGATGAAATACAGCCCGATTTGTGCGCCAGAGTCATTGAAAATTGGACTTCTCGTATGCGCGCCACCCAGCGAAGCCGAGGTGGACATTTGACCGATATTATTTTCCATACATAATGCCTTCGAATACTCTTTCAAACAAAAAATAAATTTCATTTATACCTCTCACACAACTTGCTTTATTTCATTTTAAAGATCGAGCGCGCTTATTGGCGGACCCTTTATATATATTATTTTTTGGTGTATATACATGGTGGGTCATAACTAATGATGCACAGAGCAAGAGGGGATAGCTCGTATAAAATAATATCATTTAGCCATATGTACCTTACAGCAAAAGTTGATACTAACCGAGATACAGGGTGTAAAAGTTCTAAAAGTTCTTTTTTTTCTAATAACTATTGAACACATTTTAATATGTGCACGAAATTTGATACGGGGGAGGTTCATGGGTCGAAAAATTTACATTTAGTAACAGATTACATGTAATTGGTAGAGAGGGCGCCACCTGCGCCACACGGTACCTATGTAAGGCATCATAATTTTTTGTGCCTCCATGTATATTTATTTTAAATATATGTACAGTCGCCGCCTCCCAAAAGTGCGCGGCATATTTTTCTACTTTGATTGTAACTTTAAATCATAGTCGTCTCATAATTAGTCAATTTATACGTCAAAATAATTCTGAACATTATGTCATATTAATAAATTAACTTGTCAGAATAGTAATAGAAAATGCCAAGACATTTAAATGATGTGCAAAGGGCGAGGGCTATAGCCAAAATTGAAGAAAATTGTTCCCTGACTGACGTAGCAGCTGATTTGAATGTTAGCAAAAGCTGCATATTTAAAATTAAAAATACATGGGACCAAGAACATAGAATACAAATGGCAGCAAGAATAGGACTTGGTAAAATTTCCAATGAAATTCAAGATAACGCTCTGATTGAATATATTCAACAACATCCTTTCGAAACAGCTGCTAATGCACGAGAAGAAACATTATTTCCGGGGTATGTCCTGCAAAAGTCCTGCAAAAACGGTTACAACAGTCTCATTTAAAGAACTGTGCTGCTGCCCCTATTTTTTTTTTCAAATGAGCACAAGCAAAGAAGGATGGAGTTTGCAAATAACTTGATAGATAATAACATTGAATTTTGGAATAATGTTTTTTTTTCTGATGAAAAAACATTTCAATCATGTCACAGTGGACCACCAATCGAGTGGGCGAGGTCCATCAATGTCAGTGAGCGCTTTTCAATAAACGCAACAAATTATTTGCACTGTATTTATATCGTTTGCAAAGTTACATTTTTCAGTATATCAGTGAGGATCGGTACGAAATATTAATGCAAGGTAATAATAATTAAAACAAAGCAAATATTGTTGATACTTTATATTTAAATTTAAATTACGATGAAAAATATTTGGGCTCATTATATAATTCATACATTCACTTCAAAATGTACCTATTATGCCAAATAAAAAATGCTGAAGTGTACAGTAAAAATAATAGATGTTCGGTAAGTATAATGTATGATCGGTATATATTGTGGGATGAACAATACAATAGTGAACGTTCAGTAAATATTTTTAATGTTCGGTAGAAATTGCGAGGTGCACAGTGATAATAACTAATAGTCCGTAAATATATAAGATATATCAAGTAGATATTATGATTAATGCGTTCTGTTATGTTGTGATCTAAGAAATTATTGTGTGTACTTTTTTACTTTTTATATGTTGTTTGTGTGGATGGATACAACAATTGGATACAAATGGATACAACATATTGTAATGAGGTAAGTGCATTTGATTGTTAAAACTGCATATAGGTTAGGTTAGGTTAGGTTAGGTACCTAGTAGGTTAGGTAGAAAACATTCCGGTAGGTCACAAACGAAAGAGGAGCCGCCTTTCTAAGGCAAAAAAAGCTTTACTAGTACAATAATTCTCCACGTCTATTTATTTTAACTCCTTACCTACATGAAGAAGTTTTTTGTTTTAAGATATTTCCTATTTCAGTTATATAGGTATGGAGGTACCTATTATACATACACTTTATTTAATGTCTTTTTTTAAGTTGTAAGATGTTTATTATTTCAGTTATGTAACGCGTATCTTATATAAAGTATTATTTGTTATAAAATACACAATAATAATAATAATAATAATAAAATATTTAATACTTCTATCAATAAAAACGTAATGAATGTATGTTTAGTTATTTCTCATATTTTCTTGTATAATGCTCACATTGCTTACTAGTCAAATTCTGGGGCCAGCTGCAGGCGAGAAACGACACAGTCAGTCAGTCAGTGTGTGTGTGTGTGTCGACACGAGTGATTACTGTTCGACTGCCCTGACCTTATTTAAAAAATAGGGAATAGAGTTGGGCGTGATTATAAAGGAAACCCTTAGACGTTAGTCTTGGGCGCCGTGCCTTCGAGTGGCTGGTCTTACGAGTTTAGGGTTATCTTGTTTGCGACTCGAATGACGCGATAAGGTGTTACCTTGTCGTTGGGATACCTTTTGTTTAGCGGCAATTGTGTATCCGGGGAAGCCTCTACTTATTTTTAGGATGGCACTAGCTAGTCGCTGAAGCATTGGGAATTTATTAAGTTTTATAGAGAGTAACACCCAGTCAAGTAGATAAGTAATAGATATTAATGATATGACTGAGAATAGTATTGGCCGTTTTACTGGAGGGTGTACTGAGTGCTGGTTCGGGGGCAGAGGAACCCCGGTGAGTACACTTGTATATTATGTATGTCAACAGAACAGTAATTGTATATTTTATGTTTTCATGGATTGTGGCCTGGTCCGCTGGTTTCCCGAGAAATAACTCTGTCAAATGAATTGCATTGTAATGATCCACGGAGAAGTAAACAAAAAGAAATAAATAAAAATAAAGGTAAACATTCATATCTTTACAGTTATATATGTACCCATATACCTACATAGGGTACACTATTTTTTTATGTTCAATAAAATTATTTTTTTATTGGAAATTAGAATTTTTATACCGAGCAAAGATTATTATTCTACTGTGCATTTCTGTATTAAATACTTGGCATCTATTCATCTACTGAGCAAAAATAATTAAAATACCTTATCAGTGGTTAATATTTTACGATGCATGAACGTATTAAATACTTGTAATATTTACTATTTAAATGTATTTTTATACTTATAATCAAAATTATTTACTTCGCAAATATGAATTAAAATACTCTACAGTTAATTACAAGCCTTCAATAAACGTTTGGGCATGGATAAGTGTTCATGGGCCTGGAATTTGTTGGAAAATTGATAACAGATTTACAGCACTAAATTATTTAAATATTTTAGAAAACGTTACCATCAGTAACGCAAATTTGTCCTGGGAATTTTATTTTTCAGCGGGTGAACAATTTTTTAATGATACTTCTTTTACCTTGGCCCGCAAAAAGTCCAGACTTGAATCCTATCGAAAACGTAACTAAACATATTTATAAACAACGTTTCAGACATCAAAACGCTAATCAGCTTTGGGAAGTAGTTGAAGATGCTTGGTTTGGGAAGAACTTGTGGATAGTTACGATATGAGGTCATTAATTATGTCGATATCAAGGCGATTGGAAAGTGTCTTAGCAGCTAACGGTTCTGCTATAAAATATTAATTTTTTGTAGTATTTTTATATACCAAACTTTTGCCCAATAAACAAATTATCAATTTTCTTATTGCACGTCACTGAACGCATTTAGAACAAAACCCGATTTACATTAACGAAAAATGAGAAAAATTACTGTCGCAACGGATAGTCGTGCACTTTTGGGAGGCGGCGACTGTACATGCCGGCATACACTATTTTGAAAGCTGCCTTACTTTTTGGTCTAAAACCCTGTTTCGAAAAACTTCATAACTTCATAAAGACAAAATTAAAATGATGACACTGCAAGCTTTGAAGGTAAATATCGTTGCTCAACTCTCGTCTGGTGGACTTTATATATGATTGTTTCTTTTCATCTGCCTACAATAATTCTGAAGGGCGAATCAATTTCATTGAGCAGATGAGAACAATATTTCTTCGATTCCATTGATTTACTATCTAACAACAGGTTATATGGGTGCACGTCAAAAAAAGCATATTAAAATCATTAATCATCAGAATTAGTGTACCTAATACACTAACTCTAATTTGTTTCAGTTGTGGATAATGACAGCATTCACCGGTGCTTGAAATAAACAAATTATATAGAAAGTAAGGATCACCCACTATTAGGGCTTTTCAAACTTATTTAAATATTTTTTATACTTTCAACTATAGAGTAAATAATTGCAAAAGAAAATTATTCGTTTCAAAAATTACTAGAACATATATAAAAAATGTTCTTTGCTGGGTGAAATTGATAGAGTTGTAATATACACGGCGATTAAAAAATATTACGTAGATCGTAGATACACGACATAAAGGATTACGTAGATACACATATGTGACAAATCAGTAATTCTGGTAATTAAAATAATAATTGAACGTGTAAGACTCCTCAAATGTATTTAGTTCTTGGCCAATGCCGGTAGTGGCCAAGTGTTTCTGTGTAGATTTTAAATGTTCTGTGTAAATTTTAAAAGTATATTTTTTGTGTTATAAAAAACGTGTTAGTTAAAAATATACTTCACTACTTAAGGTAGGTGTCATTTACAATAAAATGCCGTAAAGATAATGGCTATTTTCTAGAAAAAAGTACAAACAAAATAATAACCAGGCGTTTCTTTTAAAAAAAGTTTTAAATCCATCCTCACTCGAACGACAAAATGTACAGCTTGCTACGGGTGTGAAGTTATCCACATCCACATTTTCAGATAGGACTATAATTGATAAAGCCGTGGTCTCAATTCATATCGGTTCCGCTTTTGATTAAAAATGTATGTTTTAGGAATAAGTACATGAAAACTTAGGGATATAAACACAATACACCTATACAACATCTGCTGAATGGATAAAATTAATGTTAACATACATTATTTAAGCCGTGATACAGATTTTATTTAAATTGGGTTAAAATTATTTAGATAAAGAATAGCAATTAAAAATGAAGGTGTAGAGTTTTTATTTCACGATAGATCGATAGAGAATTAAAGAATACATGGTAGAGTACCATTGAGTTTATTTGTCAGGCCGTCTAGGGGGATGAAATGGGGTTAAAATTGTTTAAAAAATTTACAGCAAGTTCAAATGAAGGTGTAGAGTTTTTATTTCACTACAGGTCTATAGAGAATCAAAGAATACATGGTAGAGTACCATTGCATTTATTTGTCAGGCCGTCTAGGGGGATGAAATGGGGTAAAATTTGTTTAAAAAAATAATAGCAAGTTCAAATGATGGTGTAGAGTTTTTATTCCACTACAGGGCGATAGAGAATCAAAGAATACATAGTAAAGTACCATTGCTTTTATTTGTCAGGCCGTCTAGGGGGATGAAATGGGGTTAAAATTGTTTAAAAAATTTACAGCAAGTTCAAATGAAGTTGTAGAGTTTTTATTTCACTACAGGTCTATAGAGAATCAAAGAATACATGGTAGTGCACCATTGCATTTATTTGTCAGGCCGTCTAGGGAGATGAAATGGGGTAAAATTTATTTAAAAAAATAATAGCAAGTTCAAATGATGGTGTAGAGTTTTAATACCACTACAGGTCGATAGAGAATCAAAGAATACATGGTAGAGCACCATTGCATTTATTTGTCAGGCCGTCTAGGGGGATGAAATGGGGTAAAATTTGTTTAAAAAAATAATAGCAAGTTCAAATGATGGTGTAGAGTTTTTATTCCACTACAGGTCGATAGAGAATCAAAGAATACATAGTAAAGTACCATTGCTTTTATTTATCAGGCCGTCTGGGGGGATGAAATGGGGTTAAAATTGTTTAAAAAATTTACAGTAAGTCCAAATGAAGGTGTAGAGTTTTCATTTCACGATAGATCGATAGAGAATTAAATAATACATGGTAGAGTACCATTGCTTTTATTTGTCAGGCCGTCTGGAGGGATGAAATGGGGTTAAAATTGTTTAAAAAAATAATAGCAAGTTCAAATGATGGTGTAGAGTTTTTATTCCACTACAGGTCGATAGAGAATCAAAGAATACATAGTAAAGTACCATTGCTTTTATTTGTCAGGCCGTCTGGAGGGATGAAATGGGGTTAAAATTGTTTAAAAAATTTACAGTAAGTCCAAATGAAGGGTCCAAATAAAAACTCTACACCTTCATTTGGACCTGCTGTAAATTTTTTAATCAATTTTAACCCCATTTCATCCCCCCAGACGGCCTGACAAATAAAAGCAATGGTACTTTACTATGTATTCTTTGATTCTCTATCGACCTGTAGTGGAATAAAAACTCTACACCATCATTTGACCTTGCTATTATTTTTTTAAACAAATTTTACCCCATTTCATCCCCCTAGACGGCCTGACAAATAAATGCAATGGTGCTCTACCATGTATTCATTGATTCTCTATCGATCTATCGTAAAATAAAAACTCTACACCTTCATTTGGACTTGCTGTAAATTTTTTAAACAATTTTAACCCCATTTCATCCCCCTAGACGGCCTGACAAATAAATGCAATGGTGCTCTACCATGTATTCTTTGATTCTCTATCGACCTGTAGTGAAATAAAAACTCTACACCTTCATTTGAACGTGCTATTATTTTTTTAAACAAATTTTACCCCATGTCATCCCCCTAGACGGCCTGACAAATAAATGCAGTGGTACTCTATCATGTACTCTTTAATTCTCTATCGATCTATCGTGAAATAAAAACTCTACACCTTCATTTTGACCAGCTGTAAATTTTTTAAACAATTTTAACCCCATTTCATCCCCCTAGACGGCCTGACAAATAAATGCAATGGTGCTCTACCATGTATTCATTGATTCTCTATCGATCTATCGTGAAATAAAAACTCTACACCTTCATTTGACCTTGCTGTAAATTTTTTAAACAATTTTAACCCCATTTCATCCCCCTAGACGGCCTGACAAATAAACTCAATGGTACTCTACCATGTATTCTTTAATTCTCTATCGATCTATCGTGAAATAAGAACTCTACACCCTCATTTTTAATTGCTATTCTTTATCTAAATAATTTTAACCCAATTTAAATAAAATCTGTATTACGGCTTAAATAATGTATGTTAACATTAATTTTATCCATTCAGCAGATGTTGTATAGGTGTATTGTGTTTATATCCCTAAGTTTTCATGTACTTATTCCTAAAACATACATTTTTAATCAAAAGCGGAACCGATATGAATTGAGACCACGGCTTTATCAATTATAGTCCTATCTGAAAATGTGGATGTGGATAACTTCACACCCGTCAGCTTGCTGTCAGGTTATTTGTTGAAAAAAATATTGCTCTAAATCAATGTAATGAAATTAATAATTTGGGTAGAGCTGATTTTTTAGCAATCATCCTTTCCTTTTAGTCTATAAGAGAATCCAATGATAAAAATATTCTGTTTTTATGAAAATTTTATGATTTTCTTTGCTCATGGGAAGAGTTACAATTTGAAGGTTTAAGAAACGGCCACACTGCTCATACATTTTTTCCTTTAAAGCATACTACAAAAACGTCAATTAATCTTGTTCAGTACTTGTTTGAATCATATGAAATTGAATCGTTTCAAGTGAAATTTTGTTTATATATGGAAAGTTCCAAACTGATAAATTTGGAAAATAAGAACGTTTTGGAAAATATAGGCAACTAAGCGGATCACATTTCCATATTTCCGTGACACAAGTCCTTGATTCAGAAAAAAAATTAAAGGTTTTACGTCTTCTTAGAGTAAAGTACATTTTTCTTAAAAGAGTTCATTTAATGACAAAGTAGTTTCTTCGTTTGACATGTCTGAAAATATCGATTTATTTTGAGAAATAATTCATAATTTGTCTGACATTGAACTAAATTCTTCAGTATTATCATCACTATTTTATACTTCCGGATATTGTGCACATTATGTTATTAAATTTATTAATGGTTGTGAAAATTGTTTAATATACATTACTACAAATTCAGATGTTTTCATACAATTTACCAACCCTTCTGAAAACGACTCTGTTGAGGTTAGCAAATATCTTAAAAATTTAACAAGAGGTGCTTTAAAACAATCAACGGAATTATTATTTGAAGTTTCTATTCAAGCCTATCAAATATTTAACGAGCTTATTTCAGGTAAATACGAAATCGAGTTTTTAAAGAGGTAAATATAGGAACATTTTGCGGGAGTGAATAATTTTAAAATTAGAAAAGTATGTTGAAAAAATGAATGAAAAACGTGATTTATGTAAAACACTAAAATCAATATTAACTAAAACTAAATATATTCCTTAATAATTCTGTATTGTGCGGGCATAAGTCAGAAAATAGCCAAAACGACTTAACTACATTGGTGAAAGCGCCGTCTGCTAAAGATGTGTCTGGTAAAGTCGGCTTAAGCCAACTCGTATTACTAACAGTGCATGCAACTAATTGTGTTAAATGCCTAACTACCACAACAGCAATGACACATGTAACTTAATTCCCGTTTCATCCAATGCTTTTTCGATATAAAAGATTTAAGTCAACTTGTGTCCGAAATACCAGTATTTCTTCTGTACCAGTATTCAGACTTAATTCGTTTTTACCCAATGAGTAAGTAAACGAAAGCATCTGATATGTTGCATGTGCTGCTCTGTTTCTGTAAATGTTGTGCATATTTTAGTATATTTGTGTGAGAAATATCAGAACGTAAAAAGAGTTTTTTTAATAAAATGCTGTTCCATCCATTTGGATTGGACTTATGTTAGTGTTTGAGTAAAGTTTTTGCATATTTGGGCTTAAAATAATTAAGTCTAGTTTAAATTCTAGAATACGCCAAGTGGTCGAAAAATTGAGTAATTACTGTTTTTCACCATAACTTGTAACCATGTTGTCACCAAATTCAAATTAAGTTACTCTCTAAATATTTTCCTGATTTTACAAAATTGAGAGAAACATCGAAAATTCATTCTTTCATTCAACATTCATATTTTTTCACATATGCCATTTTGCCTGCGCAATAGAGAATTATTCAAAAATAATCAACAATGAAATTGACAGTCAAAATAAGGATAGATCAAACAGAAAATTAATGAAATTTCATAGTTAGAGCTTCGCTCTGCAACCGGTTTTAGTGGAGATAGGGCTATATATTTTCGAGACCTCCTTAAGAGCAGTGGCGGCTCGTGGCATTTTCAGTAGAGGAGGCATAAGGTGTGGACCAAAAGAGTAATGTACACGTTGCGCCGAAGACGAATTATTTTTTTTGTCATTTCAAGGTCATTTTGTTTTGCAAGTACCTGCCCCCACATTTGTATTAACCTCTACATCGACATTAAAATAAGCATGTAATCCTTTTTAATTTTTAAATGGGAAACATTATTGAAATCGCGGTAATATTTCGTTACATATTTTTGGAAAAACCCCCTATTGGTGCGGAGGGACACGCCTGGGCACCATCTGACCGCGCTGCTGGATGCTAATTAGTTGCATTAAAACTTACGCGAAAACGATCGTTTTGGCTTCGAATCTGAGAGCGCCATTGGATCCGGCAGTGTCGTTTACATATAGGACGAAGGTTTTTCTCCGTCATTTTGTTGCCATGAGACCTTAGGGTCATAAAATTGATTTCTTATAAAAAATCTCCAAAAAAGTGGATTCTCTGTAAATTTCAATATAAAAATCTGAAAAAAAATTGGAGATGCGTGATTTCCTGCGGGGATTGGTACGTCTTATGTCTTTGATCTACTTGGCGGTTTGTTAAAATTTTAAAAATGTTCATGACTACTCATTTTACCTTAAAAAAAATCTGTTTTACTACATCCCTGTCCCTTTGATCTTATTTTCTATGTCTGTAATGAAACGCCCGCCTTATTTCACTTATGAGCGTCCACATTTAGTCCTCTAAGAACGTTCTAGAATAATGCATAAATTTAAATATATACTGCTCGAAAATTGGTTTTCCTTCAAAAAATCATATCTCCCTTATCTTTGCAGACGGACGTTTCGACCCTGATACTTTTACCTATAGAACAGATTTTTTTTACCCCCGGAAATTTTAGCAGTTAAATATTTTTAACTGCTTTTGCGCCTCGCGTTCGCGTTAACGAAATATTTCTTTTAAACTCTTAGATTTTATATATATATAAATATTTATATATATATATATATATTTAAAAATAAAATAAAACATATTCTTGTGAATTTTTACAGGGGAGGCACTGCTTCCCTTACCTCCCCTGACGAGCCGCCACTGCTTAAGAGCCAACGTGTCTATTAGAGTACCTCTGGTGATGTGGAAACCGCCTGCCTTTCAAGTTATTTTATCATAAGTAACAGTTTGCTTTGAAATATATTGTTTTACTCATAAAAACCTCTGTATATTGTATATTACGTTATGCCGTGACCGGACCAGTATCGTGACGTCACAGATTCTTGTCCCCGGCCTGTCTTACGGAGCTCCCGCCTATATATATATAATATTTACGGGACTACCGCTGGGAAAAGCGTGTCGTTTTTTACCTTGAACAACACCGGAGCCATCAGATACCTCGGAGTGGGTCCTGTCTATGTGGCCGGGGTACCTCCCGGCGGCATAGCCGAAAGCGTATGGTCCCGGGGGCGGCGAGGGCGTCGTGATTTCCTCTTCTAATTTTACTAATTGGACCAGTCCACAAAACGCTGCAGGCAGCAGGCAACTGAAAATGATTATCTGAAAAACAAGTTATTTATATTTCGGTTCGATTTTATTAGAAGAAAAACTAGATTTTAGCTCCATCCTACCCTTTTAAATTATATTGTGACGCACTTTAGTATTATATAAGACGAAATGGAGGAGTATGTGTTGCTAAGGGATTTTTATTTGAAGTACAGCTACTACTTTCTCTTTGAAATATACATAGGTATATATAACGGTTTAAAATTCACCCAGTGATTTAATGCAAATTGATATTCATTTTAACTAATTTTTGCCACCCGGTACATTACATTATAGGCCCGAGTCTATTTTAGTTCCTGGTGGACATTTAAAAATTTAATGTTAGCTTGTCAATCACACTTCATATCCCAGAGTGTAATTGTCATTTTCTATTTTATTTACACATAAACACATAAAATAAAGCACATAAAATTTTTATTTTCATTATTTTCTTAAAAATATGAGTAGGTAAAAATATTATATTATATTAAAAAGGTCTAGGTTCATTTATAATTGTTTAGCTGTAAAAATATGAGCGCCTAATTTCAATGATTTAATTGAATAAGTACTTGTGACGTGAACGCAGCGTCAACGGTGGCTATTCTGTAACAGTCTGAAATTTATAGCTCGTCCCACCATCCCTTATTCGACATTACGTTGGAATTACCATGAAATGTAAACGGATACCTCAGCGCTTTGTATGGTGGCGAGTCCAACTCGGCGATTTTTGACGTAGTTTTACGTTAGCGTGCTTTGCTAATCGGGGAATATCGCAGAGGAATCGTGCACCCTCGACCTTCGGGACAGTCGAGACACTTAAAGGCGACGGGCGGGATGTAAGTAGGTCAAGTGCAGCACGAGACAAGTGAAAGTGAATTGTAAATTGTAATATTTTCTTTATTCTTGTTGTGATTGATGTGCTGCCATATTTAAATATGGATAAACTGGAAGAAATTAAGCAGTGCGATGATATAGTAGACTGGCTGGTAAGAGTGATAAGTAACCCATTTAATATGCTGAATCATGACACAAAATGTTACATCGCGAAAATGCTAATAATTATAATACACTACCATATGGTAGTTTATTATATATTTCAAAAATCTAATACAATTTGTATTGAACACCGGAGTTAAAAAAAGGAAATAAACTCGCACACCACAGGTCATTACCGATTGCCGACCGACAGATGGTACCTTAGACACCGAATTTGACTATTTAATGTAAAAATCGTTAAAATCACAATTGAATACTATTTGAATTTGCGCTTAGGGACGTCACATGAATATTTTAGAACTAAACAAAAAAAAAATAAAAATATGGGTATCTTATTTTTCCATTTACTCTCTGTTGCTATTAAAAAAAATTGCGAATATACCCCAGGGTTCTTATTCAACGGACTTATTCGATTCATTATACGGACTTTTGTATGATGGATATGATTTTATATGATGTTTTTAATTAGTTCAGTTATAATGAGTTGTTAGGAAAATAAATAATATGACGATTTGTTACATTAGTATTATTACTGAATCGTCAGAAACGATTGTGCACGATATATTGAAATATCCCTAGATCTAGGGAAAAAACTGCACAATGTGGCAACACCGCACCCGACGATGTGACAACATCGCATCTGGGGGTGTCAGATACAACCCACCAAGGGCGAAGTCTCAACCCTCTAGGACTTTAAATAACTCGAGATACACCCCTGGCCCCATTTAGAATAGCTGCGGTATATGAACGTGTGGACTACCCCCTGTAGAACCCTTCGAGATGTCTTACATACAACCTAGAATGGGATGGAATAATCGAGAAGCTTCTAGAACTTTCCAGATCGCGCCACCAATCAGTTTAGTTTGAATGCTCTTAGAGACGAGATCTACTAACAAGTAATTAAAAGTGTTCGGTAGTAATTTATCATTGTAAACAGTTGTGACTTGTTGTGTTTGGAAGTTAATAAAGTGTATTTGGATTCTGGACAGTACTTACTTATTTTACGAACTCAGTGGCGTAACAGTATATTAACTTATTAGGAATAAAAGCATTAATTCATGAATTTCATTATAAAAAAAATATGTTTCATCGATAATTTATCAGGGGGGCTATTTTTAGGCCAGGGGGGCTAAGCTCTCCTTAGGCCTATGTCTATTTCACCTTGTATATTTAAATTGCGCCACGATAAAATATTCTGATATTAATAATTTAAAAGGCTAAATCGGTCAGACAGTTTTTAAAATATTCGAAATTCATCAGCAGGCAAAAATTATGTCCCTTAATTTCGCGTTTCGTAAAATTTCAATTATTTGTACCCTTCTTGGAACTACGTCAAAGTGAAATGGGGTTGGACTTGGGAATGTAATAACAATAAATAATAAGGTTTGGTTGGACGAAATTATAAAATTAAAATCAATGATTTAATTCAATGTGATATGTAGCATGAATAATGTTCAATTTCGTTGGTAAACATCAGGGCTTTGATATCGAATTGACAAATCTCCGAGATTTAGGATTTAGCGACGCCGTAGAGTCTAGGTTGAGTTTACTTTGTTTAGTTTCTATTTAATACATTTATAACCGACCGATACCAGAGTCCACGTATCAGTCAATAACGGAATGTTAAATTCGTGGAAGGCGTATTCCGTATATGCAAAATTAATACACCAGCAGCTAAAAATACCTACCGATCACCCCTCGTTACTACATGTAATCGTTAAAGATTATTTCGGCAAAATAATTTAATTAACAATAATACAAATCGTTTTTATCAGGTATTCAATTAAATTTGTTTTTATGTTTCAAATTGCAGATATCAGTTAGTATTACGTAATACGTTTGATTACGGATTAAAAATGTTTGACTGGGTAGGAATCGAACACATGATCACTTTACATGGAAATAAAGAATTGGTAAGTCAGAACAATTCATTACTTGTAAACATAATATATGTAGCTAATATGTTCAAGCAACATTTCAGTTGATTAAAAAAAAAGAATAGATGAATGTAGATTTGCATCTCACATTTGATATTTTATTTTTATTTCTTCTATCTTTTCTATTGTCAGTGGCGCAGCAAAAATTTATCTGGGGGCGGGGGGCATAAAATCGGTCTCCCCGGGGACGAGGAATACTTTTCAGAAAATGGTTGAAAAATATTATGTTACCTCAATCATAAATAATAAATAAATACAAATTTCACGAATTCATGTCAATATATCTTTATTAAAAATATTAAAAGAATAAAAAACTGACCTGAATAGAACTGACTGACCTGAACCTGACTGACCTGAACTGACCATAATAGAAAACGTAATAGGAGTAATAAAATAAAATATTTTTCCTGTCCCCCTGGCTGCGCCCCTGACAGTTCAAAATATAGAAAATGGAGTAGCCGTAGAAAGTATTAAAAGAACATCATTTAAATACAAAAATAATATTTGTTATTTTCATGGGGTTTTTTAGTGTTTTAACTGTTTTACATTTAGATGAAACGCGTGTCTGCGTTCGCCAAATTTCCGAACGCGCTTGGCCTTGAAACGCAACGACCTTGCGTTCACCGCTCGCGAACATACCCGCATTTATCGGTCTTAACGTTGTACGTCGTATTTGACACACGGATGTAAGGTAACACATATATTAAATGCGGCCGGAAAACCACACTGAACCACTGGTGCCCTAAAAGCGATTTTTCACAGATCGATGGTGCCTATGTACCGTCTAAAATGGGTTAAGGCTGGCGATTAATTGCGCGCAATATGGCGCTTACAGACAGTAGCTGCACCGAACATACGGCCGATTACGATTAATGAATAAAACTAATAGAGCCCACGTTATGGACTCTTCAGTGTTGTACAGTTTTTGTGACTTACCGATTTCATCTCGGATTACAGCGTCGCACAATGGGAAGCTTAATTATTGGTCTGAGGCACTTCAGTGTCTTGCAATAATATATTGATTATACTGGATATCGAGAAACGTCGGTGAAAGTTTTATACTTAAACTAAAATTATGCGCAACGTATTCTTGGATTTAATACCCGTTTGGGTACCCCAAATATTACCTCGCAGTGAATCCTGCGTTCTCTTTGCTCGGAACTCGACGAGAAGCAATGTTTGCTTGTGCGGCTGGCTTTGTATTATGCAACGAGGATCCAAGGTAAAAAATTAGCAGGTCGCAATAAAATCGGTAATGGTTAAAATAAGGAATTCATCCATCGTTGTACGTGTATTTTTATACATGATTTTTGCGATGGGATATTTTGTATGGTTGCAGGAGTGTCGACGCGCAATTTGCAGGAAACAATCGGCCAAGAATGATCCTATAGTGGAGTGGATCTGGATTTCAAAAACAGACAACTCAAATTCAAGTTTTTTTTCTCAATCTATCAAGTCGAGCCCCCCCATCATTTTGGCATGGTTTGTGCAGACCATGTCAATGGGGAGGGGGGGGAGTAGGAAAGGATCAATTAAAAGCACGGGAAAATCGTTTTTAATGCATATCTCGGCAGTTTTTGCCTCTATAAAAAAATAGTTGAGTACGAAATGAAGAAAACGACAAAACACACACCCTTATTTAAAGCTGAGCGAAATCGGATAATTACTTCGCGAGATATCGCGAATCGTAGTTGCGAAAATAAAAAAATATAATTAATTTTTAATCAGGGGGGGGGGGGGGCGGAGTAGAGTTGTTTCTTCTTGTGATAGAGCCATTATGAAAGAGTTACGAGGCCGCAGACTGGGGATGATGAGATAATTAAGAGGGGGGGGGGGAGAGGGATAAAAAGAACATTTTTAAAATGCCCATAACTTCTCTGAGTATTGACCGATGTTAAAAAATCAAACGGCTTATTCTTCGTTTCTTGATACGTTATACGATGGCATTAACGAATATTTTTTTTACTGGAAAAAAAGCCTAGCGCGCAAGAAAACGATTTTCCAATTTTTTCAAACGGTGCTTTGAGGGAAGGGGGTGGATGAAATTTTTTTTACTAGTCGACAGATTTTCGTTCGACCTTTCATTCTAGCCGAACTAGATCAAAATCGGATGATTAGGAGGGGAGCTAGGACACTTCAAAGTTTTTACTACGCAGGAGAAGAACGAAGAGGAGTGGAGGGGGATAAAAATATGTATTAAATTTATTAAAACTGCCATGTTGGCAAATTATTTCCCCCACCCCATTTTTGCACACCAGAAACACCGCTTGAAAATACAGGCAAATCGTTTTTTTTGCGCGCTAGACAAAATACTGTCGAACAATATTATGCATCACTCATCACCCTACCGATAACAACGAGCCCATGACCGTTTCAGAGGTGTATCTTATCTGTAAAGTGGCAACAAGTCTTCCAGTAAGGTGGGTCTCTCCAGCAAATGTACGTAGGTAGATAGATAGTTGATATATTTCAACTCGGTAGAGGCAAATCCAACGACAGTTTGAGGAGTTACAGATGAAGTTACCAGGTGCCAAGGTTACAAGCTGCCAAGGTTACAAGGTGGAGTGACCTACACTCGACGTGAGAAGCCATGCAAGCGTCACATCTAATAAGTTTGCGTTTGTACAAATTTAAAAAAAAATGCAAGGTTTTGTTAATATATCCACTTGTAACACGGCGGAAGCGGCGTCCAAAGGTTGCCTAATATTATGTCCCTGAATCAACACTAGGAATTTAACGCAACGCAGGCTCTATTTCAAGTTGTTTAATCCGACATACAGTTGATGATGTGCGGGTCAGCAAACCACCACAACACACAACAGTGATTTTCTTAATAAAACCCACCCTTTCATGGAAATAACAACGTATTTACTCTTATCAGAAAACACTTTTTAAACTTGAACTATAAGTAGCGTTACTACCCGTTGCACGAGCCAAACTGAAAAAGAAAGAAAATGTCTTCGTACCACCTAGACGTGGCCTCGAAATCAGGTCACCTGCCTGATCTGTAGACAGCCTTAGCGCGCTAAACATAGAAAACAGTAAGAACAAAAGATCAAAGAACAAAGAATAGGGATATAACGGCTAACTAGATGCGCTTACACCAGCCAATAATGTTCTATGAAAAAGATGAAATTACTATAACACAAACGTGCTGCCACAAAACTCGTAACATACATGCCTTGAGATCTGGATCGAATGATTGTTAAACGAAGAGAGTTGTCGATTTCCCTAAGAGATTCAGAATTATGTACCTACAACAAACTTCTGATATCTAAGTGGTCAATTGACAAAAGAGAACGCAACAAATCGCACAAGCCTCAAAATCAGGAGGGCGATAGAGCACCGCGCAACTCTTGTTTCATTTGCATCTCTGCTTTCAACGATTCTCTCATTTTCATCAATTCAAAACAGTTTTATATAAGTCTGCGTTTTATCCCACGAATGTCGCGAGTCGCCAATGTCAATATGTTTAGCTAAATAAATAAATAAACGGCTGAAACAAAAACGCGATTTCCGGTTCACTTAAACAAATTGACGAGTTTCGGCGTTTCACAGAAATGAATTTAATACGAAAATCGCTATTTGTTAAATAAGAACCCGTAAAAAAATAGTTACCGTGTGATTTATATCGTATGATTTATTAAATATTTCAGTATTAAAATGACTAATTTAGAGGGCTATGGCAGTGGCGGGCCATAGGGTAATAATTGCAATATATTTTTTAAAATAATATTTAAACATATTTCAATCAAACAGAATCATCTAAAAGGAATACCGATAATAATCCAGTCGGTGGGGCTTGAACTTTTGCCACCCCCCTTTTAAGGGTGTGTTATCTTTTATGCGACTGTTTCTCTCAAAGGAACAACGCGATATTTATTTAGCAGGTTTTACGATCTTTTGTATAAATGTATTTTTAATCAATATATATTTATAAAAAATTACAGCGAGAAAAACCGAGGAAATCCAAAAAGGTAACAGTCAGCACTAAGATGACTGGCGCCCTCTTTAAGCGAGAGGTGGGGTCGGACGCAAAAATAGTTCGTATGAAACTTGTAGATAAAATAAAAAGAATAAAATTAAGGGATATAAGGAGCATCAAATATTCCGCGGAACTTTATTGTTTTAATAAAATTCATTTATTTAAAAAGTCTTTGGACCGCCGGCACTGGGATATGAGACAAACGCTTTTACTAAACTCGCGTCTCAGTTAATTACAAAATGAAATGGCAATATAATTAAATCAAATCAATTTCCGCGAAAAAACCGCTTCACTTTCATTACAGCTAGTACAGGAATCAGACTTGTCTCTCGATTAAATCTCGATTAATTGAAAAGGAAAAGCAACCCGAATAACCTAGTAAACTACCCAAAAACGAACAAGATCATTAAATAAATAATTGAAAGCCAGTGGCGCCACACATATTAATATTGAGAATAATAATTATATAATAATAATAATTCTTATTCACTTTCCAATTATGAAACAGAACAGAATAAAAATATATAGTAGATTTGAATAAATAAGAACACAGAAGCAAATAGCGAAGTTACTTGTTTGTGTTGAGGACTTAATACAACTCTATCTTAAAAACTCTCTATATACAAATATTGTCAAATATTCCATATTCTTAACTATACTCTTTCCTTAGAAATAAAAATATAAAAGAAACATCAATCTCAGGACTATTCGTGACAAGAATTGACTGTCACCTAAAAACTACCTATTTATTTTAAAAAACATTTTTTAAAATTTGGATTTAAAACGATAAAATGTGATTTCAGTTTCCAACTGAAAAGGACATCATTAATACAATCTCGGTACAATATATTCTACATCACTTTGACCTATTGTTTTTTCAGTGCGGCGTAGCATCATTTTGCCTGGCATTATATATATGCGGATATGTTGCTAGTATAATTTTTTTATGTTTAACTCATTCTAATATTTTTTGACAGAACAGACAGACAGTTACCAGAACAGTTACAGAACATCATAAACTTTAGCTATGCCATATGTTATTACTTGCGTAAGTACATGGTTTATCAAAAATAATTTTTGAAATCCATTTCTGTGACATGCAAGTTATTTAAACGAGTATCGTTTACTGACAATTCCATATATCAATTGAGAAGCACTAGAGAAAAGTGTAATGTCTTTAAATGGTTTATATCCAAAAATTATTTTAAATATTTCAGCTAGCCATATATAAAAAAAAATAATTCCGGCCCCCATACAGAACCTTGGGGAACACCGAAACATATATTCTTAGCATTACTCTGGACTCCGTTTATCTCAATTGTTTGTATAAATATACCGGGTGACACTGAAAATACGTACCCCCAATTTTGAACGCTTCTATAAAATTTAATGTTCTCGGCCAATTTTCCCACGGTTATTCAATTCCCAAAAGTGGGATTATTTTGTGTCAGATACCGGGGGTCATATAATTGGCGATGTTAGCGTATATAAAAATCTGAGACCTAACAAATTCTTTATAGTGTATAATATTTATCATCTAAAAAATGGTTATATCACTTGAAGCTGTAAGTGCTGCATTCCCATATCTGGCATCTTGTTTATATGCCACTGAAATTCGTAAGATCTAAATGCGATAGCCACAATAGATATCTCGAGAAATTTCACTTTCTTGACAATACCGCGAGTCCGTTTTCTAGCTACGAGGTAGGACAACGTCGTTAAGGAGAAACCGACAAGATGATAACGATAGTAGATACTGAAATTAATTACTACGCGGTGTTCTAAATCTCGGTCAAACATTTATCTGTGACACTTTTCCAAACAAGAAAAATCATATCTGGGTTGTTATTGTTTGTAACTAACCACTTACTATCAATGATTTTTCGAGCTGTTTTTGAAAAAAAAAATGTATTATATCGTATCCCTCCACTTAAATTACCTTCGTTATTAATTTCCTCTATAAAATTCCATCAAGTATGCAGTGAATGACATATTAAAAATAATATTTTTTTTCTCAAAAACGACAAAGTGTCACTCTGGATTTTTAAGGTAGTATTAAAAAGAGGGTAATCTCTATTTCTGTCATCAGTTTTCTTGAGAAACCCGTAGGAGAGACAATATTCAAAAAAATCAAGTATACAGTGTATGACATTATTTTTTTTCAGAACAAGAACAAGCTGATGACCCTTCTCCTCCCCTCCAGAATAGCTCAAGGGATGCGACATAAAAAAAATGTTGAAGACCAACTAGAGAATCTTCATCGTAAGTTTCTATAATTTTACTAAATTCTTAGTTGGATGGATAATGCCAACTTTTTTCTTTTTAACGGATGCCTCTGTAATTTTCTGACAGGTGCAAATTCGGGATCAAATTTAATATTACAATTATTAAAAATCATATATTTTAACAAACAGTTAATGCTATCCATATAACTTTCACCACACCCTTCTCGTAATCATCTGATCTCTTTTTCTTCATGTTAAACACGTCTTCTAAAATTTGACTCAGTGCTTCAATCGAAATAGATTGGAAATGAAAAATCATTTGATAGGAAAAATCTTATGATATTAACAATCATAAGATTTTTCATAGCAAAACTGCAAAACATATCTCCGCACACTCTCTTTACACCTCTTTGTATTTTGCCGCACTAAATTTTCAACTTCTTTTCAAATATTCTCTTGATTATCTTTTCCAAAACGCAACATTTTAACTTAACACTTCACTGACCTGTAAGGAACGAGAAAATTTAACATGTTATAATTTTTGACATACAACGAAATGCTACAATAGACGTGTTGTTACTGAATCCCCCACGTGCTTGAATTAGCAAGCGGATTTTTTTTTCGTTCACGCTTTGAAAAAATTATCATTCAATATTATTAATTATAATAATTTTTAAAACATTCGTGAACTCGAAAAAATTTCCGGTAATAATCCAAGTACTAGGGAGATTCCAAATGAAAATAAAACTTAAGCAATGGCGTAACTACATTCCCACAGCCAATACTGAGAAAAAAAATTATACAATAAAAAAAAATTGGAAAAACACCACATATGTCTATAACAATATTGATACCCATAACCAAATAATTCGTTAACTAAACTATAGTGCTTTCGTTTAATATGCAAACTAATGCAATGCGGTGCTCAGTGGCGCGCCCAATTATCCTAATTTCTTTCTTTAATTTTAAATTGTTATTTATATTAAATTGGCAAATTTTAAATTGTTACATATATGAATATGACATAATAAAACATCTTTTGAAGTCACTTCACCTTAGTTGCGCATAATGATACACCACTGAGCAGTAAATCCATAAATCGCCTGCTTGTTCATGCAGGTGTCTTCTAAGTGAGCGAGAGGGGAAATGGGATTTGTATGAGTTGAAGAGGGATAGCGACCGATCCGGTAAGCCGCGGACTACAGACCATAGTTCTATTCGCCAGAAATTGTAGCCGTATACAATTTTACACTAAATATCCTTTTGTATTGCATAGTAATGTGATTTGCCGCTTCTGTAGTAATTGGTACCGGTTTTCTTTGTAAAATGCCGCACAATTTTTTGCTCTACTTTGTATATTAAACGAAAACACTATAGTACGGATGTAGTCGTGTAATGTACCCTTCAAACTACACCTACAGTTCGTACAATATGTATGTATAGTTGAACGACCGGCAACCCTGACCCACACAATGTTTTTCATTGGCGTAGACATTTTTTTTTCTTAGGGGGTGAAAGTAGAAAGTTTTTATATGCATATTTTCAACACCACAGCTGATATTGAATGCAAGTTTCCACACCACTCATGAAGTAATGCTTTCAGCGCGTTACCATTTTTTAGTGGGTGGTTCGCCAGTAGCCATATTTCCCACAAGTAACAAAAATAAATATGTACAAAACAGCTAAGTAGTCGAGAAAAATAAACTTTAAAACGGAAAAATAAAATAAATATACTTGCGATTGAAATACAATCATATTTATTGTGTAAGTAGGTACCTACCTAATCTACCAAATCGTTAACACTCAACAAAGACAAAGATTATTAACAGAACAAGCTTTGACAAAGATCAAGCGAGGTCTGGTGGAAATCTACGTTTTTCAGGTTTCGTACGAAACAAACATGTTTGCTAACCGCCATACTCTTTTATTTCAACTCTCGTAGCGATGTATACCTACATAGGTAGGTATATAAATAATATATTAGCAATTCCCGCGAACACGCCACTGTAAGATATGCGAACCTGATCCTATTCGATCCGAGAATCCGATCGCGATTCGAGAGATACGATTCCAATAAGTTAAAAAGAGATATACTGCTCGAATATTCGTTATTTGAAAGGTCGTGGATCGGCGTTGCCGCTTTTAACTATAAAAATAGATGTTTACGTAATTGTCATATTTAAAGTAGACGAAAATAAATGTAAAAACGTAACATCTTGGCCTATAATTGGCCTATAAAAACGTAACATCTTGGCCTATAATTATTGTGTGCACAATTATTATTTAATAACATTCATAAATAATATATACAACTTTAATATAGTATTGTGGAATTTGATATTTTAATTAAATACTGAGAAAATTGAGAATTACATGTGGCAACTGCGCGGTATCTTATATGGGGTCAGTTAACTATACATATATATTGAATGAACTGTATATATTATCAAGATTTTCTTATGAAATACAATGAGTCGGAGTCGGGAAATAACAGCGACGTAGCAAGAGATCTCGATATGAATTAATGTATTTTTTTTTGCTGAAAAGTGTCGAAGAAATGA
The DNA here is from genome assembly GCA_964058915.1 of Tetropium fuscum. NCBI lineage: Eukaryota > Metazoa > Arthropoda > Insecta > Coleoptera > Cerambycidae > Tetropium > Tetropium fuscum. The sequence goes on along the minus strand of CAXKVY010000072.1, from coordinate 560,111 downwards.
GTTTTAATCTTCTCCTTTAATAATTTTCTACAGCTAAGGACAGCTATTTAAGTTTAGTTTACAATTTAATATGTTGTTTCAATGTATGTTTGATCACTGGTGTTTCATATTTAAAACTAAATAAATATTTTTTTCCAAAGAATTAACATTAATTAAGTTGTAATTTTCTGTCTGCGATTTAATATAAGAAATAAGTTTGTTGTTGTTTTAAATTCTGAATTTATATTAAATATTTAAAAAAAAATACCAGACTTATTTTTTAAAAGTTATTTATGTAAATGTAATATAATAATATATAGCTAATATAATCTGAAATGTATGAGATTTGAAGATTTATTCTCAATATGAGAGAGGGAGGGACTCGAAAAAATATCCAGAAATTCTTAATTAAGTTATAGTGCAAAATAAAGGATATTTATATTTCATGCTGAACACCAAGAAATTTTTGACAATTTCTGAAAATCAAACCCAGCATTATCGATGAAATAATTCAATTAATATGTTCATTAAAAGAAAGTACCTATTACGTCATATCAAATAAAATGCCTAATCTTTAATATAATCGCGACGCTGTAAATCTACAATCTCTTTAATTAATTCAGTATGTAAGTAAACAAAATAGGTTGTTTTTTAAGTGTGATTGTTTCACATTGAATATTCATTATCTGTTTAATTTATTTGAAATACAGCAATTCTCAATTTTAATATCTGATCCTGAATAAATGTAAAACCTCGCTACATTTCGCACAGCCTAATACATTTTGAGATTAGCAAAAACAGTTTTTCACTGTCTATATCAGCCAGATCACTGACAAACAAATTAAAAAAATAATGGCCCCCAAGTTTGATCCCTGTGGGACTCGTGACGTCGCAATGAAATGATTTGACTGATACCCATTGTAAGTTAAAATTAGAGTCTGCTTAAAAGGTATGACACGAAAAGTTAAAGAAGGGAAATACTCAATGAAATATTAGAAAGTTTTTGCAAAATTATGTTCAAAAGACTTGGAAAAATCTGTATAAAGTAAATCTACTAGTATTTTACTATCTGTTACACTGGATATGATAGAATGGGCCTTCATTGTCTTTACCTACGCCTATGGAATATTTCGCAGTTTCCATTTATACCAAGGTTGCTGTGACTGGAAAACGTTGAATGAAAACACATTATCACTCTTTTGTTTAACGCTATCACCAAACAAAGCCACGGAAAATTACAATGGATTACCAATTTATTTTTGTTTTTACTTTTAATACGTTTGGGAGTAAAAAAACTCACATGGCGAGACAATGCAAAGGCTGACAGACTGGGTAATAATTGCTTGGGTTCAGCATCGACCTGTTTTTATATATCGCTTTATTAATATTATTAGCCTTCTGAAACACGGACCGAGATCCGCTCTCGCGAGAACGAGCAGAACGACGGCGACGCGCGACAGGTAGAAATAGTTGCCTATGATTTTGCAATAAATGGAGTGCTGCTTATAAATCATTTCTATAAATTGTAGTTCGTTATAAGTAAGATCGCTAGTTATAGTAAGATCTAGTAAGTCATATATCTTCGCTGGTAAGACTATTTCCAATATATTTGTCAGATACCCGACGGCGCTGGTCAACTAAAGCGAGTGCAGTTAGAGTGCATATGACCTCAATTGAAATTGCATAAAAAGTCGGCAAAACAAAGCGGCCGCCCATCCATATTGTCGGCATCGCCTTCAAAGACAAATGCAGCAGCTTTTGTTTCCAAAGGACTTTCCAACTTTTTACTTTTTATGCGGTTTCAATTGATAACATTATTATAATTTAGTCCTTCACCTGCAAGGCCCTTTTTAAGGATTATTCAGGTTTACGTGCGTCATTGGAAAAAATCTGAGATAACGCCAATGAAAAAACCCACGACACGAACAGAAGGAGTTTTAGATATAAAGACATAAATTTAATACATTGGAGGTTCCGGATTTTTGGGCATTAGGCGTTACGCCATACAGTCAACCATTAATATCAATAATAATAATAATAATATACTATGGGATATTTATTTTTGACATACATTTAGAGGAAGGAATTTAATCTCGGATGAACTGGGATTTTAAGTGTGTTTTATTATCTATTTTAAGTACAGAGGTACGATAAATTAGTAAAATATTGTAAAAGTTACCTACAATCCTTAACAAATGAGTATATAACATAGAACGCACTAAATTTGAAACAGGATATTGAGCTGCAAGTTCCCGAGAAATTTTAAGAATTTTTTTAACGATATGTAATCTGATGTATCAAGCAAATAACCAATTGATATTTTAATTTTTTTACGCAACAAACCAATAATAGCAACCCAATATTGAAGTTTACTAGACTTTTTTGCAACTCTACTTACTTGTTTACAAGATTTACCTTAAACCTTGTTCAACTAGCAGTTGAACAAGGCCGTTGCCTAGTAGTTCAAATAAACCGTAGGTATGCGTTTCCAGTATGCATTTCTCTTGAAATGGTACACCTAAATCCTTAAAACGTCATTTTCAAACGGGTATTCAACTAAGTATAAGCCACTAAGTATAAGCAACGTCAATTCTTCTATACACGAACAGAAATATTAGCATGACGGCATTCAGTAACTCATACATTACTGAATGTCGTCATACATTTCTGAATGCCTCATACATTACATCAATCAAACTGTAGGAATGAAAAATAAGTATTTCAAGTAATGTAGTTCGCAGTAGTTCAAATGAACAGTAGGTTTGACTTTTATCCACTTACATTAGGGCCGGAAAATGTACCCGGAACTATTGCCAGTATTAAAAAGTGTGCAAAAAATATAACTAGGCAACAATCAACAATGTTTCCTTCGGTGTAAATATTAAAATATGTATATAACGTGCATCTGCACTACATATTACCAACAAAATATAAGGCAGCGGTTTTATTTCTTTTTCAAAGAACATAAAAAATATTGATTTCAAATATCAGGGCGCCCATAGTAGTTTATATGAACCGTAGGCATGTTCCATGAGAACTAACGACGATTTCATAAATGTTCTTTTATCATTTTTAGCAGTATATTTTTCGTAACCTGTATAGGTCGATTTCCGGCATGACTTTTCAGACATTGATCCAAAAAATATTTTCTGATTATTGGCATAACCTCAAATTATCAGATATTATGAGTAAAGCTAGAGAAGACAAGAAGTTAAGCACATTGAGGCAGTGAGAAACGCAAGTGGCGAACGATCTTCGGCCTTGAAATGTGTTTTGATGATTTAAATTTTATTTCAAATTTAAAGCTAGCTATTATTCGGGGTACTTTTTTACCTGCGCCCATACAAATTCAATAGGGTTAAGTTCGCAGTGATGAGTGGTAATCGTAATACAGTTATTTGACGATTCCTCGCCATGACAAATGACGCTTGACAAAATGGAAATTTAAATAAAACATTTGTCTGGCTCTCCGTATTGGAAAAGTTCAAAGACAAAGCGGGCATGACAACGCCGTTTTATAAATCATATATTATCTTACTCCCTCGTGAATTATGAGTAGCATCACGTACACTTCAGACCTTACCCCCTTAGCAAGGGGTGAAAAGTTGATAGGGAGCGAACTTTAAAATTTTACCCAATTACGCGTGGGAGCACAATTAAATACAAATTAACTTATTTCCGGTCACCCACGAACCGGAAGTCGGCCGGATATTATCCTTCTACTCGGTTGCATAGAGGGGTGACAGGATATACCTATACGATATAACTCTAGATAGGAAGTCGATGTAAGAATGATTAGTTTTCACACAGGTATAGCCGAATCATCCCCGTGAATCTCGTTCAAATTAAGGCGGTTCGCCGATCCTTCAACTTTTTGAATTTGCCTGTGCACAACTAAATTTCAATCATTTAAAGACTCCCTTTAATCCTTTAAAGAAAGTGAAAAAAAAGTTCGTGCCAATATTATTTATGACGGATATTTTCTTCACCTACCAGTTTAAGGTTGTGCCTTTCGGTCTGGTCATTATCTGTAATTTTACCTTCTCACCTATCGAGTTTATTTATTGCGCTCAGATGGCAGCATTTTCTACAAAGCCCCAATTCGATACATCTGTGTTTCTCCTTCAAAACTTGATGTTGAGTCTAATGCCTTGATGTATTTTCGTAGAGGTCCCGTAAAATCCCCCGATATGCCACCAGCTTCTGAACCCTCATTTTTCATGAGCGAGAATTTTAATATTCACTACGTACACCACCTAATAGCAGGCGATAATTGATTTTGCGGAGATGGTAAGTTATTCGACGAGACAATTTTTTTAAACCGATCGATGTTATTACAGCCGTATAACGCGAGTTAACTAAGGCGGATATAATCCGCATGGTATAGGAGGATTATAAATAAGCCCCTCTCCCGCGTTTTACCTGTCAGCTTCATAGTAGGTTAAAATTAATTTAAGTCGACTTTAGACGGCTTCCTATTCACTGGCAACTGAAAGCGCCATCAAAGCAACATTTGTGAGAGCGCGGGTCCCTCAGGGTACCGAATTGGGACCCCGCCGTTGCTAGATTTACTATTTATTAGACGGACTCTTACTATTTAACAAATTAAACAAAGCATCTTTAATATCCACGTGGTACCCGTTTAGAAGCGATGTTGTGTCTAGTTTTAGTACAAAAAAATTTGTAAAAAAAATCAGTTCAATAGCACAATTTTTTGTTGCCATTTTGTTACTGCAACACGACAACCTTCATGTTTAGGGAAATCGTAAACGATTTGCCGAAATTATCGTAACTGATATTCGGGAATATCTTCTTTCTTTCGTATCTTTCTAGGACTTGAAAGTTTGACTTCATCGCTGCCCTCTAATGAGCTTTGGCCTAGAAAAATGTATACTTACTTCAGTATTGTATACTGAAATATTAAATCCAATATATTTTTTCTTTGATTATGATGTAAAAGATAACTTCATATATTTTCTTTTTGCCTTAGCAATGCGCGATATTCGATTGACTTGTACATTTGGTGAAGTTGTAGACGAGATTGTAGCAATTTTATTAACAAAAGATCGCGTAAAAAAATAATGATTAATAACTCATTGGTGTTTTATCAATGTCAGGGTCAATAGTTTTAGTGGCGACAAACATTTGTAGACAGGGAGGAGACAATAATTTTCAAAAACTAATGTCATATTATATTACGTGTAAATACTCGTACACTTAAGGGGCAAGCGGGTGAAGGTGTTATGTTACACATTGTAAGTTATTAAGTAAGTTGTTAAGTAAATTATTATGTGAATTTTTTGTTCTTCCTTATCTCACCAACTTTATAACATAAGTAGTTGAATCCCTGTCAAAGTTGATATAGTGAAAATTTCATATTTTTTTTGCAAATTATTGTTTCTTTTACAACTCAATTTTTTTAAATTCTAATTGAAATATTGTGCATTATATCAGGGACCGCCTAGCCGCGAGACTTGACCGGTAAGACTTCGATCTTCGAAGTTAAGCAAGCAGTGGTAGTCCAAATGAGACTTGGGGTCACTCAAAAACTGCCGCGGGCGCGTGGTCCCAGATAAATAGTAATGAGGACAGAGTAATAAATCTCGGTAACTCAGAATCATTAATCACTCAGCTATCATACATAAAAATTGTAAAGATACTTTGCCACCACAATGGTTTGAAGAAAAGTACTCAAGTAAAAAGGAGGAATGCACAAAGGGCCTAATGAGGCCTAAGTGCTGTAGTGGAAGTGAAACCACTACACTCCGACCCATATGTGCGTTTCTTTTTTTCCATAACTTTTGTCAAATCATTTATTTCTACCTTCCACACAACACTACAGTTCATTCAATATGTATCTGTAGTTAACTGACCGCATATAAGATACCGCGCAGTTGCCACATGTAATTCTCAAATTTCTCAGTATTCAATTAAAATATCAAATTCCAAGGCCAAGGCCAAGATAGGCTTAGAGATAGGCCTACATAGACCACGTTTTTACATTTATTTTCGTCTACTTTAAATATGGCAATTAGGTAAACATCTATTTTTATAGTTAAAAGCGGCAACGCCGATCCACGACCTTTCCAATAACGAATATTCGAGCAGTATATCTCTTTTTAACTTATTGGAATCGTATCTCTCGGATCGGGATCGGATTCCTACCGGATATACCTATGTAGGTATACATAGCTACAAGAGTTGAAATAAAAGAGTATGGCGTAAGAGTAAACATGTTTGTTCGTTTCGTATGAAACCTGAAAAACGTAGATTTCCACCAGACCTCGCTTTATTTACGAGATAGGATAGGCAAGTTAAAAAAAATTAAGGAAAATATTATTTGACGGCAAAAATGGATAGTGGGTGTTAGAGCAGAGCCGACTTTAACAAAAAAAAAGTTGTTTATGGGCTGCTCGAAGTAGGTACTGACGTGTACTGAGGTAGGTAGGTACCTATTACATCCTCCACTTAAGACATTTCTCAAATAATTTTATCCAAAAAATATTTTAGTGCTGTTGGGATTTACAAAACTGAAAACGCTCTCTGGTTTATTACATAAGTAGGTACCTATTGTCCATTGACTTTATTTTTATGTAGGTACCTACCATCCTAGATCACAGATTAATAATTTACATCAGTGGGCAAAATTAAAAGTTCTATAGACTGTTTATACAATTATAACCGTGTACCTAGCCACAAAAGAAAGGAAAATTTTCAATGACTGTAAAATACCTCTAGGTCAGTTTCTAATTTTGATTGGCTGTAAAAAGTGTGTGTATTGGAAATCGCTTTGCGATGAGAAGCTGGTAGGTAGGTATGTATTGCATTTGTAATGATTTTTAAAAATGTGTTGAATTAGTCTCGGTTTAGTTATGTAGGTACCTATTAACAAACATGCTCTGATCTTTGTCAAAGCTTGTCTGTTAATAATCTGTGTCTTTGTTGAGTGTTAGCGGTTTGGTAGATTAGGTAGGTACCTACTTACACAATAAATATGATTGTATTTCAATTGAAAGTATATTTATTTTATTTTTCCGTTTTTAAATTTATTTTTCTCATACTGGCGAACCATCCACTAAAAAAGGTTAACGCGCTGAAAGCAATACTTCATGAGTGGTGTGGAAACTTGCATTCAATATCAGCTGTTGTGTTGAAAATCTACATATAAAAACTTTCTACTTTAACCCCCTGTAAGTAGTTTAACCGCTTTACTTAACCCCTTGTAAGTAGGTACCTATTGTTCATTGACTTTATTTTTATGTAGGTACTTACTATCCTGGATCACAAATTAATAATTTACATCAGTGGGCAAAATTAAAAATTCAATATCAGCTGTGGTGTTGAAAATATGCATATAAAAACCTTCTACTTTCACCCCCCTAAGAAAAAAAAATGTCTACGCCAATGAAAAACATTGTGTAGGTCAGGGTTGCCGGTCGTTCAACTACACATACATATTGTACGAATTGTAGCGAAGATATTTTCCGTTACTTTGAAATGGATGAAGGTTAAATGTACATTTGACATAAAATATTTGAGAGGTTATGTTTCACTTTATACTGAGAGAAGGTGTTATGTGTACTTAACACCATCATCCACTAGGATTATACTTAAAAGAACAGTACACATTCATACACTAATATCTTGCAAATTATAGCTAATAGGAAGATGAATGACGGAGGTATGGTAGAAGAGACTCATACCAGAAAACATCCACAGAAAACCTCAAAATTAAAAAAAATGTTACAGAACACCTTCATCAACTACTCTCCAATTATTTTTAGAGATATAACGGTGAGGACGTTAAAAACATATTTGACGAAAAAGTTTTCTTGACACCAGAAAATGTCGTAAAAAGGGGTTTCGTGGACATGACCTCCTAATTATAGAATCGCGCCAAGTCCGATTTAGTTGTATGTGTTTTTTTTTATCGAAAACCAAGTGACTTGCCTTCCCAATCTCTTCTAGTTAGCTATTTATGCATCTTGAACCAGGCTGCGTCAGAGTTACGGGGTATGATCAATTCTAATTATGCACTAATTATACTTCCATATGCCTTTAGTAAAAAGCTGTTATTTTGATATTACAAACGGGCCTTCAATTTTATCATTCGTATAGATGAAAATATTCACCATTATTTTGTTTTATTAATTTCCGTACAGAGCCTCGATTAAATTTCGCCTGGGGTCAAGCATATGCCGTTAGTCCGCCCCTGGATATAATAGGTCCGCTATTATATTGCAGGGTAAATAGTCCCTCTGCGATTTCCAAGAAATATTACAAAGTAAAACGATTCCATTTCAACTTTTCTAACATTAAAATGCAACGCACAACTTGCATGACTAATTCCCGCACCGCAATTATTATTGAATAAAACAATACTTTACCTACGAGCTACGACCTCCCGTTATGTTACGCTTATTAATACCACAAGATCCTTGTGTTAATACCTTATACACCTACGTAATACATTTTCACAAATAAGGCTAATAAACGTGAAGAGAGCGATGCGAGCGAAATCATATAAGGATACCTTTCATAAAAAATCTCGAGGCTTATAGTTAAAGCACAAACCGAGATGTGTTACTGTAGTAATTAACTCATTAGGATTAGGATACGCATTCCAAGAAACTGTGGGTGAAGCAGATAGTAAATTATATTATAAGCTAGTAAACGTTTGGATTTGATCGCTGTAGTTTTTAACGATTCTTTAAGTGAGCTATAAATAAGATGGCAATCTCGGCCGGCCTTGATTCCTTTGGTTCACATCATAAGGGGCGGAAATTAGTATTGCAACAATAAACTATATGACCAACTTCAGTGCCAGGGCTCCCAGAGCAAAATTCCACATTTTTTAAATGATTTTAAAACAATATTTTCTTCTTGATATTGCATTTAATATATCCGACTATTTACGCAGATGTTTAGAGATAGAGGCAGCAGAGTGACGTCACTTGACGTCTCATTCACGTTGATTTGTAGTTTAACCCGTAATTCGTCAATTGTCCCCCAAAAAGAGACGTGCTTTAAACGTCTTCTTTAACACTTATTAGCGACGTCGTCTAGGAAACGTCTAATATACGCCATATATGCGGCTATTATGTAAAAAAACGGAAAAGTAGTATATAGAACTATTTAATGTAAAAAGTACACTATAATTGTCAGTTGTTAAGTGCTCAAAAAATCATCGATAGATAACACTGAGATTTGTTTTGCAGAAAAATTCTTTTTGCTCTCCTATGTATTTGTTTTGTATCTATATATACTCATAACTTTTACTCGATATGTATCAGCTGTTGCGATCTCAGTAACTTTGCCACCGAGGAGGGTAGATTGAGTGACAGCTGACTGCCGTTATGGCAAATCCAATGCGTATTTATAAAATTATCGTGCAACTTTACCTGCCCCAATTTTCATGGGCGATACCTTCGAAAATTCCCTTGTAATCTGTATAAAGTATATGTAAAATAAAATATAAATGAACATGAAATGTCTTAGATTCGGTGGAACAATCGGGGCTTGCGAAATCTACCACCATGATTAAGGAGGGCACCCGATCACAAGTCAATTACAAAAAAAATAATATTAAAAACTTGTGTAATAGTTTTATTTTATTTTTTATTCAGAATTAAAATTCTATATAAAAACATTTTCACGACATCTTTAAGACGTTTCAATGACATCTTAAAGACGTTGAGGTTTGTAACAGTGGGTGTCTTAAGAACGTATGAAGGCGTATATAAGACTTCTTGAATATCTGAACCAGGCATCCTCTAGACCTATTTCAGATGTCTGCGTGCTGTTTGGGTACAGTCCATAAGAAACTACATGCCTGCTTCACTTGGGGAAAAATTAATTACCGGCAGCGACGTGACCTCACGTTACCTTGCAAGTTTAATTCATTACTTTTTGTCCTCCATATGTTAATATTTGATATCGGGCACCTGTATGGTTTTTTTCTACCACTCTGTTTAATCATCGATTTTTATATCGTTTTATGATATTGTGTAGGTATATAAAGTTTTAAATTCCATCCGGAGTCAACCAAAATTAACGTTCGATTAATTTCGAAATGCCTATCGTGACTTGTGCTTTGCGTCGCGAGGCCTTGTCAATGTTTTTGCCCGTGATATTGTATTAAAGGTAAATTGGTTCCGATAAAAAAGCATCCAATAATAGTCTTATAATTTCGTTCGCATGGTATCCCGAAATTGAGAAGGCCGCGGGTGAATATACAGCCGCCGGCAGAAGTAGTGCCCCTTCCGCCATCATCCAAGCTAAGCTAGCGGTGCAAGATTAATCTTGTCATGGAAAGGGTTTGTTTGTATGTGGGATAAAACCATTCTATACAATGATTAGCCGTATGTTTTAGTTTATTTAAAGTTGCTATCTGGAATGGACATAAATATGTACACTCGCGAGCAGTGAAAGTAAGGACTCTATATTTGTTATTTTAGCATCATGTAATTATGGCTTTTGACAGTAGGTACAAGGCTTTATAGCAGCTGCATAATAACTCTTGAAACAAATTGCTTCTCCTCCCCCAGGATGGTAATCTATATCCTCACCTGGCAACCATTTTATTTTCAATTTATATATGTAACGTTAACTGACTATTTGAAAAAGATTGGCAATAGCACTTAAATGCCACCCAGCAGGAAAATAATTTACAATGCTTGTCTTTTCCACAGCCATGTAAACTTCACCACGGTTTAAAATTATGAAATGGAAATCCATTTAATAGGAAGTCACAAATTACGTAAACAGTTTAGAGCCACAATTACATGAAGGGAATGAAATCGATTATTTTCAACTGCTCGCTACTGTACGTATTATCATAGCGAACATAACGATGTGTTCGCAATCAAGAACAAATCCTGTGTAAATAGCGAAGATAGTAGTGGCTCTAGAACGGACCCTTGTGAGACTTTCTTCCATTTTACTCCATTTATATTCACCAATTGTTTTATTTAAAGGATACTATTACACACAATCGGAGAATAAGTCATCAATAATCAATGTTTGGTATCCAGGGATAGGGGAGGTGCGCCAATGAAATTTTAAGGGATGATGTCTCCCTAGATGGGTTTTTACCTAGTATACATGGCGACGGTCGCCTGCCTGTTTAAGGGGATGAAAAATTACATCTAAATATTTTTAAGGTACAAAAATAGTTATTTGTGTAACAAGTGCGGAAAGACGGCGATTGCGACGTGGGAGCGCCGCCGCGCACGAGCCGATGGAACGAGTCCTGTGCTTCCGGCAGGACGCGGTGTCATCGGCTCGCGCAAGACGCTCCCCAGGCAGCAGAGTGACGTCACTTCACGTCTCATTCACTTTGATTTGTAGTGTAACCCGTCATTCGTCAATTGTCCCCCAAAAAGAGACGTGTTTTAAACGTCATCTTTTATGCTTATTAGCGACGTCATCTAGGAAACGTCTAATGTACGTCAAATATGCGGCAATTATGTAAAAAAACGGAAAAGTAGTATATAGAACTTTCATATAATGCAAAAAGTATACTATCATTGCATACTATGTACTGTGGATTAGTTGTTTGAAATAAAAACTGAAAAATGTAAATCATTGGTTTCGAAAATTATATTTATTTTGTAAGACTATTTATTATGCAGATGTAATACTATTTATACATTTGGAATTTATAGAATCGGTTTATTTATTAACTCAAAGCCTAACTTTCACCCATGCTGCCAATTACGAATTATACGATGAAAAGAATAATAAAAACGCCATCTACACATTATCTAGATTGACGTGAAAATGACGTCTTTAGAAGACGTCATTTCGATGACATTGTCGTCATTTTTACGTCGTTACAACGTTATTATATTGGTGATTTCGACGTAATGGATAACGTAAATATCACGGGAAAATGACGTCACTCTGCTGCCTGGGTCACGAGTCGCGATCGCCGTCCGCACGTGTCACACACACTATTATTTGTCAAGGTAGCAGAAAATGCAGCTTTTCTATGCATGCGGAGGAAAGCGGGAAGTCGCCTATTTCAAACAATCGCGCGCTCTAGAATGAAAGTAGTGGCTCTAGAATGGACCCTTGTGATACTCCCAAGTTTATATCTCTTTCTTCCGATTTTACTCAGTTTATATTCACCAATTAGTTTATTTAAAGGATACTATTACATACAATTAGAGAATAAGCCATCGATATTCAATGCTTGGTATCCAGGGGTAGGGGAGGTGTGCGTCAATGAAATTTTAAGGGATGATGTCATTGATGTCTCCCTAGATGGGTTATTACCTAGTATACACGGCTACGTTCGGCTGCCCGTTTAAGGGGATGAAAAAAAAAAAAAAAAAAGATTATTCCGTGGATGGATACGTTCGAAAGCAACTTCATAGCTCGGGAGAGGGTAGGTGGCCATTAATGAAATTTTGAGGGATGATTTTTTAAAATTTAAGATTTTTAAAAAATTTAAGATGGCTGCCATCTTAATGAAAATAGCCATTTCTTTGGGCTAGTTCATTTTGAAGCAAAAACGTCGAAATGACTCATTCAATACAAAAAGCAATAAAATGGACTTGTAGTATTTAAATTGCACTTTTTACATATTTTACAATTGCATTTTGACATCTGTCAAAGGTTTGATATATTTTAACAAAAAATTTAACACGAATTTTAAAAAACGGCCATTTTGATATTTTCTGTAAGCAACGACACAAAATAGTTAAGTACAAATGTAAGAAGTGCAAAATATTTTGGCCCATCCGGTATATAACTGAAAATATCGATAAAATACTTCCCTCTACAAGCTTTCGTTGATCGCACTATTTGTATACTAGTGCAGACTTTTGGCCGGGGTTTACTAAGGGTATTTGCCACATTTAAAAGGGTCGGATAAACTGACGCTTCTGGAACAAGCAACCCCATCATATGTAGCAGCATTTTCCATAAACTACTTTCTTAAATGCTGCATTATTTCTCTTCAATGGCAAGGTTTGATTTGTGCGGAATTCGTTAATGATTTTACAAAATTTCTACCCGAGTATCACCTTAAACTAATGCGCTGGGTACGCCTATGGAAAGCTCTACATATTAAAATTGCAAGCGATCCAAATCATGATACTGTTAAAGAGTTCGACGCTTACAAATGTATTTCCCAGGACCACAACATTTATTTGGTTAATAATTGACAACGAAAATTAATGAAAAGACTTTAATAACGTAAATTAAATTTAATATAGGGAAAATTACAAATGCAAAAACTTTCCCAATATTAGAGCTGCTATTTACGTTAAATAAGAAATTTATTAAAAAAGTTTCTAATAACTTTTGTGGTCTATTTATTACACGTAGAGACGCTATAAAATTGAACCCGAAATAGAACAAGAAAATGAATATGTACACTTACCTTTATTTTACTCCACTCTTTATCGTTTCCTCGATTAATTATGCATCACAAAGGGGATATACTGGATATATTTTGGACAGGATAGGAGTTTAAAATAAGCAGACAAGAATCGAGAAACAAAGATTCTGTTAGTACTGGACAGAGGGGCGAAATAAAAGCCAGACTACATATCATCTGTTTATATTTTACAATTATATAGTACAAGTTAAATTTCGATCGATATGGCGACTTTTAAAAACATAAAACTGCCTATATACAATTAAGAAGGTTTCTAAAAAGCGCCACATCCCTTCCATATATTGAAAACAACATTTTCTTGTGCGACATCCGAAAATGAAATGTCATCTTTTCTATACTACACAAATAGAGCTCTCAGGAAATACTGGCAAACGAAAAAACTCTGATAAGCTGTGTTATAAGTACGCTGCGTAGGAACGAATAAAGTGGCGACAAAAACAAAAGGAATGTACGCAAAACAAAAAGTCTTTTAAAATCATAACAGTGCCAGACAATTTTTTGTAGATACATAAAATATTTTCTCTACAACAGCGAGCGCAACACTCTTCGCCCGCTTGCCATACAGGGATTCTATTTGGGACCTGTGCCCTCCTTATTGCAGATCGTTTTTATTCCAGCTGATTTCTGAGCTATGACGTCATCTGTCACCATTTTTACCAATACCTACCATGGACTTTGTTATTCCGAAATATTAGAAAATTGAATGTTTATAAAGTACATAAAAAAGCTATGCTACGATTTGTTCTCGAACTTCCTGAGGATTGATAAAGTAATGGTAATGACAAGGCGAATGACAATTTTCCGGCCGTCTTTAAAAATTGACAAATGACGCATTAGCTAAGAAACAGGGATGGATTCAATAGAATCGACAATTTAGTAGGTTTTTTTAGAGAACAACAGCATAATGTATCCGTTTCTTGGGACACACTGTATCATTAGCTAAAGAGTATCGAGTAGTTTCTACATTAACTTAGCAAGTAGGCATTGTGATCCAAAGAGTGATTTTTTTAATCGAAGATACGCACAAATAAAATGTTTTAAAATATTCTCACTGCTGTAGAAAAAATTATGTAGAGCTAATGTAGTGTTTTTTAACTCATTAAAATATATATCACTTTACTAGATAAATAGTAGTGTAAAGAGGGACATCTAGGCCAAAATTTAGACGTACAAATTTCTAGAATCGGCGGATATAGGAACCAACGGGGGCGGCGGTCACCACGGGAGATGGAATCAGTAGTAGTAGATAACAGTGAGGAGATAAGCCATTATAAGGTACATAGACCAAATATGGGCACTGACCCAAATACGGGCACTGTTAAAAAAAATAATAAAGAGAACTATTTCTGCGCATATTACAGTTTACTATGATGAGTAAGCCTAGACAACTTCGCGGTGAACGTGAATTAGTCTACCAACTATGAGATGGCGCTGTAAAGAATTAATCTAGCAGAAAGTTAAATAACAAAGTGAGGCTAGTAATTTCGGTAAGTAAAACTTTCATGAAATTTAAGGTAAAAAATTGAATCAAATACTGACTGTTGCATGTCAGTGTATAGCTAAAGAACTGTACTTGCATGTAAACTTATATAGTCCCTTTCCTGTACGATCGTGAAAAAAATTTTGATGGGAAAACTGACAAACGTTAAATGTTTATTTTTCTACATTAAACGACATTAATACATCTTGTTTTGTTTTATATGTCCGATATGCGAAACTAGATGTGTGTAAGTATAGCCTGGTTAATATACCTATGTTTTTATTATGTTTCATAATATTCGTAGGATATTTTGTTTATTTTTTTCCTCGAAAATATAGCAGTTTATACTCGATTACATTCTTATTTTTGTGTGCATAAAAAAATCATGATGTGTAATTACTTACATACTACAAACATGGTGCCCATATTTGGAGCCCCGGGTCCTAATATGAGCATTTATAATTTATTTATGGATTTTTTAACCGGTGAATAGTTGCTTGCAAAAAGGAGGTAGATGATAATTATGTTATATTAGTATTATGATAATTTTTATTGTTTTATAATATTCGTAGGATATTTTGTTTATTTTTTTCCTCGAAAATATAGCAGTTTTAACTCGATTACATTCTTATTTTTGTGTGCATAAAAAAATCTTGATGTGTAATTACTTACATACTACAAACATGGTGCCCATATTTGGAGCCCCGGGTCCTAATGTGAGCATTTATTATTTATTTATGGATTTTTTAACCGGTGAATAATTGCTTGCAAAAAGGAGGTAGATGAGGTAGATATGATCGCATCAATTATGGTCAAGGGGTCACCAGGAACACATTTTATTTTCCAGAAATGATTTATATCTGCAATACCATCATCTAATTTTCAGTCATCTGTTTTTCCCTACTCCTTACATCTATCAATCGTGCCTCATGCTATTTTTACTACTGATTCTACCCCCTCGTTGATTTATATAGACGCGGATTCTAAACAAAATATATACGTGTAAATTTTGACCCAGAAGCCCCTTTGCATTACCGCTTAGTTCCATACACATATTCTGGCACTGAAATACATAAACTGAAATAAATAAGTAAAAATTCGATGTAAATGAAAATTAAACGCACTTATACGTAAATATAATAAATACTGTAAAAGGAATAATACTGTAAAAAAAATATACAAAAATAAATCCGTATCTGTCAACCCAGTAGTAAAAATGGCAAGTGTTTCAAATGTTGGCAAATATATTCGTACATATATACAGAAAACATCTACAAGAAATGCTTTAAAAGTCAAGAATCCATCACAAGTTCACGTTAAAATTTTAGGATCCGGCACTTAATCTTTGACTGCAAACCCGGAGAAAACGTTTTGAATGCGCCGCAGAAAATCGGTTTACGCGGTACGAGTTGCCCACCACATTACCGTACCGTAGCACAACCTGCTCTACAGAGCTGGTTGTGACTGTGTAGTATATCTCGATCCAAGAGGCCAATGATGTAAACAAATACACGCAGTCATCACGTGATACAATAACTAAAGTCGAACGGAGGACTGGTCGAACGACCGACTTCAAAGACTAAACCGTTTACGGCGAAACGATCCACTGATCACGTTGTTTACGTCTGGCTTCTTGATTTTAGAGATACTATCTAAGTGTGCGCCGGCTGCTCTGCGTAACGACTCAACGAGATAAGCGACGATGCACAAATTTGCCACAGAAAGTCGCGGTACTACAGTGACAAAAATGCTTGCGGGATTCGACCAGTTACCAAACTCGTAGGCACCACACCGGTAAACTCTCCCCTGGGACTATACCTATACGGATTCAAATTTTAGGACGGTCAATTAATAATTATTCTTGTCACTTTAGCCCGAAGTACAATAATTAATAAATATGCGATTTCAGTCATTTTTTTGCTATAAATAAAATTTATACAGGGTACAAGTACGAGAAGAAATCTCTCTCGCGCATCCTACGTAACAGTTACAGCTAATTCAGCCGCCTGGTATTATAACACGGACACCCTGTATCGTACAAATAACGTATAAAATGATATAAAAAATTAAAATTAAAGTTATTACTTAATATTAATATATACAAAATTTGCAATATACACGTTTCACTACCTCTTTAAAGTATATTCATAATATATTTACGATACACTATATCTAACAATTAGTGTTATTTTTTTTAATATTCCAATATCAACATTGAAAATGCAAAGAGTATTCATGATTTATCACTTATTAAAACAGTTAAAGGAAAACTGAACATCGATGAATGCCTATAGTGTCCCTCTCGTACACAAAACGTCGCGGCTAGGTTGAACTCTGGTTTATCATGCATCGAGCGCAGAAAAAAACACACAGAAAATGATATTCCCCTTAAATAACTGATGGACTACATAAAACGTCAAGTACAGGCCAGCTCAAAAAAAAATAAATAAATATACATGGCCAGCTCGCCAGCCGGATTTGGGTGCGGCTAGAAAGCCGTACAGTTCAGTGCGCTAAAACCCGCCCTGTACTCTACAGAAATACCTCGTCGTCTGTGCGTTTTCTCCTAGCCCTAACGTAAAGTTACGCATCACTGTAATGGTTCTGATCGCTAATCTGGCGCTTGATTTTCTTGGGCTTGTCCAGCTCCTCCTGCATGTGCCGGAAGCGGACGAAGCCCTGCTCGTCGACCAGCATGGAGTCGGGGATCTGGTGCCTGTCGTGGTTCGGCAAGGTCTGCACGCCCAGGTGGGGCCTCGGGTGGTTTTTCCTCGCCCTTCCGGTAGACCGGCGCCCCGACGTATTAGAACTGTTCCTCGAACGCCTGTCGAAGTCGGACCGCTCAAACTCGTGCCTGGTCCTCTCGTACTGATGCTGACCGGTTGGGTTGTCGATCGGCTCGCTGTAAATATTCCGTTCCGTATTATTAGCGAATATGTCGTGTTGGTAGTCGTCGTTATTGTACTCCACGTCGTACTTCGGCTTGGTGTAGTACTTCGCCGAATCGTACGCTTTCCTGGCGGAAGACCGGTCGTTCCGTATGGAATTATGCGCCGAATTATGCACTCCCCGTTCAAAGTTACCCGAATTCGGCTGTATGAAGTTATTCAAGCTTACACCGTCGATGTTCTGGCGGGAATCGAACCGGTCGGATCCCCATTTCGGCCTCTCGAACCGATCGAAATTACTGCCGCGCTCCCCGTCACTCTGATACCGCTCCAACGTCGATTTCTTATCGAAGGAGTCGTTCTGGAAAGCATTCTTCAACAGATTCGGCCGTTCCACAGGTTCCGTCGGGATGTTGTCCAAAATCATCTCCTGCCTGCTATAGTTCAAAGCGTTGGGATTCGTGTTACAGTTATTCGGGTAAACGTTGTCGGTGCTAGAGTCGCTTGTGGTGCAGGGGAACAAGGGAAAGCCCCCGGCTGATTGCTTCTCCCGCTGGGACATCTTCAAACTGACCACGATAGCCAAAAGCGTTATAATGGAGATCTCTATAAAGCGCACCGACAACTCGAAACTCCACAGGATCCAGTGGTGCTTGATCTCCCCGTTGAACCTGTCCACTTTAATGAAGAATAACGCGTAAAGCTGCACGAGGCCGAGCAGCACGAACAGCAACGCCACGGCTATGGTAATATGACTAGCATAGGAAATATTCTGCGTGCACATCTCCGATAAGTTCTGGCTCTTCTTGGCCAACACATTCTTGATGATCCTGTACAGATACAAGTAGCTAAAACCCAAAGCCCAAGCTAGCAGCACGAAAACCGGTTTGCAGATGGTTAGACTGGCCTTTTCCAAGTGGCCCAGCGTCTCTACGATGCTTAGACAGAAGCAGAGGACGATGTGCAGAAGAGCGAAGACCACCAAGAAGACGGGGCGGGTTTTCACCTCTAAATGCGTCAAGGTCCTCTTCAGCAAGAACAGAATTAATACAGCGAACGTCGTGGCTAGAAGACTCAAAGGGAAACTATGGAGGAAGTCGTACAGGAAGATGTTAAACGACTGGTAGAGATTGTACGGATCGTACATCAGATAGAATATACGCAAAACGCATATTACCGTCAACATGAGGTGGATGGTCAAGAAATAGCTCTTGGAGAACATATGAGGGTCGTTCTCGTACCGAATCAGCTTGTAAATGGAAAATAGCGCGAGAAGAATGTACCCGAACACGACCAAATACACGTGGACGTTCCAGCAAATCAACCAGATCTCGTCAGAATTGGCTTTCGTGACGTTGGTTTCCTTCTCCTTCACGTTCGGCATATTGATCATGTCCGACATCTGCGTGGTCACGTCTTCCGGATGGTTTTTCTTCTCCGGAGTAGGGATATCTTTCTTAATGGTGACGCTCTCCGAGCGATCCAGAGGCCTCGTGTCCTGAACTACTTCCTTCTTTGCCACCGCAACCTCCTCATTTTTGGGCGTTTCCATCTTTGGCTTTTCCACGTCCTCATCGGGCTCGTCCATTTTCGAGCTGGGCTCGGCCGCGGGGGCTCGAGTTTTCGTGACTTTCGGCTCGAACCGCTGGATATTCGGCGTGGCGGTGACGGTGCGCAGTAGTATGTCCGGAATATCGTCGTGTCTTCCATTGGAGCCGCTGAGGATGCGGGTAATCGAAGGTACGTAGCTCTTCTCGTACTCGAAGTTGCTCTCGTTCACGTTCCTGTTCAGACCGTAAAACTCGCCTACCCTAACGTTTTGCGAGGGGGTGTTCAGGGACTTTTTCTTCTCGTTCTTGCTGTCTTGGTTCGAGTGGTTCGGGCTGGGCGGCCTAAATTGCTCGTTGGTATTAGGCCGTTCTGGTATCTTTTCGGCATTCACTTTCGGTAGATCCGGCCGATACGGAACTCGCTCCTGTTTGTTGGGCATCAGACTCGGCGGCGGCAGCGGTCGACGGTTGGCGTAGCTATCGGAATTAGTTCCTCGTAACGTGGGCTTGTCAGCGAAGGGGTTTTGGTACTCCGGCGGCAGTGGCGGTGTGAAAAAGGACCGGTTAGGCGGTACGTAGCTTGGCGGTTCTTTACCGTACATCGACTTGGTTGGCCGGACATTCTTGAGCAAATTGTAGGTCGTGGTGGTTTTGTACACGTTCTCCGTGACTTGCTCTTGGTTGCCGGATCCGTAATCAGGCCTTAATCGATCGTTATTGTACCGGTTTGGGTTGTTGTAGTTCTTGTTGTTATTGTTCTTCAGGATGTCGGCTGCTGGGGCCGACGTGGGCAGCGCGTGGTCCTTTTCCAAGTCCGCCCCGTAACCGCTATCCAAGTCCCTGCGACTATTCTCGCCCTGGCCAAAATCCGGCTGCTCGAAATCAACGTTGCCTCTAGCAGTCTCGCGGTTTGCGTCCATGTTCTTCAAGTCCACGCGCAACCACTCCTCGTTACCGTCAGAGTAGCGGAAAGTTGTCAGAAACGGCGTAGCCAGAGTGGTGACGGGGTACGCGTTATCCGGTATCGACCGCTTGGTAGTGCTACCATAAGCTACTTTGTTAAACACAGCGGCAATGCTTTGCTCCAAGTTAATTTTGTCTAGGAACTGCTCCGTCTTATCGAACTCGTTCGCGAACCCGTGGACCTTTGCTGTGAGAGAGACAAGCAACACCGCAATAAGCAATACATGACTCGACTGCGAATTGTCCCTTTTGACAATTGACCATTGACTTTTATATAGGCACATAAATATCTTCAATAAACTTAATGTTAATATTACAAAACAACTGAAAGAACGGGTACAGTCTTTTTCACAGTATAAACAATCACAGATAACATTTTTACCGTCGGTAATGCAGTCCTCTAGCTCACTAGCGTCGTCCGCGCGATAACAGCTAACGTTTGCTCTTCCAGAAAGTTTATTGCTACCGGGAACACCCGTATCAGAGACATCACACAAATCAGCGTCCCAATGTCGAGCGTGAATTCGAGGAGGATGTGCGTCAAGTCGCTCTTCATGGTTCTCGGTGACGTCAACGTCACAGGAAAACGTACCACGGCCGCCCATGTTATGTACTTGCGTGCGCGCGCGTTTTGCTCCCGCTGGTACCGTCGGATTCAACAGTAGCTCGAGGAATTCTTCGTCACCATGCCGCGCAGCGGATGGGATCATTTTAATTTCATGATGGAGATACGGAAGATGGTGCTGCGATGGGTGGTCCAATCAGAGGTGGATCATGAGATGCAATTGAGGATAAGGTACCTGCAACAAAAGAAAACGCTGTTGAAGTCGGCAAAATTAACTTTTCACATTATTTTTACGCCGTTATATCGATCGTTTCAATAAAAAATGTAAAATTAATATGCCTATAACTAACACGGAATGAAATAACACCGACTCTCCGAATTATGAGGTAGATTGAAGTAAAACTCCAATTTAGGTCTTCGTGTTCATTAAAGTAACCTTATATCTATCTATAGTGGTTCTATAGTTTGCGCGCGTACTGCGGAGAAAATAATATTTTTGCTATGCTATATTTCGATAAGTTGTTATTTATATATTTTTTAAACCGTTCATATTTCACCTCCTGCATCTATGTATTTACAGGCAAAATTAATACGTCGAGGATCGCAGAGTCGGTAATCATTAATACATACTTATATGACATCACTGGTCGTGTGCTTCTATTCGGCGCTACAACAAAATGGGAAATGCGAAATGATCGACTATGTTCGTAAAAAACGCCCGAATAAGCAATACGCCGTGCGCTCTAAAAAACACACTTCGAGTAAGAGGGAACATTCCCATTTTTTTATAGCATAAAAATATTCTACCATACTGAAAAATGAGATATGCAAAATATGACGCCTTAACTCCCAATAATAAATTTGTTATAAATTATTAAAGTCTCGCGCGCGAGCTAACCGTTTCAAACAGGTTCAGAGTCATGACGCCACAGCCCACAATTTACATACGGCGAGGAGACCGATTCGGTCGGCTACGGGAGATCCCAGCAGTCGACCGCTTGATTTCACAGTTCATTCTGCCGCTTTCCGGCGCAACGCCTACCGAATATTGTAGTCTGGGACGTCACATCTCTTTTCGGGTCGCCTCAATTTTATCGCTGTTTAAATCCTACATTCTGATTAGAAATCTTGTTTTTGTTTCTTTGTGAAGTACACGTTTTATTACAACGTTACGCTGTTTCTTAGTGTTATTTTTATATTTAAAGTATTTTAGTCATGTTCCCTATTCTCGTGACAGCGTCGTAAGTGTAGGGTTGATTTTGATTAGATCATTTCGTTGTTTACACGTTCTTACGGGATAATCATCAAATTATGGCTACTACTTCGGGTTGTGTTAAAGGACAAAATATTTGTGACGCTGTGATTAATTCAGTGGTTTCTAATACTGCTACCAAGATGTATCCAATGCTTGTAGCGGAGCGATTAAAGACCGAACTAGAGGTTATTTCTTCTAGAGACGATTTAAAGCAAATACATGGAGCTACGCGTACTCTGGAACTTATTTTAAAAAATTAATCAGGAAACAAATTTTCCGAGCTTTTTAAACTTCTTAAAATTTCGCTTTTCCACTTTAAAAATAGTAAAACAAATCTTAGAAATTCTATGCCGAACGATCGAATTAATGCACCGGCAATCTTGGCAATAAACAGGGACTTTGTATTTGAATTACCGAAGTCCTATGAAAAAGTTTTAGAACAATTTGTTGTTATCAAAAATAGACCAATAAATAGTATAGACGTTTAATGAATGACTAGGTGTGTTATAAACTAAAGTAAATGTTGAGTATTGACTGAATTGTGTTAGGAATTATCAAAGGAGAGGAATTCTTAACTATTCCAACTAATTCAAGAAAAATTTGGTAAGTCCTCGTAGGATTCTATGACAAATTTTCTGGGAGGAAAAGGGCTCACCCCTCAATTTTTTTTTGCATAAAACATGAGCCGTTACTGCATTCCAACAAGTCGAAAAGAAAATATAGACATATCAGATATGTCACTGATATCAGTTGAACTCGGTAGGTGTGTTTGTTACACAAACAACTTTTTCTTCCAGTGTCTAGCGAGTTTATGCCTTTAAACCGACCGAGGTTTGCGTGGGCAGTACCGTGGGGCATTCCCTGACGGATTTTAGCGGCATTTTTCCGCACGGTGAAAGCGGATCCCATCGCCGAGGGCCATTAAACAAAGGCGTTTAATTTTTTTTCAAGTATAGGACAATACAACCCCCATAATATTACAGTCATTACCCAGACGAGGTTTTTATACTTTTCTAATGGCCGATATGAGCATAGAAGTGGGCAGCACTTGCTTTCAAACGGCGGCACAATAAAGCGGCCATTAATTTCGCCACTCATGCGACGTAGATGTGGTAATCAAAGCCGAGGGAAAAATTTCAACATTTTAAACAGCATTAAAACGCCCTCGTGGTGGTGCAGTTTTGGATGATCATACGGTGGTACGGTATGCCAGATCATATTATACAGCTTGGATTTAATGCAATACCAACCGCAACCTACGCTACTAACAGTACTATCAGATCAAGTGACGGAATTCACATAATAAACATCGCTTTATTTTCGGCTCTCGACGCACTAAAAACGTACAAACAATAGAACTTCCTGCATTGAATGCTTGGGACACATAAAAATCATTAAATAGTCATTATATTAATATCTGTGTGGGCATCAGGAAAACTAACGCTGTAATGAATTGCATTATTTTCTTAACCTAGTTTTCGCTTTGAATGAACCGTTCACCAATTTTAACAAACAGGTAACGAAGAAGCCATTAATATAATACCTATAATTAGATTTCCAAACCAGGCTAAAATTAACACCAGAATACATTACTGTTTTAGCACTTTAGTAGAACTAATAGACCAAATTACTGATCAGATTATTAGATAAGACTCGTGTAGTTATTTTAGTCGTATTAAGAATTTTGAATTCAACTTTAGCCTTATAAATATTATAAATTGTTACGCTATCGCTCGTAAAAGGACGATCGATGGCGAGCTGCTTCGAGCAACGCCTGCCGCCACAAAAGAAGCGTTTGCGAATCCATCCTCTTAAATTAAGCAGGCTGCGACAGAAACAGGACAAAGCCATCACGAAGAATTGTAATATCGGCGTCGTGCCTACCTTTTTATAGGTGTCCTGTTTAATGTAACACTCGTTCAGCACGCCCAATTAACTTTATTCCTGCGGATATTTTTAGAAGTAATTCTCTTATAGCTATAGCTACAAGCAATATAATAGAAAATCCCCTTTGCGCGTGAAATACCGAGAAACCTAATAATGACTGCGGCGTGGTTATCGGAACTTTGGAGGAGTGATTTCCTATTTAGTGGCTTGGCGAGCGCCCCCCGTTTTCACCATTGTTTGGGTATTTGTAAAGGAATACAGCTTTTACATTCACATTCTTAAGCAGGGTCAGGTCAGCTCGGTTTGCCCAGAGGCGTCACCGATATTTGTTGATATAAATAAATTGTGGGAACCGGAATTTTTAGGCAATATTTATTTACAGTAATTAGAGACTCGTTAGGGACGATTATGAAGAATTAATTGGTCTTCAATGATTCAGTAATACGTAAAAAGGTTTTGTAGTACAATAGCTACTTATTACATCGAATTAACAACGCCACAATTGCTTGTGTATTAGTTCTGGTGCTAGTGCTGGTACATTAGTTCTGGCCAGCGGGTACTGGAAATGCACTATACCAGTTTACTGTAATGCCATTCGGACTGCGAAGAAGGGAGACTTAATTTATTAGGGCAATGTGTATTATTACTTACGTTATGTTCTATACTGTTGCAATATTCCTTATATGTCATTTATATCAGTTTTAATTTTTTGCTTTAAGTTCTTCTTTAGGGCATCTGGTTAGAAGTTATGTTCTGTATTCTGTGCGCGAGCTTAAGTTTTATGGCGCATGACCTGAGTTTCAATGCCATCGGCGTGTCGTGTAATACGAAGCCATTTTCCTTTCCTATGGCCTTTGGCTTGTGCATGGTTAGTGACGCTACTTATAGTTCAAGTTTAAAAAAAGTGTTCTTATAAGAATAAATACGTTGTTATTTCCATGATAGAGTGGGATTTAATAGAAAGATCACTGTGGTGTGTTGTTGTGGTTTGATAATCCGCACACGTTCAACTGTATGATACCTATTAGTATATTAGATACCTATTAGTATATTGTGTTTCGTTTTTCTTTCACCAAAAATTACAGACTGCCGAGAGTAGTTTCGATACCCAGGATAATTGGGGACTATCTGACTTGGTTGCGCGCAGTCAGTGGCGTCCACGGTTAATTTAGAGACTTCCACTGAATTTTATTTTATTAAGCTGATTTAGCTTAGGCAAACTTTTATCGCCCACTTTAATCGCTGTTAAATGTACTCTGGAGGGGAATTAACGCAGTTGCAACCACATACTTAAAGAAAATATACTGCTTTATGTGGGCGCCACTCATTTAAAATGTATGGCGATGAAACGTCTTTTTTTAAATTAGTTGAATTAGTTGCACTCTTTTTTTATGTTTCAACAAAAAAAACTTTTACATTTTTCAAATAAGCATTTCACTACAAAGAAATATGTTTTCAACTAATTAATTAATTGCTTTCAGCTTGAATGAGCAATACAAATAAGAGAAAATTTCCCAGTAGAAATAGATGACAATTGGGAACATGATTAAAATATATAAAAATAATACTAAAAAACATAGCGTAACGTTGTAATAAAACGTGTATTTAAAAGAAAACAAGATTTCTAATTCCGTGCGATCAGTATGAAGGATCTAAACAGCAATAAAATTGAACCGGCCCGGAACCAGCTGTGACGTCACAGCCTACAATATTCGGTAAGCGGTGCGCCGAAAAGCTGTCGAAAGAACTATGAAATCAAGCGGGTCTGGGATAGACGACCGAATCGGTCTCTTCGTCGTTTGTAGATTGTAGGATGTGGCGTCACGACTTTGGACCTGTTTAGAAACGGTTCGCTGGCGCGCGTGACTTTAATAATTTATACCGAATTTATTATTGGGAATTAAGGCGTCATATTTTGCATATCTTATTTTTCAGTATGGTAGAACATTTTTATGCAATAAAATGGGAATGTTCCCTATTGTAGCGGTCTTATATTTCTCAATAATTTTACTGAAACAACAATTATTGCACCATGCTTTAAAGCAATATCCGACTACGCCACTGGCGTGACCTATTCTTCATACCTGCGATAGACCATTCATAATGCCTCTGATTAACAATTATGATAATTAATATTTATATTGTTTGTTACAATCGTGTACTGTTTATGCGCCAACATTGAAAGGCTATTTGTATATATCCGTATAGCGTATACCTGTCAATTAACGTGTTTTTGTTTAAATGAAAGTCTTTATGTAACGTTTTTCATCCTTAACGTGCTTTTATGTTACAAGTGCGCGAGCAGATAAGCGAATGGGTGCAGTGATGTTTTTTTTTACCAAAATGATCGTTGTATTTTATTTCTGTTTATTTGTCCGAATAAATACTTTCACTACACCTAGTTAGTACGCGGTTAGGTAATGTACCGCGAGATGTATTTGTTTTAGATTACATCAAATTTTAAATGTGCCAACTCGTACGATTTAAATGATTTCACAGCCTACCGAGGGAAAGTTAAACATCGAGGTTTGAAACGGTAAATATGTGTTAGGATATGCCACAAATTTTACGAAACCTTTGACTATGATCTCGAAATAATCGCTTGCACTATTACACAACAGCAAAATTCAGTTACCAATGCTCAATTTTTTTTCCAATCTAAAAAATAATTACATTTAAACGGTTGAAGTTACTCGTAATATTTTCGTCGACCTCGACCATATTTACTTTCAGGTTATGATGATCTAGAGATGAATTTTTCTATCAAACAGCTTTAGAATCAGGTATGCTAAAACCCGAATACTGGTTAAGTCATGTAGGGATGCATTTTTGTTACTTACCTACATGGAAAATAAATCTAAATCATTCATACATTTAAAATATGATGGAAATGATATAAACAAAAGTGGACACCTAAATATTTCTTATGTGATAACGGTCCGCCGTTTTCCGGACTGAGTGGGGAAGAAGGAATTGCAGGTATTGTGCGGTGGCGAAACCTAATGAAATATCATGTATGATGTCTGGATCTAGTAATAATGGGTCTTATACCAGTTTTACGTGACAGTTTCTGGTGAATACTGATCCTTGCTAATCAGACTATTAAAAAATGTGACACCGGGTTGCAATTTTCTGATCCTTGCTGGCATTTATGGATAATACAATGTTAAAAAAATAATGAATTATCTCTAGTAGAATCTTCGATTATACTCGAGTGGTCTTAAATCCGCCTTGAAGTTATATAACAGAAGCTCGCGAGTCTGTACTTGTGTAATTCATGTATAATGTCGGTACGTAGAGGCGAGAGTTCTGTCAATATTACCAAACCTAAATATGATGGATACGGCCATCAAACAAACGCTCAAATACTTTCGGAGGTCCTTTATTTGATTGACAGATTCGGATATTACATAATTGCCTGTGTGACTTGAACGCTGCTTTAAAAAAATTACCAGAAATTAAACTAATGAATACACAGGCCGCATTAAAAACAACTGCTTACTGACGCCGATTTATCACGCGGACCTACCACATGCGGCACGATCTCTAACCCCTTAACGACCGCAGTACATCACACTAAATCAGGCACTTATCTTATTTATTGTTATATTCAATAAACAGAACTATCAATTAAGAGCCCGCGATGAAAAAAATATTAAGATTACATTGTAAGTGTTTTGGATCATGGAACACACATTGCGATGAGATGGCTTATAAACGCTTAGCGTAATCTGTAATTACCTCATCGATGAACGCAGGGCCACATAGCGCGGCTGGTGGTGGTGGGCCATGTAGACATGGGGTATCTCATCTCAACAAGACTACCATATTTCAACCTAACATTACCTATATTTCTTTGGATGTTGTTAATAACGCATGGAACATAAGTTTTGAGAAAAATTTCATAGGTAAAAATCACAAGTAACAGTAACAAGTATTTTATGCTGAATTTTATGATGGCCCATGGCCCCTATCAGGCAATTTTGTTCGACCTGACACCTTCGACATCATCCTCTGAACGACGCCGGCGATTATGTCCACTTCTCGAATTTTCTGGAATATTCGGGTCCTTCACTTGCTTCATTTTAGGCTTCCCAACCTTTATACACTTTCCCGCTCTATAGTGCCCCAAATTCCTCAATGCTGTGCGCTTGGGGAACGTTGGGGGGATTGTCGTTCTTAGGAACAGTATTCACATTATGTTCAGTTAACAAGTTCTGAGTGATTTTGGTATAGTGGCATGAGGCCAGATTGGTACAAAATATTATTTCATCATTTTGATGATGGGTATTAGTGAAATTTAGCAATTTTGATAGACGTTTTCATCTACACTTTCACTCTCCCGACTTGCAATTCCTGAGAAATAGCGCACCAGACCAAAACATTGTCCTTAAATTTCATTTTTGGTCTTAGATTTACGTTGTCTGGACAATTTGCAAAATACTGGACGTGTAAAAACCATCGTTCCCTTTGATTTCCGAATTAGATAATGTAAAATATTTCACGTCGTCATCGTCGATAACAATAACTTTGTTGCCAATAAAAAGTTAACGCCCGACTTCAGATTCTGTCGAATATTACGACAGAATCTGAAGATTCTATCGAACTGGGCGGCGTATTTGGGACACTTCCTCCTTTTTTCGTATTTTAAACTTTTTTTACTACTAGGTACATATAGAAGGTACTTCAATATGTATTTTAGGTGTAACATAATATTATAAGTATGTATATGTATTGTTACTACTTAACAAATAATAATTATTGTTCTGTTTAAGAACGGTCTTTGGTAAAAAAACATTTAGTGATTGGAATATTCCAAATACGGAAAGAGGGCAAGACAGATCCTTTATAGATTATACATCAGAGCGTCTGTCTAACCCACAAAAACCAATTATAGCGATTACGACAGAAATTGAGCTGGAACATATCAAATAATTATTAGGTTTCTGCTCAACATCCGTGCTGAAGAAACGAAACAAAAAGCCGATTAAAAATAATGGGGAAGGGTCTGAACGGATAATATAATTGACCTATATATATAAATATATATTTTAAATGTTATAGGTTTCATTTCAGATAGATATCTGGATAATGCAGTTGATAAAATGAAAACAAAATTCTCTTTTTTTAATACATAAATTTAAAAATTATGTTTGCTGTTTAATTTTTTACGAAAGAAGAACTGTATTAATAAATTGCTATTTCTGATGATCTTTTTGAACAATTGTTTTTTTTTTAAGGCAAACAACATACAATTATCAAGCTTTTTTTTAACTCTTATCAAAATTTTCTTTTTTATAATACATACATTTAATAATTACATTTGTGTACCGTTTAATTTTGTACGAAATAAGAACTGTATAAATAAATTAAGTTTAAATTTAGTCAGTCAGTCAAGTTGTTTTTTATTTTATTTTTTTTGTATAGGATCAAGTCCTATTTTATTTTATCTTTGTCAGCAGAGCACTGTTTTATTTTATTTTATATTTTTTTATTTTATTTGTATGGATTCAAGTCCTCTTTTATTTTATCTTTGTCAGCAGGGCACTGTTTTTTTAATTAATAAATTGCTATTTCTGATAATATTTTTGAATTGTTTTTTTACAGCAAACAACATAAAATTTTCAAGCTTTTTTTTAAATCCTCACAAAATCTTTTTTTTAATACATAAATTTAATAATTACATATGTTTACTATTTAATTTTGTACGAAAGAAGAACTGTATTAATAAATTAAGTTTATATTTAGTCAGTCAGTCAAGTTAACTTTAAAAATAAAGTTTAAATAAAAAAAAACTGTTTAATTTTGTACGAAAGAAGAACTGTATTAATAAATTAAGTTTATATTTAGTCAGTCAGTCCAGTCAGTCAGTCAAGTAAACTTTAAAAATAAAGTTTAAATAAAAAAGTTTTTTATTTTATTTTGTATTTTTTTAAATTTTATTTTATTTGTATAGATTCAAGTCCTCTTTTATTTTATCTTTGACAGCAGGGCACTGTTTTTTAATTAATAAATTGCTATTTCTGATAATCTTTTTGAACAATTGTTTTTTTTTAAAGCAAACAACATAAAATTTTCACGCTTTTTCTTAAATCTTATCAAAATTTTCTTTCTTTTAAATACATACATTTAATAATTACATATGTTTAATGTTTAATTTTATAAGAAAGAAGAACTGTATTAAGAAATTAAGTTTATATTTAGTCAGTCAGTCCAGTCAGTCAGTCAAGTTAACTTTAAAAATAAAGTTTAAATAATAAAGTTTTTTATTTTATTTTGTATTTTTTAATTTTTATTTTATTTGTATAGATTCAAGTCCTCTTTTATTTTATCTTTGTCAGCAGGGCACTGTTTTTTTTAACTAATAAATTGCTATTTCTGATAATATTTTTGAACAATTGTTTTTTTAAAGCAAACAAAATAAAATTTTTAAGCTTTTTTTAAATCTTCATAAAATTTTATAAAAAGTTTTTATTTTATTTTGTATTTTTTTAATTTAATTTTATTTGTATAGATTCAAGTCCTCTTTTATTTTGTCTTTGTCAACAGGGCACTGTTTTTTTATCTACAGCGCAGCGATATACGTATGGTTTATAATAAAAAAGTAGTTAAATATTTAACTACTAACTACTGAGTAGTGTAACTACTTTTTTGTTAAGTAGTTAGTAGTTATACTCCACTACTTTTTTCAAGTAGTTTTCTCAGCTCTGTCTTCAATTTATTGTCTAATATGATTGGACTAAATTCAACGATTTTGGCAATAGCCAACAACAAAACTACTGTCTGCTTTTCCACCGGAATGCTAAGCCGATACTAACGTAAATCAAAGTAAATAAATGACGATAATTTATGCTCAGCCGTTACTTTGAGGATTCCTCGACACGGCAATATTGTCGCATCCTGTAATATAAAATTCCGATCCCGAGCGCACACACCTGGAGAGATGATCAATAAGGAATAAACGTATCTGGAGATGTATTTTGAGGGCCAATTATAGAGAAATTAAGTACTTTTTACGGGCTGCTGTTTATATTGATCCCATCTAAAAACAACAGAAAAACCGATTGCCGGAGTACTTACCGGATCCAATTTAACTTTTATTATTTGATTTTGACATTTTCCTGAATTAACTTTAATATCCCCGGTGCTTTCGTTCCTCGTATAATAAATCTGTCCCCGAGATTGCTTTAGATAACTTCACTTCATTATTTGCCGATACATTTAACAGGCAAAATGTGTCCGTTAAAAATGTGTCGAATCCTAATAAGGTTACGGATTTCCAGTTACATATTTGTTATGAAAGAAAATAAATAGCCTTATCGACCCTTAACGTGTATACAAAGTGCGAGTGTCTCACCCTCGACAAAGTGTCTCACCCATTAAAATATTTCTGACGCATTTTAATTTTGAAAATTTCGAGAATGGGATTTCTATGGTTTTTATCAAACATCTTTAGAATCAAGTATACTAAAACCCAAATGCTGGTTAGCTCATGTAGCGACACATCATTGTTGCATGCTTACATGAAAAAATAAATCTAGAATTCATTCCTACTTTTAAAATATGATGGAAATAATATAAACAAAGGGGGAAACCTAAATATGTCTTATGTGATAACGGTCCGCCGTTTTCTCCCCTGAGTGGGGAAGGAGGAATTTCAGGTTAGTGTTAGGTGTGTGGAGGCGAAAAGTGAAAAGTCCACCGCATTTTTGGGTATGAAACAGGGCACATTTTAACTTCTAAACCTAATGAAATATCATGTATCTCTCGACCTAATAATAATGGGTCTTCTACCACGGTCTACGTGAGAGCTTCTGGTTAATACTGATACTTGCTAATCTGTATAGATTACTCGTTAACGGTCTGTAGTAAACGAAATACTCGGGTATATTTAAACTGGGTATTATAAAATACAAACGGGGAACCAAAATAATTAATATGTGACAACGGTGTGCAATTTTCTGATCCGAGTTGGTATGACTGTTACATGTATCGAATCCTGATAAGGTTCACTGCCAGTTACATATTAGTTATGAAAGAAAATTAATAGGCTTGTCGACCCTTAACGTGTATGGGTGATCACCCATAACCACATAACGTAACCACATAACGTAACCACATAACATAACGTGTATGGGTGATCACCCATTCAAATATTTCCGACGTGCATTTTAATTTTGATAATTTAGAATTTTAAAATTTGTTATCCTATATATTATTGGAATTTTGGATTCTACGTAAAATTGGATGAACGTTCCCTATCTCTAAGATTAATGGTTTTCGAGATATTGAATTAAAAAAAGAGAAATTGCGCATTCTAGAGTACGAAAGATGAGCGACAATATTTATTGGAGGGATATCTAGACCATACTTCCATACTTAAATACGTACAGTGCGGTGAGAATTCAAGTTATTTTCTACATGGAAATTATTGCGATTGAGAGATTGGAAATTAATTCTTATTAAAAAAAATGCTGTTCGCCTCGATGGGCATAAGAAACCATCTAAGTTTAGGTGCGTGCTTTTAATCGGTTTTCGGAATGTTGGGGTGTGTATTATGGGAGGTCTTAACGAAATTTTATGATATTACATAGGGGCCGCTACCGCTACCGATCATGCGAACTCTAACAGTTATTATCAGCTTTTCTACGAAAGGTGCGATGGGGAAAATTAGATATGGCTTTCCATGAATGGGCGGGGGAAGTTTATAGGCACAATTTATATTTATTGGTATGTAATGTGTAAGGCGTATGAACATTCTTCCAGTGGGATTTTCGCGAAAAGACTGGAAAATCTGCTAAGACCGTGTATTATACCGTGTAATGTAAACTGATTGGGGTAGACCGTGACATGAAACTATTTTCTCAATATGACCACTAGCCAGTGATACCAACCTGAACCCATCAAAAAGGACACACTGAGAAAAAAACATATAATAAATGAAAATCTCATTAACATAGGAGACAACTACACCGTTGCTTTACGATAACTACATTTGGTTTGCTGAAAGTGGGTAATTTATCACAACTGCTCTAATATCCAAGTACTTGACTTTCTTTGCGGCAAATGGAATGTGGTTAGTTAGTTGCTGCAAAATGATTAATTTTGGTGATAACATTACACATCAATAATATTTACTGACTCTTCCAATTAAATCAACTATCACCGGAATTGCTGCAAATGAACTTCACCAGTAGTTACAATTGAGTTCAGCAATCTTTCAAATGCATACTTCAGTTATAGCAACTGATTTGTCTTACTTACTTTAACTGAACAATTAATTGGTCACTGTTGAATGAAACAAACAAGATTTATAAAGATTATATTTTTGTTACCATACAAAGGTACCTACATATATTGCAGGAATACCAAACTAAATATAATAAAATTATAAATATATAAAAATGGCATATGACAATGCCATGCTTATACTAAAAGCATGATGAATGTAGAAATGAAACTATATGCTATAGCTCAAAATTAAAATCTAATATGTATTATACGATATTATATATAAAATAAATATCCACTACTTGTATTGTAGTAATACAAAACTAAAGATAATATTAATTATAAAAATAAAAATGGCCTAATTGTTATACTTATACTGGAAGTATCTTTAAGTAATGTAAAAATGAACCTATACTCAAAATTAAACACTCCAATATAAAATATAAAACAAAGATCTGATCAGTCATTGGTCCATTCATCCAGTCAGTCTCTTCCGCTCTATAGCAATCCCCGCCAAACAAAACAAAATAATCACAACTTATATAACCATAAAACACCACTGACCCTCCCTCACGACTCACGACGCAATACGAAATGAAATGAGACACATGGCAGTAGAGTTGGTTTAATCATGCCGACCGGGAAAAGCCGTAGATGGCGGAAGCTTGTAATATCGAGCGAAAAGTGTTTATTGCAAGCTCTGGGTGAACTGTGGCAACTAGCTCTGTTAGTTGGCTGAAAGTAGAAGATGCTGGAATAAAGTAACAGCAGTTGCTTTAAAAGCCCAAAGTTACGACAACTCGTACTTTAATACTAACTACCTAAAATCACTTGCACTTGGTATTCATTACTTTATTGATTTGTGATAAATACACAGGCCAGTAGCAGCAAGTGTGTTCTTTTACGGGAATGATTTTACTTACGCCAATTAGTACTCTCTCTTACACTATTTTTTTTTAAATTTACAGCTAATAGAAAAGTAGTTCTCACAAATGATTTTTTCAAATGAGAAGGTCAGTTAGGTCATTTTTCACAGTGCAATCATTTAGAAGCCTCCCTGAGAATGGTTATGGGCCCAGGGGCAAATGTGTTTTCAAATAGTTATTAATTATACTTGTGGGAAAACACACACATTGTGGCTATACAAACATTGCAAATGTCGTGACTTTTTTTTAATTTTGTACTTTCTCTGTTTGTTGCTAGAAAGATTGAACAAAATGTTATTATTTTCATTACCTAACTGAGTTAGATAATGAGTTTCATTATCTAACTTAAACGAAAGTTTTTTTTATCCAAGCACACGTAGATAAAAATATTTTATATATATAATTTTTTTTTACATTTTGTGTTCGTTTTTAAATTTGCAATAAACAATTTTCCGTTACATTTTATGGTATTTTTTATTTATACTTTGTCATTCTTTATAGATATATAAAATATAGAATGTAAAGAGTCTCTGAATTCAAACAGACATAAAGATTGAAGTTAAATAATAGATAAAATGTTACTAGTCAAATATAATTCAAAATTTAAATTCTCCAATTTGGCTAGTTCCAAAACAAAATAGATGCAAGTGGAACGAAAAAGTTGTCCACAGTAATCGATGATCGTAGATTAAACGGATACACTCCAGGCGATAAATTTCCTTTACCCAATATATATAGACATACTTGATAAACTTGGTCGAAGCCAATATTTTACAATCTTAGATCTAGCTAATACTTATTAATTTTTATTAGACCGAAATGCATGATGTACTGTTTGTAACATCGAAACATGAACCATAAAAACATTTCAAAGCATACCCACAATTGCCGCAACTTAACACTAAATCCACACCTTACCCTTCCCTTCCAAGGGCAAGGAATATGCTCATACCTTCACGTGGTCCTTGCTGGGCAATAATAATTTGCATAAAAAATTATTATTGGCTAAACTGAGCACATACCTAATCAATCACAGGCCAAGTGTAATATAATAAATATAAGAAGTTACATGAAAACTAAATACGGTCCTGGGTAAGCACGCGTGACTTGTTTCTAGGGATCGGCGGCTCCTTTTATCGATAAAATGAGGATTTATTACTCGGGTTTTTATGTCTCATATTTCGACGTTTCAAACTATACCCAAGCTGCTATTTCAACTGACATTGATCACTATGAATTCAAAAGAATGCCATTCGGACTACACCATTCACCATCCAGCGTGTATTGAACAACATTTTAATAGGATTACATAATGAAATATATGTTCTGTGTTTTTTTAGACATTATTATAGTTTCATATTTGCAGGGAGACATAAAGGACACGCATGAAATACTAAAATCTGTGTTCGAAAGATTAAGGGAGTGAAATTTCCAGATTCAATTAGATAAATTCAAATTTCTAAAAAGAGAAGTGGCTTATTTAGGCCATTTAATAACGCCTGAGGGAGTCAGGCCGAACCGATTACGAGGCGAAAATCCGGGCAGCCTAACACTGCTTAATAATGCCATTAGTTCCAACTACAATATGCCACTATCAGTTTCAGCAAGCTCACAAGACCGGGACATGCCCTAATGTAGTACAGAAATGTACGTATCGACCTTTTCTGCCCTAACACCGGACCGTACGACATGCGGAGTGTAGATCGTAATAATTCAACAGGCAAATGTTATCTCGACCATCCGAGTCGGACATTCTGATACGTTAAAAAATGCCGCGATTTCGGCGATAAATGACATGCAAGTGCGAGTTCAAGGGCGGCCTTTGCCACCCCCCATAAAAACCGAAAATTAACATTGGCAGGTCTCCTACCGATATTACGAAGGTCAGCACTAGCATGCGTCGAATACATTGATACAGGAACAATGGGAGTTAATGGTATTTTTTTCCCACAAAAAGGCTGCCATTCCTCCGTTTTGTTTTTTATCCGAATGTTTAAATTGATTGCTTGATTGTTGTAAGCGTCGCTATTATTTATTATCTCGTAAACACTCATCAGTTTGTGTCAGAAATGGAGCAGTTATCGTTAAGGCATCAATCAGTGTTGGCATAATTAATATGACATCATTAGGAAAAAAACGCGAGCGGCGGAAAAAATTGCGGAGCATCGAATCAGAAAAAACATGTTCAATGACTTCTATTAATATACCTTTGAATAGCTTTCGGCTGGAAATGGGTACGGTTGCTGCTGCACAGTTGGAGGGGCTTTGCAGGATAAATGGGTGGTGGTATGATTAAAAAGAGTAGTTTTTACTTCAAGGAAATAAATAAATTATACCATTTACTCCGCATTATTCTTGAAGTAAGACTGAAGTAAGTATTAGGCATAATCATTATTTCATACATTTCTTTATTTGCTTCGGTATCATTATAGTCTATATCACATATTGCAAGACAAATGGACTGATAGTGAATAGCTTATCTTGCACAGTGGTAAACCTATGTGTTTGTTGTGCTGTCTGTTTTAAAAGAATTCAATATGAAGCGGCATTACTCCAGCAAATGCTTGCTGGAGTAATGCGCTCAATATAATTTACTCACGGGCCAGTTACGAAAAGATAAAATTAAAAAACCTATTACCGATTTAGGGAGACAGCAACAAATGTTCCAATCACAAAAATCAAATTTAGACAGTGTTGTAAAGCTAGTTTTATAATTACTTACAAAATAGCGAAAACATCGAAGTCATTTTCTGAAGGAAAGTTTGTTAAAGAGTGCCTAGTAGATGTAGCAGAACTTTTATGCCCAGAAAAGAAGAAAGAGTTTGAGAAAGTGAGCTATCGCGACGTACTATTGTTCGACGTATAGATATGATGGCTAGTGATATCAAAAAAACATTGACCGATAAATTGGCTGATTTTAAAGCATTTTCGATTGCTTTGGTACAGATTTATCTGACACGGCCCCAGCTATTTTTAACGAGATGTTGATGAAGAATTTGCAGTGACAGAGGAATTACTGGTTCACCAAAAAATGTGAAAAATTTTTGGATTTCTTCTAAGCTCCTACTTGAGTAAATATAAATAATCTTTTTAATCATACCACTTAATAACTGCGAATGCTTGAAACTTGTGGGGAACGCAGGGGGATCGGCAGCAATGCATAGAACATTTTTTACCGCCAAAGATCTAGAAGTTGCTGTAAGACTGAAATTAATGAACCATTCGAACATAATCTGGAAATAAATGAAGCACATCGACTATCCTAAAGTTCAAGTGGGACGATCACGTTTTTAAATTACAGATACAGCATTAACAAGCAGAAAAAATCCATTCGGTATGCTACTAGACTGTAATCAACGAGAAGTGTTTTTAACTAGGCAAAAATAATCGGCATGTCCTACTTAGTGTCGTCGCATAAAACAATACCAAGTTTGTTTCATACACGTAGGAATTTTAACATTGTTGCTCATTGGTAAACCTTTCCCCGTAGCCCCGTGGGTGGGAAAACTTAGGAAAATGATACATTTCCACGAGAATTTCATGCATTTTAAATGAGATGCAAAAAGCTGCGAAAAACAATAACTAGCATCGCAAGTTAGAAGAGTGGGTAAGCATAACAGCTTCAGAAAAATTAACATGGCAACAAATAATTTGTTTACCAAATTAAACCGACGCGCCGCCGCCCCCAAAATAATAAAATTACCTTCAAAAATACTTTACAAATACCAAATAATGGTAGTTAAAACTTTACTAAAATAACAATGCCTATTGACGCGTGTATTTTAAATAATATGTTTTAACAAATTTTACTAAATGGTCCCCAAATACAGAACACTTAATTTTCGAGACTATATTGGCATAAAAATATTTTCTAAATTTAGTATGTTTCTCCTGAAAACGAGGCAGGCAATGTAAAATTTGGTTAGGTTAGGTTATTCTGCTTACAAATGATAAATACAAGCAATTTAAGTCTGGGTGGACATTTGGAATAAGATATGCTATAGTGCTTTCGTTTGATATGCAAACTAATGGAATGCGCGCAATTATCCTAATATGGGAAATAAATCAAAAAACAATAATCTTATCACTCTCGTAGAACAGAAAGTGGCCCATAACTGCATGGCGGAAAGGGCAAATTAAAGACTGGCTGGGAGAAAGAAACATTGAACACGATTATTCACTACTTAAAGCTGAATTGTTGACACTGGCAAGGCAACGTTTTCCAGCTTTCAAGAAGTATGTAGTGGATGAAATGGCCAAAGCAAGAGGAATGGAGGTAATTCGATTGCCTCCACATCACTGCGAACTGAACCCAATTGAGCTTATTTGGGCGCAAATTAAAGGGGGAGTTGCTAGAGGAAATACAACATTGATATGGTAAGCCGCGGACTGGAGACCCTAGTTCTATTCACAAGAAATTGTGGCGGTATACAATTTTACACTAAATATCCTTTTGTATTGCATAATGATGTGGGCGGCTTCTGTAGTAATTGGTACGGGTTCTCTTTGTAAAATGCCGCACAATTTTTTGCTCTAGTTTGTATATCAAACGAAAACACTATATTTTTCGCATTGCCCAATAGCATAAGACACCGATTTTATACGAAATACCTGAAAAACATTTTTAAAAACAAACTATTGGAGTACACATTTTTTGCTGAATAACCCCTCGGATTCTTGTCATTCTGTTTAATCACTATTCAGTGCTATTTAAATATAGACTGGCTTTCAGTTTCAGTTGGTATCAGTTGACACGTGAATGCGTCGCAGCCGGTATTTTACCAGTCCTTGCAAATGTTAGACTTCGTGAATTGCTCCTATACCACTCTTGAGTAGTAAAACTGTATACATCCCGAGTACCTCGAAAGCCTCAAATTTAAATAAATGGGGGCGACAAAAGGTACGATAAATCCGAAACGAAAGAAAGTAACAATATTATACGACACCCCTAATAAAGTTTGCAGCCTCTGCTGTACATCTGTACACTGCCTACAGAACGAATACAACGGGACTCCTTCAGGAACGCTAAGGAGCGTGGCAAAAGGACCGCTTAATGTATTTATGAGCCTGGTTATTAGTTTTTATGTTTTATTGTGTCGCCTGGGTTTGGAATTTCCCTGTAGGTTTAAATTTTTCAAACGATCCTATTCTGTTTGCTCTTCCTAGAATGCCGGCGAGCAAATACTGCTCTACCTTTTTAAAATTGGCGTTTATTTTCCTACGCTACTACGCCGTACTTTAATATTCATTAATACGTTTAATCAAACGGACTTTTAAATCGTTTCAAATGGAATTTCACCACTGAAGCGTGGTCTCTCAATTTAGAATAAATTCAATGCTGTATTCCCCTGAATTTATATATGAAATAAATAATTGAAGGAATATCTGTTTGCGAACAATAATAAAAATTAAAACAACTGAACGTCTAGGAATCCTTAAACGTATTTCGTTCTTGGTGATAATTCGTAAAATCAGTAATGACACGATTGTTTTTATTATGTGCCATAACGACTTTTATCTGTTAATCGCCGTAGCCGTCGCCGTTGATGCTTCTTCTGTGTAATATTTTAAATGCTGCATGGTTATGGGGTTATAAAAAACGTTTCTATTAAACATTTATTACGCTACTTAAGTTACATTCTAGCGATACTGACCATTTTCTAGAAAACATTCAAAACAATTCAGACTTTCTCTCAGAATCTCTGAATTCATACACTAAACTCTGAATTCAGACTTTAATCTCTGAATTCAGACTTTAATCTCTGAATTCAGACTTTAATACCTCAAGACTTCAAACTCTGAATTAATTTAGACTTTAATTTCTGAATTCAGACTTTAATCTCTGAATTCAGACTTTAATACCTCAAGACTTCTCTGAATTAATGTAGACTTTAATTTCTGAATTCAGACATTAAACTCTGAATCCAGACTTTAATCTCTGAATTCATACTTTTATATCTCAAGACTTTAAACTCCGAATTCAGACTTTAAATCTCTGAATTCAGACTTTAATACCTCAAGACTTCAAACTCTGAATTAATTTAGACTTTAATTTCTGAATTCAGACTTTAATCTCTGAATTCAGACTTTAATCTCTGAATTCAGACTTTAATCTCTGAATTCAGACTTTAATCTCTGAATTCAGACTATAATACCTCAAGACTTCTCTGAATTAATGTAGACTTTAATTTCTGAATTCAGACATTAAACTCTGAATCCAGACTTTAATCTCTGAATTCATACTTTTATATCTCAAGACTTTAAACTCCGAATTCAGACTTTAAATCTCTGAATTCAGACATTAAACTCTGAGCCTAAAGAAGGTTATATAAGATATTGGACAGCCTGTACCGGGTGTCATTAACAGAGGAGGTCATATCTGAGGAACTGTATGACAGAACGTTGGGGAAAAAAATCTAATACAAAAGTGGATCAGAGAAAACGCTGGAAATTATTTTCAAGTTTGTAAGAGTACCGCTAGAAGGCGTTACAGTAACGTTAAATTAGAAAAGTGAAATATCACGTTAATTTGATATGATGAGGCATATTTGGCTCTAAAATGTTTTTCATATCTCTGAAAATTAAGTGGTGGGGGGGGGGCAGGTAACGTGATCAACCTAAGAATTCAATACAAATAAAATTTCATTCCACAGCGACATTCAAATTTCGTGTCAAAATCATAATCGGTTTTTAAAGGCTGTACATATTAAAAAATACATTTTTTATGGGAAGCCAATTGCAAAATAGTCATCCGGAAGAATCGCCCTTTCAAACAAAAAAAAATTATCAAAATCGATAGGCTGGTTTAAAAGTTATTGAACATCAAATTTGGGAGAAAATCTAGGCGCGCCACTTTTTTTGTCCGATAGTTTAGTTGAAAAAGCTGTTGTGCAGTAAAAATTTTCTTCTTGGCAGGCTGCAGCTCCCGAGCCGCCACTGTTTTCATTACCTGAAATTGACGGGCGACGAAAAAGACGATTTGAAATTTTCCCGAGTCCCAGTCAATCTCCCAGACTTAATACGGTATTCCGGCCGAGCACTTTGATAAATTATTAAACAGGGCTTTACGACTTCTTACACGACAAACGGTTTTTCAATTTTTGATGTCCCCGTCATCGGCACACGGAAACTCTTAAACACAATATATTATTAAGATTCCTCGGAGTGCGCCACGTAAAAATCGGAAACAATAGGCTGAATGACTAATTACCCAATTGAACATCTGCTGGTTTCCACACGGACAATGGGCTTATCTGGCATCTACCAGTCAAGGAATCTGGTGAGTAATTAATTTTTCAGGTGCTTGCGCGGACAATAATCGGACGCGAGCTCTCCCGGCTAATTTACACTGAAGATATGCAAATGAAATATTATCTGTAATTAGCCGGTTAAAGAATTCTGGAGGAACGAATGTGGGGATTAGGTTTATGGGCCGTATTTCATCACTGCACGCCTAATAAATTTCGAGATTACGCCCGGCGTTAACGTGAATTCTGAGTTTTGTCGTTTTTTTATGTCCGGTTATCTAATATTGTTCGGTGATTAATGCTACTTTTAAATAGTGGAATTATGATAAATTGGTAGATGCGATCGCAGACACTCACTTTCTCAAGTTTCTAGTTCTTGACGAATAAAATTGTTGACCACAAACAAAACGAAAATATTCCACAGTCGACCGGCGTGAAAATAGCAGCCAGAGATGGCAGCGGAAACGCCCGAACCTTCATAGGCGTCGGTCGTTCCCCAGGGGGTCCACTACAGAAATGCGTTCACTCAGGAAATGCTTCAAAAATCATAAATTAGTATGTACAATCGAGATTCAAAGATATCTAGGAAGCCGTAAGGGGTCGTAGTATTTTATAGATT
Source organism: Tetropium fuscum (assembly GCA_964058915.1). NCBI lineage: Eukaryota > Metazoa > Arthropoda > Insecta > Coleoptera > Cerambycidae > Tetropium > Tetropium fuscum. The sequence continues at coordinate 518,113 of CAXKVY010000072.1, read as the reverse complement.
TGCAAGCCGGGAAAGGATCCGGAATAATTTAAAAAACTGTAACCCCGAAACTATTACAACTCGGAAAGTAAGCTTAATTAGGCGGCGAATATTTTTTCTTTTAGGGAATTATTAAAATCTTGTTGTCAATCGGTTTGCCAAATTACGACCCCCTGAATCCCATTGCAGGTCGATGAAATTTGGCACAGTTATTGATAACAATATTATAAACATTCCCTGAAAGGCAATTTATGGGTCCAGGCTTACTTTCCGAATTATATTTTTTTTTAAATTACCGGTTTCCCTTCGACCCTCTGAATCCCTTTGTAAGTCGATGAAATTTGGCACAGTTATTGATAAGAATAATGTCTATAAAGTTAGCAGGTCAACTTTTGTAAATCGATCTCGCTATGGCATAAACATTTGCCGTTAATTAATCGTGAAAGAAAAAAATTTGCCGCTCTTTAATTTTTTTAAAATCGGGTAACTTAATATGATGTTAGCAGGTCACATAGTATATAAAAAAATAATTCAAAAAAAATAAGTTAGCCTCAAATTTGCCGCTAACGAATGGTTATAAGGAAAATATTGTAGGTTTAGGCTTAGGCTTAGGCTGAGATACAGTGGTTTTGATGTTTTTTTGTCTATTATTATTAATAAAAATATAACGACAAAATCGCACTCTTCACGATTAAATCAAACAAGTCGAACGGCAAAATCTCAGCAAAAAACGAGTCGAAAAAACACTTTTCCCAGCGAGAAACTCGGTTGTCCCGCTGTGAGCCCCAGATTTCGAGGTTTTTTGGGTTATTACTATCGATAAACAAATAACGACAAAATCTCTGCAGCTGAAAAACGAGTCAAAAACGAATTTTCCAAGCGAAAAACTCGGTTGCTCCGCTGAGATTCAGTGACTTTAATTTTTTTTTAGTTTATTACTATCGATAAACAATTAATGACAAAATCGCTCGCTTCACCATTAAACCAACCAAGTCAAACGGCAAAATCTCAGCCACAAAACGAGTCGAAAAAAAAATTTTCAAGCTAAAAACTCGGTTGTCCCGCTGAGAGCCCTCAATTTCGAGGTTATGTGTTTATCAGTACTATCAGTTTACTATCAGTAAACAAGTAACGACAAAATCGCACCCTTCACGATTAAATCAGACCAAGCGAACGGCAAAATCTTGGCATGAAAACGTAGCCAAGCTAAAAAGAAAACCAAGCGTAGAGGTCGTTTGTCCCGCTGCGAGCCCTCGAGTTCGAGGGTTTTTGTTTATTACTATCAGCAAACAATTAACGACAATCGCACTCTTCACGATCAAATGAAACAAGGCGATCGACAAAATCTGAGCGAAAAAACTAGTCGAAAACAAAATTTTCCAAGCCGAAAACTGCCCTGTTGAGATTCCGTGATTTTTTATTTATTATTATCAATAAATAATTAACGACAAAATCGCACTCTTCACGATTAAATGAAACAAGGCAAACGTCAAAATCTGAGCCAAAAAACGAGTCGAAAAAAAAATTATCCTAGCCGAAAACTGCCCTGTTGAGATTCCGTGTTTTCTTGTGTATTATTATCAATAAATAATTAACGACAAAATCGCACTCTTCACGATTAAATCAAACATTGTGAACGGCAAAATCGCAGCCGAAAATCGAGACGAAAAAAAAATTTCCAAGACGAAAATTCGGTTGCCCTGCTGAGATTCCGTGATATCGAACCGATTCCGTGATTAAATCAAACGGCAAAATCTGAGGCGAAAAACGGGCCGAAAAAAATGTCCCAAGCCGAAAACTCGATTGCTCTGCTGAGATTCCGTGATTTTGAGATTATTTATTGATAATAATAAACAAAAATCTCGAAATCTAGGGCTCTCAGCGGAACAACCGAGTTTCCCGCTGGGAAAAGTCTCTTTTTCGACTCGTTTTTTGCTGAGATTTTGCCCTGCTAACTTCATATGAAGTTACCCGATATAAAAAAATTAAAGAGCGGCAATTTTTTTTCTTTCACCATTAATTAAAGGCTAAAAAGCGGCAAATGTTTATGCCATAGCGAGAATGAGTTGCAAAAGTTGACCTGCTAACTTTATGGACATATAAGACTATTATAAATACTCCCGGCTTATAATTTTTTCAAATTTTTTGAGCTCCCTTCTAACCCCTGAATCCCTTTGCAAGTCGATGAAATTTATGTGTGTGAACTTAGCGAAACACTTTTAAATAATCGAGTTTTCAACCAGCTCATAATTTGTTGCTAAAAAGTTGCTAATTAGTTGTAGTAATTATGAGTTTGTTTCCCTTATTAATTTAAAAAATACCGGGATGTTCCGCTAAGTTCACGTGAAGTTAGCAAAGCAACACGGTCATGAAAAATGAATTTAAATATTCGGGAATAGGCATCATCCCCCTTGAAAAGGTTGGTCTAGCAAAACACCCCCTATACAAGGGTAGGTTCATATGTTTCTGACTCAAAATCGTCATGCGAATTTGTTAGGTTCCTACGAATTAGTTGTACCATTGGCGAATTTGTTGCTGCTGAAATATGTGAAAAAACGCGATTAATATATCTTTCTTAATTATTACCAGCAAAACACCCCATACACAAGGGTTTTTGGGACCCTAAATCGTCATGGGAATTTGTTGTTAGGTTCGTAGGAATTAGTTGTAGCATTACAGAAATTTTTGCAGCTGATTATGCGAAAAATCGCGATAAATATGTTTTAAATTTCCAGCAAAACACACCCTATACAAGGGTTGGTTCGTGTTTTTCGGATTCGAAATCGTCATGTTAATTTGTTGTATGTTCGTGCGAATTTGTTGTTGCAGAAATATGCAAAAAACCCGATACCTAAATATAGTTTTTTAATTATTTCCATTACGGGATGTTTATCCCGTGTAAAGGGTTGGTTGATATTTTTCCGACTGGAAATCGTCATGCGAATTTGTTGCTAGGGTCGTATGAAATAATTCTAGCCTTACAGAATTTGTTGCTGCTAAAATATGCCAAATATCCGAAAAAAGCATATATGTCTTCGAAATTTTCAACAAAACACCCCATACGTTAGTCTGTTTTTTCTGACTCGAAATCGTCACGAGAATTTGTTGTGCGGTTAGTACGAATTAGTTGTTGCTTTCCAGCTTTGGTTTAGAGAAAAATATGCCAATTATAATAAAAAGTATTGTTACGCTGCAAAACACTCATTTTAAAATCTCTCGGAAAAGCTATTTTTAAAATCATTAAAACAAATAAAAAACTCTCAATAAAATCAGTACTATGTGAAAGACAGGGCTATAAATACCTAATAGGTAATCATAATCAGTAAAATACATCCTAAACGCTAAAACAATCCAAGGTATTATGTTGTGTTTACCTTTTGCGAAGCCGTATTACCAATTTTTGTGGGTCACATTCACATTTTATATCTCAACATGTATTTCACGCGATTAAAAACACTAACCACTAAATCAACACTGAACAATTGATTTTTCATTAAACTTTAACCGAAAAAAACCGACGCGAAACTACTTTGTTTACGCCGAAACGGTGCACTGATAAAAATCTGGCGGTCTGGCAGTGTTTCTACGATTTTAGAAACATCAGCTTCCAAAGTCATACTCTTTACATTGACAGCAGTGTTTCAGCGATTTTTAAATGACACAGCAGCAACAGCACGCTCGTCCATTAGGTTTTCACGAAATTGCAGATTACATCGCAGACATCTATAATTATCTCCAGATGTATATCTGATTTGCCCGTGGAATGTTATTTATTAACTACTTCTAATTTTAGGGGCACGGAAATAGTCTGCATCTAATAGTAAAACACAAGTATTTAGTTCATTTATCCCTGCCAATGCAGACAAAAAGCTAACAGTAAAAAGCCCGATGGGAAACAAAATATTTTTTAATGAGCCTTCGTTTCATAAAATGCTGCTCATAAGCCGTCGAATCAAAATTCATGATAAATCGATTTCGGTTCCGTGGCACTATTGGAAAGGCTGTTATTAATTAGTTGTTTAGTAAATAGAAATTATTCTCTTTTCAAGAACGGTTCGTTAATGAATCTATCATTGTTTTTTGTACAGGCGACTTCCGAAATGTATACCCGTTTTAGTTGCCGGGTATAATAATGTTTTAATTATGTTTAATTATGTGGAAATGAATTATTGCCAAGCATAGTTAGTAATAGTTCTCTAAGGCAGTGATTTAATGCGAAATATGATATGAAAGGTTCTCAAACTCGGCATGCGTCGGATGCGAGGGCGACGGTTATTTGAAAGCATTTACCAAAGTAAAGATATTAGTCTCGTATAAATTGTTAGAATATTATTTATCGTCTTTGAATATACAAATTAGTTGCAACATTTTTCCGTAAACTGTATTTTCAATAAATGGAGATGTTATAATAGTTTAAATATGTTAAAACTGTAAACTGTAAAATTTGTCGCTACAATATTTTAAATATATATATACTTATATAATAATATATGTATAATATGTGCATGTATATGTAACGGATATGTATAATAATATTTTGAATTGGCCTCCTAGGACCTTAAAAATATTTGAACACAGCACTTCAGTCAAGTTCAGCATTTCCAGCAAGAACACCATGGGGACTTTGGATTATGATGGTAATGGTCCGAAATTATTTAAATCAGGTGATAATTGAGACTGGATGGGCCTACACTCAATCCAGACCTCAACCCTATTGAACATTTATGGAAACGCGTACGTAGGCGGCTTAGAAATAATCAACCATTCCTGCCTGGGATGATGTGGTACCTAAACATCCTAGAGCCTTAAGGAAATATCGATCGAAATCTAATTAGACCCCTGATTAAGGCGGAAAACTAAAATTAAGGAATTTTTACAAACGCTGATTGTGCACTTACTGTAATTCGATGCAATTATGTATAGTTCCACAAAAAGTCTTACATTATTACATTTTAGCAGAGGGATTTTACAAACGCTGATTGTGAATTTGCTGCAATACAAGCAAATATGTATAATTCCATAAAAAGTAGAGTAATTTTACACCGTTCTAAAACGGGGAAGTAACGTTCTCGCGCCGGTTTTGTATCTATCCGTATTAAAAAAATCCTTAATTCATGATAATATTGATTGCTACCCCTTGTACAAATACAGATATTGAATGTAAATTCACATAATAGAAAATATATAAATAACATACAAATCACGTATGCGAAAATATATTGTGTAATTGGTATTTTACCTAAATGATCTGTAAAATTACATTCACAATATATAAATTCAAATTTATGATACGTAAATTTACATAAGTAAATGTAGATTTATTCCCAGTACACATACTGATATTCCATGTAAATTCACATAATATATACGATAATACAAAAAGAACGTATGTGAAAATACAATGTGACATTGGTATTTGACCTAAATAATCTGCAAAATTACATCGACAATATATAAATTAACATCTATTATATGAAAATTTACATAAGTGAAATGTATATTAATTACAGTACTATTTTTCCTTGTACAAATACTGATATTGAAAGTAAATTCACATAATATAAACGATAATACACAAAGCACTTATTTGAAAATACAATGTAAGATTAGTATTTTACATAAATAATCTGTAAAATTACATCCACAATATATAAAATAACATTTTTGATATGTAAATTTACATAAAATGTAGATTTTCGTAAACACTATGTATTACTTTCGACGGGATATGTAATAATCCATGCTTTTGGTAACCATATATTGGTATGTAATTTTACACCGAAAATCATGGGTTACGAAGTCGCCAATGATTTTCTGTGTAATTTTACACAAGTGTATTTTCACAGTGTATATCGTATTCATTTCGATACATGTATCGTGAGTATTGCAGTCTCCGCCCTTATTCACAGCTATGAAGGTGTCACTTTTTTGGGGCAGAAGCTTTCCCAATAGGGGTACACTCGAGGAATATTTATTTATAAATTCACAACCATCATTACATGCAAGTTACATTCAATATACACGCAGCTTATACATGAAAGTAGGTGAAAATTTAGGGCGGTAGCTTAAACCGATAATTTATGACCGTCTTATTTTGATGCGAGTTCATATAGGTAGATTACAGTGACCTAGAGCTATAAGAAGAACGTAGATCTTCCGATTATCCGCAAGAGAGCTCACGATTTTATTAGACATGACAGACGACAACGAATATATCTGAGTTTTATCGGATTCCTATCGCATTTGCTAGAAATCGCGGATTGAGAAATACCCCAACAAATTCTTTCCGATATCAATTCATGCGACGCCCACCTGGATTTGCCGCCACCTCGCCCGGCATCTCTACCGCCCCCCCCCCCCCCCCCACGGAAAATATGCTTTTCTCGTCCGGATAAGTCCGAGACACGTTACGTAGCAGGAGATACACGAAGGCTAGCCAGTTCGTTGATAAAACTACTAACTGTCGACAAATAATTCATTAACTAAACGAACTGTCGGCTGTTCTATAGATAAAGACCCGATGCTTTGGCAGTGCTTTATCAGGAGTGGCACTCGATAAAAGCGTTGTTTTTCCATCGGGTAATCGCCCAGGCCGATTTATCTACAATGAGCCAGCTTCATGAAGGTGTCGGACGGGCACAATGAAACAGAGACAAACAATTGGGCGATTTATTAACAGATGAGATCTAGATAATTCCGCGAGAGCTATCTCTGTCCCATTGAAATTTAAATACATGGAGACATTAAATAATTCACTCATAAACTACAAGGTTATCGTCCGGAAAAATCTACTGAAGAGCCAGAATTGTGAAGCGAACACACGCCTACATTACGTCTTAGGAGACACAACTTTTTTAAGTTATAGTACATATTTGTGAAGAATGTGAAGTATTATCTATCAATCTGGAGCCGGTGACGGGTTCATCTGCATCTCATCCAATGATTTATCTGTTTTTGAATGCCATTCTTTCAAGTCGGATGGAAAAAGTTGCTATATACGCATATTTTACCGAACGATTTATATCTAAGAATAGGTACTCGAAATACGTTCTCTTTTTATCTGGCGAACAGAAAGTTCGTTCGAGGCTGAGTGGCCTCTCCGAAGTTTTGCATTTTAAAGTAGCTCTCCGCCGCTGCTGTCAGTCAGTTGTCGGAACAAGCGTCGATTCTCAAAGGTCGTATGCGATAACTACTATTTCGTCGAATGGAATAAACAATTTGTTATTCTAAAATAGCACAATTTTTAACAGAAATAGTGAGAAATGTGAGAAGTGATCGACACATTACTTTTATAGTTAGACATGTTTCGTTTTGTATGCCACTTATATATTATCCACAGCCCACTGAAAAGTAGATTATTTAAACCGAACGGCATGTGTGTAAATTCATAACGTCCATTTTTAGATGAAACTGCTGTATTTCGGAGATCTGTGGGTCTAGCACTACATGAAAACCATTTGTAATCTAAATCAAAAGTAAAGTCTGCCTCACGAAAGTTGAACAACGGAAATAATGAGGAATATAAATTCAGATGTTGCCGCGTTTTCTATTAATAAATTAATTACAAAGGTTCCTATCTTATGTTTGTACAATGATTCATTTTGTATACCTCTCAATATATTAACAAAACAGGTTTTTCCAATACCTTGGAAATTGTCTAGAATAGGCCCAGTTTTTAAAAAAGGTGATAGTGCTATACTACAAAATTATCGGCTATTTCAGTCAATAATAAATAATGATCTCGTTTTTTATCATATGAAGCACCGTATTACACCTCATCAGTATAGATTTGCGAAAGGAAGGTCAACTGTAGCCAACTTAATCTGCATTACGCAGTATTTAGGTGATTCTCTAGATCTAGATCCTGGCCTTCAAACAGATGACATATATACTGACTTTTCGCAAGCTTTTGACAGGCTGGATGCACAGCATTTTACTCTCAAAGATGCAGCAGTTATGGATTCTCTCAAGAGCTGGTAAATTTCTTTTGGTCATGCTTGATATTGTGCAAGTTTGGTTTGCAGCCTGTCGAGATAAAACCTACATCTGTACTCTGGAGTGCCGAAGGGGTCAAATCTGGGACCCTTACTTTTCAACATATTCATCAATGATATTGTTAATAGCTTAAATTTTGATTAATCATTAAATCATATTTGTTTTAGCTAGACCAACACGTTTAGAAATCTTGGTGTAATTTTTGACTTAGTAAGATCACACTGGAATATGCTGCTAACATATTATGATGTCCGTCTTATAATAACTTACCTACGTATGTAAATGTAATAGAAAAGTGCAAAGATGGTTTTTAAAATATGCATAGGTACCTCAAAGAGGAAGGAGTGTATCCTGGTGTTGGTTTTCCAAATTCTGATCTGCTGACGAGATTTTGTCTAGATAGTCTCGAAAAAAGACGTGCAAAGCCTCAGCTAATATTCTTGCAAAAAAAATGTGTCTAACCACATCGACTGTTCCACATCCCTAGGACAGCTGCACGTACAAATTTTGGCAAATACTCTTCTTTGCATCAAATGTGTGACAAATATAATGATTGTCAAGATTCATTCGATATATTTTCCTTCAATGTAGCAGCAATTAAAAAAAACTAGAATTGTCTACAAATATCTACTGTAATTTTCTGCGTTAAAATCATTTTGTATGTAATTTGTGTATTTGTCAATCTGTATTTTATTGTGTTTATTCTCTGTCCTGTTTATATATTTATTATTATAAAAAATGTAAATTCAGTAAGTACCTACTCTGTCAACTTTAGTAGTTTAGAAAAGTAAAGGGTTTATTCGTTAATCCGAAAGGCATGCATTAAAAACAATAATTAACATTTTTGGAAGAAATTCTGACTTTAGACCACTTTAAGCCAGAGCTAAGCATTTTCTTGTCTGAAACGAAACAAAATCTGAATAGCTATTTTGTCAAACGACCTTATATCATTTCAGTTGCGCCTAAATCATCCCCAAACGGCGTACAAGTGCCCCATTAAAAAAGTATCCGACAGCTATCCACTTACATGTTGCAACTCGATACTTTAAGTGTTATCCATTAAAAACAATGCCGGGTCCCATAGGCACTATAAATCCAGGAAGAGGGCGATAATCCCTGAGACTGTCAACTATTGGTAACTTTTCGACTAGTACTGATAATTAATCACGTTGGAGGCTGCGGAACACTGGCAAACCACACACACACTCTTAAAATATTAATCACAAGTAGCGCTCGACGATTTCATCACGCCCGGAAAATATCCCGAACATTTCACCAGTCTCGAAGACCACTCCAGAATTACTGAACTCGAATAAATCAGCTCGGGACGAGACAGCGGCATTTCAAAAATCGCCGGCGATGATTCCGATGTCCACTCTAATGACTTATTAATGGCCGAGATGCGAGATATTGTATCACCACTGGGTATATACGGGGCACATGTAGGCGACGCGGCACGAGCAGGACGGGTCTTCCAAACGCCAGCGAGTGTAAACACCGGACTGTTAGGTAAATACTTTTATCCGATTTTAACTCCGCTTTCGAATTTTCACTTGCGCCGTACTCGGATCTCGAATCCCTCCACCGGTCTAGGTACTCAAGGGCCTACGGTGAGACTGTCGACTGTCGTAAGCCGCGGGTCACCGAAGGGTCTACTCACATCGCTCCGGATACAGGGTGGACACCGAAACCGTCCGAGGTGCGGTTTTTCGTATCCCGTAGTATTTTCGGTAAATATTTACGACATCCACTTCTGCGTTTTTGACGCTTTTTTTTGTAACATGTAGATGACATTACTAGAAGTAATTTCAGACCAATATAACAATGTGCAAATGAGTATTTATCCAACTAGCACACGGGACCTGGGAGCGAAAAAACGTAAAAAAAGAGATATATTTGGTAGAAAATAAAAAGGAAAAAAATAAATATGCCGTTTACAACCAAGGTTACTAGATAATTTCAAGGTCAAGGTCAAATCATGTGGGTAAAACAAATTGTAATGGCCACTATGATGTGTTACAGGTGGATGTTCAAGGTCACGTAAATATAAAACATTAAAACCAGCAATGAATAGAAAGAAGTGCATAAAAATGTGAAGGTGCGACTAGGGCAAGGAAAATATCAAATCTAATAAATGACAGCAGACACCACAATAACACTGGTGATTTTTAAAACTTAAAACATTTTTTTGTTACACTTGTTACACACAGAACGATTTGCACATCAATGGTTTACGGAATATTGTTACTGACGTCACGTATGGTAAGTACGTATTTTTATTTTTGTCATAGATCAGAAGTGGACGTCGTAAATAATGACCGTATTTTCTTCTCTTATTATTTTCCTCGTAGTTTTCAGATTTCCTGAACAAATTTAAACAACCAGTATATTGTCTGTAACAGACATATATGAGAATGAAAAAATGCCACAGCGTCAAAGGATCCGGCTACGCTTTGACGACACTAAACATCAAAGTCGGCTCGCGCCGCTCATCAAAGACATCGTGTTTCCCTTTGACGAAGCGGCATTTTTTCATTCTCATATATGTCTGTTACAAACTATACATTTGATGCGATTTGTAAATTGTAAGAGAAAACACAATTTATTAATTTAAATACATAGTACAATAAGAAATAGTTATTATACAGTACGTTAGAAAAGTAACGGATAAATCAAATATTTCTTAAGACTTAAGAAATAAATATTTCTTAAGAACGTTGCTATCTAAAATTCTCGGACACGTCGATTTTTATTTTTAATTCCGCTTATTTTGATGTAATATACAATAATATGGCGCTCTTGGTGTTCCGGATATGAGGTCATCGATCTTTTTTTAAATAGCATATTATATATTAATTATGATAGGCTACGGTGATTTAACCCGAACACATAAAGAAATTTGTGATATGTTCAATTCGAAATATGAAGGCAAGAACGTCAATCAGTCAACAGTAAGCATGATTGAAGAGAAATTAAGAGAGCATGGCACTGTCAGAGATCTTCCGAGAAGTCGACGTGCCAGAGTTGGTAATGATGAAAATAGTTTAAATGTTTTGTCCTTCCATGAAAATCGTATAAATCATCCGTATAAAGTTAAATTAATACATGAGTTAAACGAGGATGATCCAGATCGACGCGTTCAATTTTGCCAGGAGAGAGGATTTTTAGAAAGAATAAGCATAAATCCCACTTTTTTAACAAATTCGATTTTATTTTCGGACGAGGCGACGTTTTCCTTACATGGCGTTGTGAACAGGCAAAACTGCAGACACTGGGATAGTGACAGGCCAAATTGGGAAATTGAGGCTCACACTTAATATCCACAAAAAATAAATGTATGGGCGGGTATTATAAGAAGTAGTATTCTGAGGCAATATTTCTTTGAGGGAGATTTAACCGGAGACACTTATTTAAATTTTCTCCGCAACGACTTAACCCCCGCACTTGCTGTATTGTTCCCAAATATTGACGATCCAGACGTTCCAGCCAATAAAATCTGGTAACAGCAAGATGGATCCCTTCGACCAATCCCTGGCGGTGGATTGGTCGAAGAGTGCCTATGGAATGGCCTGCTCGATCGCCTGATTTAACCCTATTGGATTTCTTCCTTGGAGATTACTTGAAAATCAAAGTTTACTCCCCAAAACCGAGGAATCTGGAAGAACTGAAGGAACGAATACGGCACTACATAATAGCAGTGTCTCCGATTGTTTTAAATAATGTGTGGGCGGAAACATTCAATCGTTCAGAGTTGTGCTTAAGAGAGAACGGTCGCAATTTCGACACTGAGCTGTAGTTGTAGTCACAACATTTAATTTAGATTAATCTTTATTTAGACCTACGTTCCTATTCTTTTTCGTCTATTCTTTGTTTCGTTTTTTGTTTCTTACGTAAGAATCTACGTAAGAAGGTGAGAACAAGGTCACAGCTCTAGGTGCTGTATGCGAACGCTAGTTCGCATGGCTGTTTTCCTTGTACGTCTTCTCTATCGTGTAGGAGGCATCTACATAGGTAGGAGAGTTCAAGGTCACAGCTCTAGGTGCTGTATGCGAGTGCTAAGATATGATAAGTTTTACTCTTAGTTTTCTTGAGTTAAGTTATTCATTGTTTACTGCATTCTTATTAATATTTTGCTCGTATTAAATTAGATGTGTTTAGGAACAATATTGCGCCTTCCAATTGTTATTTTCCATGCAGCAGTATGTTGTTTTTGTGTACTCGTAGAGTTGTCATTAATAGGAGTAAAAAATTTAAAAAAATCATTTTTATGTAGCTTTCAATAATAAGAAAACGATCTTAATCTTCGGTAATTTGACACAAAAAAAAAATATTCATTGCTTTATTTACGTTTTCCATTTTCTTATTGCTTCCGATTGTTTATAATAAAGTGGAAAATCAAAATTTTTTTAATTTTTGCAAAGGGGATCTTTTCTAAAGCCTTTCAAGAATATCTCCAAGAAGTGAAAAAATCTAAGGTTTTCAGTTTGACAATTATCAGGGTTTTTATGTTAATTTAAAACTTGAGAAAATAAGTTAATTAACAAAACCATATCTAATAAAAAAAATAAGGAAAAAGAAAAATCTAAGGTTTTCAGTTTGCCAATTAACAGGGTTTTTAGGTTAATTTAAAACTTGAGAAAATTAGTTAATTAACAAAAGCATATCTAATAAAAAAAGATCTAAGGAAAAAGAAAAATCTGAAGGCGTTTGACAATTATCAGGGTTTTATGTTAATTTAAAATTTGAGAAAATAAGTTAATTAACAAAAGCATATCTAATAAAAAAAAAGATTTTTTTTCCAATGGATTATCATTTATTTATTCAAGTATCCAAAAGGTATGCGAATTTTTTAAATCATATTTAATGGATTTAAATATTTTTTATTGTGAAAGTGTCCAAATCGGTCGGCGTTCGCGGAAGTCACATAACCCGTTTTTTGCCCTATTTTCACCTCTAAATTATAAATATTGGTGGTAGAGTTCCGGAAGGTGGAACTTTTTAAAGATTATTTCCCGCTCTTTAAGGATATTTCTTTCGATTTCCGATTCGAAGTTTTTGAGATATTTGCAAAAAAACAACCCCCTTTTTTTACAAAATTGTTTATAACTTTTGTTATTTTTACCGGCCCCATTTCAAATTTTTCAAAAAGTTTCTAGATGTCATTCCGAATTCGATTTCCTAAATCATAATTTTCGGTACAGGCTAAGAAAAATTCACCAAAATAACACTTGTTGAGTAGACTACCCAGGGGCTTCATGGAGCGCTGTCCATGAAACCTGTTGCTAAAACACTTTGAAAATACTATTTTCGTGAAAACATGGAGAAATATGGAAAAATGTTTCAGTGCAAAATTATTCTCATTCATAGATTTAGTCATTGGTAACAATTGAATGTAGACGCCATAATGAGTTACAGCGAAACACATTAAAACCGAATTGCTCGGATCTAAATTATTACCAAACTGAGAGAGATATATTACGAAGAATCATCTCAGGCCCCGGCGCAGCCCGCAAACCGCGTTTAACTCGTGGTAAAAAAAAACAGTCGAGTCGAACAAGATGCCCGACTGGTTCGACGGCGACATTTTGTATATGAATGTATAAAACATTTTTTTACTCGATTTTTAGTAAAATTCACAGTTTAGGGGCCCGGGTTCAACCGCTGCCATACATTTTTTTATTTAAAAAAATAATAAGAAACGTAAAATAGAAAAAAAATTAAGAAATGAAATAACAATAAGAACTTCGCTATTCCTGTATATTGTTATGTACACATTTACCATCTAAATTAAATAAAGGCATATTATTATTAATATTGCCATTTATGGTCTGAAGCAGCAAAATTTGTATCTCGGAGTTTTTGCGATAGGTCAGATTTTTTTTTGTGAAAATGAATAGTCAAGATGGCGTAATTTTTTGCCATTTATGGTGCGAGTCGACTCCAATTTTTATAAAATAAATATTCGAGATGGCGGCCTCAACCCCACTGATGAATTTTGCGATTTAAGATTCAATTTCTCAAAATCCGTCACTTATGGTTTATGGTCTCGATGTATTCGGAGTCGTAGATCACCAATTGAAGACCATGATGCAAGAAGGGGATATGTGCAAAAATTTGAAAAATAAGATTATCTTGGGTATAGGTAACAGAATATGTTCTTTCACTGTGGTGCAAATATGGTACATGTGCGGCAAAGAGCTGCCGAGTTATAACAGAAAAACACATATCCCCTATGATGTACTGGTGCAAGCATGGTATATGTGTCGTGTTACTTATCCCGGTCTTGCACCGCAAATAATTGTATTTTCAAGACACGCCGAGTACATCCCCTCTCTGCAGCCGTAAAACGACCATGTTTGTGTACAAATTAACGAGTGCGTAGTATAGCCGTTTTGTAGCTAGTACTGTTTTTATGCGATTTTGTAAAACCAGCTGTTATTAAATTATTATGGAGGTACGTGGTGAAAGTACAGGACTTAGTGATAATGAGAAAACTAAAAATGAGGAAAGTGAGACAGAGGAGAGTGAGCCATTTCAGAGTTCGGGCAGCGAATACCAGCCATCCTCGCCAAGGTCGTCTTCTGAGCATGAACCCATAGAATACGTACAAGAACAAGAACAAGAACAAAACAAGGGATGTGTTAGAAAAAAAAAACTTGATGTGACAAGTTGGAAAAGGAATGTGCAAAAAGTAAAAAGGGCCAGGGGAGAAAGCTATAAGTCCGTGTCATCTGGAAAAATAGTACCAGGACGCAAACAAGGCAGTGACTGTAAATGTGAAAAAAGGTGTTTGAAAAAGCTTTCTCTTGATGAAAAAAATGAAATATTTACTGCATTTAATGGCCTTGCAGATCATGAAAAACAAGATTCATACCTATCAAGTTTAATAACAGTTAGAAGGATTAAAAGACGCCGTAAAAATGTTTCGAATGTCAATTCACAACGAAATTACACTTACAAGTATAAGGTAAATATTTTATATAAATTATTAGATAAATATAAGATAAATTTTTTGCATATTTTTTTGTCATTCATATTTTATTTGTTGTAGCTGAGAAGGGGTGCATTCGAGTTATCAGTCTGTAAGCAAGCTCTATGTTTAATCCATGGAATCGGAAAGAAGCGGTTAGAACGTATTGCATGTCATTTGACAGTCAGTGTAACTCCTGTCCAGGACAAAAGAGGTAAACACGCTAATAGGCCGAATAAGATCCCCGATAATTTGAAAACCCAAGTTCATGAGCATATTGAGAGCTTTCCAAATATCGCATTATTCTCGAACAAGAAGCAGTAGGCAATATTTGTCTCCCGATTTAAATCTTACAATCATGTACGATCTGTACCTCAAAAAATTCGAACCAGAAACCTACAAACTAAAACAAGACAAACTACCGTTTAAACCTAAAATTTCCTATGATTTTTATGGTCGTTATTTTCGGGAAAATTTTAATATCAGTTTTGGCCATACAAGGACACAAGACACAAGACACGTGCAAGAAATGTGACACATTGGAAAACAAGATCCAGGGAGCGGATTCAGAAGAAGAGAAGGAAAGTTTCGAAACCCAAAAAAGACTACATATTCTCAAGTCTGAGTGGTTCTACAAGGAACTAAAAGAAAAATCAAAAGAAGCAGAAGATAATGACCATGTCGAAGTTTTGTCGTTCGACTTCCAGCAGAACATGCCGCTTCCCAAGGTGCCATCTGGGGATGCTTTCTATTTGCGTCAGCTATGGGTCCAAAATTTTTGTATACACTCGGCGAAAAAAAAACTGGACATTTCTTTATGTATGATGAAACCATCTGTAAAAAAGGGGCCAACGATGTTGTAAGCTTTTTACACTATTATATTGAGAACATACTTAGTCCAGATGTAAAGGTTCTATACTTAATTAGTGACAACTGTTGCGCGCTTCGATTTTTAGCAACTTTATCGTATGGTGGTAAATTTGATATAATAGTACATCGTTTTCCTGAGCCAGGGCACAGCTTTTTGCCCTGCGATAGGTTTTTTGGAATAATAGAAAAGAAAAAACGGCGTATAGATAGAATATTTTTACCTCAAGAATATATGGAGATTGTCAGGTCATCTTCAAGAAAATTTCATGTCATTCCTGTAACCCAAAATATGGTATTTAACTACAGTGACCATTTGAAAAGTTTTTTTTATCCATCCCCAAAATCTGACAAAAAAGAAAAATTTGCAATTTCCTCCTATCGTGTATTCAAATACTTCAAAAATATAGGTGGGGTTGCATGTACCGCCTCGGCTAGCACGGATGCTCCCCTAATAAATTTTGTTTTGTTGAAAAACAATGCCAACCCTACATTTACTAACTTGGAACAGGCCTATTTAGATAAGTTAGCTTTGAAAGATCTGAAGTATAAAAACGTAATGGTATTGGCCAATGAATATGTAGGCAAAAATGACATGCACTTTTACTTGTCTCTTAAATCCGATAAATGTTTTGAGAACCAAGATTCAGAGGTTAGTGAATCCGATAATTCTGATGTAGAATAAATGTTTATTGACTACAATGTTTTTATTTGAATGTATTTTTGACATGTACCTACCTAAATCTACAGCTGTTGTATTCGTTTTGAATTTGTTGCTTTTGATTTAGGTATCATATTACCGTCTTTTAAGTTTTTATTTTTCAACAGTTCCACTTATTTCTTAAATGTTATACTGTTACTTAGTTAAAGCAATGTTGAGAATAATAAAGATGCTGTTTCATACAAACGTATTTTATTTGTTACTTATCCCTTTCTTGCACCTTCTTATATAGCACAGATAAGAAATAGATTAACACAAACCTTTATTGCACCACAAAACTTTCTTCCTAAATTTCTAGTTTATTTCTACGAGTAACTTTATTTAACATACATAAAAACATTTAACTTTTCTGTTTCTACCTTGAATAACACACTAAGAGCCAACCTAAAAAATTAAAAAGTTTTTTACCTCTCTTGTAAAATCTAAGAAATGTTACTTGTCCCCTTCTTGCATCAGAGTCTTCAATTGTTTTGTCAGATCAAATATCCGAGATGACGGTTTCAAGATTGCTGCTGAATTTTTCCATTTACTAGTCAAAATCTTTGGGGTTTTTTGGGGCCGCATCTGCGAAGAATAAACCTAGAATAGAATGTTTCGCATAATTTATAGTTCTATTGACGGTTTGCTGATTCTCACAATCAATGGCTCTAGTTTGATTGAAAGACCAAAATTTCACTTTCTTTCGACATATCCACATCACATGCGTATTGTATACACTCGAGTATAACCTCGTTCGATTTGACTGGCATTCTGAGTATCACATCTGAACTGAAGGCCTATCCATTATTAATTCAGCAAAGCTGCTAATGTTCTGGGTGGGTTCGTTCGTGCTCGTCTGACTTTTTGCTTTAATACAGTTTCAAAGCTTTCCTCTATAACCCTCGTTGAAGTGGCGGTAACTTTTTCGACGAAGTTGGGCGGATATTATAATGTACATACGAGTTGGGCTTTGTTTCAATCCACTCGGCGGCTCACAAGTTATATTTTTGTTGTTCAAGCATTACAAGGGGTTCACCAGTTCACGGTAATTCCCATTAATAGTTTTCTGGAAAATTGACGCCTGACAGATTATTTTTTTAAAAGAGAATTTGTCTTTTTAAAATTGATGTCTCATGGTCTGATTAGTTAGGTATTATCAGAATCAGTAAAATTTAATTAAATCTGGACCAAACGCGGAACGAATTTGTAACATTAAGCTGATTTCTTCGGGATTACATTCTCTGCCTGTCCAGGAGTCCCGGACTAAAAATCCGCCAAACAGAAATATGAAGAAATCAAATCTAATCTTGAATTAATCTGATTGGTCATATCTGGAATCTGGAATATGTCCGGAGTGCGCATCGAGATCCGCTGCACTTAGGCCCCATTGGACCCCTTGTGCTTCCTCCGTGAGGGAAATGTCTCCCTAGGTCATCGACCAGCCCAATGTTGTACAAAAGGCGATGATGTTGCCCAGGGGCATTTCCCTCAAATTGGCCATAGAAGGCCAACGTTCCCCCAATATGGATTCTCTGGTCGATGACACGGGAGGACATTCGCAAAGTACATGCTCGATCGTTTCATCTTCTTGTTCACATCTTCTGCAGATAGGTGTGTCACTTTGTCTCATGTTATAGAGGTGTTTCCTTACCCGGCAGTGTCCGGTTAGGATTCCTGTAACAAATCGCAGTTTACCCCTGGACATTGCCAGATAGTTCCTCGCCGTCTCTTCGCTGGGATATCTCAAGAGATTTCTGGCCAGCTGACAGCTGCTTGCTTCATCCCATAACGTCTTAAATTTTATGTGGGTGTTTTCCTTTATTAATTGAAGTTTCGCTGCAACTGGTAGCGTACTTGAAGGACCAGGCCCAAGGATACTCAGGTTGGCTGCCTTCTTGGCCAGTTTGTCAGCTTCTATATTGCCGTTGCATTGTGAGTGTCCTTTGACCCAGCATAGGCAGATGTTATTCATCTGACATGCTCTCACAAGTGCTTGGTGACATTCCCATGTTGATCCTTTAGTTATTTTATAATTTTTCAGGGCCAGTAGTGATTGTCTACTATCTGTGCAGATTCTTATTGTCTTGCCCGTTATTTCTCTGCGAGCAATCTCTTGTGCGGCTATGGTTATACCAGCGAGTTCTGTTTGTACTACACTGGCATTTTTATCCATAGTCCAGCTGCATCGGAGTCGCAGATTCCTGGAATATATACCACAGCCTGCTCCATCCTTTTTCTTTGATCCGTCCGTGAAGACATAGTTTACACCTTCAACGCCGGCCTCGTATTCACCAGTAGTGTGTATGGTGTAAGGTTTATCAAAGACAAGCCGAGGCGGAATACCATCTGCACATGCCTGTAAAAGGGGTATCTTTCTGACAGCTTCAGTCCACAGGCGGCTTCTGGTTTGGCCACAGCTTGCATTTGGTAGTATGCCAACAGATTTAAGGCGAGTCATGGTAGTCAGAGCCACTTCTTCTAGATGTAGGTCTAGTGGTGGGAGACACAGCATTATCTCCATTGCTCTCGTTGGTGTTGTTCGCATGGCTCCGGTTATGCTCAGACAGGCAACTCTTTGTACCTGGCCTAGCTTGAGTTTTGCTGTTATTTGTTGACTCTTGGGCCACCAGACAACAGCTCCATAGGCCAACATTGGTCTTATGATAGCAGTGTAAATCCACAGGACCACCCTGGATTTCATTCCCCAGGTTTTCCCTACTGTCCTGCGACACTGCTCGTATGATATGTAGGCCTTATTTATTCTTCTTTCGAGGTGAAGATTCCAGTTTAATTTAGCATCGAAAGTTGCCCCCAAGTATTTCACCTGTGGTGCAAAATTTAGTGCTGTGTTTAGGAGAACAGGGGCTCTCATTGGCTCCAGTTTTCTTTTCCTTGTAAAGAGTACCATTTCCGTCTTCCTGGGGTTGACGGATAGGGCATTCCTCACACCAATTTTCGATTATTCTTGGGGCTTATCTGCATTCTTTGACAGAGAGCTCCTTCGAATTTTCCATTAAGCAGTATCGTTAAGTCATCTGCGTATGCAATTGTGATTGGTCATATCAAAATAATAGAATAAGAAAATAGGTAACCAGGAAGTTGCATCTGTTTTTTTTAATACGGTACATCCGTAGCAACTACCAACAGTTATTAAGGAGTCTAGTTACGGCGTTCATGAAAGCAACAGCCACGCTCTAGAATTATATAAGAATTTATTAGTAAAAAGTAATTGTAAATTAAATTTAAATAATAAGTGTTAAATTGTGCTAAGTAAGCAGTAATACCAGTGTATACGGTCTAGAAGCAGGAACACTGCATGAATAAGTGTTTTCGTCGCTTTTACGAGTAAAGAATGGAAAAGCTTGTAGTGATGCCCACGAGAGCCTCATTTTCGAGAGTCTCGCACGCTCTCGTCTCGTTTTCGAGACGAGACTCGAGACGATACTCGAGCAAGACAAGACGAGACTATTTTTAGTCTAGTCTCAAGTCTCGTGCGATACGTATCGAATCTCGTGCGAGAGTATCGCGGAACTAACTCGCCGAATCGCGGATATTGTGATAATAAAGGAATCGTGCATATTTCTGTTCTGAGCGCGGACTTGAGAACCTATAAATCATTACCCAATCTATTACCAGCAGATTAGGCATATAAACCACATAGGGAAATTCGATCGTAAGTTTTATTTTTTATATCACATGAGCTGTAGCCATAAATAACCTGCGCGACGGGTTACATGTATTGCCAGATCTAGCATAATCTAAACTACAACTGGGTACGTACATACTATTTTCGTTTTTTTACGCATGGTGTTAAATTTAGTGAATCATATAAAATTTCTGGCTTTATATCACTTATTATACTTACTATTTGAAATATTTTTTTATAATATGGTATTAAATTTAGTGAATCAAAAATTCTACTACTTATTTTACTACTTTATATTACTTAAACTGTTAAGACGCTGTATCCCCACGACCACGAACACCGAACCACCTTCTTCGATTTCTCGAATTTGGCATCATCGTCATTCGTCTCCGATAACTACAGATGATGCCAACTTAGTTGGCGAAACGTGTGTCGAGAAATCGAAAAATGTGGTTCCATGTTCTTCCTGGTCGTGAGAATTCAGTGTCTCAGTGAGAATCTGCACGATGTTTGTTATGCCTAAACGACTGGGTAAAAAACAGAAAAATTTGTGACAGAGGAAACTCTGAAAACTGTTACTTTTGAAAAAAATTTAAAAGTTTAAGAATATTAGTTAAAATTTGTGTTTTATTTGCAAATAAATATTACTTCGTATAATACATGACGTTATCTTTCAACATCTGTAATTTCCTTTTGCTACACTTACATCATCGCAAGTAGGTAAGTATCCCTGGAACAAGATTATGCACGGTGAGACTTCGATACTTTTGCAAGACTCTCGTACGAGAAGCGAGACGAGACGAGACTGGGGGCTGCGGGACGAGACTCGATACGAGACTAGATATCTTATCGGCGAGACAAGACGAGACTTTGTGAAAGTATCGTCTCATTTGTCTCGTGGGCATCACTAAAAGCTTGGTAGCGTCCCAGCCCAGTGGAAGAAAATTTGCAGTCAACATATCACACAAAAAAAGGAAACAAACTTTCACAGTGATTAAAGTGATAGTAGAGTAAAAACTACAGCCCAGCAGCAAGTAATATACATTTTAGGGTAAATGAATCCCAAGGCGGGATACCAGAGAAGGCTGTCAGAATTCCAGAGGCAGTGCAGTGATATCCCGCTAGATGACACCACCACCAGAGTCCAGCAGCAAGGTGTAGTTCGCGTACAAGTGAAATCAAAAGTAACAAATTTGTGAAAATTCATAAAAGGATTAACATATTTTACAGCAAGGCAATAAACAATTCTAAATTAGCTAATATTAAAAATATTGTGTCAGAGGACTTGGTCCCATGTAATTAGATTTAAGTTACGTAGGTTTTTGTCGCAGGATAGGAATAAGTTTCTAAAATTTTGTTATCAAAATAACCAAATCTAATAATAAACAGAGTGATATGCAATAACAACTTCTTTCTTGTTTTGCAATTTCAGAATATATAAGCAGCTTTTTTGTTGGTAATAAAATAAGCAACAATTTTGAATGACTTTTTTTTTAAAGTCAATAGATTCGCCAGAAAATTACCTCAATTGATTTATTGAATAGCTGCCATCTTGGATCCAAATGGTAACTGAAGGTGGCGCTCCGAAAATCATCCCTTAGGATAATACCAGTTAGTGTTCCAAACGGCCATATCCTTTCACTGGTGATGTAAAATTAGGGTAATATATTTTTTTGGTAATTTACCACGGTAATACATTAATTTTTTGAAAATAAATAGGTAATTAAACTTTGTACATTATCATTTTTTTTGCAATTTTTTAAGAAAATTAATTTAACAAATGTGTGTTTACTATACAAAATTCAGGAATTAGTACTTAATATATTATTACTACTTAAAAAAGAGTATACGTATTACGATTTTAAAATATAAAATAAAAAATAAACAAAATGTGCCTTTATTAATTTATATGCTCTTAAAACAAAACAACAAAAATGAACGAAAATACAGAACATGGTAAATGATAATTGAAAAACTTAACGAAACATAAAATATAATAAATGGGGCAAATTAATTAATATAATAAAATTATTCTGATTGTAGTACTTCTACATCTGAATCTGATTCCGAATCATCTGATGATTCATCTAATGGCAGTGATTACCCATTACAGTTTTATTTTGAAAAAGGTTCAAATTGGTGTGTATATCACCCAGTTTTCCAAGCCATGTTATCGGTTATAGTACATAAAATACCGGTAAATTACGACCCGTAATTTACCGGTAATTTACGGTAATAAAAAGGGTAAATTACGGTAAACATTTTCGTAATTTACGGGGTAAATTATATCACTGTTCACAAGTAGCCGCTTTGTGTACAAGTAGTTATTTTGGAGCGACATACAGTGGGGCCGCATCTAGCGCCGGTTGCCTGAACCATCTATGTCACGGGCGTGTACGGTCAACGTGTACTGCGGGTTGTGGTCATACGGGCGGACGGTCACAGTATTTTTATTTATAATTCGAAAATTAGCAATTTTCACTTGTATCGTGTGGCCATATTTGTTATTTGCGTCTCTACTATTTAACACAAATGAGGCAACATTTTGAGAGAAAAACTTTTAATATGCTATATTTTTCTTGGAATCGGATAAAAAGGTTGCAGACCTGCATTAAAAACAGTATTTTTTCTATCTAACATAAGAAAATGCAACAAGAACCAAGAACCATTATTATTGGAAATACTAACTAAATGGCGACTAAGTGGCGACTACGACGACTAAGTTTCCACGAATGCCAAAACACAAGTAGTTTTTGCCCGTTTTTAATGCAATCCCAAAGAAACCAGCTTGCTGCAAATTTGTTCCGTGTCGACTTTTGTTTTTACTGTACTAAGTATACCGGAAGTTTAGAAAACACGTATTTAATTTATCATATCGACATTTTTACCACCGCACCGCGGCGAATGCAGTAACTCGATCCTTTCACTACCCGCCGGATTGTATTAAAATACATGCAATAATAATATTATTGGTCAGCGGTCTGTCGGTTCCTATAAATAAATTAACACTCAATTAGCAACACTTGCCTTTGCATCGATGCCGCGCCTTCTTGAAGCATGTTTACATAAATTCACGCGAGCGGCTTTCGAGATTCTGCCTTTATTGAAATAATGCATCTTCCGATCCGACGACAAAAAAAACTAAGCTCGGATTCCGGTAAATCTATAGAGTTGCAGATATATATCTCAACTGCCACGGAGAGAAATTCCTCTACAACTGTATATATTGGGCATATGCGTTCTAGTTCCGGATAAGTGATAAATCTGATGTTTCAAATAATGCCGGTCCTTTGTAGAACATACATATTTGCGTTTGAATATTTTACATTGGCAGGTTCACAATATTTTTATCTGCCTTTACATTCTATCTTAAACACAAATAAATAAACGTAAATACACGAACGTTCTGGTTTGGAACTGATTCTGCTTTTTAACTCGGTAAATAAACATTCGATGAGGAAATTTCATCCAATAGCGCAGAAGTTATTGCTGATACGTAATCTTTGTATGTGTATACTTATAAATTTGTAAATTGAACTAATGACAGGTGATGATTGCGTTATTATAATTTTATAATAATTCATTTAGACGTTACTATATACTATACTATATACTATACTATATACTATACTATATACTATACTATATACTATACTATATACTATACTATATACTATACTATATACTATACTATATACTATACTATATACTATACTATATACTATACTATATACTATACTATATACTATAATATATACTATAATATATACTATACACTATACTATATACTATACTAAATACTATACTATGTAAATAATACTATACAATATTAATATTTATAGACAAAGTCGGCTACCGATTCAGCTTCTCTGAGACCACGAGGTAGCCCGGGACAGCATTATGCAGTACTCAGGCTATATGGACTTGGTTGACCCAAATAATTCGAAAACACTAATAGTTGTTATAAACACATTACTGTTATAGTAAGGGAGTAGTGACATTTTTCAGTGATGATTTAGTTAAGGCCTATTTTTTGAGAGAATGTTGTGGAAAGCCTACTAAGTGTCATCTGAGAGGATTAGCCCTAATAGCAGTTGCAAGGGGGTGGCAGAACGCCACTAATGTGTAAAAAAACTGCATCTTTAGTTAAGGCTTTATTATTTAGTTAAGGCTGAATTTTTTCGGCACTCCTCTGATTGCCCACAATTATCGAGCTAATATTGGCAGAACGGCCCGTTCTTAGAGGGTGGCAGAACACACCAACATGTCGTGGAACTTTTTATTATTTAGTTAAGCCTCACTTTTTGATATGTCGTTGTGGCAACTATTTCAAGGGTAAATGCCATTTGGCAGAACAAACTGGTGGTTCTAACTACCTGGCAGAACGACTTAACGACTTTTCAAGTTGCCTTTCCATCGAATGCATGAGCATTAAAATATCAGCTCCAAAGATAAATGAAGGTCTGTTTTTACTAAAAAGATTCTAAATAAATGATCAAAATTATTGTTCAAATTTCCAGTATTCATTATGCAAATTATTCTGCGACTGAGGGCACGATATTGTTGGATTTATTAGATACATAAATATGTATAAAAAAATTAAAACGTCTCAGTAATGATATCATTCTTTATACTTTGTGAGTGGCACCACATGTTCCTGTGGCCTGTGCCTTTTCATCTAAAAGGTTCCTTCGGGCATGGTTACATAAACAGTTCTAAAATACCACTTTATATGAGTAGGTATACGACACATTTCCCCTTAGCTGCTGTGTTAAGACGTAACATTCAAGATGATATTTTATCATTAAATCGAGTCAACTAGTTACATTGCGTTTTATTTAAATAGCCCCAAAACCCAGTAGGTTATGGGCCCAGACGTGCAAGTGTTAAAATAAAAGTTCGTGATGGTGATGCAAACTAATAGTGGATTAATATAGAAGTCAGAACTATATTAATATAACTATCCAAAAATGTATAATTGTTATATAATCACTCCACCTGTTCGTGAGATATTACTAAAAACTTACACACATTACGGGTGTCAATTAAGGGTAAGAACATCAAGATACCTCTGGGAACAATGCATATTTGCATGGTTTATTTGTTGACAGATGTCATCCAGTTTTTTGTGAGATAGTAGTTCACTCTTAGATATTAGCGTAAAAAATACGTAGTGTTCGTAAAGAAGCAAGTTATTTTGAAAATGGTATATTCATTGGAAGAGCGAAAAGAGTTACTTGAAATTTATATTCAGTGCAACAAGAATAAGTCTCTTGCTCGGAGGGAGTATGTTAGGTTATTTCGAGAAAGGCTACCTCCTTCCAAAAATAGTTTTAAAAACATTTATGCAAAGTTTAGGAATACCGAATCTCTGAGAGACAAGAAAAGGGAAAGGCGAAGAACAAAAACATGAGAAGACACAGAACTCAACGCGTTATTATATTTTGCTGAAAATCCATCCAAATCATCCTATGCCGCAGCAATAGAATTGGATATATCACAAAGAAGTGTGATAAAAATATTACATTGCCATAATTTTAAACCATATAGTATTTTGCCCGTTCAATATTTAGACGACAACAACCTTCAAGACAGGTTAACCTTCTGCAGAGACATACTTGATAGAATAGAGGAAGATGATGAGTTTCTAAGTCATGTCTTTTGGACTGACGAAAGCTGTTTTTCTACTGCGGGAATTTTTAACAGAAAGAATGCACATTACTGGGCAGTGGAAAATCCACATATTGTAAAAAAAATAAAAAAACAAGGATACCAAACTGTAAACGTGTGGTGTGGCATCCACAAGGATGCTATTGTAGGTCCTGTATTTATAAATGGGCCCTTAAATGCACAACGTTATGTGGATATTCTTCAACATCTAGTTGAAAATTATTTAGATAATATTAATTTAGTGGACAACAGATCTGTTATTTGGCAGCAGGATGGAGCACCACCACACTCTGCAAGGAATGTCACCGAATACCTAAACAGAAAATATCCTATTTGGATAGGAAGGCACGGAGTTATACATTGGCCCGCTAAAAGGCCGGACTTAACACCTATGGATTTTTTTCTCTGGGGTACGATAAAACAAGATATATATGAAACTGGGGTTTTTAATCATATGAATGAGTTAAAAGAATGCATACGTGTAAAAATTGAGGAATTAAACCAAAATGGTGATATATTTCAAAGGGTGAGAAGCAATTTTATAAAGCGATGCCAAATGTATATTCAGAATGGTGGTGGTTACGTGGAAAATATTTAATTACGTTACGTGTAAATAAATAAAATTGTGTTACTCTATTGTGTTACTGTATTAATATTGACTTTTATTTGTTTTTATTAGGCTTATGTTGTTTATTGTTATTACTCGTTACTGTTATTGTCACCTATATATTATTTATTTATTATCTCAATAAATGGCATTGTTTCCAGAGGTATCTTGATATGTTTTTTGTTTTATAATTGACACCCGTAATGTGATAAGATTTTAGTAATATCTCACGAACAGGTGGAGTGATTATATAACAATTAGATATTTTTTTATTCAGAAAATTAAGGATATTATTTTGGTATACAAATATACGGTGTTCCATTTAAAAAAATCATGTTTTATTTTCCACCCTGTATATCTTACGAGATTTTTAATATCCGTGCTCAGATTATAAAAATTCATCAAAAACCGCGTCCACTCCTTTTTTGAATGAGTTAAATTGGCAAAGGATAAGTGAGATAAGGGGGGTGTCAATCTTAAGAGACTTACCCTGTACAGGATATGTATATAAAAATTAATTAATTTCTACTACATAAAATATCAAGTTTAAAGTTTAAACACGTGGAAGAAATAAATACATAAAAAGTTGTTTTTATTTTGGATCCTGGTAATATTAAGTTGGTGATTATGTTATTGACGGACACAAAGGGGTATATCAAAAGACCCTTACTCCATTCGGATGTTTGTGGTAAAATTGTATCACTAGCCATAGACAATAATATGTAAAGGAATCTTTGTTGGCTATAAAGCTAATGGTTTCAAGGCATGGATCAATAAAACCGAGACATGTATTAAAGCTTGGGATGTAATTATCGACGAGATAAACAATAAAATCTCTCGATCGCCCTTGAAATATAAAATAATATATAAAAACTAGGTAATAACTGACTTAGGTACAGAAAGCAGAAAATTAGGAAATCCACAGCTGTCAGATACAGTTAGGGACAATGTCTCTGTGAAACCGACACCAGTAATAAATAAACTCTCAAATAAAGCTGTCACAACTCGAAAAATCTGTTTACCATAGCAGATAACGACTTAGCTGTACAAATTAATGAATACTTATCGACTAGTGAAAACAAACAGAAAATAAGAAAAAGCGAACGACATAAAAAAACGTCCCAGACCCTCTTATCAAGATCGTTAAGTGGAAGCAAGCAATAAAGGACGATATAAATTCGCTGAAACATAATAAAAATCTACCTGGTTTCTAGTAATAACTACCTATCCGTTGATTGAAGGAACTCCTTCATTCAACGACCTAACTGAACTGATTTTCAAATAAACCTTTGCACTAGTAGCTAGAATTTCAATTATCAGGTTCCGCATTCGCTAGTCGATTCGATTTAGCACGTCATAAATATGGATGTAAAACAGCAGTTCTAAATGAGTCCTAAAAATGAAATATATATGACAGTCTGTTCAACTATGTCAACTATGTCTGTTCATTACATAAAGCACTATACGTCCTAATACAATCGGAGAGACGTTGGTTCGAAAATTCGATGAAACGTAAGTCATAATTAGAATAAGGAAAATCAAATTCAGTGGGAGTAATTAAATTCACTGTATATAATGTATATATCAATATACAGTGGGAGTTCTAAATTTAATATACTTATACCTATTCATATATTAATTAATATATGAATTATTAATATATGAAGTAGGAGTATTGAATTTACTAATTCTCTCGGATGACACTTAACTAAATCATCACTGAAAATGGCACTGGCTCTTAGTCTGTTAGGTCGAACGCTTCAAATTAAGAAAAAGTGGCCCAACACGCGTGTCAACGCCTGAACGAATGCAAGCCAATGCGGTGCTATCGGTGTTACACGTACAAATGTGTGAACCAATGATTTGTTTAAAAAAAAATTATCTGTTTAAAAATCAATAACCTGTAAATAGTAATCACACTCCATAGCATAATTAAAAAAATCCAAGTTGAAATAATGAATGTAAATTGAATAATTGCGAAAAACACCGGGGACAAATTATTGTGACGTGACTTCCAACATTACAGCAAATGCCTTTTACGGAGTAAGTACTTTTACGGAAAAATGTAAACATTGAAATCGCAAAAACACATTTTTGCAATTTAAAGTTAAGCGCGCGCCAATATCCTTGGCTATAGATGTGACCTCGATAAGAGGGGGCCGAGCGGTACCATCGCTCTTTACCCCTAATATCTATGTAGGCCGAGACCGCCTCGTAAGGGGTAAGCCGCGCGTTTCACGTGACCCTCCCCACAAATGTGATCAGTGTCACGCGAAGTTACGCAGCCTCCCCCGGTCCTGGCTGATGGGCCCCACCGGCAGAGCCTTGCTTCTGGCGCTCTTGACTTTCTTCGCCGGTGTGTATTACCCCCGGGGGTGTCATGTCGGGTGTTTGAGGAGTCCTTCCTGCCTCTCGTCGGGCTTACTAGAGCCCGGCTGCGCGGCATTCAGGTTGATATGTAGGATGAGCATTGTAGCTCAGGATGACGGAGCTAGAGAGCTGATCAGCGATCAGCTCGCTGGCTCAGTCAGGTAAGGTAAGGATGTGTGGTTTGGCAAGGCAGTCGGCCTCGCCATCCACTGAAGTTTAGCAGTACCTTAGTAATATCTCACGAACAGGTGGAGTGATTATATAACAATTAGATATTTTTTTATTCAGAAAATTAAGGATATTATTTTGATATACAAATATACGGGGTGTTCCATTAAAAAACATCATGTTTTATTTTCCACCCTGTATATCTTACGAGATTTTTAATATCCGTGCTCAGATTATAAAAATTCATCAAAAACCGCGTCCGCCCCTTTTTTGAATGAGTTAAATCGGCAAAGGATAAGTGAGATAAGGGGGGTGTCAATCTTAAGAGACTTACCCTGTACCTATAGTATAATAATATCAAAGGTAGTTGAGTTTTGATTGACGTATGTACATGTGTATAACCGGACGTTAATTTCTGATCATTTTTTCCGCATGAATGTAAATAGTGCACGGTTGAATATGAAACATTTACTTTTATGACATGGTATTACTCGACAATAAAAATGTCCGCAGTTGCCTTGCGTATGTCATTTTCATCTTTGATTACCCTAATTAAAATCCATCGTTCCGTGAAATTACAATAATTATCTGCCCCCGGAATACCGTGTATCGTTGCGGCTTTGAGAAATATTTCATACAGGTAAACTTTGTATTTTATATGGAAGTTGCGGTATTATTATTACGTATTATTCGTACTATGGATACGCGTAGGTATATATCTTTCCACTTTTGGTGTTGGTGGAATAAATTACATTCATGGTTTTGTGAAATCAATATTTATCGTAATGTGAGAATACCACCAGTGGCTTTTATGGTTCGTCAGAAAGAATGTCCACAAAGTTATCAGGTCAACGTTTGCAAATCAATCTCGCTATGGCATAAACATTTGCCGTTTTTTAGTTGTTAATTAATCGTGAAAGAAAAAAATTTGCCGCTCTTTAATTGTTTTATATGTCGGGTGCCCTGCTAACTTCATATGAAGTTTAATTTTTTCATATCGGGTGTCCTGCTAACTTCATATGAAGTTAGCAGGTCACATATAGAAAAAGTTAATTAAAAAAATAAGATAGCTTAAAATTTGCCGTTTTTTAGCCGTTAATTAACCGTGAAACAAAAAAATTGGCAACTCTTTCATTTTTTTTAATCGGGTCCCTGCTAACTTCATATGACGATCAGAAAAGGTTATATGTACGTTGGCTCGATATCTGAAACGTTTTAAAAGATACGGGTTGGGAAGGTGGAAAATTATAAATTTTACTTTTTCAACGGTAACTCGAAAACGAACGTTTCGGCATCGAATCTGAGGGCGATTTCCGTTCAAGGTCAAATGCCAATTCCGCCGAAAAGTTGGTTTTATTTTAACGTTTCGGCGTATTTTAAGTAAGACATAACCTATTAGTTGTTGATTTTATTTTGTATCATCAACAACATCATTAAACGTCTTCTCCTGGCGCGTCTATAATATTTAAATTATTTATATGTACTTTACTTTGGATTTTTCTAATTTCATGACAGTTACTACAAACTACAACATTTGTTTTTAGGTTGTGTTCACTCAGTTACAGAGTAGTTATGGGGAATAGTCCCCGTAGAATTCGGCGGATCTATAAAACGTCGTCCGCGAAAACGCTCGTTTGGGGATCAGGCCTTATACTTTTATGCAGAGGACGGATGGACGTTTGAGAAAGTTTATATAAGTCGGGTAGATACGTCCAAAGGTTTAGAAGAAAGATTTTTAAAAAAAATATTTGATCGGTTTACCCCCGAAAAATCGATTTTACTACGCCGCTGTTTTATTGAATGAAAATTTTGATATCGGAAATTAAACTTACGCCTCGTTTTTAGTGTGTAGTTCCGCTTTCGGGTTTACAAGATAATTTTTTGGACAGTCATATTTTTATGGGTACCTCGAAATTTTTTGAAAAGTATGTTGGACGACCTTGTATAATCCAACATTCCAACAACATAAATATTTTACAGATATACTGTAAATTCAAGTCCACAATTACAACACATACCAACTCACATCTTGAGTAAATAAAGAAAATCATATTTTTAGTTCACATATATCAAAAAATATATAATATATTAAAAATTACACATATATAAAAAAAATAATAAAAAAAATTAATTTAGTTTAAAGTTTTTTTTTTGCCGCTGACTAATGGTTATAAGGAAAATGTTGTAGGCTTCGTTTTATAAACAGAAAATTTATTTTTTGGAATATCCATTCCCGAATATAAATCAAATTCCCGAATATTAATAAACCAAGTCGAACGTCAAAATTGATGTAGAAAACGAGTTAAATAAAATTTCAACCGAAAAACTCGGGTATCTCACTGAGATACAGTGATGTTTTTTGTCTGTTACTATTAATAAACAAGTAACGACAAAATCTCACTCTACACGATTAAATAAAACAAGTTGAACGGCAAAATCTCAGGCAGAAAACAGGGAGACAAAAAAATTTTCCAAGCCGAAAACTCGGTTACCCTGCTGAGATTCCGTGGTATTTTGTTTATTACTATCAGTAAACAATTAACGACAAAATCTGAGCCAAAAAACGAGTCAAAAAAAATTGCAAGCCGAGTGCCTGCTGAGATTCCGTGATGTCGAGGTTTTTTATTTATTATTGTCAATAAATAATTAACAACAAAATCGTACTCTTTACGATTGAATGAAACAAAGCGAACGGCAAAATCTGAGCCAAAATACGATAAATATTTGTTTTCGTCTCAGATTATGCCCTTCACCTTGGGATTTTGTCGTTAATCCTTTTTTTTCTTTCGCGATTAATTAACGGCTAAAAAACGGCAAATTTTATTTTTAAGTTTTTAAAAAACAGCAAAAAACTTATTTTTTTTAATTAACTTTTTATATATGAGACCTGCTAACTTCATATGAAGTTAGCAGGTCTCATATATAAAAAGTTAATTAAAAAAAATAAGTTTTTTGCTGTTTTTTAAAAACTTAAAAATAAAATTTGCCGTTAACTAAAAAAAAACAAGGAGCGTCTTATTTTTTTCTTTCACGATTAATTAACGGCTAAAAACCGACAAATGTTTATGTCATAGCGAGATCGATTTACAAAAGTTGACCTGTTAACTTTATGGACATTCAGAATGAGACTGTGTTGAATCTGAATATTAATATAAATAATATTATTGACTTTGAATCTCAATTAAAATTATTGGGAATGGATATATTGGCAATGATTTGTCTTGGATATCGCATTGCTCAAACCTTTTGCCTGCGCTCTAAATTAAATTCAATCGGCTTCCATTTTCGTAATCTACGTCTAGTACTTTCCACGGAACAACTTTTAAATTTATATCATGCTATATTGGTTGTAGAATTATGTATGCCGTCTGCTATTGGAGTGGGTTAAATATACCCTCAGATGTGTTCGTTTGTTAAAAGCCGAAATTTTTGAATAAATTCTACCCCTATGGCAGCTGCCGGTGCCCGTCGGGAGATCGCCATTCATAAAGAGCAATATTTACTAGTCAGCCTTATAAGTAAAACTAATCAGTAATTCATTTATTTCCCAACACAGCAAATTGTGACTTCTCCGTATTCTCTGACCTTGCTGACTGGACAGATAAATAGCAGGTCGGATGTCACGAACGTTTTCTTAAAGACGGCTCCCATATACACGCGCCCAGAAAAATTTTCAATACTAATACATATTAATCTTCTACTATAACACGTCGTCTCTATTTAAGGTACCGCGTAATTTACTACTCAGCTAAAGTAGCCGGGTACCCGTTGGACTCCTAAACAGTACCTAGCTGGCGTATTTATTTTTGAATTATGTAACTATGATTTTAATTCCTATTCCCATAAGCTGTATATTTTTTTACTGGCAAATAAATTATTATTATTTATTACATGGTGTTAAAAAATTCTGCGAGTTTTCAGCACCAAAAATAAACCGTTTCTCCCTCAGTTTCCAAACGTATCATTCATACCAGCATGCATTATAATTTTTCTTTCGGCCTCGGATGCGTCATTTTTGAAGAACGGCGAATCGTAATATTAATTGGCTACATGCGTTTCGATGACCACTTTCGAATTCTTAATGAGAAACTCATTTACCGCATTAGCTCAAAATGTCAAATGCCAAGAACGCTTTTAGTGAATCATCATTTTTAATGTTGTCGTAAAGGAGCGCGGTTTCTTATTAATATCTCGAAATTATGAGTGATATTATATCTATAACCTTGTTGTATTAATTCGTCTTGCGAGCAAACGTCCGAAGTGTTTTCTAAACTTTAAATACTGAGTTCTAGTTTTTAATGGGAATACGTAATATGCATGACATTGATTTAAATGATTTAAATGACTGATGATAGCGAGAGCAATATTATATTATATTAAGCTTGTAGTGCTTTGGCACATATTGAAGTATTTGAGGTTTTGAACCTTTTGAAGTCATCAGAGTTAGCTTTGAATATCCATCGATATTCATGAATTACGCTCATCTTACCCTTAACTTCGAAAATGACATATGCTCCACTTGTGCTTTTTGCTTTTAAGGGGTGAAAACTACCCTTTCGATAAAAAAATTTAAAAAATAGGTTTAAGAATTTTATGGAATCACATCTTAATTAAATATGTAGAATAAAGCTTCTTTCATGTTCTCGAACATGATTTACGATGTATTCCAAATTTTTAACCCTTAAAAACCACCCCCTGCCTAAAGCACATACAACGCACACTAAAAAAATAAAAGAAAATTTGTACAAATTTGACATTTATGTATGTATAAAGAGCATTTTTTTAAATTTTAGTTTCGGGTCCATGCTAAATCATTGGCTAATGATTTAGCATTGGACTTAAAATAGTTTGTCCCAAAATTTTAGCTTCCTAGATCAAACCTGTGAACGACGCAAACCGAGTTTGTTTCCCATTTAATTAACATGGGAAAATCGACGTTTTTACTCAAACATGAATAGCTGGTAGAATTTTTTTTGAAAAAAAATTCTGTTAGCAGCATTTTATAGAGAATTTCGTACAAAAAAGGTCCTTAGTACTAAATCCGTGAATACATTATTTTCAAAGATATGCTCGTTTAAACATTCTCTTAAAAATCGGATTTCATTCAATTAATTGCATGTAATGCCCTATGCTCCGTTTATTGGTCCTGATTTCATATTCATGCAAGATAATGCAAGACCACATGTAGCAAGAATCTGTGTTGAGTACTTGAATGAAGTCCATATTGATGTTATGAACTGGCCAGCACGAAGCCCGGTTTTAAATCCCATCGAACACCTATGGGACATCATTAAGAGAGCAGTGAGATGACGTCTACCAGCCCCACAGAACCTTCAACAGCTGGAACAGGTTACTCTTCATGAGTGGGATAATATTCCTCAACCCGTCATTCAAAACCTCATTAGAAGTATGCCACGGCGGATTCAGGCTGTAATCCGAGCTAGAGGTGGCAACACAACCTACTAGGGATCAGCTCACATAATTTTATTTCTTTGTTTTCCTTTGTTTTCTTGTTAATTAAAAAATGTTTCTTCTCACCCTAAAAGTTTTTTCAATTGATTTCTGTATGGTGCGATAATTTTGAACCAATGCATTTAAAGACATGGACCAAAAAACAAAATGTAGGAAAGGAATGGTTCTTAACAAAAATTGGTATTTTTAAAGAATTTGGTTACGAAATTATTCCACAGAGTGTTTTAAAATTAGGGTTATATAACAACCTTTTAGTTAGCCCTGTATAATACCTAAACCGTCCTCAGTTAACAAAAGACTGGATATGCAAGTTGAAATTAGTCGTTTTATCTACGGTATTCTAAAAAAATTATCAAAATTGGACTAAAAGTAAAAAAGTTATGAGACCTCAAATTTTAGCAAATATTAACGTGGTGCGATAATTTTGAACGGCAGTGTATATGAATAATTTATCAATTAATTCTCGCCATTTGTTAATTTTTTTAATTAGAATGTTTTTCCTGTGTAATGAAATATCAGTTATGCTTTTCCCGTGTTCCCGTTCGTTTGTAAAAATGTTTCTGGATTATTTGTTTAATCCGAGTTTAATCCTTATTAGTAGAGACCACGGTCGTAAATAAGAGAGGTATATGCACGAAGTGCTGCAGCGGGGACTCACTTCGTAACCAATCGCGTTAGAGAGAGAGAGAGATAGAGCATACTAGGGAGTCAAATTCATACAATCTTTATGGTTTGTCGTCCAAGGAAATGCGGATTTATGGTTTCTACCGGTATTTCTCCAGTGTTGTGGAAATGCCTCCTTTAACATACTACGATATATAACACATCTCACAATTTTTTTCTACTACTACTTATATACTTTTTCTGTGTCGGCAGAACCACTGTTGCAACTTGGCACTTCACAATACTTTCCCATCGCAACTGACTTGAGAACCAAAAATTTATATAATTTAAAACACATTACGCATACGTAATGTCTGTCTTTCACTGCGCATTTCTCTCGCACACTGACTACGAATTGGTTCCGCAGCAGTCAGTTGCTGTATAAGGCCGTTGCCTGATATAAAGTTGTCACAAACTTCTCTACGAAAGGCCGAAAACGGGTCTTTTACGCGTCGGTTTATTTATTAAACGACATTTATTAAAAAAACATTTGGATATGTGGGTGTGAAATAACAAATTTGTTGTATTGTTTTCCGTGCTTGCTTTTTTATAAAGCCGACTCTAGAATAGACCCCAACTGGGCGAGAAAAGGAGTTAATGATTTACACCATCTTCCTGAAAAAATGAGGAAACATGAATCACATCAATTGTTGTACTGCCTTTGCTTTGCTCAGTAAGGTTAATATTATGTCTCAGTTTTTAAAGGAACCTCAAATATTATACAAAATGAAATTCTAGACAGTATGTTACAAGTGAGTGTAGGGAAGAAATTCGTAAACAAATTGAAAAGGCAGACTATTTATCAATACAATGCGATTAAACCACTGATATTTCAAATTATTGTCAAATGGTTTTAATATTAAGATATTTTTATGAAGGTTCCATCAGATAATATTTTTGAGGTTTTATTAGGGTGAAAGATAAAACAGCCGAAGTTTTTAACCATGCATTGAAAATGAAATTGACCCACCCCCTCGTTTTAAAAACTCCCCAAAAATTAATTATACGTTAAAATTAATTAATTAGCTTAAACGTATGATGTCGCAAATGTTATGAGCGGCGGCGTGAACAGAGGCGTTCAAGTTCAAATTACAACAAAATATCCCAATGATCATTTTATTCATTGTTATGCCCATCAATTAAACCTCATTATGCAGAAATCGGCATCACAAAATTCAAAAGTACGCGTGTTTTTCAATAATCTTTTCAATAATTTTTGTTTAAAACGAGCATTTTTTTTGTTTTGAAATTTTACAACAAATCGGCAAATTTCCTCTAGGAAACCCCAATTTTAACGAGATATTTTCTACAGGGTTAATTTTCTATTTTTATCTAAGACGTTTGACCTTGACATGTGCAAAAATTTTCGCCTGCGGCGCTATTTACTTTGATGTCGCTGCCCTAACCTATCCCCCTGGTGCGCCCCTCTAAACTCAAACCCCACGACACGCCACTGACAGCAGTTAATATAAGTTCGTGCGTATACGTCTTACTTACTACCGTGGTCCAGAGAAATTAGACTAAAATACTAGATTAGATAAAATATTAGATTTCCTTCACAAATCCTTGGGGTGGAAGTTACTGACAGTCCAGTCAATGGTGCTATTGTCGTAAAGCGTACCCGCTTGCTTCACCGCCATCTTGAATTTAAGGGTGAATTTATTAGATTATTTATTGAATAACTCGTTTATTTTCAATTTCACATGAAAAATGGTAATGACCAAAGCTGTTTGGTATGAAATTTTCTATAAATTTGATCCTTATCATTTTTCCCTAGGATCGAAATTTCTCGATAAAGGCCCGAAAGAGGGGAGAAAATTTAATTATTGCATTATGTTATATCATTGATTTTTAACGTAGGGAATGGAAATTACTTGGAAACTTGGAAATTAAATTGGCTACAACTTTGATCCTTATTGTTTTTTCCCTAGGATAATTTTTTTTATTTAGACCCGAAAAGAGGTAGGGGTGAAATTTATAATTGCTTTATCTCATTTATTATTTACTGATCAGAATCAAATTTGTTGGGAATTAAATACTTGTGCGCCCCACCCAACCCATCGTCGTGCCACGCCCACCTCGACCTATGCAAGCATTCCACCCGCCCGGATCAAAACATGGGCGTACTCTTTTATTTATCGATAGTCCATCGATGTTATTAAAACATTTCTGTTTAATTGTGACCACATGATAGAAACAGAAAGGGCGTCGTGGTGGGATAAATCTATTTCTTTCCAGTACCTACAGTATCTTGCCGTTTCTGATAATTCCGTTAATTGCCCTTAAAACGCTAAAAACCCAGCAATTTTACAGCGTTGTAAATCTAGGACAATTTTAAGATGCCTGGAAGAGAATTTTGAAAAGTATATAAAGCAGATTTTGGCCCTACTAATCGCAGATACAATCAATAATTGCTTAATTATTAATTGGTGCCAGCCTATTAATTAATCGGCATTGTATTTATTCGTCCATGTATGTCGATCGTTTCGCTTATAGTTTTATACGGTTTATTACGTACATTCCAGCTAACGCTCGTCGGCAGTTTCATTTTATGGATCCATCGCGAGATGTGTATTGTTTCGGATCCAATTAAGCGGGTCGTCGGGCAAAAACTATGCCAAACACTCATACAATATAAGCCTTTTGGCATCGAGCTAGCGCCGTGGGGATGCCAAGTGCAATTTTATTTTACTGCAGCTCCCTCCCGTAAGGCAGAATAATAAGACCAGATTAAATCAGAGAAGTTTTCCAAGTTCTCGGTAGTCTTGGGAAGTCGTAATAGATTCTTGGCCGAGCCTTAGTAAATAAAGTTGGCGTTGTCGCGCTCGGCTGTTTCCTTCGCAGGCTGCCGCGATTAAAAATTGTGACATTCTCCTTTATGCTAAGTATACGCCAATTTATCTCGGCGGTGTCTTGAGAGCTTCGGGATTATTGCCAATAGATCGCGCGGCTTTTAATTGAGATCTCTGTAATTCTAATTACGGTTTAAGAAAGTACCTCACCAAGTTAGCTGGCGGACAATAAATTGAATCGCGGTTTGTCAAAAGCGACAAAAACGATTCGTAGATATGGCGCCCAACCTGAGGCGCTGATTGTAAACGCAAAATGCGGAAAACTGACTTGAATGAATTTATATTCAGTTAAAGTCAAAATGACATTTTGTCGTTCGTTAGGTATGAGCCAAGCAAGTGAGAAAATATGTGGCTTAGTGTTTTATGAAAACTAAGCTTACCTACTAATTCATAGTATGCCGAAAATACGATTCCGCGGGTTAGGGATCAGCTCAATCATTCGGATTAAAAATGCTCCATCAACGTTTCAAAGAGTAATGGATTTCATTGGGTACTAAAAATGAACGTTGTCTTGTTTACATGGACATCATTATTTATTTGCCAACAATCCATGACCATATTTCTCGGTTAAATTAGCAGAATGCAGATTTTAAGATTCAACCTGACAAGAATTCCGTAGAAAGGAAGTTGCGTACTTAGGACATGTTATATCCGAACCGAACCTAAACCGAATTTCTAGGACTATATAGCTGGTTGTTACAGACGATTCATTTCAAACTTCGCAAAAATGTCAAAACCAAATTACTTCAAGAAGACATTTTATTTCATTTTGATACTCAATACAAGATCCATGTAACGAATTGAAACATGCTTTAATATCCTCTCTAGTTTTACTTTACTTTAACTTGGACAAACCATTCTTATTAACAACCTATGGACATAACGCTATTGGCACTGTACTTTCACAAGGCAAAGGATCTTGCTATTGCCTATGCACTTAGAACTCTGTGAGTTTAAATACAGTACAATAGAACATGAACTATTAGCTATTGTTTGGTCAGCAAAACACTTCAGACCGTATATTTTTGGTAGAAAGTTTAGATCAGTCAGCTCAATCGGAGAGACAAATTTCGAATATAATCCGTGATTTTATCCTATACCGGGTGCGCCAAAAAAAAATGGATTTTTTACGTTATACCCATAGACGTATTAATACACGAGACAGAATTTTATTTCATTTTGATACTCAATACAAGATCCATGTAACGAATTGAAACATGCTTTAATATCCTCTCTAGTTTTACTTTACTTTAACTTGGACAAACCATTCTTATTAACAACCTATGGACATAACGCTATTGGCACTGTACTTTCACAAGGCAAAGGATCTTGCTATTGCCTATGCACTTAGAACTCTGTGAGTTTAAATACAGTACAATAGAACATGAACTATTAGCTATTGTTTGGTCAGCAAAACACTTCAGACCGTATATTTTTGGTAGAAAGTTTAGATCAGTCAGCTCAATCGGAGAGACAAATTTCGAATATAATCCGTGATTTTATCCTATACCGGGTGCGCCAAAAAAAATGGATTTTTTACGTTATACCCATAGACGTATTAATACACGAGACAGAATTGTTTACGTTTTTGGCCGATTCAAGATAATTCCATCCTTGTCGTCCGTCTTTTTCTCCCGAACGGCACGTTTGCCAGGCTTACTGTGAAATTCACCTGAATTCTTTGAATGCCGTAAAAGATGTTCAAATAATTTGACAGTTTCAACGAATCTGATTCATTTTAATAGTAAAATGTTATTTAAAACAGCTTTTTGGCAAAAGTAATGCCTTATTGCGTTAATAATATATGGTGAAAACCATAGACAACCGAAAATGTACTGTGCCTTGAGATATAAATCTCAACAACGGCAACGTCGTTTGATGAATTTTACTCGAGTTTTACGACAATGTTTATTTATCAATGGAAACAAATTTGCGAGGTTGCCGCAACGCTACAGCTTGTACTTGTGTTTTCTTTAGTGTGTCCTACGAATATTTGTATTTATTGCGATTCAGGTGAACAATAAGTGTGTAACTATGGTTAATTATAATTTGTAAAAGGGGTAATCATTTAAGTCCGGAAAATGTTACTCGGTAAGTAATTTATAATATTTTTAAGGTTATCTACAAGCTGTAATGGCTTGACTTGGCCAGGGGCGGCGTTGAAACCAAAAATGAACTTTTTATATTGCTGTAATAATTAATCAATAATTATTTCTTTAATTTTTATTATGTAATTCATATAGTACATAATCAGTGTGCGATATTTATTTAAAATTATTTTTATTCTGGTGATGCAAAATACCATTTTCATATCCAATTATATTTATATTATAATTAAAAAAATCTGATCAATAAGGTTTCCCAAAGACCCAGAAAGGAGAAACCTCCGCCATGAGCTGGTTGGCATGTTGGGAGTTCAACCCCTACCCAAATATCAAAAGTATACTTCACTTCTTCAAAAAATTAATGAAGAAATTCAAGACAATTATTTAGATTCCAACGCTTGGGACCTCACTCTATATAGCCAAGATATAGTGGCTTATATAGCTGGATATGTTGTGAGAAGCTTAAAGAAATGTGTTAGCTGTTCTACATGTTTGTCTTTACTGGAGAATGATAGCAGCCCTACATCGCTTCTTTTGGAGAGGAAAAAGTATGGAAAATTGGTTAACGCTAGTCCCCTGGCCATTGAAACATGTAAAACAGCTGAGCGGTTCTTTAGGTTGTTCAATGCCACTACCAGTATTTTTAACAAAAATGTAAGAAACCTTTACGACCTTTTAATTGTGACAACCTTACCTACATTGCGTTCCAATATCTGGGATTGTTTCAAAGATCATATGTATGTTGATGAAGTACTGAATGACCACCATATTCAATTGGTCAAGTTGGTATTGAAAACATTTTTCAAAATACGTACTTATTATGAAACAAAAAAAAATAGAAAACAATAGGCGAAATAGAATAAGAAGTTTGAATACAAAACTCATATTATTTAGGAATGAATAGATTCAATAATTATAGTAGGTTTGATTAACAAAGTTTGATTTTCTGTGTTGTTTGTATATAGGACTTGGAGTTTGTAAATTTTAGATACTTGTTCAGTCTATAGAATTTGAAAAAAATGTTTCTTTTATTTTATTATTTATATTTATAGCAGTTCATGTTAACTTTAGTATGATATACATTTATGAATTTTGTAAATCCCAAAAGTATGTTGTGATTTTATTTTAGTTATAGTATTTTCTTATGTTCTCCTAATGAAAAATCTAGAAGTTTTTCTATTTCTTAGTTTAGATACAGCACTCATATTATTAGGATTGTTGCATTTATAATAGGTCTAGTAATAGCTTTACTTTATAATAAGTTAATTTGAATGTATGATTCCAATTCTTAAATATACGATGTAATTTTATTATATGACAGATGTATGTATTGCCACAAATGTTGTGTTCCCCCTAAACACCATGTTCACATTCCAGAAGAAGGTGATGACATGTCTATGTCACATATGCTACAATACAGAAAATAATGAGATTTCAGAGAATGAAGACAGCGACATTGAAAATGAATGAAATGTGAATTTGACGATGAAAAAAATTAAAACGAGGAGGAAGAGAAAGAAAAAATAGACAGACTATGAGTTGTTACAACAAACACGCAAGGAAAATTTTTACTACGTGGTCAGACACCTATTACAGCGTCTACTTTTATAGAATTTAAATTATTTACAATGCGTCCAATAACTAATATTAAACCGTCCACTAACTAATACATACGTCAATAACTGTACTTTTTGCATTAAAATTATAAATAAATTTCTACAAAACACATGACGAAGTTTCATTGCAAATACTAACTATTATCTTAATGTACAGGAATTAAACTATGCTCTGAATGTTTTCTATTTTCATTTCATTTATTGCAACGTTCGGATACAGGGTATTCAGTATTTTTCTTATGTAACTATGCATTTTACCCTAACTCATTCATTAAAGATAAGTAGATACGCCACTGGATGGGTTCCGATCACACGAAGCGGCGTTGCCGAAAGGATACCTGCCTCCATTTTCTCTCTCGCACTCATTGCAGTTTTTAGAACAATAATAGATCGGCTCTTCCAGCGTTTTATGAATGAACCGTTGGGTCTCCCTGTATTAATATGTCTATGGTTATACCATATAAAATTTTAGTTTATAAACCGATTTGAACGAGACCTGTGTCGTTGCGTACAGAAAAGAATGAACGAAAAAAATCAAAATTGCCGATTTTTTAAATCAAAGATGGCAGTCGCGGTTGGACGCATATTTACATTTATTCATATCAAACGTCAGATGAGCCCCAATCATCGAATCTCCTACTTCATAATATGGACCCCCGCGTATATTTTGAAACATAAAAGAGCCGAATCAAATGATTGGTTACACATGTTCGATATATGGCTTCCTCTAAAAATCCCAGTACCATAATATGGATTCATTGGTCGCGCCTCCTCGAATACATAAACTGTTTCTTTGCGATCGGACTTCTCGTAAAGCAGCTGTAATAAATCCGGCAAATAACTTTAAGGAAACAAAGACGGACGTTTCGAACAAGGTTCAATCGGAATTAGCCGTTCCAACGTCTATTAACCGGGGTGATATATATTTCGGGAGGATTCCACTGGAGGCCGCGTTGAAGTTATATCGGACATGGTACGTGCCGGTGAACAGGTCGATCTGCGAAACTCGCACAGCCAATAACGAGACGGCACGTTACCGGTCGCAAGTCTCGGGAGTTTTGATCAAAAATTTCATATCGAGGGGAATTATTTTGTCACATACAATGGCGCGGAAGTTAATCGAAGCGATACACGTCTCCTTCTAGGCCTCCCCCTGCTCTTGGAAATGACGGGCGAGAATTACTCTTGTCTTTTTCGCGGGATTAGAACCCGCGTTGTACCTAAAATCTGCGCGGCATTTAAATATTCACAGGGACGAAAGCTACGTGGATATGTCGGATTTTCTGGTTGTATTTCATGAAATGATTTTACTTTTAAATTAAAATCGATGGCTGGATGGTTTTGAAAATGTGCAAGAAGAGGGTAAGTAAGTGGGGAGATTTTAAATCTGAACGGCGCCGGGACTCACGGTGAATATGTCGTATGATATCTACAGAAGTCTGCCTACAAAGTAGGACTAAGAAATGATGATGTAATGTCATATTTTTCAGGTTCAGGACATGTTTTGTCGCCGCTGGAACGTTGTAAGGTCGGCATATGTTGTATACATTTAGTAGAACTACAAAACTATACAATGTAAAGGATTGATTGTTACTTAAACGACCGTTCCGGTCCCAAAATGCCGGGTTCAACGTACTATTTATGTACTGCATATAGTTTGGCCTCCCTGTACGTCGCATTTTGGATGTCATTATCGAGTAGACCTCCCCGGTAGTTTACTTTTTACGGCGGGGCGTTTAAGAGTTTTGTGTTCATAATTTACGGGCCAGATGACATATTTAGTATAAACATGAATAGGTTTTCAGATTGAAAGCTTTTCGGTGTTGGTAATTTGGTTTTTTTAATGCGATTATGCTTGTCATAAAATATTTTAATATTCATAAATATCTTAATACGTGTGTTTCGAGTGTTACATGAATAGTGAATAAAATAATTATAAATCATGGTTCGGGATTAGGTGGAATCGGGCCTCGGGGTCTCGTCCAGCTTTGGCTTAACGGTTTTCTGAAAATCTGCTAGTTGCATAACAACTGTCGCTTAGGGAATCTAATCAAGTATTTGTAGAACTAATCAACCTAATCAAGTATCTGTAAACTAAATGTTTTGCTATAAAAACAAACCAAAACATGTGCAACTACTAATATCTTTCTTTTTTTATTTTTTTTTGTAGAAAAATCACAAAAATTGTAAGAGGGACAAGGGAAATGTAGATTTAATGTCCTCTCACGATTCTTCGCTTAAAAATATTTCTAAAAAAAATGTTTAAGCCACCTTCTTTTTCCTGGTTTTCTTTGTTAAGCAAAAAAATTGGAGCAACGGCAAAGTATTTGTAGAATTACTTGGTTTATTATAAAACGTGTCTCAAAATTAACGCAAGATTTTAATTTGCCGCCATTTGTGCAGTAAAGTGTTGGCAAGCCTAAACAAAAAACAATTCTATAGCTGAAAGTTAGTAAAAATGGAGCGTTACACGATAGAACAACGTGTCTTCATTATTGAACAATATTTCAAAAATAATGAAATCTTGGCGGCCGCAGTTCGAAAATTTTATTATTGATGTGGCCAATACGTGGTTTCAACAAGACGGTGCCACATGCCATACAGCCCGTGAAACAATTCAATTACTGCATGAGACATTTCCAGGCTGTGTACTGTCACGTTTCGGTGATCAGAATTGGCCTCCTAGATCATGTGATTTAACACCATTAGATTTGTTTTCATGGGGTTATTTGA
Organism: Tetropium fuscum; assembly: GCA_964058915.1. Classification (NCBI taxonomy): domain Eukaryota; kingdom Metazoa; phylum Arthropoda; class Insecta; order Coleoptera; family Cerambycidae; genus Tetropium; species Tetropium fuscum. Next base: position 473,700 of record CAXKVY010000072.1, on the reverse strand, counting down.
AATCACAGGTCTATGTAAACAGGCCCATAACCAACCGTGCATTAAAGGGGGAGATTCAACGCTGCATCAACGAAATTCAGCCACATTTATGCAAGGGAGCAAGGGAAATATACATTCGTCGCCCCTTTCGCGATTGTTTGTAATTTATCCAAAAAAAAATTCTTTTCTTTTTATCCTATTTTTCTTGGGTTATGCAAAAAATTTGGAGCACTGCAAAGTATTTGTAGAACTACTTGTTTTGCTATAAAAACAAAAAAAGCCATAACATGTTAACTATTAATATCTAGCTATTAAAATCGGAAGTTCAAGGTCATTCTTTTAACTTTTCATTTTTTTTTATAGAAAAATTACACAAATCGTGAGAGGGGCAATTTCCCTTCTCGCGATTGATTGTAATTTTTCTAAAAAAAAAATTTTAAGCGGACTTTTTTTTTTGGTTGTCTTGGTTAATGCAAAAAAACTGGAGCAACGGCAAAGGTCGGTAAAGTAAACAATGACCGAACTAATTATGTAGGGAGTGCTGTTCTGCAAAAGGTAGCGACAATTTTTAAATATGTTGTGCAGGCCTTGAAAACAAATGCAACATTCGGGAAGAACCGCTCAAACGGCCATCTTGAATAAAAGGTAATACATCGTTTTTTGAAAATATCTTCGCAGAAGTTGATCCAACGACGAAAATGTATGTAACAAAGTTAAAGAAGGCGGATTCTCTCACATTTTTTGTATACAAATTTTTATTTGTTAGTCTAATATGTAACAATTTTTTTTGTTAGTCTAATATGTAACGCGTTACAGCGGCAGAAAGATGAACTTACCGAACATATAACCGAACCGTACATACTATAATATAATATAACCGTAAGATATAAGATAGATAGGTTATAATATAATCTATCTTTAAGAACCTGGTGTTTTGGTTCGTCAGAGTTTCCTGATGATCGCAATATTGGAGGCGATATTCGCGTCGAAAATTGTAAAAAAAAAATATTTTGCTGTATTTTTCGAACTCGATTTTTTTAAAGTTGAATTTTTATTTTTAAAAAACCAGATGCTAAGCAGAACAATGAACAATATTTTTTAACAATGAACAATGAATTTAACTATGAACAAATACATTTTTAAGTGTCAAATTTAAAAAAAATTAATCATGATTTTATTTTATTTTTAAATCAGAAAATCATGATATCAATCGTGATATTAATCAACCGATTTAAATCATTTCAACCCTGGATGTAACTACATAATTTATAGCCTTTGTCAATTTCCTGATTATGGAAACACTGCAAGCGAAACACGCGTCGAAATATGTAAAAACTGCTGGAACCGTACATATAACTTAACTGGTAACTTTGTGTGTGTTTTAGTTTGTCAGTTTCCTAGTGGTGTCAATTTTAGAGGCGAAATTTGCATCCAAAACTAAAAAATATTATTTTCTCATGTATCAAAAACACGGTACCCGCGGAATGTAGGCATTTTCAGATGCCTGATGATGGAAACTTCGGACGCTCTAAATATGTAAGAACTATTGCGTAGCTATGCCCCAGGTCTTAGGTGGAAATGCATAATTTAGGAGCATTTAGCTTCTTGATATGAAGGCAATACTGAAGTCGAAATCAGCGTCAAGAAAAGTGGCGCTGTTTGGCGATGTAACCGGATAGTTTAGGCATTTTCAGCTTCCTGATGTTGGCAACTTCGGAAGAGAAATTCGCGTCGCAATTAGCAAAAACTGATGATTTGCTTCAGTTTAAACATGTCTAACTTTACATGCTGTATAAACATGTTATTAAATTTATTTCTAATTATTTCCTGCTGTGTTCTACAGTATTTTAATGTTTCATTCGGTTATTGTCTGTCCGCTTTGTTTGAGGCTTTGCCGCCCGCTGAATTGCCAATTGCTTAAATAAATATTGATTTCAAGAGAATATTTTACACTATCTCTTATGATACATTATATTAGTTTGCTTCTTCCCAACGCAACGTTCGCATAAATTCAAATAGGCCAGGCAACGGGGCGAAAAAAAGGGGTCTACCACGCAAAAGGTCCTAATCATATGAAAATGTCCTGATCATAACCCTGAGTTTGCGACCTTGGGGGAGGGGGGCCGCTCGCGCCGGCATCTTGGAAAGATGGCTGCCAAAAGCAGTTTTAAGTAAATACCACCGTTAGTCCTACGAAAAAAAATTTAACTTTTTTTTGTTTATTGTTACGTGTTTGCATCTTGTGCACAAAACAGAACTACTTTTCGTGGATCCAATACTTTAAACACCCGGTAACTTAACACATAACATTATTAATATAACTTTGGTCTCTTATCGATGTTTACTATACGCGCGTTAAACATTAACTGAACTTCGCAGCTGGCAACCTTGTTTATATTTTTGTTTCTAGATGCATCGGCACTCTTCCAGCACGCCTAGAAAGAAGCTTTCAAACGGCGAGAACTCGTGACATTACTCGCCATAGGCATGCGTAACATTATGTTGAGATTAATTGTTTTGTAGTGTTGGTCGAACTAGTAAAAGAAAAACGGATTATTCATGAGAAAGAAATGGAAAGGTGACAGTGCTTATAGTATGGAAAATATTTAGGCTCAACAAGGTAGACGTAGATGTTATGTTAACAAAGTATTTGTGTAGTTATTGCCAAAAATATATTTGTCTAGAACATTATATTCTCAACAGGTATGCTCAAACTGTAGAGACAGTTTTAACCAATAGAATATGTTTCTGCGAGGCATACGCAATTTAACATATTTTTTTCAAATGTTTAATTTTTGTTTGAAAGCATTGTGGATTGCTACATAAGTTTAAAAACCAATAATGTAATTATAATACGCAGAAATTAATTTCTTTTCTCCGGAAATTGTTTTTTAGTTACGGTCTGTGAGACCCGATGCCGATGTTACAATAATTTCACGCGCGCACCATACGGTTAATAATGCAAAAGTTGAGTCGAAACGGCAACGTTACATTTTATTATATTAAAGAGAAAAATATTCCCATGGCCCTAAACTCTAAACTCTAGTGCTCAATTGCCAAGGAACACAAATTACAGAGTATCACATTCGGAATGAATAATTTTCATGATATAATAGAGCGGTTGAAGTAGCGTGACGGGAATTCTGATACGCGTTAGCAAGACTGAAAAATGACACGAGTTAGTTGTTACAATTTGAAGGCAAGCGGGAGAACATTAACAATTATTTGCGGGTTTACGCTAAAAATCGTGCAATTATTATCGATTTCATACAAAGATGAGTCCGTTGTACTTTTTTAAGGCGCTTGATGTGTTTCAGAATGTTTGGGAAACTTCCAAATCTCCTACCCAGGCTAATGGTCCACTTTCCTGCATGTCAACATCTCGAGAATAATAGAAAATAACATCTCATTTCAATACTTACCGTATAATACTCGTGCCCATTATATTTGTTTGCCTTTCATGTCGGATGCTTTTACAAAAAACGAGGACCATTTCCAAATAGCTTACAAATGCGTCTGCTCAAACGGCTATGAATGGCTGATAAAACGATCTTTATATAAATAGAAACTTAAAAAACAGTATAGCCATGATTATTTTAAATACCATTTGTGAAAACAAATGTTAACATCATTGACATTTGTTTTCACAAATGGTATTTAAAATAATCATGGTCGAAAATTACGACATTTGCGAGATACATTTTCAAAACTGCGATTTTCGATTGGTGTGAAGTTAGCGACGAATTTTAACATTAAGTAGCATGTGTAGTGACGTAAAAAAAAGTTTTGTTTTAAAAAAAACATCAAATAAATCTATTTGACCCTAACCTTACAAATGTCGTGCGTTTTAAATTCATCTCGTCGATCTTTCAGCAAAACATTGTTTTGCTGAAACATTAATGCACAACTTGGCAACATTAATGAGTAACCAATGACAATTTAGAGTTGATGTGGATTTTAATTTCAGAAAACCGTCCAGTGACGTTACTATATATTAATAAATATTATTAAGGAATTAAAAACGGAAAAACACCAACTCTATTAATCGTCTGCGACAAATCTGGAAATTACATCTCAAGTAAGTATATTATATTAATGTAATTTCTCTTGAAACATCAGATTTTCTATTTCCGGTTTTCGTATTATTTCCGTAATATGAAGCGACCAATATAATTATGTGGCAACTATATTGGTCTGGATAAATTTGATATGTGCGATTGAAATAATGGCGTAGTATTCCTTAACATATAACTTTTTCTGTTTCCGGTTTTTGCTTTATCGCACGTAATGTCTAGGGACGGAAATTATTTGGGACGCCACTGTATTCCTCTGCGATAAATTTGGAATATGCGCTACTGAGCTACGGGTATCATGGCGTTATTTTCCTTAAAATAGGTACTTTTTTTTCTATTTCCATTTTTTTAAATTTTCTTTTTCCCTTATTTCCAGTGGCGTATCAAATTATTTTCGTAGTTCTATATTACCTACGTGTTATACAGCAAAAACCGTAAATAGAAAAGTCCATTATAAAAAAAATACGCCCTGATACGCGTAGTTCAATGGTAAATTTGTCGTAAATGAATAACAGTGGCGTCCGAAAATATGTTTGTCCCTAGGCATAAAATGAAAAACCGGAAATAGAAAATCTGACATTACAAGAGAAATGACATTAATATAATTAACTTAATTGAGATGTAATTTCGAAATTTGTCGCAGACGATTAATTTAGTTAAAATGGACCCTATCCCCTATTTAGTTAATAAACTTGCGATGTCGTGACCTCTGTTTTGTTTAAAGACGAGATACCGATTTTTAAATAGAAAGTGGTTAGGGTATAAGTACGCACTAGGAAAGACGTGGTGCGGGGTGGTTTTTAGATAAGTCGGGATATAGGGAGACGAGGGATTGCATATGAAAAAGCAGGTAGTTGGACTCTGGTGTGTGTTAGTGCTTGACGTCAAATTTCCCAGGTTGGTAAATATACTTAATTTGTAATGTTTATTATTAAATTTGTTATCTCGAGAATTACCATAATCATTTTATTAAAATTGTCTGTTATGTTTCGTTTTAGGACTACGAATAATTATATACATTTTACTTGTTTATTTAGTGTGTTCAGCTCATTCTGTTTTAAGATTATTTTATTTTGTTTTATTCGGTTCGATCTAAGTAATGTTGTTGACCTTTTTTTTTGTTCCATTCATGGCTAGTAGGTTTTTCGTACTTGTGTGTTTTGCTTATAAAAGTGACTTAATTGCCGCTTATTGTATGAGATGATGAATGTTTGTGCCTTATTGAATTTTTTAACACTTTTCCCCCGTGCCTGGGCGTACACGCTAGTTGCCTCCCGTATGAGACCTTCGTTTTTGCACCAAAACCTTATAACTACTAGCTGAGTTGCCTCCCGTATGGGACCTCAGTACCTTCTGACGAAAGTCGGCTAACTAACAACAAACTCTTCAGTTTTGTATCTTGAGAATGATTATAGGTTAAAACACAAGTATGGGAACCCTTGTAAGTTTTCATTTTACTTTCACCTAAAGGTCCAACAGCATTATCGCGATTCTTTTGAATAGAGATCGAGGGTTTCTCTGCCGTGCTCTTTCCCGTCCTGAATTCAAGGCTGAGTACGGCATGTACTTATTTTATATTGTTCATAAATTGAATACCTGTTCCAATAAATCAGTAGGTGTATAAAAAATGCTTAGTCTTTTCTTTTTCATCTCAAAACTCCCGCTTTTCGTTAGTAACCAGTGCATCTCGGACAGGGTTAATTTAAATTAAATACAACGTAGGGTAGGTATTTCTTTTTTGACCCGGGTTGGTTACATTACATAATGTTTTACCGTTTTTAATTTTATTCCTTAATAAATAGTAACGCCACTGGACGGTTCTCTGAAATAAGAATCCACATCAACTCTAAATTGCCATCACTGAAATAAATCTGTTATCCACAGGCAATGTTGCCAAGTTGCGCTCATGCTACATAATGTTAAAATTCGTCGCTAACTTCACACCAATTGATTTTCGTCCGGATATTCATGGGCAATTTCATGCCTCCCCAGCATGAAATAATAAGTATGCCCCCCGAACGGCGGTCTGGGATCCACATGTTTGTCATTTTCAATGTGCCCGCCGATCTATTATTAACCGACAGGTAGCGGCGGTACTATGGATTTTTCTGGAAAATCTAGGTCATGCACAATGTACGTGTATAATTTTTAATTTTCCCCCGTCTCAGCGTATTTAATTTCCTTCACCACGCATTAGCCACGACTGAATTACAATCACATTAGTGGGAAGCGAGTCGGCGGCGAGGGCAAACATACCGAGTTTTTGCGGTTCCTCCTCATTCGATGAAAGCTACTACGGGGGTGCAATTCCCGGAAATATATTTATTTGTGTTCTCTCAATCATTTCAGACAGACATAATATATACTGACATAACCAATCAATATTATGGAATACAAGAATTTATTTTTTTATATTTATTTCTGTATTTATATTGTGTACAATCTTTAAATTGACACACGTATCATGTACCTAATTATTATGACTGCCCACTTTAATTATGCCAGGGCTACAACCCGTATGTCTACAGTGGGCATTATTATGAAGAATCCAAAAAATACGTGATGCTTATCACTAGTAGCCCTTTAAATTAAATCGGCGTCAAGCCTTTTGTCAACCAATTCCTTGGAAAGCGACTGAAGATGAAGTTGTGGATCTTATTCAGATAGCTATAGAACCTATATCATTATTAATATAGTCCAGCACCCAAAGATGCTAATTAAATGAGCAAGAAATTTTTTTTAGTTCGTATACTTTTTTTCTCGCAAGTTGCCATAAATATAGCAGAAATTAATGCAAAATAACAAATTCGTTTTTCAACCGCGGCATAATTAAAGCAAATTAAATGCTAATTAAATGAAAAAAAATATGCTCATAGGAAAAGGTTATGCTCATATACCTACCTTTTTATCCCAAATTCTGCTAAGTTGCAATAAAGATAGCAGAACATTAATGTAAAATAACAAATTTAACAACAATATTTTTTTTAATTAACAATTTGTATCGCATGTTTTGCTAGCATGCAACAAATGTAGCAGATCATTAATGTGAAATATTAAATTCGTGATTTTCAATCATATTTTTTTATCGCATGTTCTGCTAACGGAGAATAAAGATAGCAAAACATTAATGTAAAATAAATTCGTGATTTTCAACCGCGGAATAAGAAAAGCAAATTAAATGCTAATAAAATGCGCAAGTATTTTTTTTCTTACTCATATACTTGTTTTATCGCATGTTCTGCTAACTTGCAATATAGATAGCAAAACATTAATGTGAAATATTAAATTCGTGATTTTTAACCGTGGAATAATTAAAGAAAATTAAATGCTAATATTTAATTAGCAGGATAAAAAATGTATGGGCATTTATATTATTTTTATCGCATGTTCTGCTAGCATACAGAAAAGATAGCAGAACGTTAATGTAAAATATTAAATTCGTGATTTTAAACCGCGAAATAACAAAACCAAATTAAATGCTAATTAGATGCACTAGAAAAAATGTTTAGCTCATACTTCTTTATCGCAAGTTCTGCTAACTTGCAATAAAGATGGCAGAACATTAATGTAAAATAACAAATTCGTGATTTTCAACCGCGGAATAATTAAAGCAAATTAAATGCTAATTAAATGCAGGATAAAAATGTATGGGCTTTTTATCGCATGTTCTGCTAGCAAACAAAAAATATAGCAGAACATTGATGTGAAATATTAAATTCGTGATTTTAAACTGCGACATAACAAAACCAAATTAAATGCTTATTAGATGCGCTAGAAAAAAATGTTTAGCTAGCTTTAGTTTAGCTAGCTAAAAATCAATGAGCCTTTATATTGTCTTTATCGCATGTCCTGCTAGCATGCAAAAAAGATAGCAATTCGTGATTTTCAACCGCGGAATAATTAAAGCAAATTAAATGCTAATATTTAATTAGCAGGATAAAAAATTGATGAGATTTTATATTCTTTTTATCGCATGTTCTGCTAGTATGCAAAAAAGACAGCAGAACATTAATGTGAAATATTAAATTCGTGATTTTAAACTGCGACATAACAAAACCAAATTAAATGCTTATTAGATGCGCTAGAAAAAAAGGTTTAGCTCATACTTCTTTCGCGCAAGTTCTGCTAACTTGCGATAAAGATGGCAGAACATTAATGTAAAATAACAAATTCGTGATTCTTAACTGCGGAATAATTAAAGCAAATTAAATGCTAATTAAATGCAGGATAAAAAATTAATGAGCCTTTATATTGTCTTTATCGCATGTTCTGCTAGCATGCAAAAAAGATAGCAGAACATTAATGTAAAATATTAAATTCGTGATTTTAAACCGCGAAATAACAAAAGTAAATTAAATGCTAATTAAATGCACAAGACATTTTTTTACCTTATATATTTTGTATCGCTTTTTCTGCTAACTGATAATAAATATAGCAGAACATTAATGTAAAATAACAAATTCGTGATATTAAATCGCGGAATAACAAAACCAAATTAAATGCTAATTAGATGCACTAGAAAAAAATGTTTAGCTCATACTTCTTTATCGCAAATTCTGCTAACTTGCGATAAAGATGGTAGAACATTAATGTAAAATTACAAATTAATTCGTGATTTTTAACCGTGGAATAATTAAAGCAAATTAAATGCTAATATTTAATTATCAGGATAAAACATTTATAAGCTTTTATATTCTTTTTATCGCATGTTCTGCTAGCATGCAAAAAGATAGCAGAACATTAAATGTGAAATATTAAATTCGTGATTTTTTTCAACCATATTTTTTTATCGCATGTTCTGCTAACTGATAATAACGATCAGAGAGCAAAGAGATCAAGAGAGCAAAACATTAATGTAAAATAAATTCGCGATTTCCCCCCACCGCGGAATAATAAAAGCAAATTATATGCTAATAAAATGTGCAAGTAATTTTTTTGCCTCATATACTTGTTTTATCGCATGTTCTGCTACCTTGCAATATAGATAGCAGAACATTAATGTAAAATAACAAATTCGTGCTTTTTAACCGCAGAATAATTAAAGCAAATTAAATGCAGGATAAAAAATTGATGAGCTTTTATGTTCTTTTTATCGCATGTTCTGCTAGCATACAAAAAAGAATAGCAGAACATTATGTATTAAATTCGTGATTTTAAACCGCGGAATAACAAAACCAATTTAAATGCTAATTAGATGCACTAGAAAAAATGTTTAGCTCATACTTCTTTATCGCAAGTTCTGCTAACTTGCTATAGAGATGGCAGAACATTAATGTAAAATAACAAATTCATCATTTCAACCGCGGAATAATTAAAGCAAATTAAATGCAGGATAAAAAAATTATGAGCATTCTTGAACATTATTTGAACATTATGAACATTATTTTTATCGCATGTTCTGCTAGCATGCAAAAAAGATAGCAGTAGATTAATGTGAAATATTAAATTCGTGATTTTAAACCGCGAAATAACAAAAGCAAATTAAATGCTAATTAAATGCACAACATATTTTTACATTATATATTTTTTATCGCTTTTTCTGATAACTTATAATTGAGATAGCGGAACATTAACGTAAAATAACAAATTCGTTATTTTCAACAGCGGTATAACAAAAGCAAATTAAATGCTCAAGACATTTTTTTTACCTTATATATTTTTGTCGCTTTTTCTGCCAACTGATAAGAAAAATAGCAGAATATTAATGTAAAATAACAAATTCGTGATTTTCAACAGAGACATAACAAAAGCAAATTAAATGGTAATTAAATACTGAAAATTTTTTTTTAGCTCATAATTGTTTTATCGCATGTTCTGCTAATTTGCAATAAAGATTCAACCGCGGAATAATTAAAGCATACGTAAAAAATGTAACTTAAAAAAAATATATGAGCTGTAACATTTTTTGCTTTGCTGCATCAGTTGCAGATAAAGCCATAATTTCTGAATGGCGATAAGTAACTGTTCAGTTGCTTTGCGATATGTACTTTATAACGTTTGACAATAATTGTCAATAAATCATTTGAGTTAAATAGCCATAGCACCTACGATTAATTAATGATCAGCTACGGTGACCACGATGCTACGCGGTGACCTTTGTAGCCAAATGTTATCTTTAAAATTTCGTATCTCTAAAACGAATAGAGATATTGAAGTAAATAAAAAAACGTTGTTAATGAATCAGCCTCTCTGATGAAGCCTATTATTTAAAGGTCCCTTTACAGAATTAGCCGACAGGGTGTCAAGTTAAAAAAAACAAGAAACCTGTATACCATAGTTGTGTATTTTTTCGCAAATTTCAAATCATATTTTAAAGCGGCTAATTTTATATTTAAAATGCAAAAAAAAATCATCGCGTTCAGACTAAGGATAAGAGAGTTGTCGCACTAAAATTAGTCAAAATTTTGAATGGACGAATTTTAAGTCGGCGAGTTCTACTGAAAAATGACAACAAATTTTATAACAAATACCAACCTAAATTTATGGATAGAGTCATTCATATTTTCTTAAGATTCCTCTTACCGTGTGACGCTTTGGTTACCCGAGATTTATCCAGCATACGCATATCCTTGATCTAATATGTCTTAATCTCTGCGTAAAAATGCTTGGGCCATAAATCCCGCTATAAATATAATAAATAAATCATCAGACGGGAAAAAATAGATAAGCAGATTAGGGAACAGCTGTATGCATAATTCATCTTGAAACATGTTAATACTTTATCTACGGTACACAAGATTTCCACAAAACATATCGGCCGCATCAGCTCGGGGATGCGGATCGGTTGCCAAACGGCTATTTTCAAAACCGTACCCGTCGGTGAAATGTTCGGGAGTTTTGTTAAATAAATTACCCGAAATATATTTCGTCCATCACTTTGGTATTCCGAATTTTCTGGTACGGAGACAATGACCGTCTGGAAACACCAGTAATTAATGATATGTGTATATAGTCTGGAAAGGCAAAGTCTATAAATACTATTTTTTTTTGTTTAGAATATTTTATTTGTATTTATAATTTTTTATTTTATCAAGAATATATTTATTTAAACTGTGGATAAATTAAATAAAATGTGTAAATTAATTTCGGTAAATTATTTTTTAATTTAAAAGTGTGAACTTGCTATTTTAAATGCTGATTGATTATTATACCTAAATATTTTGTGTTTGAACCTTTTTTTTAACTTTAACCAAGCCTGATTTTTACACTTTATCTAATAATAAACCATTGGACACAACGTAACGTCATGACTCAAGGGCACAAGAAGATACGTTTGTATCTCACTTGTAAGATGAATAATGATTTTGTTTTTTTGGGTCATCTTACCAATAATAAATCACATATATGTAATAAAATTATTAAACGCAAGATTAAAAGTAGCATTTAAAATAAATTAATTTATGAACAATAACCATCTATGGTCACGACTAGGCCTCGATAATCCTAAATTACACCGTCCGCATAATATTTTTTTCTCGTTATATCCGTATGACGGATCGTTGAAACCAGCTTTTAATAAAAAAAGAACATACATTTTACGAGAAAATAAAAGACAAGCACACATTGCCGACTAATTAATTATTTTGCAATAACAATTTGATTGGGTAATAATTTTGAATCGTGCGGTATAAAAAAAATTAAAGAAACAGATTGATATTTTACGCGTATGAACATGTACCTGTCTGCATTTGACTGTTTAATTAATTGCAATAAGCAATAACGAAAGTACTGTATCGACATTGACCTATTTGTTATTATAGATTGATTTTATTAATAGAATTATTGAGCAGAGATATTATGTCCCGATTATGTAATTGCGGATTATGGGTACAAATTGATGGCTACAATTTAAGTGATTATCAAGAAACGTTTCATGTTAGCAAATACTTACAGTAAATCTCGTATAAGAAATTTAAAAAAACATTTGCAAGTTTCCGCTACACGCGCCGACAAAACCGCTACTTCATTGCAGGCTCGAGCGCAGGACCGTATTACGTATTTATACTCATTTTGTGTTTGTTCAATTTCGTAAAATACACTTAAAATCACACTTGCTTAGTCGCAACACTAGTCACTTGAATATTAAACGATAATAGAAGATTACTTATAATAAAACACTTTTAAGTCGCGGTTTGCCTATCGGGTGAACGTGAAGATATGCACATGAACGAACGAATGCGCAAACACAAATGATAGAATACTGCTCTGTTTCTTTATCTATCTAGGTATTAATTTTATGGGTTATCTTTATCTTACATGCGAAGTGAAAATGGGAAGCACCAGTTCAAGTTTAAGCGCGAACTTTGATTAAAAAACTGACTAAAAATGTCGAATTAATTGTAAGTATGAAAAACTCGTACTCTGTCCATTTTTAAACGGGTTTATGACGGTTTTAAACGGCTTAACTTTACATATTTGATATTTGTTTATTTATGTTTGTTTCAAATTTTGCAACAGCTTTTTCAACTACTTCCCGATGAGCTAGAGTCTTGGAATTTGGTAGATGTATAGTGTTCCGGTGACAACACTGACAACACAATTTAATATTTTTTTTACTAAAAAAAATCAAAATAGCGGAATTTCCTATTTATAAACCGATTTGTCTCATACTTGAAACTTTACGGTGTTTAAGGTCACTCAGTACAATTTTTGACTCAAACATAATAAAATCAAAATGGCGGATTCAAGATGGCGGACTATCCTATTTGTGAACCGATTTGTCTCAAACTTGAAACTTTGTGGGGTTTAAGATCACTCAATACAATTTTTGACTCTAACTTTAAAAAAATCAAAATGGCGGATCAAAATGGCGGATCAAAATGGCGGACTATCCTATTTGTGAACCGATTTGTCTCAAACTTAAAACTTTACAGTGTTTAGGGTCACTCAATATATTTTTTGGCTCAAACTAAAAAATCAAAATGGCGGACTATAGTATCTATGAACCGATTTGCCTCAAACTTGGTGCTTGGGGTTGTTTAAAGTTACTAGACTCATTTGGGTGCTTTTAACGAGTCCCATACATTATACTTGGTGACGAGGGTTTGATGATGGAGGCAGGAGGTGGACAGTGGTACTAAAAAACTAAAACATGTAAAATAAAAATAGGTAAAAAAACTCTTAACTTAAACGGTTTTATTTAAAATCATCAGTTGTACTAAAAAAAAACTACAAAATAATTAGGACAGAAACCTAGACCTTTCTGAGAATCTGACGTTTGGTAAGAAATAAAAGTGTGGGGCGGATAAAAACCATATTTCAAATGCGCCCCACGGTTTTATTTCTTACCAAACGTCAGAATCTCAGGAAGCTCCAGATTTGTGTCGTAATTACTTTGTATTTTTTTAGTATAACTGATGATTTAAAATAAAATCGTTTGTGTTAAAGGGTTTTCTACATATTTTTTATGATTTCTATCTATGAAAACAAATAATTGACATTTTGACATATGATTTTTTTAAATTATGTGACAACGGGACCTCTGCTGTTGTCAACATAGTGCGTTATATACCAATTATTTAATATTATACTATTTACGTAAATCATTTAAGTAAATCACGAATAAAACCAGTCCTGTAATGCTACCCTGCGGAATGCCTATGTTCCCCTTTAACATCCGATTTTGCCTAGACTAAATTAGCCTAAAACAACCTGCCGTATAAAAAATAAACGTAAAAGTCGACATTTCAAGCCGAAAATCCTAAAAAGGAATGTTTATCTTTATTTAAAATTATCATAGGGAAATGATCTGCTATATGGGCTAGTGTCGGGGACTTTATAGCACTCTTACCTCATTTATATTTATTCCCGCGCGTCAGATCCGTGTTAAACAACCGACAGAGACGCGAGAGAGGCCCTGAAATACGAGGTCATCAAATGCATAAAACCAGTAAAGAGAATTTATGTCACGAGGGATGGTCCTTGTGAAAAAATGATAAGGCCTGCTCCTACATAAGGGCCGCGTTCCATTGTTGCTTTATTTATCTGCTTTCAGAAAAGCGCCGTAAACTTTGTTTGCAATTCGCTTGACGCGTAAGAAACACGTCGTTACAAAATTTAGTGACTAAATACATGCTAGTGCACTTCAGGGTTGGGCAATACTTGACTTTTAATAAAAAATAATCGATTTTAATTTGTTAAAAAATACCGGATTTTCTACTTTTTATTAAAATCCAAACAAAAACACAACTCAAAGAAAAATAAAAATTACAATAAACGAAACAGAAGATAATTAAACTAAACAACAACAACAACAAACGCCCACGTAAATAAAGAATGTAAACAAAGTGAGAATGTAAAAGAATGTAAAAACTTTTTATGAAGCAAGACTTGAATGAAAATACCATATCAGTAGAAGTTGATATTTCAAAGAAAATCCGTGGTCGTCCTAAAAGTGGTTTATATAAAACAGACCTTAACATACTCTGGCCTGAAGGAAAATGTATTAAATTATGACGAGTAATGTAAAGGACATTACTCGTCAGATTTAAGTTTAATATTTGGGCGCCAGGGGAGAACAGGGCGGGTTTAAGTTTAATATTTGGGCGCCAGGGAAGAACTGAGCGAACGGACGGCTGAAACGTCCAATAGCAGCATTAGTAGTGCATATATTGAATGCAGGTTGTCATATTCTCACGATTTGAAGCGTTTTTTGACAGCTACCGCAATATCGGGATAATACCAACGTTGAAAGTCCAACAAAAAAGATTTAGAGTACCATTCCCTTTAATAAACATTGCATTTTAATTAAAATAGGTGAAATAGCGGCGAAAATTCTACCTCGACGGTGCCGGTGGAAAAGAGTTACTTCCTCTGTGCCTCTGCGTTGAGCGCGTTCCCGGTAGTGATCTGCATGTACGTACGAAAATGTTTGTACGAAAGCTGCTGGAAATTGAGTCCTCTACCAGTTTGTCATTTAAATGTGCCACTTATTTTCAGTAAAAATGGTCCCAAAGTTGAAAAAACGAATGCACTACTTAATTTTTCGCACTTATTTCATATTATTAGCAATAAATAATTTCGGCTATATGAGGATAGTAGAGAATGAAATTCTCTACAAATTTGTTACTTACCTTTCTAATCGAGAAATGCAAAATACGCGTGCAAATAGACAAAAACACAAAATCCAAGATGGCGGACATTTCCCATAGGTACATAATTAATGGGCAAAAATATGATATCCAAACAAATAAGTGCATTCGCTTAAAATGACGTGTATAAAAATATAAAATATGCATATCCAAAATATGTATATCCAAACAAATAAGTGCTTGAAAAACGTGTATAAAAATATAAAATATGAGTTTCTATAGTACCATGTTAAAAACTCATCTAATAATACTTTCTAATTGAGTACCTGGGTATTTAACGAACTGTAAGATAAATACACAAGAAGTAGGTATAACGAGCGTTCTACAGAACCCGCAAACCTATTTCCATGCGCTTCGCGCATACCCGGCTAATTGCAACTTAATTAGCTTCCCTTCCTGGGCAACTGATCTGGTAAGAGAAGTATGTAAGCAAGTCTAGCCGTCTACGATGAAAATCACCGGCCTGTGACCTGGCGGGATTAGCTCTTAATCGCCTATCGCAGCACTCTCCGATCTGTTGAAGTGCGGCTACCGCAAATCCTCTTAAGTTTATTATAGAAATCACTTGATTTAATTATTATTCATCAAGCGACGTGCGCGACCAAAGCGCGTAGGATAGCATAACGGAGGCCGGCATTCCCGAGAATGAGGAATTAGTTACATAATTACAATTTTACTAGACTTGCATTTACGAGGGGAGATTTATGAAAACAAAACGATTCCCGCGCGTATGATATGAGGTATGATTTTATTTATTGATTTATGAGAAAAACTGCCGTCTCTGACTATCTGTTTCTGTTTGTATATGAAAGAGCGAGTGATCTGAATATATCATAAATTTAGTCCCAAATAGATATGGCCTAAAATTACGGACTGCCCACACTATGCAGAGCAGTTCTTTCTCAATTGTGGACTAAGTAATTGCACTCGGCAATGTTAACGGTTCTTGAGGCATAACATATTGGATGATCATTTTGACTAAGAACGGAACGAATAGCGAAGTTACAATAGCGTCTGTAGTGAGCGAAATTGGTTTAGTAAAGTCAGGGTACACTAAAATGGGATATTGCAGAGAAAAATTTTGCAGGTTTCAGAGGCTTTAAAAATTGTGATGAATTAATGTTTTTTTTCATTTTATAGTCTACTTATCAGAATTTCAGGTAAACATTTGACACAGGGTTTTTTTTTGTCATACGTATTTTTTGCCGTAAAACGGGTTTTTGGGGACATTCCGGACATGCAAGTCCTTGTGCTTTATTTTATAGTTAACAATTTATATCAAATAGATCTCTTTTTTTCTCCTAAGCATTTTTAGGACATGCAATAGTCCTGTACATAGTATAGTATTCAACTCGCATTTAACAGCCATTATTTTATAAATGTACTATTATTTACTGGTCATTGGCTGCCTTTCAATTTTACTAGACTTGTATTTACGAGGCGAGATTTACGAAAACAAAACGATTCCCGCGCGTGTACCTATAGGTATGATTTTGTTGCGAAAAACTGCCGTCTCTGGCAGTTGTCTCTGGCCATCTGTTTGGATATGAAAGAGCGAGTGATCTGAATATATCATAAATTTAGTCCCAAATAGATATGGCCTAAAATTACGGACCGCCCACACTATGCAGAGCAGTTCTTTCTCAATTGTAGAGTAAGTGATTGCACTCGGCACTGTTAAGGGTTCTTGAGGCATAACATATTGGATGATCATTTTGACTAAGAACGGAACCAATAGCGAAGTTACAATAGCGTCTGTAGTGAGTAAAATTGGTTTAGTAAAGTCGGGGTACACTAAAATGGGGTCATTGCAGAGTAAAGTTTTGCAGGTTTCAAAGGCTTGAACAAATTCTGGTGAATTATTTTTTCATTTTTTTCACTTATCATAATTTCAAGCAAACTTTTGACACACAGGGGTGTTGCTTTTTGTCCTACGTATTTTTGCCCTAGAAAGCGTTTTTGGGGACATTCCGGACATGCAAATCCTTGCGCTTAACTATAAAGGTAAACAATTTATAATAAAAAGATCTCCTTTTTGTGTTTTTTGCTCCTAAGCATTTTTAGTATAGGACATTCAATAGTCCTGTACAAAGTATAGTATTCAACTCGCATTTAATAGACATTATTCACTCGTTTATATGATTTGCTCGTTGATAAATGTACTATTATTTACTGGTTGTATAATGGCTGCTTATTAAATGTCTCTAAATTAAAAAATGTATTTTTAATTATCGGCCTTCCTCGCACTTGCATACATTATTGATATTGAACATTGTTGAGTAAATGTAATGTAAACAAAATATCATGGCATCTCATTCTCGTGTTGCAGCATAAGTAGTAGCTACAGGCGGCGTTGAAGTCAAGCAAGCCGTTTTCCCTTGGTATTTTTAAGAACTTATATTGCGGAGCAAGAGCGTCTCGCTTAAAAGTTGGATGTCTTTGAGATTTAGGAATAAACATTTGCCAGCTACACCACCGAGATACACAGTAAGTGTTTGAAAATATTTGTGTTCGGGCCACCCACATTCGTTCTATCGATCGCCCGGCCGGTATACAATTCAGCAAGCTGAGTGAGTGGAGTGCCTCCACACCAAAAATTCAACGTATCCATATTCCAGTAGACGTTCGAGCTCATGTTTTTATTTCGCACCACTTTCAAAAGCCTGCTTACGTTCTGTTTAATTAATAATCCTTAAAAGGCGAAGTAGGCGGCGCGGCGCATTGTCTTGCTTGCTAAACACCCTTTCGCGGTAACAAGTAAAAAAACCCGCGAGAAATATTAGCCCTCTCGCGTAACTAGCCCATTATTCTCGAGTTTAAAAATAACACATGCCCAAAACCGGCTTCGGATTATTAAATCTTTTCCCTTCTCGGGGGTGGGGGTGGAAGGCGGGCGAATCCCCGACGGGGTGATATATGGGGTATTAAATATTCAGAAATAGAATAGGTTTTTTATTTAAAAATAAACACGTGTAGACTTTGCAGTGACAGCAAAATGTATGGGCCAAGGTGGAAACGTGGGTTTCTTATATTATGCTTTCTCTACTTCTGGAGGAGGTCAATTAGGGGCAGGGTTGATTGAATTTGTCCAAGTGGACAAAATTGTACGATTTTGTCCAATTATGTCCGTCCGGACAATATCGACACGTATGGACAAAATTGGATAAAACCAATCAAAATAAACAAAAGTATAGAAAAACATTTAGAAAAACAGTCAACCGGTGAAGCAATATTCAGTATCGGATACATCAGTCATTGTTCATATAAAATTAAAATTAATTAACGTATATTGTAATTATTGTGTTCTGTCAAAAAAGAAAAAATAACGAAGAACCTAATTGCGCTTGACCAGATAGATTAGCGGTATAAATGCGTTTTCTTGTTCACTTAAAGGTCACGTAAAGGTTTTCTATAGTTTACTAGTTACGTAACACAAAATACATAACTGCATCTTGGTTGCTTAACGTGAAATATGCAATTTTATAAATGGACGCCGGAAATGGAATTTTATAAATGGAATTTTATGCAAAAAGGAACCATGCGACAAAATTACGAAATTAATATTAAGGCATTGAAAGTTGCAGAAGTAGGTAAACTATATTTTGCAGAAAAGATCCATGTGAAAATTACAGTATAACCTTAGGAAATAGGCCAAAAGAACCATTTGTACACTCGAAAGCATCTTAAACTATTTTTCAAAAGGGAACCAAGTGCATAGACGCTTACAACAGTATATCAGTGCCTTCTACGGGATGAAAGTGTGAACTTCTTGTTTGTTTTCGTTTATAAAAGTGGTGTAAAATGATTTCATGGCGTAATAAACAACTAGTGAATATGTGTAATACTACAGTTATTATAGAAAACAAAGGTATGAAACTAAATTTGACTATTAAACATGAATAATTTAATAATATCTATTTTTTAGAAAATCTGAGAGAAACAACAGGAGATATTTCAAATATCTCTTCAGAACCACCAACCTTGAATCCTGAGATTGCGAAGTTGCTAGAGAATATATCGGATGATTCGGCGAAAGGTGTCTTGATATATTTGCTCGCACCTGGTTTTCTGTAATTTTTTTCCTTTATTTTTCCTAGGATAATTCAAATGACAAAATTTTGTACGATGATGCTGAACAAAAAACATATGCAGCAGTAATACCAGTACCAGTACCCTTGGAAACTTCTATAGGATACGATTCAAGTAATGTTAAACAAAAAAAAATATAGAGGAAGACCAAAAAAGGGCAGAAAGAGAAAATTTGACGGTATGCCGAGGGAAGAAAGAAAAACTAACATATATAAGCGTAAGGAATTATAAGAATTATAAGAAGCAACGAAGAACGGAGTTTGTACCTTTTGATTGCCAGTGTACTTTATCATGCACAACAAAAATATCCGAAGAACAATGCAGAAATGAGTTTAACAGAAACAGAATCTTCATTTTTACCAGTAGATATGACTCTCACGAAAATGTACGAACTCTACGTAGACGGACGAAATAAGGTAAATGTGGTTAGTTTCTCAACATACAAAAGAATTTTAATTTAAAATTTAAAACTTAAAGAAGGGAATAAATGGAGAAGAGATAAATTGGTTAAAGACAAGGGAGATAACTATACTAAGAGAAAAGCCGTTTTCCCTTTTTATGAAGCAAAACTTGAATGTAGAATCAGTAGAAGTTGATATTTCAAAGAAAATCCGTGGTCGTCCTAAAAGTGGTTTATATAAAACAGACCTTAACATACTCTGGCCTGAAGGAAAATGTATTTCAAACGAAAAACTCACGGATATAAAATCAATATGGCACCTCATTCCCAAAGATTGTAGGACTTTCTATTCATTACTTTTTGCAGATGACCATATTGAAGATGATATAGATGGATTTGGAGGTGTCCCTGACTTTGAACCTGAACAAATATAATCAACATACTATACAATACTATACATTAATATTTAAATAATAATTATTAAGTATTTTCTTATTTAGTTTATTACTTGAAATTGAAGATAATAAATATTTGATTTCCAATTTTTATTGTTTCTCTTAATTTTGTAATCACCGAAATTATAACACGCAAAAAGGAACCATGCACCATTTTTAAAAAAAAAATATTTTTTTAAAAACTTTGTTTTTTTTTTGTTGTGAACTCCTGAACTCTTTCTTCTGTACCGAATAATTCATCGTGAACTATTTTTCGTTGAAACAGCGCAGCGTGAAGTTAGCGCCCTAAAATGGTTTTTCGCGATTTCTCGACCTAAATTGCTACAACTATTTATTGCTGTTTTTCACATTTAGGTAACTCCATTTAGGAACTATTTTGTTTCTATTGCGAACTCCCAAGAAATGGATGATTTTTAAAAGAAGCAGCGCCAACTTCACAGGACTCGGTTTCTAAAGGGATTTTCTAAAGAAAGTCCTTCTACACGTCTTACATGTCAAATTTAGATTATTTATCAGGCACCAAAGTCAATTTCAACGTCAAGAAAAGAAAACTCCAAATCCTCTTGAAAAAAAAATAATTTATATGATTTATGAGTTCATTTATGGGTTTTCGGAAAAAATAACATTTTTTCATGTGGAACCATATTGGTACGATGGAACCAAGTGTATTAGTACTAAGTAGGTTTCAATAAGGAATTTATTCATATTTTATTTAGTATATGATCAATACAGCCAAAATGTCAGCTAAATAAATTATTACAAAGAAGAATAATTTCTTTTATTTTCCCTAAGCTGTCATTTTGATTGTATTACCCACTTAAATAAGGTAGGTATATGAATAAATTCCTTATTGATTGATTCCTTATGCCTCCATTTTGAAAAAAAAGTATTGGCCGAGGGGTCAACCACTGTCGGCAATACGTGTACAAATTTTAGGCAGTCAATCTGCAGTCTAGGTAGTATGCCGGCAATATCAGAAATCATTAGGCAGTCTTGATAAAATCCGGCAGTATTGAGCAGTCGATCGGCAGTCATAAGCAGTCGATGAGCAGTCATAAGCAGTCTATGAGCAGTCATAAGCAGTCAGTCGGCAGTATGCGACAGTCAGACGGCATTTATTGTCAGTTTGATGCTACATTTTGCAGTGCAAGTGTCTCAAGCGAGGTCTCAAGACAAGACCTCTGTAGTGAAAAAAGTGAGATAAGGGTACATTAGGTAGAAGTTAAATTCTAGGAAGTAAGTAAACCTAGGAAGTACATTAATATTACAGCTATTTAAGGTACTTAATAAATCTCTGCGTTTTCACTAAGTTTGTAATAGTCTGTATTCTAGATAAAATGTATTGTACCTTGAGCGTAAAAAATAATGAAATAATAAAATACCTATATGAAAAGTTTATGTTTCTGTCTCAGTTTTTGTACTCCAAGCTATGCCCTATGAAAATGTATGTAAAATACGATGGATTAACTTATTATCTGACCTTTGATTAGTATTATAAACACTTTCAAGAAGAACATTAGAGAACATTGTTATTTATTAGTTTGTTAAAAGACGTTTAATTAAAAATCAACAAAGCAGCGAGGAGTGTGCGAGGATATGTCCTCATATTTATACACAAAATAAATTATTTGAATTACCTACATCACTTTTTTTACTTATAGTTCGTTTTTGACTATGAATCACCAACTGGATGAAATTGACGACGAAGATTCATCGGCAATAGGCGAAAACGTTGGATTACTTAATATATTAAAAGAAACAGCTACTCACAACAGTCGTGTTAAGTTACATGGTAACAGATTTGATGAACCTCTTAAGTTATTAAGTTATTTGCATCGAAATCTAACAGGTTCATTGCCCTCTCTTAGCACCATAAACAGAACTTTAGATGAATGTCCTAAAATCAAAGAAGGTCAACTTAGATTTGCAGAATTGAAACAATTTTTATCAAACCGAAATCTACCATTTAGAGTATTCATCAGTGAAGATCAAACAGCAATTTTAAAACGAGTTCAGTATGATCCAAAATCCAATAAAATGGTGGGATTTTTGTTACCACATAACAAAAAGACAGGATTTCCTGAAACTGAAAAGTACGTCGTCAACTCGCTCAAAGATATAGAAAAGGCATTTGCAGAAGATAATTTAACTAATAATGCGTATGTATTCACGGCTCAGCCAATCACAGATAAGGCACCAGCTTTTTTCTTATCAATTTTTGGATCTGACAACAAATTTACCCACGAAGAAGTATCTAAACGGTGGGCACATTTGGATTTCGAGGCTAAACGATATGGAATAGAGATTGCCGGGTTTTCGTCAGATGGAGATACGAGGTCTTTCTAAACTTGGTTCCAAAGAAAACTTTCCATTGAGTCAAAATTCATCAGATGACTGAGATGTTTCACCAAGAAATTACCAATGAAAGTTCCCATAATCACTCTCAGCAGTACATAAATTATTATACGTATTATTTGGCAAATTGTTACAGACTAGTGGTAGAAAAAAATTGAACTGAGAAAGATTTTGACGTCATACAATCAGCAACGTGTATTCCGGTCATTTATCATACATGTTACATATTAACAGCGTTTTGATATGATGGGGATGAATATAACATGTACTATCGCGAGCAAAATTAATAAGACTGTCTTAGTCACATGTTTAGAAATGCTGAGTCTCACTTTGTCGTGGCAGACATGAAATGGCAATACAACGGTAGTATTGTGTCAAAGGTATCGAATGCATATTTGGTGGTACTAAAAATGTCACAGAGGCTGTCTCATTATCTAAAAATATCCCATACGTTGTCTCATTAATTTTGCTCGCGATAGTACATTGTACAGGGAACCATCTACTTTTAATTTTATCAAAAGGCAAAGTACCATTAAATAGGGGAGGCAGTCCTATAATAATGTAGGTAGTCTTTATGCAGTCTCGCCAGTCTCTATGCAGTCTAGACAGTATTCTAAGAAAATAAGGAAGTGTTGTGCAGTGTCGGCAGTATGTCGGCAGTCTTAGCAGTACCTCGACAATCTTAGAAATCTTGAGCAGTAACAGCAATTTCGGCAATACGTGGACAACATTTTATCCACTGGTTGACCCCTCGGTATTGGCCCAAAAAAAATTTTGCTCATAAATCACATTTATGTGATTTAGTAGGTAAGTATCTATTTTCTGATAGGATTCTGATTTTTCTACTCGTAGTATTACATGCGTCTATTAGAAAAAAATAAGAATAGTCATGGCACACTAACGCACTAAGATCTATAAATTATTTGTTTATTTTATTTTAGCAAAGCTTTTTTCAAACAAGAAGTTACAATTACAAAGAAGAATAATATCTTTTATTTTCGCTAAGCTGTCATGTTGATTGGATTTATCATCCACTTAAATAAGGTAGGTATATGATTAAATTCCTTATTGATTGATTCCTTATGCCTCCATTTTGAAAACAAGCACACTAAGTCACTAGTCATGGCACACTAAGGTCTTTAAATTATTTGTTCATTTTATTTTATCAAAACTTTTTTCAAAAAAGGATCGTTTCCCGATAAATTAATGACAATATTTCTAGGAGGCGCGCGCCAGAGAAATATTTTAGAAGATTTCAACGGATTTCACAAGATAATGGGATTTATTTTTGGGAGTTAACCTTTCCTCGGGAAAATCTTCGAGATATGCATGAAGGTATCTGATCCCCGTTATCAAAAACAGTGCACCCTTTCCCACGTAATAAATGTATTAAGCTATTTCTAAGAACACCTAAATACATATTCCAAATTTACGTATAGTAAGGCCAACCACGTATTTAAATTCCAAAACTGTATTTACTTAACTCGCAATGTGGACACAGTATTTGCCTATACACCTATCGGCCAAAAACTAATGGCACACATCGGCTCAATGAAAGTTATGTAAATAATAAATATTTGATTACACACCTCTGTTCAGCACAGGGTTGCTTTGCGTTGCACGTTATTGCAAACAGATGAATAACGGTCTGCTAATTTGTCATGTGGACGAATGATTCACATGAAAATGCTTTTAAAAATGCATGTGCATACCGGAAAAAGTTGTATTGTTCAATTATCGAGTGGTAATTGAAACTTTATAACATTTTTGTGATAATCTGACCAAACGGGCATACCTACGACAATACGTGTTCTTAACTTATTTTAGGTACATATATTAACATCTCCTTGTAGGTATTAGTAATTTTAAACACATCATAAACTCATTAAGTTGTTAAAGAAGTAACCCTTAGATGCCTAACAGGCAGTACCTACATCAGTTTAATATTTTAAATAGGTATCCATCCGTAAAAATCTGTCCTCGCTGTCAACCATGCCAAATTACCCTTTCAAACTTTTTTGCCGGATTAACAACTGTGAAAATAAGCTCATTTTTTAGTTTTATCCCAACACTTAACTAATTACAGTCATCTCTTATCATCCGAGAGCTACAACTGCGACCGTGTGTCCGTTCGATAAAAATGCGGAACGAGCGCCGGCAAAAACTGTTGACCACTTTAGAAAAATTAATGACTGTAAAGGGATCGTAATATAGGTATTCTAATGTAAATTCGTGCGTAAATTCCATGTTTCAGCGAGAAAATAACGGAGTAAAGCCACATTTCCAGTGTCGCCACGCAGAATTTCTACGAACAGTACCTACTACGTATGTACTGTATGTATGTGGGGGAAACGGCAAGGACGCCACCAGTAGCCTAACCTTACTTTTCGACATAAATATGTTTTTGTGCAAAATTTAATCTAACCCACGAGCAACCCGACAGAATATAACATGCCTGCATATAAAATGTGAACGCGAAATCGATCTTCTGTCAATGAAATTAATACACCGCAATCTTCAAAGGGCCTAGGTATGACACCCCACCGAGCCAGGAAACCAATTTAAACCCACAGAGGTAATTACACCGCTACAAATTTGTATAAATCGTACCGAAATGAGAAGGAAGTACATCAGACGAGATATTTTATAAAAACGTCTAGAATATACCTATCCACGCTACAGGCATGGATTACCTACCTAATTAGGTATATATTATTAAATAACTGCGCCTTAGCTACCTATAAAGGCAAATAAAAGGTGCAACCTTACCTTTGCCCTTAATTGTACAGTTTTTAATCAACCTAAGTACCTACATATAGGTATATTAAGAAAACGTTAAGTCATTTTATACCTGAGCCACCTGTAGATTTACGGAAGTCTCAAGTTAAATAGGTCTAAAAAATGTTCATATAAATATAATCCTACTCTCATAGGAACAGGAAGAAAATTATCTAAACGGTAATAATTATTATTACCGAGTTCAGGGTTATCGTAATCAATGATTTCATTGTTTTATGAAGTTGACAGCCCTTTAATTCATAATTAATGGGACAGTCACGGCCCCAATAAAAAAACAATTACCCGGTACCCACTCTAGATAGTTATAATAATTGTGAATAGGAAGAACTGTTACTTACAAAGTAATCTAAAAACTCAGAGGAATGTAGAGCCAGTCTTCAAAATAGGGAATCTGCAAAAAAGCGAAGTGAATGTAATGTGGAATGTTTTATGGCATATGATCATCTTGTGAGAATTTCCGTGTGTATTTTATTACTTTGCGGTTAAAAACTGGATTTATGATAGGCATAACTCGCTTGTGGACAATAATACGCGGCCCTGTTATAGCGTTCCAAAGCATGCAAGAGGGAATCGGATCGATATTTTTAATAAAAATTGAAAGAAACCTCAATATATCAAAATTGTGGACCAGCTGTAGACTGGATACATTGCTCTGCATACGCCCAAGGTTCTCACTGTCCTACTTAAGTTTTCTATGAAAAATCACAGGAAACCCTCTAAAAACCCCGCAAAAGACTGGTACTTACGTGTAAATTCCTTCATATATCACAAACAATAATCCTACTAGGCCAAGGGATGAGAAATAGTTGAAAGAAGTGAAGAACAATCATGAACACTTTGCATAGTCTACTTGTGTAGACAAAGAAACATTACATTTTTCCACCACGCTTTTCTCACAGAATCACTACACAGAGGGCAATACTTGTGCACTCATCACTTACTTTAACTGTCTTTAGGTGCATTTATGACTATTTTGGACGCCGGTCGCCTCAATTTGTTTACTTATTTTGATAACTATTCTGATACGTCCGCGATAGCAACGGGTAACATCACGACGCCATTTTGTATATTTTTATACAGTGCAACCATCTCACGGAAACGAAAATTTACCAACAACCAATGTACGTAACCAACTGCGTACGATTCGACACCAGAAAACTTAAGACACTAAATATTTAAACAAGATAAAGTAAATATCTCGTTTGGTCCATATAAACAAAAAAAAACATTTGAGGGTTAACCAATTTTAATAATACGATAAAAAATGTACATAAGTAAAAAACATATACATTGCATAGACTTCTTCAATATTCCTCTAGAAAACGTTTCTCTGCTGGGCTATCTTTTACCAGTAGTATAAACGATGGCGTCCCACCTTTAATGACGTATCTACGGTTAGAGTGTATTTAAAGCAAACTGAATTACAATGAAATATAATACATACTCGTTCATGTTTAATACGTCCTTTAAAGTTTTATTAACATCTACACTGAAAATTTTCTTTTTCGGTGTTTCGAAATACAGCCGTATATTTTTTTGCCTGTACTTTTTTTCCGCGTCCCATTCAGGAATTGCCTCAAATACAGTACAAATATGTTTGAGGAATCTGTAAGAAAATTTAAACGGGTACTAAAGGCATCTATCAATATAATGTATGGTAATTACGTTTCATTTTCTGTAAATTGTTGAATGTAATCCATAATTTTGTATTCAGGATATACAAAAATCACTGGCCATACTAAATTATACGCTGGGTCCAAGTATACCCTATTGTGCATCAGTGCTGGAAACTGTGGTTCTAGTTCTTCTAAAGATGTGTGTTCTGAAATTATATAAACTATGTAACGTGTACATTCTAACAATCACGTAGCTACCTTTTAGTCCTCCTTCAATATTATAGCCCCTATCCAGTATTTCTTTAACAATAGCTTCATCTTCTTTAGCTTTTCTTTTGAGCTGTGCACCCTTCTTTCTTTGGTCTCTTTCCTTTTCTCTTGCTGCACTAATGATTTTTTTTCGTAATTCTAAAATCTCCTTATTACTCTTTTTCTTATTTAATATTTCGTCACAGTATTCCACGGCTTGTTCAAACTTATTTATTTGGTAACAACAGTTGGCAGCTCTTATTATGACCTTATCGTAATCCGGTTTGATTCTCATTGCCAATTCACAGTCTGCTAAGGAAGATCTACAAGAACGCAGAGGGTCAAAGATGATTTACTTATTGTGTGTGTAAATTACCTGTAATTTTTGAGAAAATAATGCGCTGCCGCCCTGTTATTCAACAAACTTGCTTCCAGTTCGGGGTTGCCACATTTTATTTTAATGCCTTCGGTGTATGATATTATGGCTAATCTATAGTTTTTATGTTTAAAATTAAAATTACCATCTTCTTTGTAAGACGTGGCTAGTTCTAAAACACGAATTAGGTAATGTGACATTGCACGATTTAAATTATTTACCTTCGGGTTCATTTTCGTCTGGATCGTATTTTAGCTGTTGCAACCCTTCGTACAGCGGGTGCAGTTCTTGACCGGGCTTCGGAGGCTCTTTCATGAAAAACGGATGCTTTTCCATTTCTTCTTCCCAGCGATCCTCCGGCCAGCCATCCTCGTATTTTTTCCTTGGCAACTTTTCAATGAACTCGTCTAATTCTTTATCTAACCTAGCGGCCAACTCCAGCCTTTCTTCATCAGACATAGGTTTCTTAACGGGAGGACTGGCACTACCCTCCATTATTTGCATCAAGGAAAGGCAACGCAAAAATAAACTACGGAATGTATGACAAATGTCCAAGTTAATATCAGATTTGCTTTAGCTATATTTTTGCAGATAACATTTGACTATAGAATAATTTTAATAATCTAACCTCACTTATTCGTATTGAGAATCAATTCCCGTAGTTCAAATGTACTCCACCATAGATTATACTACACACTAGTACACAAGCACAGAACACAAAATTAATATGGTTCTGTGACATTCGACACACACTAAAGTAGTTCATTTCTCAACGAAGAAACCAAGGAAAATTTAAATAATACCAAGTTTGAAAAAACATTTATTTTACGTTTTGAGCCGGAATAAAAATACTCGTGTTCATAAAAGATACGGTATAAAAACCTTTTATAAACAAGGGTAATATATATAACATATATTTGCAACTCAAAATGCTTAAAAAGCAACTATATCTTAAGGCATTAACAACTTATATGCTATTACAATTTAAAAGTTATACAAGCAAAAACTGATTATTGCCTATTGATTGAATGAATTTATTGTTAAGTACCTGCTTTGAGGAACAAGTAAGTTAACAAAATAAAGTGAATGCTAGTATTTCTATAGAAAAACACCTGAAGACGAAGTCAAAAAATTCAGTTATTAATAAGTTGCTAAAACCTCAATTAACAATTAAATATAATAGGGCTTATTATCAATATAAAATAATTCTCGTATCACAAAATCTATAAACTAACCTGAGGTAACTAGCTGATAAAATTTTTGTAATTTAATTTTCTTTCGTTTCAAAACATATTTTTCTCTATTTTAGTTATTTTTTTTTTAGTTATTTTAGTTAATTATGTATTTCAGTTCTCAACACAACAAAATGTTTGTGAAAGTTTATATTTTTCTTCAAATGGATTTTTCCTTGAATTTCTGAAGAAAATTCTTGAAAAAAGAACCTTGAAAATTTTTGCCTGTGGCGCCATAACATTTTGAGCCATTTGCTAAAAATCTGGCTACGCCCTTTAATATAACTACAGCACCAGATAACAGCTCCGAGTTTAAAAATGCAATTGTTATTTGTGAACAATGGCACATTTCAGATTAAAATATCGATATTTTATCAGCTATCCTATCCCGACAGAAATATCGTTTCGCATATGGTACAAAATGATCAAAATTACCCATTTTCTACACAAGTGTGAGGAAAAAATCTCTATTAAACTAGTATCCTCTTCAACTACAGATAACTAACATACCAAAATCATTTTATACAAGGCGATGTAAATGTCTCCTGAAGAATCTTTAGGTAATAACACCGAAATATTGATGTGCAAAAAAGTAAGGAAAGAACTATCAGAACTTTTCAAAAACATGTTCTTCCATGGCTTATATGTATACCCCGAGTTTTTCACAGATCTAATTCATCTGTGAAAAGTATAAAGTAGAGGTCAGAGTATCAAATATGCAATCAAAGTAGAGTAACTGAATGATGTTGCCATCAAATGGGGCGATGCGGGACATGTGGGTGATTCATGAATCGGAACAAGTATGCATAAATTTGAATTTCCCACAAAATCGCCGATAAGGTGGAGAGTTATTTAGGTTATGGAGCATGTGGCATCAAGAAAATATATCATTGATCATTTTAGAATGACGTCTGAGTGGCATATATGTCAATTATGACGTTGATTTTTATATTTTGGAAGTGGGAATAAATAGTGTTAAAATACTAAAATTTTGGGCCGTTGTGGATTATTTTAGGGACTCTGAGTTAAAATGATGTGAGTTAAAATGATGATTTATGGCTTGTCCCGAATGACCCCACTATTAGGGGTGAATTGGGACATTACTTTTTAATATATTTTTTTGAGTAATAGATAGGAATTCAAAAACATATCCTATCGCTAAGATTTTTAGGACTATAATCCAAAATTTCTAAACTGTATGTGCGCTAAAAGAAAGATATATACAAAGATATGCGAAAATCGTCCCGAATCGCCCCATCTGACGGTACTGATAGTACTTGAAAAAAATGTACAAATATTTGAGTCTTAGCCAGTTTAAATCCGGTATTGGAAAAATAGTACCATAAGTTTATTTAAATGGAAAACATACCTATATTTACTAGTAACTAATTCTTTTAATACTTCTCCGAAACGGCAAAATACCTATGAAATATGACATCTAAAAATACATATACCCAGCCGTAAATAACCTTTACAGTAATAAATATGATGGTATAATAATATTTGACTCTCTTGAAAAAATTCTATACACCTTTTCAACAATAAATATCAACAATTACAATGGTTCTTGCGGAATCATAAAACGCACACTACGTACGGATCCACTTCAAACGTTTGCTTTAAAATTGCACTGAAAATAAGCTCCGCATTGCAGACGATCTTCATTTTTTCCTTCTTGTTCTTCAGTAAGTCTGCGACAAGATGTAAATCGTTTTCGTGGGTGATAATGAAGTAGCTGTAAGGCGAGTTGATGCTAGTAGCTTCGATTTGAGAAGAGCTGCGCCGTATACGCTCGACAATGCCCCCGCAGTTTTGTATCAGCTGTATTATGACGTTCCTACTGGGGAAGACACTCGGGGTGACAAAGAAAAATTTACCTTCGAATAAGCGGTTTCTATTCCTCGTCAAAAACGTTTGCTCTATGTCACACTTGAACTCGTAGTTGAAATCTTTCGGATTTAAATTGTAGTTACTTTCGGGAAGAAATACATTAGACGTGTACGAGTCCCTTAACCACTGCTCGGAGACCACTTGTGCCCCTTTCGCTATGGCGAAGAATAGTTTAATCGAACGGGATAGATGCGGCATCACCAGATGCGTGAAATTAGCGGTATCGTCGGCTACAGCACCCCCTAAGTCTCTGTAAAAAGATATTTGGTGTATTAAATTATTTACAATTTAGTAACTACCATACCCGACAAATCGCCTCAATTCTTTGGCATTCGATATCATGGAAAACAGTATCCTATGAGTTGCATTAGCAACTTGGTCCTCGCTTATATTATCGTTCTCGTCGATAGATTCAGTCTTTTGTTTTTTAGGTTTTTTAGGCAACACGACCGGGGAGGCGCTCCTTTTCACCCGCTCGTAGGACTCCTGCGATATATTGATTGGAGCTTTCCAGGCATCTAAAAATAACTTATTGAGGTTTTATTATTTGTGAGGTTGGATTGCTTACGCATCAAATTAGGCACCAACTTCGGATCGAAACTGAAATTCGGCGGGTTGGAGAACTGCTGATAGACCTGATGCTCCATTTGGTTCATTGCTGTGAAATTACCCAGCATAACGTCTGTCAGCCATTGCACGTTAACCACCGGTATTTGCCACTTTTTGGCGTACGTACATTTCCTGCCGTCTGCTTTGGCCGAAATCAACAGAGTGTTATGCTTGGAAAAGTAAGTCGTACACTACAATAATACATAGAGTATCTGCTAAAAACAGCCGAAATTGTACTCACCTTCGCACCGGTATACTTAACCATATGCTTCACCCGGTTTCGATCGCTACCTTCGAAGCCACTAATAGAGATCAGGTGCTTGGAAGCAGGCGCGGTATCTAAATATATGTTCGGCAAATGCAGGGCAGTCCACGGAGGCAGCACCTGCTTCCTCTGCATCACATCGCTCAGCCACAGTATTGTAACACACCGCTTACAGTCACGCAGCGCCTGCATAACAACGCCATGGCGCTGGGTCTCGCATAAGACATGCGTTACGCGGCTACAGTACTGCTTCTCCACCTCACCTAACAAATCAAATGTTAACATACGGAAAAGCGATGGTAAGTAAATCTGTTACCTCCATGTTTTTCGATTTTTTGTTGCCAACCCGGTATTCGGTCTTCCAGAAAGCCGTCCAGCTCTACCACCACGAAGATGCAACCCAGAAGAAACAGGTCGGGCGGTACTGTAAGTTTTAGGCAAATGCCAGACAAATTAAAAATCACACATTTTATTCTAATTCCATTTATGAGCTACACAGTTTAAGTAACGCCGAACCACTAAAAGTAGAATTTTATACCGTTCTGACTGGATTTTTCATGGCGCAGAGGGCAAAGGAATTCAAAATGGCGGTCATAGGGCTGGGCTGATTTCTATGCATTCCATTGAATTCTCAATGTAAACATAATTGCCTGCCCTCCACGCCAAATTGCTTAAAAAAATTGACAGGTCGTTAGATTACCCAATGGCCTAGATGAGGACAGCGACTTTGTTATAACTGCGAAAGACGAAGACACTTGGTCTCTATTATTGTGGAGTCTATTATTGTCTCTATTATTGTGGTATAAGTAAATAAAATTTTGAACTCATTATCTAAACTGTAAAATCTTCAATGTTTGTCCTATGTGTGTACCGATTTAAAGTTCGACTGACTGACCTTGCGACTGAAGTAGTAATTTTAATACCTCAGGTAATCCCTTTTAATCCCTCTGAACCTACCATGCCTCCACACTCTCACTCTACTATTCGGGGTTCCGTTCTTACATAATTGCCCCATAAATTGCCTACAACTCGGCCAGCCTGATAACACAGTCACCTTGGACTGTCGGCCATAATCCGACGCCTCGGTGAAGCTCATAAAGGCCTGTGCTATCAGACGGAGTTCCTAATCCCACTTCTGATATTGTAGTAAAGAGAAAAATTCTTTTTGCATTCTTTTTTTCGTACAGCAGAATACAAGAACGTGAGTTAGATACATACAACAATCAGATATAATGGACTTGTTTATATTGTCTCTCTCGCTTTATTTAAAAGAAAAACTTTGACAGTGTATGTTGTATATTAGAAATAAATTAGTGACGTGAGGGATTTCTTTTAAGATTGGACTGTATACATGTACATGTACAGCACTCGTTTAGGAATTGTGTGTCGTCGTACAAATACGGTGTCCGGCTCACAGAGCAACGCTTTTAGATAAATCTGCACAGCGACTGGTTGGGTAGCGTATGACTCATAATGTCCCGAATGGGATAAAGAACATATAATACTCACGTTTTAAATTAGGATTGTGACCGTAGAATGGCCCTGGCCGGTGCTGCAGCGGCAACGTAGGTTTGGGACAGTACTGGAGCTTTGGAGGGTCGCTTGTCGGCGTAACAGGAAGCTGTGTCGGGCCTGGCGGCTTTATAATTTCACCGTTGGGCCCGCTTATAGTCCTACGTTGAAGTGCGATAATTTCCTGCGGCTTGGAATTTAACGCGGCATTATGCTGTGCCGTCATCAACCTACAAATACACGTTTAGTAGAAGTTAATTCATGTCGCAGGCCAAGTACCGCAAAGTGCCTGCTGCCGACGGCTCGGGGAGCGTTTCGGGCCTCTGCACGCCACCTATGGAGGACCCGCCGCTTTGCAGTTTTATATTCAACATATTCGCCAGGGCGGTTTTAGTCTTGGCGTTCACCACAACCGAGTGCTGGATGCCCCCATCTTGCACCTGAGGGGGATTTGTCGTGGAATCCGCTAACTGCGGCTGCCCGATGGGCCGTACGACGGTAGGCTGCTGGATGTTGCCTAAAAATAACTGTATTATCGCTAGTACGTTAATTTGATAGAATTACCTTGTTGCGCCAAATGAGCCTTTTGCGCGTGCTGCTCCCTCTGCAGCTGCAGCTGTTGCAGCCTGTATTGTCTAAGCTGCTGTGCCTGATCGGTAAACTGGGTATTATTCTGGTTAATAGGGCTCAATCCGGGAGCGTGTTGAATCGGTTGCGATATCCCTGGCTGCGTCAGAGTGCCGGGCGTTATATTTTGCTGTTGTATGTTAGGCGGGAGCACAATCCCCTGCTGCTTGGCCTGCTGCTGCAACCACTGGACCTGCTGCTGCGTTGTCAAACCCGGGGGTACATTACCTAACAGAAGTTAAGTCATTTTTGTGCAGTTTTTTGATCTATTAAATATGTTTGATACGAGTTACGTAGATCATACCGAGGTAGCTCTTATTTTCTCTTGGTTGTCAATAACCAGTTGGGTTAATGATAGCGATTAGAAAATCATAGGCTTTCTTTCAGGTAAACTAAATATAAAGGAGGGCAGAATGTTAAACAGTTTCTAAAAATAACGATTTCAAATTAAATTCACCTATTACACTATATAAACAATACAGAAATGCTTTAATGATATTTAAATAGAATTTATTGTTTTTCAATTACTTTAGCCACTGAATTATTTACAACTCCTTCCAAAAGTTACATGGTATAGAAACAGCAAATGTACTCGGCTTTTATTGATATTTAAGCACTTTTTAGGGGGAATAACAAGTAGGCATTGAACGGTAATAGAATATTTAGCACATTATCTTGTACCTATATTATGAAATTATCGTTTTATTATTTGATTACTTTTTATGTGGCAAAAAATTATAGTTTAAAACATTTTAAAAAACACGGTTTAAAGGGAAAAGAAAAAAAAGGAAAGAGTAAAAAGTAAAAAATAATGTTTAACTATTAATATTTGGGAAAAAACGTGGGGTATGATATCAATAGGGAACATTCCCATTTTTTTATTGCATAAGAATGTTCTACCATACTGAAAAACAAGATATGAAAACTATGTTGCCTTAATTCCCAATAATAAATTTGTTATAGATTATTAAAGTCTCACGAGAGAGTGAAGCGTTACAAACAGGTTGAAAATCGTGATGCCACTGCCTACAATTTACAAACGATGTAAAGACCGATTCGGTCGGCTACGGGAGATGCCAGCACTCGACCACTTGATTTCTTACTTATACGGCCGCTTTCTGGCGCAACGCCTACAGAATATTGTACTTTGTCACGTCTCAGCTATTTTCGTGCTGCTTCAATTTTATTGCTGTTTAGATCCTTCATACTTATCGCGCGGAATTAGAAATCTTTTTTTGTTTTGACGTACACGTTTTATTACAACGTTATACCGTGTTTTCTAGTTTTATTTTTATATATAAAATTTTAGTCAACAGTAGGGACTGTTATAAATATTTCATTGTTATCATGCACCCCACGCTTCTTTTCCAATTATTAATAGTTAAACATTATTTTTTCCTTTTTACTTTTCCCTTTTCTTAAAAAACACCGTTTTTTTACCAAAAAACTTATAGTTTTTTAGTTTAAAACTTTTTTAGTTTTTAAAGAAAAGTTTTGTATATAAATAAGAAGTAAATTCTATATTGTGGCGATTGCGCCAATGTGACGCGCAATTTTTTATATCTTGATTTTTGATGATCCTGATGAGGACATCAGGACAAAGATAATTATTGTATTGCCATGGTCCTTAACAATTGTGCAAAGTTTCAGTTTAATCTGACGTTATGAAGTGGGTGAAAATCTCGTTCAAGGATTCCGTTACACGATACATACAAACATACAGGTGAAGCTAATAAAAGTGTGTTAAAAAATAAATAAATCCTAGACTAAATAAATAGATCCGAATCCAAACGATACGCCCATAAAAACATTTAAATACTGACCTCTTATCAAAATGTGGCTTCCGCCGCCGCCCCTCTGCTGCATCTGCTTCAGCAGCTGCCTCTGCTTCTGCAGCTTTGCCACGAACAAGGCCTGCTGCTCGGGCGGCATCTTCTGCAACTCGTTGTGCGTACGGGCGTCCAGGTGGATGAACTGACGTTGAGGCGCCACGTTGCCCTGCTGCGTGTTGGGGGACCATTGCACCCTTGGCGTACCTTGCTGCACGACGTTGATAGGATGACGGATAATCTGCTGGCCGGGACCTTGGGACGGCGGCTGTGCCCACAGATGCTGGTTGATCTGCGTGCGCTGCGGAGGAGGATTTTGCGGAGACTGTTGGCTTATTAGTATCTGCTGGCCGATGTTGCCTTGTTGTTGCTGGAATTGGGTGCGGACTACTTGCTGCGGAAGGCCCGAAGATAGCTGTTGATTTATCTGCAAAAGTACCAATACATAATTCACGACATGGATTTACCATGACGATAAATTCAAAGCAAACATATTGCCAAATAAAAATAGGTGAAAAAACTTTCAACTAAACGGTTTAATTTTAAATCATCAGTTGTACTAAAAACTACTGTACTACATACTTCCTGAAATTCTGACGTTTGGTAGAAAATAAAAACGTGAGGCGCATTTCAAATATGATTTTTCTCCAGGATGATTTTTTTAGTACAACTGATGATTTAAAATTAAACACCGCAAAGTTTCAAGTTTGAGGCAAATACGTTCATCAATTGGATAGTCCGCCATTTTGATTTTTTTAAGTTTGCGTCAAAAATTATTGTTAAGTGACCCAAAACACTGCTGAGCTACAAGTCTGATACAAATCGATTTATAAATAGGAAAGTCCGCCATGTTGGATCAGCCATTTTGGTTTTTTTTTTAATAAAAAAAAGTAATAAAAAGTAGATCAAAAAGATGTTGTAAAATTTGAAACAAATATAGGACCTCAAGCTAAATAAAACCGTTTAGAAATGTGTTTACCTGTGTAATTTGCTGCTGCTGAACCTGCTGGGGGTTCAGCTGCGGCTGCGACAAGTTCTGCCGATTCAACTGCTGTAAACTTTGCTGCTGCAGCTGTTGATTCAATCCCTGATTTAGTTGCTGGCTTAACGCCTGGCTTATATTCTGTGACAAAGCTTGATCCAATCCTTGCTGATTGATATTCTGCTGACCTATCTGATTCTGTTGATTGATCTGCCCCAACTGCTGAGCCTGCTGATTTATCTGTTCCTGCTGGTTCAGTGGTTGCCCCATTTGATTCTGTTGACTCAACTGTTGGTTAATTATACTCTGCTGACCCAGTTGATTTTGCTGAGTCAGCTGCTGGCTCAGTTGTTGCTGGTTCAGCTGTTGCCCCAGGTTTTGGGAATTTAATTGCTGGTTCAAGGTTTGTGCATTTAGCTGTTGGCTCATGCCATGTTGCTGGTTTAAATTCGGTTGTTGTTGCATGTTCTGTTGATTAAGTTCGGATGTTACGTTTTGATTCTGACCAAAGTTCTGATTGACGAATTGCTGCACAGCTAAGTTAGGTTGGTTTTGTATGATTTGTTGCTGACTTGTCACCGCTTGCTGGTTTAGAAACTGCTGTTTCTGCTGTAAAATCTGCTGATTCTGCGAGGTAATATGCTGGTTAATATTCTGCTGTACGAAATTCTGCCCCTGAGACATTTGTATCTGCTGTTGTGGACCCTGCTGATGGCCAATTTGGTTCTGCTGCTGCTGCTGATTCGGTTGATTTTGCTGTTGTTGGTTTAACTGATTCTGCTGCTGTAAAACTTGGTTCTGCATAAGCTGCTGATTCTGATTCAGCTGCAGCTGTTGGTTTTGATTCATCTGGAGCTGCTGATTCTGACTCATTTGAAGTTGCTGCGGATTCTGGCTCAGTTGAATCTGCTGCTGCATCTGCTGCTGCTGTTGGGTTTGCTTGAGTTGAAGCTGTTGTGCCTGTAGTTGTGCCAGTTGTTGAGTAATTTGTCCCATATGTTGATTCTGGCCCAACTGCTGTTGGTTTTGCCCTAAGGGTAGTTGATTGGGCCCCACTTGTCGCTGCTGCTGAAGCACATGGCTTTGTCCTTGCAATAACTGCCTTTGACCTTGTGCTAGTTGCTGTTGCATCAGTTGTTGCTGTACCGTTGTCGTTATCTGGCCAGCAGCGGGGCGCTGAAGTATGTTTTGTTGAGTTTGCTGCATCCTTTGTTGTAATAATTGTTGGTGTAACTGGCTCTGTCCTAACTGGCCCCTAAGTTGTTGGATGTTAGGACGATTTTGTTGACCAATCAGTCGGTTTATATTCAAAGGATTTTGTTGCTCTTGGAAATTGGTCTGCTGAGATGGGGTGTGATGAACGATACTTCTAGGCACCTGTTGGTTTGGTAAAGATGTGGAAGGTGACCTGGGTATTTGAGTGAAGCTGGTCGAAACTGGTAGCTGTGGTGTATGTTGCTGTGGCTGAGGTGTCGGTGCTGGGGGCAATTGTACTCTTGGAAGTTGTTGACTCGTTGCTTTTTGTGTATAACTAGGTGCTACTACATTGGGTGGCCCAATAGGATCCGAGACCGATGTTGTTTTCGGTGCACTAGGCTGGTTCCATGGCATTCTTTGCTTTAATTTCTCCAGCAAAGCTTGCGTCGAGTCAGACACAGCCTTCTCTTCAGTTTTCTCTGGTGCTTCACCCTGTTCAGGTTCAAACCCAGTGATAGCCGTTGTACTTTCATGCTTTACTGGTTTGGGCCAATTTATTAATTTGGGATGAAATAAGGCAGCCTCAACCAATGAATTATTTCTCACAGTTTCCACCACCCAGTCTGGTGAAACTATTTTGATATTATCACACCCTAAACTCTCTGCTTTCTCGTATTTGACACTGCTGGTGTCTGTAGTAACTAAGTAATTGCAGTTTCTATTCAAATTTAGTTGTACTACACCTCCGTTATAAGTAATTAAAGACCAGAGATAATTTAAATCTTCCCTTATGCTACTGAAGCAAAACACTAAATTGGACAGCAATTTCCCTCCTGGAACATACAAGTAACTCCTAGTACTAACGAGTTTTTTTAAACTTGCACAGATCACCACCCACTTGGGGGTAAGTGCTGGAATTTCATAAACATCATTTGCATCCACAATATCGTTTTCCTCAGGGCTATCACCCACAATTAAGTGGGTGACATAGTCCGAAAAATAATTAAGTCTCTCAGCACCACCGCATTTTAACAATTCTATTATCTAGAAAAAACAAAAATTGTAAAAAAGATTTTTTTCATATTGTTTTCAATACCTTCCCGTGAACCTCACCGCTTATAAAAAATTTTATTCCCTTAAATATGT
The DNA here is from genome assembly GCA_964058915.1 of Tetropium fuscum. NCBI lineage: Eukaryota > Metazoa > Arthropoda > Insecta > Coleoptera > Cerambycidae > Tetropium > Tetropium fuscum. Next base: position 434,930 of record CAXKVY010000072.1, on the reverse strand, counting down.
CTTCACTTAACTCCAGTTTTAGTACTTCTTGAGATAATACACTCATTGTTAAGTGTTTTATTAAGGAATTATTCTATTTTTTAATACTAAATTTGTTTATAAGCTCCATTTTTCTTGAGCCGTCAAGAGTCAAGTTAGCGGCGAACACTGGGAACAGTGGGAACTAGCGCGTAAAGGCAACCAATACAGAAAACGAAAACTACACTAGAGGCCAAGTCACTTTTTACAATTTTCCTAAAGGAAATGGAGTAATTCTAAAGCAAACTATATGTCTGAAACACGTTTGTTAATAGTTTTGTTTATTTGACGATAATTTTGATTTCAAATATGTTTGTTTTGGTGAAAATATTAATTTATTCACCAAGGGAAATTTGGTTTTATTTTGTTGGTATCGTGACGGATAAAAAGCGATCTCCGCGACAGCGCAAGCAAAAAAGTAGTGTTTATGTTGAAACAGCTCGTCGAAAATCTAAAAAATTCCGAGCCATCCTTTAATTTTAAGTTTTAGAAAACCAATTGGAGAGTTACTAAACATCAAAGCAAATGGCCGAGGCAGATAAGTTGAACATCGACAGTATTATAGCCAGATTATTAGAAGGTATATTTACGAAGGTCAATTTGTGTTGACAATAATAATGGCGTCTACGAGTAGGTATACGCCTTGATAAACGTCAAAAATAATTTTTTTCTGTGGAATTTTCAGTGCGTGGAGCAAGACCAGGAAAAAATGTACAACTGACAGAAAATGAAATCAGAGGGCTATGCTTGAAATCCAGGGAAATTTTCTTAAGCCAACCTATTTTACTTGAACTTGAAGCACCTCTAAAAATTTGTGGTAAGCATTACCCTATATAAATAACTGCTTATTACTCCATCAGAAACATTCATACATACAATATAAATGCAACTTATTCCATCAGAAACTTATACCTTTTAGTATTTTCTTGAAATACGTTTCAACTCTAGTTATGTATTATTTACTTAAACAATGTTATTAAATGTTTGTTAGATAATACAGTGAGTCATTTACTGATATAAAAAGGTGCATTTAAGATTTAAGTGAACTTATGAATGTTAATCAGCTAATAATATATTGTGCTTGTAGGTGACATACATGGTCAATACTATGACCTGCTTCGTCTTTTTGAGTATGGGGGCTTCCCGCCAGAGTCCAATTACTTATTTTTGGGTGACTACGTGGACCGTGGTAAACAATCCCTAGAGACTATTTGTCTCCTGCTGGCTTACAAAATAAAATACCCTGAAAATTTCTTCTTATTGCGCGGTAACCACGAGTGTGCATCAATCAATCGCATCTATGGATTCTATGACGAGTGCAAAAGGAGGTAAATCTCGCATGCGTAAACATGGGGGTGACAAATATTATAATTCTGTCTTGCAGGTATAATATTAAGCTATGGAAAACCTTCACAGATTGTTTCAATTGCCTTCCGGTAGCCGCTATTGTTGATGAGAAGATCTTTTGCTGTCACGGAGGTGAGGTATAATTTTCCAAGTAGATTCCTATAAGACATTTCTTGTCGTTTTAGGACTAAGTCCCGACCTACAATCAATGGAGCAAATCCGAAGAATTATGCGGCCAACTGACGTACCTGACCAGGGGCTCCTCTGTGACTTGCTGTGGTCTGACCCAGACAAAGACCAGATGGGGTGGGGGGAGAACGACAGAGGGGTCAGTTTCACATTTGGGGCGGAGGTTGTGGGGAAGTTCCTGCACAAGCACGATTTCGACCTGATCTGTCGTGCTCATCAAGTCGTTGAGGACGGATATGAATTCTTTGCCAAACGACAACTTGTCACCCTCTTTAGTGCGCCAAATTATTGCGGTAAGTGCAGAGGTAGAGGTTAATGCGGTTTTTACCATTGAATATATGTTTCCTTGTAGGGGAGTTTGATAACGCAGGTGCGATGATGTCAGTGGACGAAACGTTAATGTGTAGTTTCCAAATTCTGAAACCGGCGGACAAGCGGAAGTTCCAGTACAACATGAACTCGGGGAGACCGGTGACGCCCCCCAGGGGTGCCACAAATAAAAACAAGAAGAAGTGAACTAACTTATTTATAAGTCTAGGATTAGTTTCAACATAATTATAACAAGTCTTTCTCATTTTAAATACTAAAATTTAAAATCTGCGTAAAATTAACGTTATAGTTTAATGTTTTTCATGAGCTGTTTTTGTTAATCTTTTTTTAGATTAAGAGGTAAAGTGACCTTTTTTAAACCAATTTACATTCGTTACATTTTACATTGTTACACTCTTATTAAATAGTAGTATTTAAAGTGTCAAAGGTCGAGCCGTTTTACTTTATTTCTCATTTGGTATTACCAAATAGTAATATCTATTTATTTAATAAGAACAAATCCCTATCCCAATTGCGGAATATCAAATTAAAATAAATGAAATGGCTTAAGAATATTTACAAAAAGTAGGCTATATTTATTTTTCTTTTTTGGTTTTCATAGAAAGGAATAGATTTATATTTTACTTTTTTTTTGACGTCTGTATAAATATATTTTTATATATAATAATTTTCATTTCATTTGCCAAATTGTAAATCAATTAGTGAACTTACTTTCTTCATCTCCACTAAAGCGCCAGTCCGATGTGAAACTGGCATTTTCAAATATGCATTCATTCTCCTCTGTTGATCTGCGTTATATGTTTCACAAAATAAAATTTTAACTATTATCATTTTATAAATGACTTTTATTTAATTAATATGGCCACGTTGAGAAGTCCCTACTTACATGAGGAATATTAGATTCTTTCTCTAATTTTACCGACGATGTAGGTTACTGGAGACCTAATGGTGTTTTCTGCCTACCAATTCCTGTGTCTTGACCTACTTGTTGTTTTATTAGAAGAAGAAGAGACCCAGTTTTCCGAGCCGAGACATTTTAAGGTTAGGAGTTAATTCGAATGTTTTCAACGCATAAATTACCTATTAAATAATGGGTATTATCGCAAGTAATTCTTATTTAGCAATATTCGGTGCAGGTACCGTGATAGGAATAACTTCTACTTACTTTGTTCTTAAGTTTAGGCATAAATCAAAGGAAATTTGGAAAAATGGGATGGAGGAGAGATTTGAGGTAAGTTGTAGATACAGCGTTTGGTTGTATCAAATGATACACATGATAATTATAATGTATTTGAATGTATCATTTCTTTTATTGCCAGCTGTATTTTATAAATGATTAATATTGCAGTTTGCCGACCCTAAAGATGAGTATAGGTTAATAATGGGCGTCAGAAACGACTTAAAAATGCAAAAGGGGAAAGTTGCTGCACAATGCGGCCATGCCGCTGTGGCAGCTTATGCAAAAGCTTTGAAACTAAAGCCTAGAACGTTAAAAAACTGGTTAAAATTTGGTAGTAATTATGCTATTTTATTCAAATCAATTTTTAACTGATACTTTCTTGACAGGTGGTACTAAAATTGCTGTTCGAATTGATTCTGAAGAACAATTATTACAGTTGGACATACATGCTAAAAAATGTGATGTCTTATCTAGTATAATCCGAGATGCTGGTCAAACGCAAGTTGCACCCGGTACTAGAACTGTTATTGCCATAGGACCTGCCCCGAAGAGCGTGTTGGATACAGTAACTGGACATTTAAAATTGTATTGACTGTGAATTCATTAAGGCGATATAAATTATTTTCTATTTTAAAGTTTTGTAATTTTCTGTCCAGCATAAGTTGAGTAGGTCAAATGACCTGTGGCTCACTTCAGGTTGCAAATTGGAATAAACGACTAAAATAATTTTGAAACATTGGAGTCAAGTCATTATTTGGTTTAGCAAATAAATGTGCATCGTCTCTTCCAATACGAGCGAATATTCAATATTCCTACAAAATTCTTCGCGGATTTGATAATATAACGTAACCTCAAAAATTTGTTATGGAGAAGTGTATTTTGCCAAAATTAGCATTCGACTTCCTCAAAGAAGCAGATAAACAATATAAAGAAACGGGATCATGTAGGTATGTAGATCTGAATAAATTAATTTCCAATTCTCTGAAATTTCAGTTTCTACCGAAGTTCTGGAAATATTGCATTCATTTTTTGGAGAAACTTTTGTGCTCGCTACGGAACTACTGGAGAAATGTAGGATTGTTCAATACAGCGAACAAAATGGACTGAGAAAGATATTTAAAATAATCACAAGCAAAGAACAATATACAATTTACGAGGATATAAACTTTTGTCACTGCGAGACATTTCGGTTACATATCATAGAATCTCGGCAAAATTTAACTTGCAAACATGTTCTAGCTGTAAAATTAGGGCAAATCACAGGACAACTCACCAAGGAAAGTGTAACGGGGTCCCACTTTGTGGACTTTTTAAATGAACAGTTAGCTTACATAGACCACAGCGACTCCTGAGGTAATAAGAGACCAATCATAGTTTAACATATAGTATATTATAAATATTTTAACAAAATAATAATGAGATAATACTTTCAGTTTGTGTTTAATTAATTTGTTTAAGTAATATTATACGTTAAAATTATTGTTACAACTGTTACAGTATTACAAAAATAATGAAACTGGGAATATAATAATTGCTAATTCTAAAATATTACAATAAATAATACACCCTGTACCGTTTGGTATAGTAAGACATTATTAACAGTTAACATCTAGAAAATAGACAACACTTTCCACTTTTCCATCCAACAATTATTATTAACATTTTATAAGAAAAGTTCAACGACTAGATTTTATATTATTATAAATGCATAATGCAATCAATGAATGCTGGTTCTTAACTATTAATCACCTATTATTGTAAATACATGACTGTACAATTTGATTTCGCTAGTGTAAAATGCTCTGTTAAGTATAATTTCTTGTTTCTTTTAACCCTTTCGCTGCTATAAGCGTATAAATATGTTCCGAAATTTCAGGCCATCACTGCGGACGTCGTATTTATACATTTTTTATTTAGTCATGAACTGCGGCAAACATATGGACATAGTTTATAGCCTAAAGGTGCAGTAATCTAAATCGAATAAAAATTAAGCAACTTCTGGGAAACAAAAATAGTATGCGCAGTAGCACAGAGGATTTAAATACAATGTTGTCAGGTTGTGCCCAGAATATCGCATATAGTACATTGTAGAAATTTTCGAGTTTTCCTGGTGATTTACCTGGTTAATAGTAATTTTATGTGAAGCTAATCAGAAAGGAACTAATGACCCTTGAAGTTGGCTTCTGCTGGCAAAAATAATTGTTATATGGCATAATTTTGTTTGGGGCGTTGTATCACATCATTGCGTCAAATTGTGTATTCACCATGCGCGTGGGAAACAAATTCAAGTTGCGCAGAAAACATCTGCACAAACTGATTCTGAGGCTATAAAACTGTGATATGGACGTGTTTTATGTTGTAGAAGGTATTTGAGAATCGGTAAAGCAAGAGGCAGACATCTGTCTGACTATTATAGTTGAGCCAAGACCAAACGATAGGAGGATTAGATGTCAAAACCCGTAGGTCAAACGCCGCATACGTTGAAAAATATCTCAACCACCCCCCAAAGGAGGTTCTCACTATTCTCAACAAGAATTAGAAGAAATCCTTATACGCAGCGATAGTAAAGGCAAATTTTATATGGAGATTGGAGAATTTAGAAAATAATGACGCATACTAAGGTTTTCATAATATTTTGACTCACTCTATCAGCCCTGAAGTTTTGATTACTCAATCCGGAATCACCTTGTGTATAAAGCCGCAGTGGCGCGGCAGTTTTGGCCCGTAACCACCGCATCGAAAGGGTTAACAATAAATATAATTAGGAAACCATATAGATTTCAATATATATTTGAATATAAACAATCAAATAAAAATGATAATTTATGATAAGTTAATAGTCGTTTGACTTGAGGATGTGTAGCATTTTTTTGCATTTTGGGTATGACAGGTTGAGAAAGTACAGAACGAAACGAGAATACATATAAATAACGTTATAATGTCATGTACCTAAACATAAAAGTTAGTAGAGCACATTAGAACTGATTTGCTGCAAGTTTAACTGAAAAAAATCTGAATTTCTATAAATCAGGTCTAATATTAAGGTCCTCACAACACTTTTTGACTATATTTACCTTGCCTTAAACAAAGCTGTACTGATTTTCGACAGCACGGCTCGAAGCTTCAGCTTGTATTTGCTCTAAGGACGTCTCCTGTGTTCGAACACTACCATTGTGTGTTTGAACCTAAAAAAATTGCCTCACTCTAAAAATGTACAGCAACCAACCGACTACGTAAGTGTTTTAGTTTATCGATTTAGTATTTGTTTTATTAGGCTTTGTTATTCGCTAAATAAAAAGGTGTAAAAATAAAACAAACTTTAAAAATGTTAAATATTATATTTACACTTTTGTACTTATTGTATAAATTTTATAGCTGGACAAATGGTGTGGAATTTAACTGAGATTTATTGGCAAAGACGTAGCACTAATCGTCAATTAGTATAGAGACGTCTTTTCGTGAAAAATCATACTGTGTACCACTAATATCGACTGAATTTATCTAGACTACACTTTCTAGTGAAAATAAATAAATACCAAACTGGTACAAGAAATAATTAAATAAAATATTATACTGGTAATATAAAAATAAATTATTAAATAAGGTGTACTAACTTTAAAATTGCACTGAGTGTTTTGTACAAATGAAAATAAACTTATAGTTTGCATTAATTGTCAAGAGCTTGAACGGTGACAGTTTTTCAGTTGCTCGAGGATAAATCTTTGCAAAACTTCGTTTTATTTGAGTTTCAACAGGAGGAAAGCAAGAATAAAAGGACAAATGTTTACCCTGAAACAGCAAAAACTGCTCAGCGTGCCTGCTTAAGAATATTTTATATTAAATAGTTATTAGGGTTATGTTTTAGCGAGTTTTTTATAAAAATAATACAAAACAAAACATCTACAACAGGATACTTCAACTAGCAGACGTTTTACAAGACTCCCACGTATAATACTTCAAGTTGAGCGCCACTACATAAAAATAAATTAAAAATAAAGAGTGCAACTTCTGTTTACAGTAAAGCAAAAAGGCACAAATTACATTCACTTACACGAAAAATATGTACAAAAGATAAATTAAAAGGAAACAATACCACTATGAGGTACAAAAGGCATTTTAATAGCCCTTCGAATTACTAAAACTAAAAGCCTCTGCGTATTACCTAGAAAGAACAAATGAATAAAGCCCCGTTTACAAGTTAACCATAATATACTAATTTTATAAAAAGTTATTTGTAGATTTAGACTCTTCGGCCAGTGACATTAATAGAGTTTAAAGCGACCATCACCCCCCTGAAATAAGTGAACTTTTTTCATATATCTGACTAGTCGTAAGCCTGTATCAAACTATGCAATGTCGTCATGCTACGAAATAGCTGCGATTCCGTCCCCATGACATATATTTACTATCACACTAAGCAATTCGGGTCTCCTACATACAGGATGGCATCAAACCAACCGTAACATGATGCAGAAGTTTTACTAAATTTACATGGTAGTTTAAAACGATTAAAAATTACACACTTTGACTTTTATAACAATTAAGATAAAACGACTGCCGAGGAAAACGGTCGCCGTGTAAAATTTACCACACCCTAATGCTAACTATTAAAAAACAATTAATAATTTTAGAAGATCTTTCTTAAAAAGGTGTTTTTAAAGAAACAGAAAAAATTTTGGGTTGGTAATGATTGCCATGCAAAATCGAATTTGGTCACGTGTAACGGTTGCTTTAATGCGTAACTGTTATTACCAAGTGACTACTGAATATTACTGTGAATAAATACAATTTAGCTGCCGTATGGGATGCCAAAACGCCACGACTGAATGCAAAGTCTAATACAGACCGTTTCTTAAAGCACAACCCCTAGCTTTAAAATGCCTTCCTAGCAAACAAAATTAAAAAAACACACATTGAACACTTTATCTCACTTGTCTGACTTCCGGAATGGGCGGTACCCGTCTGTCGTGCCCGTTGGTGATGGCCTGCTGAGAGGCGCTGTTCGGCAAAGCTGCGCTGCCGCCGCTTCGTCCCATTGAGCTTTGGTGCTGTTGCCTGGCATTTGGGTTTAGTATGTAGTCTGTGAGAGTGACGTCCGAGTTTCCACCGCTCTCTAACGGGATCGGTTGTGAGCGAAAGTGCTCCAGCATCTCGTAAATTGACTGGAACCAGAAGTGTTGCACCCTGCACTGGCCCTGTTCATTTATTGTCATGCGAAGGTGCTTTGCCCGGCCCTAGAATTAACATTCGTACAAATAGAATATAAAACGATTTGTTAAAAAATCAAAATGGGATTTCATGATCCTAGTTTTCCCTTAAACTTATAAAACTAACCTGGAAATTGAACGTAAGAACAAACTCTCCGGTCCTTGTCTCGCTCTGCCTGACCAAGAACCTTCCATGACCTGCTGCCCCATCGTGTAAAACTTGCTGGGCTGCCTCTGACCTACCCAGTGTACCATGGAACCATAATTCCTTCTTCAGAGTTTGCCCAATATCGGTTTCCATTGCTATAATAAAGTCCATGTTTAATATAAGATTTTCTACTTGAAACACGTACCTACAGCTCAAAGGTTCACCGGAGGCGGGGCATATATCGAAATTAGAACTAGATGATAATCTATCGCCTCCTCGGCCTGTCATGTGCCGAGGAGGCAAATCTGGTGCATCGGTATGATAGTCCTTTGTATGCTCGTGTCCTGATGGGCAGTCGTGCCCTCCAGGACCTGAACGCATGCAATAACGTATTGTAGCAAGCCACGACCTCATATCATCAGTATCGTGAGCTTCTATTACAAACTCCATGTTGTTGCTTGCTTTCAAAACGAATGTGTTCTCGTGATCAGGCATTTCCAGAGCTGTAGTTTCCCTAGCTTCAGTTATCAATGCACAAAACACTCCACTACGTGGCTACAAAAAAGTGTGATTAAATTTGAGAAAAGGACATAGTTAAACCTACCTTCTGATTCTTTGGCGGCGAATAAAACTCCAACATGTATCCACCAGTAGCCTTTACAAGCTGTAAACGACAACGTTCCCATTTAGGAGGCCCGCCGGGCTGATCTAAACTCTCAGGGGTAGAGTAATTGACGATGCCCTCTTTCCGACACTCTACAACTATTTTAGCTAACTTTGTTTTATTGTGTGACAAATCTACTTCATCAGAATGTTGCTTGTGAAATAAGTCTTTGCTCTTCCTCAGTACTTTAAAACTAAGCCTAAAATTCATAAGATAACAACATTCCAGCGATATACTTACATTGACAAATACCTTCTGAAAAAGGGTTTGTGATGCATCTTAGGCGACGACCCTTCTTCAGTATCGAACACGTCTTCGTCGTTTCTAGTCCCTACACCGTTTGATATTTTCGTGTTGTGTAACCTACGTTTATTAAAGTCCATATCGAACTGCTCGGTGAAGCAGTCTATATATTTTCTTAGAAATTCCTTGTGCGTGATTGTGGATCTCGTGTTTTCGGAGACGTTCATGCTGATGAATTGCATGCAACTTTTGGAAAAATCATGGGCCGCCGCTTGGGCATGTCTCTCGCAAAATTCTACCCAAGCGTTATCTGTGGACGTCGGCTCTAGTGCCGCTGCCATCGTTTCTTTTGTGCAGTACGTGTTTTGATTTATCACATCATTTATTACGCCAAATCTTTAACGAAATGTTATTGTTTTGATATTTTTTACACTTGACGCCATAACCGACCTGACATTTGATTTGCTCTGGTCAAAACAGCAGCCGTATTCATAAAAAAAAACTCGAACAAAAATTGGCAACTCAACGCTAACAAAATTATAATCTTGTTTTTACTTTTGACAGTGGCCATCTGATTCTCTTAAGGCCATTTTATAAACCACGAATAATTAATTATATTGATTGAAAAATGCAGTAAACATGAGAAAATGGATCAAATAGTTCAAATGCTCTTTCTAGTCACAAAAGGCACGGTGTGGCTTTAAGGAAGAAGAAGATTCATATCACTCTCTCTTCTGTGATATCGACTTCAACTACTTAACCTCTAATTTAACCTAAACAATTTGGTACATGATGATTAAAACATGGGATGATTTATATGAAGTTATACATAAAGACATCAAAGATGGTATCAAATCCTTTAATTTTCCATCCATGACGCCTGTTCAGGCTTTCACCATTCCACAGTTGTTAAATAAAAAAGATGTTGCCGCAGAAGCCGTAACTGGTTCTGGAAAGACACTGGCCTTTTTAATACCCCTTCTGGACATGTTAAAAAAAAGAGGGGCTGAACAGAAATGGAAGAAACATCAAGTTGGCGCGATTGTCATATCTCCAACGCGGGAACTTGCTATACAAACTAAAAGCGTTCTAGAGCAACTACTAAGTTTCGTTAAAGTAAGAATTTTGTTTTAATGGGGGTAGTAGAAAATAAAATCATTTTTTTTGTGGTAATTTTAGGACTTGTCGCAAATTTTATTTGTTGGTGGCAATAGTGTCGATGAAGATGTAAGAAGTTTTAAAGAAAATGGCGCTAATATATTAATTTGCACTCCTGGAAGACTTGAGGACTTGTTAACAAGAAAACAAGACATAAACTTAGCAAATTGTGTTAAAGATCTTGTAAGTATAAGAATTTCTAAAGTTGAGGTTTATATAAAATATTATTTCAGGAAATTTTGATACTAGACGAGGCAGATCGTCTCTTAGACTTGGGTTTTCAGAAATCCATCAACACCATTTTAAGTTACTTGCCAAGACAAAGGCGCACTGGTCTATTTTCAGCTACTCAGACAAAGGAAGTCGAGGATTTGATTAGAGCGGGTTTACGTAACCCTGTTCTAGTAAGCGTGTCTGCTAAGGCAACCCAAAGTACACCTGATTCTTTGAAGAATTATTATATTGTTACTAAAGATAATGGTAAATTAGCAACGCTAATAACATTTTTAGAAGCAAGAAGTGTGCAAAAGGCTATGTTGTTTTTACCTACATGTGCTATTGTGGATTATTGGTTGCAGATTTTGCCGAATATAATACCAAAGAGGCTTGATTTACCTGTTATAGCTATACACGGCAAGATGAAGAATAAACGCAAAATAATCTTAGAAAACTTTAGGAATGCGCCCAAGTCTTTGTTGCTGTGCACCGACGTTTTAGCAAGAGGCATCGACATACCAGAAGTAAGTGGTGGTAATTTATTAAAAGCGGGATAATTGTTTGAAATGTTTTAGGTAGATTGGGTATTGCAATGGGATCCGCCAGCCAGTGCTAGTGCTTTTGTACACCGAGTTGGCAGAACTGCTAGGCAAGGCCAGCAGGGTTCAGCGCTCATTATTTTATTAGAAAATGAAGCAGCTTATGTAAATTTCATCGAAACTAATCAAAGGGTGCAAATGGAACCAATTGAAAATACCGCCACTATAGAAAATGTAAGTTATTGAACTACGTTTGGAGGTATTGAGTAAAGGTAAAACGGTTTTAGATAGACGAGTTACGAGAAAAAGTACGAAATCTTCACAGAAAAGACAGAGCTATAATGGAAAAAGGTACACAGGCATTTGTATCTCATGTCCGTGCATATTCCAAGCATGAATGCTCTCTACTGCTAAGAGTGAAGGTACCTAGTATAGTCGGTAGTTGCAGCATGCAAGAATGATAAGGAAATTTTTGCAGATAGCGGCCAACCTTTGCTTTGGAATATAATATGATTATTCGGAAAAATAGTTTTGTCTATCCTAATCACATGCTTCAATTGTTATTAAATAAATAGCAAAAAAACAACTTCTTTTTTCTTGTACTGTTTTTGCATCCAACTACTAGGAAAAAAGTTATAAGTGAAAGTATAAGAAAAAAAGTAATTTTTTTAATAAAATTAAAATTATTTGTAATTAGTTTAATAAAAATAATTGTGTCAAAAGGTTATACTCAGTTTCGGAAAATGAGAGCGACTCATACCCGCTGTCTTCCTCTTCCGCAGTTTAAACAAACCGCTCTCTTCGTCTTGGCCATTGAAACGCTGTGTGAGTCACTCTCATTTATTTCCAAAACTGAATATAGAATGGACAAAATTATTTTTTCGATTAATGGGATTAAAAAGCCATTAAGAAGTATCGCGCGATTTACAGAAATTTCCTTATTGAATCCTTTGACTACCGGACTAATAAGTCACATAAGGTGAACGATTTTGGCAGATGACAGCACAATTTGATTCTTTAGATACTAATTTTTTATCAAAATGCGACCTGAACCATCAAATCGCATTATAATTTGCAAAATCGTCCACCAGTGATTATCACTATAAATTAGCATACAAAATTATTTCAAATACATCATTACCATAGGAACTACCGTTAGGGGCTGTGGGTGCGACTTATGGATTATTACAGCTGCCAAAAATGCCGGAATTAAAAAACCGGGACCTGTCCGATTTTCCTGAAGTACCAAATTTAGACATAAACACTATACCATACAGGGATAAAATCAGGGAAAACATTAGAAAGCAAAAATTAGCCCAATATCAAGAAACAGGTAAAATATGCCACGCGTATTTGTCAAATTTTCTTACGAATATATCAATGACTTGCTTCCGGTAATACATGTGTTGCGTTTGCAGGTATGTGGCCAGGACACAAGCACAAGTTCATAAAAAAGCCTACCGAACCCTGGTCGATGTCAAAACAGAAGAAAGAGGGTCGAAAGGAGAAAAGACTGAAGAGGAAACAATCCAAGGAAGCTAAGCTTGCGCAGAACGAACCAGTGAAAAGAAAGAAACGAAAAGGTGTTTTATATGACAAGTATTAATCGTAGATTTAATTTTTTTATTTGTTTTTTTTTAGGCATAAGCGATGAGGATTTCGAAGAGCTGAAAAAAGACGTAGCTTTGTTAAAGAAATTGAAGAAAAAGAAGATTACGGAAGAAGATTATGACAAGGAAATGGGTTTATTGTAAAGATTTTTATATGAAAACAGTTTGTTTGAGTAAAAATTTATTGTCCTTTATAAAATCGCATATAAAATATTAACTGTTTAAATAATGTATTAGTTTGTTACACACATACAAGAATAGACGTATTTTAATTATATTAAAAACATAAACGGGTCATTTTTATATAAAAACTTAATCATGGCACATCGAAAACGTCTTCAATAATGTAACCACGTTATTAAGACAATGCCCAATAATAAGCAACGATATATATTAAAAAAAATATAACTCGGTGACTACTGTTGTATGTTACCCCACATCCTTAAAGCCGTTAGCGCAGCGTTGAATTTAGTACACCATTCCACCCTTTCTTCCTTTGTGTCGGACGACAGTAAGTGCCTACAACAAACATCACGTTAAACAGAGACACAAACAGAATGACTATCATTACCTAATAATCGTCTTGTTTCCTTTGCAAATCGTTACTAACGTATCTTTATCTTGCGGCTGTGCTGTCCTTTCCCTCTCTAGAAGAAACGTGTGCAATCTCGCGCAGATGTCCCTACTAACAAGCCCCACTTGCTTGGTAATGCAGTTTTTCAGGTCGATTGTATCGATAGGCGCCTAAAATAATACGTTATAATGGAACACTTGCACATTTAATACTTTTATAAAACCATTAAACCTCACATTGGCATATTATAGTAATATGAAATTGGAGACAAACAAGCCGGTCTACTATGCAGATTTAATCATTTTAAATGGTACATTTGAACTACTTGTGAGATAAGTAGTAATGATAAGTAGTTTTAGACGTACCATTTTCCTCTCGTCATCCGGGTACTTCCAGTAGCTCAAAGTGTGCCCTTTTAACAAGCACCAGCGGCGATGCCACGCCCCGAACCCTGACACGTCCTCGAACATGGTCAAGAAGCCACGGTGCTCTACGGAAACGGCTAGTTCGCAGCATATACGCATCTCCACACTGCCGTCCAGGGGACTCATAGACGGAGTCTAAAAAAGATCAGCGTACAATGACGAAGTAACGTTTACAACCGAAATTACATTATTCAAACTCCACACACGCTTGTTAACAGCTTGTACGGAAAACACGGCGTAGCCCATTAAAGCAAAGGATGACGTACGCACCGCCTGGGGCCCGGCGGGTGACTCCTTTATAGGCATTATCATCCTGGAGTCCTGCTTAGACTTTTTCGGCGTTGTCAACTTGTTACTGGACTGTAACAAACATTTAAATTTTTTTTTGTACGCTAAATTGTGTAGATGCTCACTTTTTTGCTGTTTATATGGTACTTGATCTCGTGCGGTAGGAACTCTTCTTGCGCCTGCAGACAGTACACCTCAAACGTGACGGTAAAATCACTGTAGATGTTGTTCATGGTAACTGTACCAGGTATCGTCAGATCCGCGTCTGGATTTTTTGCGTTCGAAACTACTGTCGAGACTAATTTCGTGGGAACAACCTGCTCGCCACATTTCAGCAGACACACTACGTGGTGCCCCTTTCCACCGGCTAAGAAAAAAATATTAATAGGCATCCAAACAGATGTAACGTTTAAATTACCAGCAGCCAATGCTTTGACGTATTTTTGCTTTAGAGGTAAAACAATGTGCGAGATAGATAGAGTCCCTTTCTCGAGCGGAACGCTCTGTGAGTGTTGCCCCTGCGGTCGAATCGTCCCCTCGACCTTTAATCGCTGTAGCTCATGTAAGGCAGCTTGTCTGCGGTGCGCTAAAAATTTGACAATTTGTAACTACTGAAGTAACTGAATCTGTCTCGTACTTACTAGCTACCAGGAGCACCCTCTCCGCTTCAACCTGTTCCGTGGAACCAGAAAATTCTGGAGTACAACTGCAAAGATTCAAAGCCTGGCTAGTTTGGGAAATAATATTCTGTTGTTTATTAACCTCTTCCTGTAACTGAAAAATTTTTTGGCGAACCTCCTCGTTCTCCCCCTTAACTTCCTGCGGGGATTCTTCTATGAGAGGCTGCCTCGTTATCTGCCGCACTGGCGTTGATGCCTAAATACAGAAATTTACAAAACGAACACAAAAAGCAAGTTAACTCATACCTGACCCTGTTGCTTCCTATAGAAACTAACAGTATGCGTCAGTGGCAGCAGATTATCCCCCTCGACGACATGCGTCGGCAACTCTGCAGGTTTCCTCGGCGACATTCGTACCTTCCCAGGCGACTGGAACTTAGTGTTAACACTGGTCGAGTAACTCTTGTAGTTAAACGAATCGGAGGGTTGTGCAGCAGTTTTCTAAAATATACACAAAATAAGAGAGATCTCTGAACACTTTTGCAAAGACTTACAACAGGCGAAACATGCCGAACCTGCTTAGGGGGCGTGGGACCGGTACTCTCTTTCTCCTCGTTACTCAACTCGTCCAGGTAATTGTCCATGTCGTCCAAGATGCTTGACACGTCACTCGCGGTACTCTCATCATAAATCGGCTACATTAAGTAAATATTAGTCACCGTGTTATTCACATACAGTACGTTACAAAGCATGTGACAATATGCACAATTTTGACAAATTAATTTAAAAAACTAAACTTACTCTCTTCTGTGGCGTCTGATTCTTACACACAGCCTGCAATATCTCCCGACCAAAACTAGTGTTAGGATCGTCAGACTCGCAATTATTCTCTTCGTAACTGTTCAACAAACAATATATTAGAGACAAGTGACACTATCACCTATCACCCATATGCACAGCACAGAATTAATTGTGATCATGAGCGGTGTTAGTCATGCAGTGGGAATGTGAAAAATGAAATGAGAAAGTTTAGAGAGATCCTTTTATTAACCATCACAGTACATGTCTAAAAACGCCAGTCTTAGTTACTATAGTTCTACTAATCAGTAGCAACAAGGATAAACTAATGAGTTTTAACAAAAAGTAGTGTGAACTACTGGACATTTCAGCTAATTCTAAATACACTAGATTATAAACTCATCATGTATAGGGTAACTAATGCATGTTAGGCGTTGCATCATCACTGATAATGACGTGTTTCAAGTTGTTTCAACGTATGCGTTACTACGGTTTCATAAACACAGTGCAAATGCAATGCAGACAGTAGCCGATTGCACTGTCTGTGATGAATTCCATTAATGATGACGCAACGCATAATATTCATTAGTTACCCTATAGTTCTTCTTCTTCCCACAATGGAATATTGCAGGAAGAAGAAACTTATCAAGTAGTTCGCGAAGTAAAACTAAATGTGAGTACACAAATAAAAAAACATGGGAAAGGGAGAGAGGGTAATAAATTCATATATGAGAGTCTTATGTTCATAGTTGTAACAGCCGTATTAAGGTACTTATGGTGAAGGCATTGAACAAACCGTTACACGTGATCAATGAGGTTTTTGCCTGGCAATCATTACCTACCTTAAATAAACACAAAATCCAACAAATATTTTCTTATTTTTGATGTCTAAAACATGAATTAGTATATATTTATGTCAATAAGATCTTTATGCCTTTAAGAAAAACCTTCTAAATAAGACCAATTCTATTATTAATTGTTTTTTAACACTTGGTATCGGAGTGTCAATTTTTAGGCGAACGTTTGCCTTAGCAGTCAGTCATTTTATGCAAATTCAATAAATCCATGTAATGGTTGGTCTGGTGCCTTCCCTTATAGTATATTTAAGTAGGAAGGTGCCTTTTTCTATATCGTGTATAAATCAAACCACGTCCATTGGGCTGAATTGAACATAATTATTAAAACAAGTAGAAACTGCCTGGAAAACAGTCTTTAACGCCAGAAAAAAGTGAAAAAATTAAACAGGTCTAAAATTTACACTGAATCTACAGTTATTAGTCTGTTGTCAAAATTGTCCTCCAAGTAAAAATGGAAACATCATATAGTAGAAATAACGTATTATAAGTATCTTGGCTCGTACTATTCAATGCAATGCAAATTTAATCCAGAAAACCCACGTGATCAGTTTATTTCTGTTTACTAGCGAATCAATTTCTATAAGTAGGTTCAGTGGTGTCGCGGTAATTCAAACCCGTGATACACCAGATTCTTCGATAATCCGAATTGCCTTACTGCCTCATAAAGATACTTAGTAATAATATAGATACCTACTTAGTAATAATTACTTAGACTCGGTAACCCTATTCAACCACGTGATTACATATTTTATACTTTTATGCAGGTTTTTGCCTGTTTTTTACCATGCTTTCGAACACTTGAATGCAACAGTGGTATTTAGTTTCTAAAGGGCCAAGTTAAATAAAATGCTCCCACAAAGATGCTTAAAGAAAAGTCGGCGATTGTTAACACGTTACAGAGCAGTATCTCTGGCAGATCTCTAGCCCTTTAGTATGGAATAGGAAACTCAAACCTCAACAATCAGTGACATTAAGAAAAATGCTGATAAAATTAAATAAATAAATTAAAAAAAAAAAGTCATAAATACACTTAATTTTCAAATGTTTTGCATAGTATATATATATATATATATATATATATATATATATATATATATATATATATATATATATATATATATATATATATATATATATATATATATATATATATATATATATATATATATATATATATATATATATATATATATATATATATATATATATATATATATATATATATATATATATATATATATATATATATATATATATATATATATATATATATATATATATATATATATATATATATATATATATATATATATATATATATATATATATATATATATATATATATATATATATATATATATATATATATATATATATATATATATATATATATATATATATATATATATATATATATATATATATATATATATATATATATATATATATATATATATATATATATATATATATATATATATATATATATATATATATATATATATATATATATATATATATATATATATATATATATATATATATATATATATATATATATATATATATATATATATATATATATATATATATATATATATATATATATATATATATATATATATATATATATATATATATATATATATATATATATATATATATATATATATATATATATATATATATATATATATATATATATATATATATATATATATATATATATATATATATATATATATATATATATATATATATATATATATATATATATATATATATATATATATATATATATTGCATTTAATTAAATAGTTTATTTAAATACATACTGTACAGACGTATATATACTGTTTATAAAAATACCTCGATAATATGAATTATTTGTTAATCCGGATCGGTCTGGTTTTAATTGATCCAGATTATCGTGACACCACTGTATTTAAGAATTTACCATGTAAATAACTAAATAAAAGTCCCCTTAGTTTTTATGGTCAATTCACAGGCGTGCCCGAGGTTTTTCAATGTAATTATGTCACGTGGGTTACAGGATTAAAAAGCCCTGTACATTGTTCTAGTAATATAAGTAGTAAAACTGTGATTACGAACATAAAAAATGACAGAGCCGGTTTCAAACTAATTCCAGTGACTAGTACCGTGTTAAACATACCAATGGCTGCCGTGTTAAACAAACCAATGGCTTTCTACGCTGCCAACGGTATTATAAGTAAAAATGTTTAGAATATCCATTCTCCGGATAATACTTAATATTTATGTGATGACTTAGGCATCCAGCAGAAATTCTCTTCCATCTGTATTGAATGCGCAGATAGCAACAGACAGAGAACCCTAATGATACCGGCAGACAGAAAAAGATAAGTCTGTACTAGATACCGTAAAAGCACTAGATATAGTATACAACTTTATCGATTTTTGCCACAAGTAGTAAAAACGTAGCATTCGTTTACAATAATCATAGATAATATATAAATTGATATCAACTCCCTGGAATTTTCCATCATTTAGTATACAGCAAGCGTCAAAAACTATAAATATTACTTTTTGCATATTAATTTAGTGTTTAATAAAGACGCACTTCAAATAATGAATGTTCAAGTTAAAATGAGACACTTGACACTACTTATGTCTCAAGTAGTTCAAATGTACCATTTTATATACAATGTCAAATCCGGATAATAGACGGGACCTGATGGTTTCCAATTTCATACAGCATGCCTTTTAGAGGAGTGAAAGGGTACCTTGGTGATGACAAAGAAAAGCAGGTACTAACCCTCGTCATGGGAAATTGCATTTCCACCTTGCACAAAACTGTTTTGGCTTTGTCTGATATTGAAACAAATTTAAAGTCTTATAATTATTGGCATGCGATTTGCATGGTCCCGAACAACTCTAACGGTCGTGTGAACTTGCAATAAAACAATATATTTTACCTCATTTTCATGTCGATGAAAAGAATGAAGTTGGTGTAATTTTGTGGTGAGCATTGCAATATTAAGAAAAAAGTTTTGTGCAAGTAAAATTGAAAATGCAATTTTCCATATGACTGGAAAGCGTCCAGCAGGCTAGTATCCCCTTTTCTTTGTTGTCACAAGGTACACTTAGACTACTCCAAAAGGCATGCGGTATGAAATCGGAGAAAATAAACTTTCATCATCTCCCGGTTTATAAGATTTCCATTAAGGTTGAGTTACTGGAATTTATCAATTATTATGTCTGTTTTTAAAAATTATGTCTCACCTCACTTTCAGAAGTTGACGTCAAAAATAAGACACTCTTAAGAGTATTTACAAGTAGCTTTTTTTATGTTTAATAAATTCTTTTGATTTGACTATACCTCATATATCGTATATAAAAAATATATAGCATCTCAAGTGGTCTTTGTTATAAAAATATTCACCTGAAAAGGACCACTTTTGCCTACGTACAAAGACCATATAAAAATAGCGTTCGTGAATCATATTCAATGTGATACATAAAAGCTTATTCAGACTATTTTAGTAATTTACTATTTTCGAAGTTACTCCTCCTAAAACCGCCCATACTAAATCTAATAATATTAATAATAATAATACTGCACCATGGGTTACTACAAACCTAATTTAACTTAAACTATTTCGTTATAAGTAACATAACCCCCAAAACAAAAGCGCCAACGAATACTTTTGCAAATGTAACCTACAAAAATATTCGTGGGAACCAGACATTTAGACCCAAAAAGCATGTCATGCCAAACAAAAACAAAACAATATCCAATTCGTTAATTTATCGCACCTGCTATCGATGTCTGGTGAGGGGGACCGCGTTTCCGTTTCAGTGGTAGCCTCGATGTCCGAGAGGTTGGGATATAATTGTCCCACCTTCGGCGCGGACACCCTGATCCGCTTCACGTCCTCCAGGACCGAGGCGACTACAGGACTGTCTCCTTTGCCTGCGAGAAATTATAAGATTTATATATTATACACTTAACGTATACGGGTACTTACCGTAAGGTTTTCCGCCACTTTTCCTCTTTTCCGCAGACTTGGTAACAACCTTGGCAAGTTTCTCCGTGATCATAGCTGTTTCCTCCGTAGCATCAGCCTCGTCATCCGACTCAACCTCCTGAATTTGCTCCTCTTGTGCCTACGGAGAGAGAGAATCATAAAATCTAATCCAAATAAGCAATTTACAACTTACCGTTTTATTCTTGTTAAATCGATTAAGCAGCATGTCCATTTCCTTCTGACGTTGCTCTTTTATACCGCTCGCAATTTGTTCCTGAGATATGGTCGATTTATTCTCTAGAAGTGCAGCCATTTTACTGGCTATACCGCCAGCCTGGTGCACCGCTGCCCTAGTGGGGGCGCCGCACTCGCTAGCTTTGCCCTCGACCGGGGGTCTAGGTGCGGGTTTACTTTTGAAAGGGGTCTTCGTCACAACTTTAACCTCTTCCATTGGCTTGGGCTTACTTTGAATCGTACCCGGTTTTACGCCTTCCACTTTCGATACCGCGCTAGGCTTGACGTTTTCCTCCGTTATGATTTTCACGCTGCTAGCCTTCATAACTGATTCGACTTTTACAGGGGCCGACATACCTATAGGCGCCTTTGGTACTAAAGCGCCTCCCCTATTTTTCTCAAACAACGCCTTTCTCTCAGAAACGGACAACAACGCAGGGTCTTTTGCATTCCTACTAGGGCTAGACTCGAATAGCGCGGCTTTGTCGGCAATATTAGCGGCCCTATTGAGCTTAGACGGCGACATTCTAGACGATTTTTCTTCAACGGGACCTCGCTTCAATATCTTTTCCTTCAGAGTCTCTTCTTCCTCCTCCACTATAGTGCCGTGCTTCAGTTCTAGCTGCGCTTTGGCAATGTGGGTGGTTTGCGCCGTCTTCACCTGGGCGCTTGGGGCCTGTGAATTATACGAATATACTAAGCGAGACGCGGAGGAAGTACGTGTGAAACCCTGTGATTCCTGCAAGCAGTTGAGGTCAACACAAAAGATTAGTCATGTTAAACATTCGGTCACTAGCGAGTGTTATTTAGTTTCATTATTTTATATGTATACATTTTTTGCTGGGTAAATGAAATCAAGTATCAACTTTTGTGTGCTTTAATTGCCCAACAGGAAATTCAATTAGGGAACAAAATTATAATAAAAATAAAATTATTGTTAAACAAAATAGAAAGCTGTACTATAAGATTCATATTAAATTAAACAATAATAATTAAATTAAATTAATAATAATAATTAAATTAATTAATCAAGATTCATATATAAACTTAAAAAAAAATATTAAACTAAAGACCATATAAAATGTATACGAAGTTCACTGGCTGCCTAAAGGAACAATCGCTGTTGCCACAGGTAATTAATTCTCAAATTTCTCAATATTCAATGAAAATATCAATTTACACAATATTATATAAAAGTTGTATATATTATTTATGATTGTATATATTATAGACCAGGGCTGAAGCCTTTGAAAATGGTAAAAAGTGAAAAAAAAATAATAGTAGGATGAAACCCATTGGAAAAGGAAGAGAATATAACAAAAATGAAAGTAAAAAAAAATTACGGGCGATTTGAGGTCTGGAAGGGGGTGTTTTTTAAAAAATGGTTTATCTCGATTTCCGGCAAAACTACAAGTCGTATAGAAAAAAGTTAAATGGCAAAGTTGTAGGTAATAAAAAGATCTACAACTTTGGTATTTACACTTTTTTCGCATAACCTCAAAGTTCATGAGAAAAATTCAAATAACCAAGTTTTTGTTTTTTTTATTTTTAGCTTTTACAAAAAAAATTTTTTAAAGAAATTTGGTGAAAACTTATCTTTTTATGTCCTAAACACACTGTAATTTTTTTGTTTTAAAATATTTATTTTTTCACCTTATTTTGACTTAATATCGAAAAAGCACCCTAATTTTCAATCGAATTCTCGCGCCAAAATGTCTGCTTTTTTAAAAATCGGTGGTCTTTTTGTTCGTTGTAAGTTTTCACCAAATTTCTTTAAAAAAAGAAAAATAAAAACCAAAAAAAAACTTGGTTATTTGAATTTTTCACATAAATTTTGAGGTTATGTGAAAAAGTGTAAATAGATTGTAGATCTTTTTATTACCTACATCTTTGCCATTTCACTTTTTTCCATAGGACTTGTAGTTTTTCCGGAAATCGAGATAAACCGTTTTTTGCCCTTAAAAATTCACCCCCTCCACTTCCCGACCTCAGATCGCCCGTAAATTATTTTTCCTTTCATTTTTGTTATATTCTCTTCCTTGTCCAATGGGTTTCATCCTACTATTTTTTTTTTGGTTTCCAAAATTATCGGCCCTGGTCTATTATGTCATGCACTGAATAAATATTGTAATGGTGAAAAACCGCAAGTATCCCCAGCACCGTAAAGCAGGAAAAACCGATCCCAAGTACGATAATACTGCCAGGGATAAAGAAGCATCGTTTAAGTAAATGTAACGCAATACAGGAATCACAAGGGTTAGTAAGTCCATGCAGAAACGCCGTCAAAAATTACCACAAAGAACAATCGACTCACCAGTGTATCCAAGACGTTTTGATCCCACTTTAACTTTTTCGGGGTCATCCCTGTGATGAGAGCCCCCTTCTCAGTACTCCTCGGACTAGCTACAAATTTCTTTGGGCTGGCAGCGGCTGATTCTGATGCACTCTTAACGGCGTCATCTTTCCTCACTACAGGCGGATCAGGAGCCCTTGGTTTCTGAGACGGTTTCACAGGGCTAGACTTGGGAGGTGACGAGACATTAGGGGGCTGAGGAGCTGGTGGCTTCCAAGCTTTCTTGGGAGTGCCACATTTTTTCTCAGAACTACGAGCCTAAAAATTTGGAACAGTCACAATACTTCCAAAGCATTTTTACTAAATCAAGGAATGTTTTCTATCACAAAATGTTAAATAACATTATTTTAACACTTCCTACCATAATAGTTAACAATAGGAAGCACTATTTGATAATATTTATAAGGAGAGCATGGCATGTTTTTAGCACTTTTTTCGTATAAATAAGTTTTATATGTTAAACCAATTAGCACATTTTTAAAAGAGACATTCTTTATTACATACTAACAACAATGTAATCATCAACGTAGGTGATATAAAATAAAGTATTTAGGGGAAACTAGGTTAAAAAATTATTATAATAGGGCAACAATATAAAGAAGAATAGAGAAATAACAGAGGGTTTCTCATAATAAAACTTACATGAGTATCGTCTTCCCACTGATTAATTGTTTGAGCTAGATCTGCCAATTTTCGCAAACCTTTTCTACATTTTGGACCACTTTCGGACTCGTGCGTACTTCTTTTAATATTTTTTTCTTCAATTTCCTCAGAGGCATAAAAATTAGCCTCTGTTCTATGAATTGGAGAAGAAATATCTATATCATCCCCACCTATAGTAAAAATATATTAAATAAATTTTATTTAACAGAAATGTATGCAATGCAAGACACATGTTAAAACCGCAAACAAAGAAACATGAATTGCAACCTCCAGTTAAAACACACCCTGTCATATAACTACCTGCATATAACCTTCCGAGGCGCTTCAGTTTAGTTTTTGACTCATCTCGTAAACCACTTTCGCTTATCGTACTGCCCGAGTCGCTATCGTCCTGTTCTTCTATCTCCACTTCCACGCGAACGTTATCAGATGAAGTCAACTTAATTTCCATGTTAAAGTTCTCCTTTTGTATGTTTAGAGTTTTCAGCTGGGGTTGGGGAGATCCGGGTATCTCAGAAGATACCCGAGTCTTTGAGTTCTGCCTTGTAAACCTAGGCAAGTTATTCTCGGATTTGTTTTCTTTAAAAGCAACGTTTGCACTGTGTGTTTTTGAGCTTATATTACTGTCAGAAGCGAATTCTTTAGGGTTTGTTTTCTTCACATCTGTTAAGTTTGGTTCCGAACTAGTTTTTAGGTCTTTGTTAGTTTCACGGAGGGGGGTTTTTTCGCTACCTGTGTAGCCCTCGAGCATTCTCTGTCGCTCCCTTGCCCTAGCAAGAATATTCTAAAACAGTTCCCCAAAATTACTCTGGAATTAAATCAATATTTTTTAACTTACCTCAGTGAAAGCGTCCATTTTAAATTATAGCTCCAATAGTTTTTACGACACAAAGATTCACGGTAAAAAGTACACTTTAGAGTTTAAACCGTACAGTTGCATTCCAGCGTAACCTGGCTGTATTTCACAATAATAAGTTTTTTTTTACCCTCTTGTAGCCTAACCGACAAAAGGAAAACAAAACGGTTTGACAAACATTCAAAGCGTTACTTTGGTATTATATCCGCAAGATGCCATCACACTCTACGAACAAAGCGAAATCTAGGAATTTCATTGGTCGATAGAATCAACAATTATCCAATCGCACCAAAGGCCACAAGGCCCATCATTTGAATAATATTCGTTAAAATTCTGACAAACATATTGTGTGTAATGAGCATTTTTATTATCAGATCATTCAGATCTGTTGTATTTGCATATTCTATATAATACCCGAATACGTATTATTTGCACGTTTACGTTTATGTGCTATCAGCCAAGCCTTACAAATATCAACGAAGAATGTCACAAAATAATAAACAAGAAATAGGTATACTTAATCATTATATAATCACAAGTTAAAAATATATTTAACAAATATCAGTTAACACATTTACATATCAACACTACCTATATTATTTTTAAAATTTCAATGTATTTACGTACCTACATATTTTTGGTACTAGAGGTACCAAATAAATGTTTCATGTACCTATTTTTAAATAATATGCCAAACTACCTTCTTTTCGGCCTACAGCGAAAAATTATAGAATATTTTTTTGTCAAAAACAATAATACAAGAACACATTTTTAATACCTAGGTACCTATATGTTGTGTGCCTGAAGTGTTGGCGAGTTTAGTGTTCAGAGACTTATTCACAAACTTCATAAATCATTGTTTCTTGTAATTCTACCTGCTTCTACTTATTCTGTACTTATTTTAATTGTGTACCTACTTGTAATAGGTATTTTATATTTCATAAACGATTCTTGCTTTCATAATATACCTACTATCGTTGTCTGAGACATATTTTTTTAAAAGTATTTCCTTGGTGGCCGTTTTAAATACCTTATTTTATAACCACATTTTAGTTATACTTTTTCAAATATAAGACTATGAATGTTTTGTTTTTAATATGTTCATATACTCACACTATTTAATAAAATATTAAAATAATATATAAATACGGCACATGTAAATTCAACAGAATGGGCCACTGGAGTCTATTTGGTTATCTATGGTCTGTCTAAACGCCTAGCCATAGATAAGACACGCCTAGACATCGTGTTTGTTAGGCCGGAGTGCACCGTACATGTTAATCCTGGATTACGTTTAAGTCTGACATTTTGATACATTTCCATGCAATTCTGTCAAATTAAGTCAGGCTTAAACATAATCCAGGATTAACACGTACGGTGCACTCGGCCATTAAGGGACTAAACCTGTTCCCATAGATAAGACACGGATCTGTTCCCTGGACTAAATTCAAATCCTAAATTAATATATTTATATACACTCCGATCAACTTGTATCAACTTGATCAACACGTGGTCACGCTCTCTTCTCTGTGACTGTGACTAATGTATGTGTTTTTTAGTTCCCACCTTACTATTGGCACAGAATTACATTTCTATGCTCTTGGCACAGAAGAGGGAGCTTTCTTCTGTGCTCTTGGTTCCCACACACGATGTTTCTGGTTTAAACAGAGGAAACTTCCTTGAGACTAGAGACCGTATTCTGAGTATATATGGCAATTTTGTGAATCATTTTGTTTTATACTTTTGTCTTTTGTTGTATTCTGTGACAAAACAACCTTGCGTGATTGAAATGGCAATTGATGTTTTGTGCCTTATATGTTATTTGTTGTTTTTATGGTCATGCCAACACAACTTTCTCTGCTTACACGACACATCGACACACATAAATGTGTTGTGCATATGTGTGAGGTGTGAGCGTAAAGTGTTTTGTGGTTTGTGCGACGCATCAACAAGAAATTGTGGAAAATGGAGTAAGATACTTTCTGCAAATCAATCATTAAAGTTACTGTGCTAAAGGTGTACATGTTGTCTATTGTCTATGAGACACGGCGGACAAATAGAAATAAATAAATTGTTATCGACGGTTAAAAAGTGGATTGAATATTGAATACAAAATGCTGAAGATGTTTGTTCTAGAACGTAATTGCGGCAATTCTCATAATCCTTGTTTGTAATCAGTTATTCGTTTGTATGTTGTTTCCCGTTTTCTCTCCGGTAAAACATGGAAAAATTTAGATGTAGAACGTGTTTTAAAATCACAGATACGAAGAAGTGCATAGGAATTACGAAAATATGCTATTTGAACAAAACCATAAAAGAAACGATAATTATGTTGGTGCCCGATATGGTATGTATAATAAAAAATACATGATATTTGTTATAATATTGTGTGTTTAATAGACCTCAACCCTTGCTGATCATGAGAGTGTTTGTGGAAACTGTCTTAACACTTTAAAATCCAGCATGAAATTCATCCAACGATGTTTAGAGGTGGAGTTTTTAAATAAGCATGCAAAGGAGGAAGATCAGTTCGAAGAATATGATGGTAACTTATATCAACCCTAATGATCCCTTTGTATACTTTGCATGAATAATAAATGTGCTTTCATTTTAGTTTTATCGGACTATCAGGATCATGAATTACAGGAAAACAAAACGGATTTAGATCACAATGTTCTTGAAGTAGATCACAGTTACTATGTTAAAGAAGAATATGTCGGGTTTGAAAGTGATCATGAAAACAGTTTTAGTCAAGGTGTGTCTATACCTATGGAAACTTTACCAGAATCATCTACAGTTGAAGATGAAGAGTCTCCAGAATCTCCTACCGAATACTTGTTTTATGATTCACTGTCACTGTATACTGAAAATATAGAAGAAAATGATGATAGTATCACAGTAGAAGATAATGTATTGTCTAAAATGGAAACAGAGTATGAAGAAGATCAAGAAGATGACGAAGATCATGCAAATATTGAAGAAGATGCTTTATGTTGTGCAACTTGCTCTGAAATGTGAGTACCCAATAATATGTTATAGATTTATCTTTTGTATTAAATATTATGCAGATTTTCCTGTGAGGCTGATTATAAGCTTCATTTGGATATCCATCCGGAGGTTTTATGCGATACAGACTGTATGAACGAACATTCCGACCCAAATCCTATGAGCGAGGAGGCACCTTTTTTGTGTGACAAATGCCCTAAGAAATTCGGAAGCAAGTTTAAACTTCATTTTCACAAACGGGTGGTGCACGAGAGAGTGAAAAAGCATCAATGCCAGGAATGCGGCAAACTCTTTCTTACCAAAGACACCTATATGAACCATTATAGGTAAGAATAGATATCGTTGACTTGAATCTCGGGATACTAAAGTGAAATTTGCAGATTAACACATCTAAAATTAAAGCCGTACTCATGCAATATTTGCGGACTGGAGTTTGGCAGAAAAGATTATCTGCAGAAACATATTATGCACACTGAGGTACATGAGCGGCACGTCCAACGTAAAACTAGCAAGCGCAGAGTGAATACCTCTGGAATTATTTTAATAGATCCAGGTAAAAGTTGTTTTTTTTAATATATAATAAAAAAATATTTTCAAGCATTTTCCTTAGGTGAACCAGTTGTATGTAAAGTGTGCGGTAAGACATATCCATCTGTGCACAGTTTAAAAGCGCATCTCCACAGTCACGTTAAAGTAAAGAGACACCAATGCAAGTATTGCAATTTGACGTTTTCCTTAAAGGGTAATCGTGTTCGGCATGAGAAGTTGCACGAGGCAGATCCCGAGCATAAGTTCAGGTAGAGAGCTCCTTTAATTATTTTTAATTGTTTTCTAAAGTGTGTTTTTAGGTGCAACATTTGTTGGAAGAAAATGAAGACGGAGGAAGAAGTAGAGCAACATGTTGGCACTCATTATAATAGACCTCCCAGGTATGCCTGCGAAATATGCGGGGATAAGTTCCATAGGAGGTATCTCTTGGATAATCACCGCTTGGATAAACATACAGAGCCAGAAGATATCGAGAAGGCAGAAAATGAAATTATCATCAAAAATCTTTTGGAATATGCCGATCCGCGTTCTTTGCCTCAAGATTAAATAGTGTTTAGTATATTATTAAATAAATATTTAATTCTGGTATTGTTTCTCTATTTTTTCTCATCACAACTTACAAAATATACAATATAAAGAATATACAACTCTATTTTCTTAACAGCTTAACACTGATCCACAGAAAAGGATAACGCATAGGTTGGCAGTGGGCACAGTATAAAAAGATCGCACGTCTCCGTCACACTCAGCTGTTCGTTGAAGCGGCCATGTTGTTCATAGAAAATATGTACTGACGTTGTCACTTGTCGTTGTAGTGTGTTATAAGTATTATATTTTCTATGATGTTCCGTATGTTGGTGCCAACATTCCAGATTATCGGTGAAACAGAGGCACGCAATCTGTTTGTGCAGCGAATAATCAAAATTTTGTGGGGGGGACGCAGTGTTTGTAAAGAAAACCCAGTAAATTTCCGGATGTTGGGATGGAGTCGACCATTAACATGTGGGATAAGAAACAATCATTCTGTCTCATTTCGCGGACGTTTTCTCACTGGCTACAGTTTATCTTGTGGATTTTTAATCTGAGCACCGTAAAATCACAAAATCTGACGTTATTTTACGTCATCGTCGCGTTGTTCTATCCCATAGATTATTCCATCCCTTGCTTGAACCGAAAGAACATCGAGGTTGGCAAAATCGGTGATGAGCGTGGAAAGATTTATAGTCGTAACACTCTATAGATGGCGCAACGATGTCCAATTGGCTATTATTAGCACGGCCAACTCCAGGAAGCGCCGGGTGAACGTAAAGCGGACTGAAGCACAACAGCTGTATAAGTTTAACTATTTGTCGGTAGATGACGAAAGGCTAGAATATCCTTGAATGTATTTTTATTGGTATTACTTTACAGGGCGAGTCACATACGAGTTGTAGATGTTATTTGTAAAATATCTGCCGACCGTAAAAATAAATATGTCGTCTGTATTAATGATGGAAATAGATTAATTATTTTATTTAGCTTTTTATAGGTTCTTTTATAAGTATCAATGGAATATTGTTTTAAGCTAGAATAATGTATCGGCACCTACCTATAACAATTATAGGTATATACAGTGCTTTCGAAAAGTTGAAAAGTATCTATAAATCTTAGTAAATTCATTATTTCTCAAATTGGGAGTCCAATGACCACAAATTTGTGACTCACAGTACTCACACCCTCCACTTCCCTCTCCCTCCCCGGCTCGGGCGCCAGGCACAGACAGAGCTCAGTCGACTTGCTGATTTCGTGTTGTTGAGTCGTACTTTTGAGCTGTGAATTTTGCGTTTGCGAAGTGTCTCAGTGATTTTTTGAAATATTTATATATTTCTCACAACAAATTTGATAAAACTGTATAACTAATAGTTAGTTGCCGTTCATTGTGGTTATCACTTGTAAGTTTACTTTTATACTATAGGTACCGTCACGCGATTGCAACATCTCGAACAAGAATAGATTTATATGCGAAATTTCTACGCCATACATTTCTTGTACCTGCAGATATTATTGTGATATGTATATACCTATAACTTTATTTTCACCAGTAAGTGCCTAATACTATAAAATTATATGTGGCTGAAGACAGCAACGGATTCAGATTCGAGAATCGATTATTTACAGTGGACCAGTTCGTTATTGGAAACGAATATAGAAAATAAAAAAAATGGACATAATCAATTAAATTATGTTTAATTTATTTATTTATCACCTTCTTCTTTCTGTTCAGCAAAAATTATATATAATTTTAGGCATTAACTGTCTCTAATAAACTCTACTAATTTGAAAATGTAGTTACCGTCAAAGTAGGATATATATACCTATGCATATTATCCATACGGAAAATACCCTGTGAGGAACATCGAAAAATACAGAATACACAGGGCGTGTCTATTGCTTTGTTCACAAAATAAAAAATATCGCGGAAACCGGATAGAGGGGGTAATACGGATTTTTACACGGTTTAATTTAGCTTGACGTATATTTGATTATATATCTTTGTTTAAAATTTTGTAACAGCTTTTTTAACTACTTCCCGATGAGATAGAGAATTGAAACTTGGTAGGTGTATAGTGCTCCGGTGACAATACAATTAATTTTTTTTATTACAAAAAAACAAAACGGCGGATCCAAAATGGTGGATTTTTCTATCCGATTTGTCTCGAAGTTGAAACTTTGTGATGATTAAGGTCACTCCTCGGGTCACTCAGTACAATTTTTGACTCAAACTTAAAAAAATTAAAATGGCGGATCCAAAATGAAGGACTACCATATTTATGAACCGATTTGTCTCAAACTTGAAACTTTGAGGTGTTTTAAAGCCACTCAATAAATTTTCGGCTCAAACTTGATAAGAAAACAAAATGGAGGATCCAAAATGACGGACTATTTATAAACTAATTTGCCTCAAACTTGAAACTTTGCGAAAGTTGACATATTTTTTAGAGAGGTTCTTTCACTACTCCCAATATTTCCTCGACTTTGCTGTCCTCTCTTAGCCCTGATAAAGTAATGATGCCCATTATGTTTCCAGCGACAATATTATACCCACTACATAAGCTAATGGAAATATTTCCTGGTACACAGTAAGACCAATTTGGTAAGTAACATTCAAATAATTTTATTTCAAATATTAAAAGTTGACATATTTTTTAGAGAGGTTCTTTCACTACTCCCAATATTTCCTCGACTTTGCTGTCCTCTCTTGGCCCTGATAAAGTAATAATGCCCATTGTTCTCAGCGACAATTTTATACACATTACATAATCTAATGGAAATGTTTCCTGGTACACAGTATATGTACACAACTTGTATGTAATTTTGAATTAATTTTATTACAAAGTATATTAATTATACTTATTATTATATATTATATAAAATATAATATATAATATAATATATAATATAATATATAATATAATATATAATATAATATATAATATAATATATAATATAATATATAATATTATATATTATATATAATAATTATATATTATATAATTATTATATATTAATTATATAGTTCCCCTTATATAGTAGCCCTTATAAAATGTTAAATTATAAAAAAACAAAAAATTAGATGATGCGTCATTATTACTATTACAAGCAAATGTTGGTAGTACAGTGCGGGATTTCTGGAACAAAAGCAGTATCCTGTATAATAGATGGTCTACCCTACGATCTACAAATGAATGCCAGAGCCGGGAATTTTCATACGCCAGATCAGCTTTTCAACGGATTCCTAAGCAAGCTGGAATATCAAGGCATAGAACTAGGAGCATCAACTACAAGAAACGACCCTGGACAACAGCCTAAGGTATGTCACAGCTGCCATAAACCAGGACATGTGAAGGCACAGTGCAAACGAAGATTTTTCTATCCTGAAAAGCACGCACCCCCTCTACACTGCCCGATCTGAAAAAGGAGAGGACACGCAGAGCAGACCTGCTGGTTCAAAAATTCAAAAAACGTACATACTTTAACAAGGCAAGTAAACCCTCTTTATAATATTGACGTTTATATAGTTAACCAATTGTTTAGAGGTTATTTAGACACAGGGAGCCAAGTTAATGTTGCAAATTCATTAGTAGCTAATGATCTTGGAATTAAACTTAAAAGTACTGATATCATTATTAAAACATTTGGAGGTGGGTTAATATTTCCTGTGGGTATAGGTGAAAATATACCTGTAAAAATAAATAATGTTTGTTTTCTCACTTCCATTATTTTTGTAAATAGTAAAATGGAAGGTGTAGATATTATTATAGGGCAGCCGATTATTAATGATAAACGTTTAAAAATAACTATTAACCAAATTTATATTTTGTAGGCCAACAAAAACAACGAATTCGAAAGAGGTGTGTGAGCATTTAAAAGATTTATTTTCATTATTTGGTAAAATTGATAGGCTTATTTCAGATCGAGGTAAAGCTTTTACTAGTAAACGATTTAAAGAATATGGTCGAGAAATGCGTGGATAGCGCTCGTCTTACCAGCTACACATATGCCCAGCTAGGGTTTGGTTTACAGCAGAAAAATGCATGCATAGCGTTCTGCTGCCTAGCCAAGCCCCATAATTCAGTTCACAAGTACCGATATACTTTCGACTGTTACAGGTCCAACCCATATCCAAGTCGGAAAGGTCCCTACAGCAAGACGTCACAAATCAACGACAGGGGCTCTTGTCGAGACGACAAGATCGCAGGAAGGCCGAATGTTAGAATCCAATGACATGGCTGGTGCTGGTACACATGCTATGAAGACGCTAGCGGCTGGATAATAATTTAGAATTATGTCGATTAAGCACGTACGCATAATATATACAAAGACGATGCGTGTATTAAATAGATCATAGACCATAGGGTAGAGTTTAGGCATTCGTTTTTATAAACTTGAGAGAATAAAGACGTTTCAAAAGTTGTGTTGACTATTTCCAATAAAGCATTGTTAAAACATTTTAATTATAATAATATATATGTTATTACACTGTTATTTGTTTTCTTTTTTTTTTCTATTTTTAACGCCTTTGTGTATTTCTCTCAGAGACTTACTATATGTAGATAGTACAAATTAATTATTGTTGAAATAAAATTTAATGTTCTTTTCACTGTAAATTAAGTTTGTTTTAAATCACATTAAATTCTAATAGGAGGATTATACACTAATAATGAAACTACACATCTATTAACATTAATAAAACATTGGTTGTTGCATATATTATAATTTTTTTTTTATTGAACCTAAATTGCCTCAAATCCATAACAATTTTTTAGTTTCACTGTGTATAAATGGTTATTTAGTGCCGGCAATAAGTAATAAAGATTTCTACTACAAACGACACTAGCGCCATCTATGGCACAATAGTCAAAAGTCAACCGAGCGTGAATAGTGCTTGTATTTGCTCAATGACTCGTATTCGACCCCTTTGACATTGAGAGAAACGATGATATTCAATTTATTCTAATCATCTCTCATAATCCTGTATAGAATAATCTCATATTTAAACCATGGTTTGTAGGTACTTGTGCGCAGGAGATGACAAATTTTGGTTGCGATCTGTGACACAAGATTTTGCTTTGTTATTGTTTTTTAAATGTTTATATCTCTGTTAATATTGCATTATTTGCGAAACAAAATATGTCACCTCCTAGCCCAATATCTTACCTACACATCGCACATTTGCATTCATGTAACAAATTACTAGTTTTTGAGATGATTATACTGAACTGAAGGCGTGTTTTTAAGAGCAGTTCCTGACGCCCCTCTTTTAACCATATTCGTTTTTTTAAGAGCACCTAATAATTTGTTTCTATATACTACAGTTTTGAGTAAAAATAATCTGTGGTAAAATTTTAGTGACGGAAAATATGTGTCGATTTAGATGTCGGTTTTCCATTTTAGTAATAAATCAAAAAAAATATAAATTGTTATCGGCTTTTAAATTTTTAACAAACAACAAATAAAGGCTGGTCCATCGCCATATTTAAGGTAACGGTTAGGATACATGTTCCGATTGTTCAACTATCTAATGTCTAATAAACCATAACGTTGGCGTAAAGGCATAGTCTGGCAGCTACTCATGCTGTGATTTTCACGTTTATGTCCAAATAAACAAACAGGTTTACGTTAGTTTTAGCCAACGATTATAGACTAAACTTGAGTTTTAGAATTACGAGCGTAGGTTATTTTACGTCGATGTCATGGACTTTTTGTCTAAGATCGAGGTTGGCCGAATGGGCATCATGTATTAACCTCAGTTCAAAAATACAAAGATAAGTTACGGTGGTACAGTATTGTATGTCCACATAATAAACAGAAATTTGTAGGAGAGGAATGCAGTGGGACGCAAAATTTGTGTAAACAAAATCCAGCTAATTTTCCGGTGTTGGGATAGAATCGACCCATAACATGTGGTATGATAATAAACAATCATTCTCATTGCGCGGACGTTTTCTCACTTGCTAGAGTTTGTCTTGTCTATCTTTTATCTGAGGTATTAACCATATTCGTTTTTCTAAGAATTAACTTCATTATTTGTTTCTATTGACTTATTTTTCATTTCTATTATTATTTATATATTTCTACTTGTTATATTCCTTATGAGGTGACAGCTTTGATGGTTAACATGAATATGATATTTTTTTTCATTTACACGTATACTGGCGGCCATATGATCTTTGTAAAACTGACTTTGAAATTTGAGGTTCATGTGATGTGTCATTATGACATTCACAATAATTGTCTAATTATTAGCACGTTTATGTTGTGTTCATTAATCCAGTTAGTTACAATTCTTGATGTATGAATTGAGCAATTATCTTGCTGGAAAATAAAATTCTGAGGATATAACATAGTGACGGACGGCAGCATAATATTGTCCAATATGCGTATGTAACTCTGTCCGGTAAGGCGCTCTCCTATCCTCCAGCAAACACCGGGACCTAGGGAACTTATCCATACCCAAACATTGATGGAAAACGTCCACTCCGGTCGGTAGGTTTAATATACCTCGAATTCTGAGGTCGATAGACGCGGATGGAACCATCATGACATGATTGAAAGACCTTTTCGTCGGAAAATATAACATTATTCCAAAAGTCGTCGGGCCTACCGACAAACTGGTTCGCAAAATTAAGACGGTGTTCTTTATGCCTTGGCTCCAAAAATACTTTGCTGCCGCATAATTTCGTAACTCTGAACCCTTCACCCGCCGCCTTGCAGCCCTCACAGATCCAGGCAACTCAGTTTCGAAACAGGCCGTCACTGCTGTTTCAAAGGGATTCGTTCTAAGATGGTCTAGGAAGAGCTTGTCTTGCTCCACAGTGCTTCAGGTTCAGTTAACCGCGGCATTTTAAAACTTGAAAACTAATAGTGGTTTGTAAATTACGGAGTTAATTACTGACATTTGTTTGAAGTTTCAAATAAGTGTCAAAATGAAATCTAAAAAGATGACATTACAATATCAAAAAAAATCACTTTCAAATGGCCGCCAGTATACCACTCGTTTACGTCGCTTCATTTTATTGGTACGTTAAATATAATCTAAGGCGTACTTCGCTGTGGTAGAACCTACTACCTTCGTACGGTCCATAGATAAGACAGTACGGTCTG
This sequence comes from Tetropium fuscum, assembly GCA_964058915.1. Taxonomy (NCBI): domain Eukaryota; kingdom Metazoa; phylum Arthropoda; class Insecta; order Coleoptera; family Cerambycidae; genus Tetropium; species Tetropium fuscum. The sequence goes on along the minus strand of CAXKVY010000072.1, from coordinate 399,207 downwards.
CGTAAAGCGGCTAACCATATAGATAAACATGAGATAAACAGACCGCGACACCATTCCATTTCCACTGTTGTTTCGAGACTTCTGCGGTTTCTGCCCTTCTGCATACGCAGAACAGCTACAGCGGATACTTTTGCAACCGATGCTTGCGTTTATTTCTTTGTCTATGTGCTTGCGCTTGCGGGCTGTCGGCTGATTTTATTCAAATAATTAATTGATCGTTGATCAGATGATGTGCTACGTATCCGGAAGGTAGGTACGGAAAGTTACGAGTCGGATCCCTCATTTTGTTTTTAATTTTTTGACATCATTTATTATTTATTCTTAAATATACGTGTACATGAAATAATATAAGGAGAATCAGTTATGTCAGAGGGTCGGCGATTTATTAGATACCTAATCAAAATACGTGGCATATAAGGTCTCCCAAGGAGGACCAGTTGGTATCCCAAGAATAGTTTTAGATTGTTATATCAGAGGAATTTTGTCACAAGGCCTGATTGATATTTTCAGATACATATATGCATCTAAAATTCATTTATCCATACTAACACAGAACACCGAAGACCCATAAAACGCCTTAGTTTATGGGTCTTGTGTTGTTAGTATATATATAATATATATCTGTGTGTGATACTAATCATAAAGAAGTTAAGTAAACTTTGTAGGTTTTTGAGTTTGTGGTTTATCTAGTTGAAGCTGTTTTCTGTTTTCTGTTGAAGCAGTGAAGCTCTAGACAAATTGTAGTTGTCTATGAGTGAAGCGGTTGAAGTGTTTGATGTCATTTGTGTGTTGGTGTTTTGTGTCATGTCTTTACTTGTTGATATTTTTTTAACAAAACGTGAAACCGTTTATTCTAGGCAACTTAATTAACTTGAACAATGGGTGTTTTTTATTGTTGCGTCAAGGGGTGTACCAGCAATACTGGTTCTGCATTAGGGAATGTCAGTTTTTTCAGGTTTCCAAAAGAACAAATGAGGTAAGTTGTAGGATGAAATATTACAAAATATTAACAAAATGTTGTGTTCAGACGTTTAACATGGGCTAAGAACTGTAAACGTCAGGATTTAGAAAATCTCTCGCTCAATCATGTGTACAAAAACTACAGAGTATGTAGCTTGCATTTCGAAAATCAAATGTTTTCGAGTCTCCAAAAAAACCGCATAAAGAAGGACGCTGTACCAACAATTTTCAGCTGGAATAAGCCTACATTTGAAGCTACATCTGTGTTACGAACGTATGAGAATAAATTAGCCAAAATAATGAGGGCTACATGTGAGCCGGACACAGTGAATAATATTATTGGTAATATGTATATGTTTTTTTATACTTTTATATTCTGTGGTTAGGTCAGAACTGTTTTATGTGTAAATTTGAAATTCAAATCATTACAGAGCATCCACAAGCAAGTACTTCCCATTTGACAAGTACTGAACTTCCAGTTGCCTCCATTAGTCTGCCAACAAATCTTTATTTTACTTTAAATCTGACGGAAATTCCAAGTAGTTCTTGCAATGTTAACCTTGTCAGTACATTCAGTTCATCCACGCAACCCGATGCAGTGACAACTAGACAGTCTGCTAAGGGTATGTTATATATTGTATATTTTTAGTTTCATAATCAAAAAACGAATTATAGTAACCCAAAATGGTAATAAACAAAATGTATTGCCAAATTGATATTCTACCTTAATAACAATAACTAACTTATAATTCTTTTTATTTTCTTTGGAATCATCAGTACATCATGGACCAAATTACAAAGGTATAGCTGGCACTGTTGAAAAATTATTCGCCTAAAAAGCTCTCGTTAGAATCTAGTTCACATAATTGAATAATTAATTTTTATATTTTGTTTGGTTTACATAACCACAAAAATGTTTGTGTGTATTTTTAGTTAGTGATATGGAGAAACGCAGATGCAGAACATGTTTGGAAGTCGTAGATACAAAGTGCATAGAAGTAACAAGAAGGTGTTATTTGGAAAAATCGATAAAGGATGCTATTCTTATTTTGGTTCCGGAGATGGTAGGTAGATTAAAAAAACCTGGTGTGATACCGACGTATATATTGATACCGGTATATTATAATAGGTTTCAACACTCTGCGATCGGGATGGCGTTTGCAAAAATTGCTATAGAATTTTAAGATCAAGCTTGAAATTTATTAAAAGATGCTCAGAGGTGGAGCTGAAAATTGCGGAAGTAAATAATCCCCTTAAAGGTAACCTCAGGACTTATTTTTTTAAGATGTGGGTCACAGTTTTCAGAATACTGTGATAGGCACAAATGCATTGATGAAAATAAATTGCTATCTAGGAGGAATAGGGCAGCCACAAGTAGCATTGAATTGAAGTTTCTTCACAAACTCAATTATTCATTCAAAAATTCATTACACGTGCTATTGGTCCTGTTAAGGGGGCATTTTTGGTAATTACGTGAAGCACGTCAACAGTTCCTGCATTCTAATAAAAACACCGAGTTTAAAATACAGCTAATGAGGTGTAGTTTGAATGTATCAACATATTATAGATTGTATTATAGCATATAACATATTATAGACATATTATTCACTATACTAGTCATGAAGTGTCATATACATAGTTTGGAGATCATTAATGTATATAATAAATAATAGGGGCCCAAGTAAGGAACCTTGAGGTATTCTGAATTTAACTTTTTCTGGTCATGACAATACTCCGTATGATGGAGTATTGTCATCACCAGAAAAAGTTATATTCAGAATACCTCAAGGTTTACTATGTTTAGAATTTACTATATACCAATACACTTTCAAAATGTTTTTACTACTGGAAATATAAGACTCGTTGGCATATTTTTATAATGTTCTATTTGTATCCTATAGAGCTGTCTGTATTCTTTCACTCTATCACCTATGCCTGTTAAATTTGTATATTGTTTTTTAAATAATAAATAAAATTTAGATTTTCAAGCATTTGTCGTAACTCATCATTATACCGTTGTATCTTGATTTTTTAAAATATACATTTTTTCTCTTTGATTGGAACATCAAAGTATTCAACAAGTGTTTAGAAAAATTTGGATTTTTCATTAATTTTTATCCAGTTTTTTTTTGTTAAAGAAATTCTAATCTATTATATTTAAATTATTATATAAAGTGTACTTGGATTATAGGCCTGTACATTATTTGATTTCGATTTTGTGGTTCTCTGTCACTATCTATTTCTAAAACAGTGGCTTTATGGTCAGACAAGTGTTATGGTTTGGGTCTGCGAATGAACAACTCGCACCATATTTATAGATACAACTCTATATTCAGCACGGTTTTACAGAACGACTTTCTCTTCACAAGCATGAACAAATAATGACTATTAGTATTACTGATATAATACATGTTTTGTTCTATGTATTGAGTCACTCCTTTTTATATAGTTGGGCCATTGCGTAACACTGAGTGAGATCTCGATAACAAGATAGGTACATACACCCAGTGGTACAACACAAGTTAGTGGCAACTGCATAGGACGTGTTATGAGAGCAATCAAAGTTTATAAGGAAATTATCTGAAAACAGTTTTCATTTCTTGTTGGTTTTTTTAATAGACAATTAAAAACGAAAGAGTTGATAAAATCAGAAAATTGAAGGCATTTAATCTAGATTATTTAAAAAATTGGCAGGGCCGACCCACACCTTAGAAAACTTTACAGTCTGCACTAGTTGATTTATTTCTAACTGAAATGAATATATAGGATTATTTTTAGATTTACCTTCTGAGCAGGTTAGCGTGTCACAAGAGAATAATATTTCGGAGACCTTTTATGTGGATCTAGATCATAATTATAGTTGTAAAAGTGATGTAGAAATTGTACCTGTTTCAATTTTACAAACAATATTATCAAAGGACGGTACAAGCTCTCTACCACTTAGCGGCTCATCTATTTGTGATCCCTTATCTGCGTTTGAACCAAATGAAGATCTAAATAGGGATGTTAAGATAGCAACTTGCGATTTGCCCCATACGTCTACAATATGTAGCGATTTAGATACCGCACTTAATGTCTGTAAAGCGCCCGAGGAGGTTACAATGTCATGTGAAACGTGTTCTGAAAAGTGAGTTATGAGACCAACTGCGCTCTGTTATTTCACTATAAGGTAAATTCGTTTGTTATAGATTTTCGCCTGACGATTACCAACTGCATCTGGAAATCCACCCGCCGTTTGTTTGTAACGAATGTGGCAAGGGTTTCAAGACGAAGCCGAGTTACGTGAGTCATCAGAAAATACACGGTGAGCAATACCGTATCCTCTGCGACATTTGTGGGAAGTTTGTTAAGTACGGAACTGGGCTGGAAGTGCATAAAGTTTCGCACCAGAAGGAGAGGCCGTACATGTGCCACAAATGTCCTAGAACGTATAAAAGCAAGCACGCTTACGACAGACACGAGAACATAGTCCATAGGAAGCTTAGCAGGCAGCAGTGTCATGAGTGCGGGAAAATTTTCCAAACCATGTCCCTGTGTAGGATGCATTATAGGTACGTGATGAGCACCCGTTCTTGGTAGCCAGCAGTTTACGTCTAATATTTTTCGACGTCACAGTCCCTTAAACCCCTCTCACGACCCATCAGTTGTATATGCACTTCTCAAGAAATTAACGCATCACCAAAATATAAGCAAAAGTTTCAGGTTAATTTTTGTCCAGACCTCTTGTCTGATTTCGAAGATTTATTTTCTATGATAGCCTCTTTATTCAAGAATGTGAATGTTCTATTATTTTAAAAGAAATTTTGTTTTATTCATTACGGGGTTTAACAATTGCGACATGTTTTTTTCCATAAAATTTTGTAACACCCTGTGGAGTTCAACAGTAACACCAGCAAGTTAGAATTTAAATCGTACTGAAAATTTAATGGAAAAAACATGTCGCAATTGTTACACACTGTCATTAATAAAACAAAATTTCTTTGCAAAACAATAGAACATTCACCATCTTGAATAAAGAGACTATCATACAAAAAAAAATCATCGAAATCGGAAAAGAGGTCTAGACAAAAATTAACTTCAAACTTTTGGTTATTTTTTTGGTGGTGCGTTAATTTCTTAGAGAAGTATAGAAATGGAAATATATTGACACATAAATATCATCTAATCAAGTCTATATCGTTCCCAACGTTGTGATTCATGGGTTATAGGTTAAAACACTTGAAATTGACACCGTTTGTATGCAATGTGTGCGGTCGAAAGTTTGGCAGGAAGGATTATTTAAAGAACCATCTGCGCAGACATGCTTCTGAACCTAGGCAGGCTAGAGCCACTAGCGGTAAAGGAAGGCATGGCAAAATTGGGACATTAGGTTTCAAGTTGAGGAATCCAGGTATACAGACATTGGTAGACGTAAATTTGTCACTATTTCTCATATTTCTTGTTAGGGAAACCAGTCAATTGTAAAGTCTGCGGAAAACAGATTTCCTCATTGCACAACCTCAAGCTACACCTACGGACACATACAAAGATGAAGAGTCACAAATGCAAGTATTGCAATTTACTGTTTACGATGAGTGCCAACAAGAAACGTCATGAACTGACTCATACCACCAATCCGGAACACAAATTTAGGTAAACCGATTTTTCTTTCTTAACATCAGGTGCAATTTTGTATTTCTCTAGGTGTAATATCTGTTGGAAGTGGACGCAAACGGAGGAGGAACTAGAGATACACTTGCTTGTGCATAGGAAGAGGCCTCCTCGGCACAGTTGCGATACATGCGGCAAAAAGTTTTACAGAAGCTATTTGTTAAACAATCACCGCATGAATGAACATGTAAGCCCTGAGGATATTCGGAAAGCGGAGGAAGACATAGTAATTAAAAACCTTTTGGAATATGCCGAAGGTTGTGAATAAATTAAAAACATGGTTTTTTGAGTTTAATTTTTTCCAATGCCAGTGAGATTTAGAGATACCAGTAGTATGCATGAAATATTTGTGTTTGACATATTTTCTTTGTCTATAAAAAAATAAATGCTTAATTTCAAAGAGAAACCTTATAAACGAATAAAAAGTGGGGTCAATGTGGCGGCTTACATAGATACCCTACTTGGCGCATGCTGTAGCTCATTCTCCCTCACTATATCTCTGGTTTCGCATAGAATACCTTACTGTGGTAGGCAAAAAATATCATAAGCTGCCTGCACAGGCAATTTGAATGTAGTGCCTACCTCATAAATGTCTGATTATGCGCAAAAAGATGCATAAATTTATAATATCAATCGGGCAATATCTGATATTCACAACAATAAGATTCTTGTGATCCGAATGTACACGTATCTTTATGTCTGTCATTGAGTAAAAAAAAATAGCCGAAGCTGTGGGATTCTAACATGAAACCTACAGCATACATATTACCATCTGCGCAACGAACTAAATATTTGAATTAAACGTTGAAGCTATGAATGGGTTGTAACCACTGCGATATCTACCGCTGAAGAAGCATATAAATGTGGCGCAAGGCCACGGCCAAATTCATACTTCCATGAGACGTTCTAATTTTACGATAAGTGTGGATGTTTTCTGGTTTAACCACTATAGGCAAGTAGCGCTAGCACAACCAGCTCTTCTAGCAAGGATATTGTATAAAATCCGTGGTCCTCTAGTAGTAGAAGCATGTGAGTAATATTTGGTTACTCACTGTTTTGTGGTTACTCATATGAGTAGAAGCATACTTTTGTTTTTATAGCGTTCGAATATTCATCGGACCCCTAGCAATCGATCATTTATTGCATCTGGAGCTAACCGAGATAAATATGAAACATATAAACGAATATTACATTCCCTCAGCATTTAGTGTTTTATTTTTCTGAGGTGTCGGACGAGACTCGAATCGAGCTCACACAGATAAGGTGGCACATGCGCCAAGGGGGGCCGACGAGTTAGCTAATCAAATAAGACAAAAAACGTCGGGCATCGGGTAACTTATTTTTAATATTTTTAGCACGGATATCTCGGATACTATCGAGATAACAAAAAAATTAATAGAAACTATTTTGTTGCACATTAAATAAAACATAAAACTGGATCGGTGATAGACTTTCCCCTACTATTTAAAATTGTCGCATGACCATAGTGCTACTCCTGTGTGATCTATGAATCACATCACGGTACCACAGCTTATGACGGTGCTTTTATGACGGTGCTGTTTTATTACTGTTATCCACAAATTTTTTATAGTTCCTTTCAACCACCCGCCATCTATTTTCACAATGTCCGGATGTGAAATTAGTATTGTGTACCTTATTCACTTCTGTTGCAAGCAGCTCCCAAAGCTTCTTGAAACTTTTCATTTGTAGCGAACCAACTTTACTTCGGTGTTGTTTATAACCATCTAAAAGCGATAAAGTGGTATTTTGGGTCCAAACTTTTACTTCATTCAATGGACTGGCAGTTGCAGTTGAGGTAGCAGGAGCAGGTGCATTGTGAATTATGATGTATTCTTGTAAACCTAAATGTAAGCAGAAAGAAACATGGATAAATTAAAATGCAACATTCTAACATTTTTACTAATAGTTTACCTTCAATTTCCATTGTACCCAAGTCACCGTGTCCCTCTACTTATTTACTTATAGACATAGATAAGTACAAGGATTTTTTAAAAAATCCTTGAGATAAGTAAGGGTTATAGACCACAGACCATACGTTATAGACCACGGTTGTCGGTTATAGCACGTTATAGGTTATGGTTATAGAGAGCTCAGAGCAGCTGCTGGAGAGGAGAAAGGTGAACTTGTGGTAGAAGTCCGTAATAGGCATGCGCAACATTCACAATTTGCTCGTAATTCGTGAACAATCCGCGAACTGATTTGACTGTCCGCAAACGGTTTGAAACGGGTTGGAAAAACTGACCGAACAGGAAATCCAACCGGTTGGAGTTTGAGATTGGTCTGTCCGAACGCCAAAAGTCTAGTGCGCAATCTCCTGACGGTTTGTAACTGTCGCAAATTGCTGTACGAACAAACCTATATTATTCAAATTATTATATTACTCTGATATTTGAGATTACATATGATCCCTATGTAATATGGTCGCAAGGGTAACGTGGTCGGTCGCATCGATTTTTCTTGATGGTCACAGTATGGCGTGACGATTATGTAGTTATTTTATCATTTAAATGTAGGTAGCACATAAATGTTGGTGCCAATGCACGAGTCTAAAAAGTCAAAACATAAATAGTCATATCAATCAATCTATAGTAAAAACTAACCTAACTTTAATTTTTGTTGATTTCTTGTTTTTGGGGTTCATGTTCATGTATTAATTTGTTTCTATTTTATCTATCCTATAGCGTGGAATTGTTTTATAGAAATTGTGATACGTGTACTGTGTATTAGTGTGTATAGACACTGTTGTGTATATAGACACTGTGTGTGTATAGACACTGTAGTGATTTATATAAAGATGCCGACTTGTTTTGTGAGAGACTGTTCCAATTCAGACACAAAGAAAAGCCCTGGTGTCACTTTCCATATGTAAGTGCACAACCATGTAGTATAAATGTGCTAATTTATAGATTTTTATAGTATCCCGAAAAATTTAAAAGAACAGTGGTTGTCTGCAATAGGACGAGATCCCAACATATTTGTGATTCAGCAACGTGTATGTTCAGAACATTTTGAAGAAAATGATTTTGAACGTATCGGTATACTCAAAAAAATGAAGCCTGATGTAATTCCAACCAAAAATCTGCCTAAAGCAGAGATAGAGGGTAAGTAATAATAGTAGTTTATCTACTTACATGTCATAATGACAAATGCAGTATTAAGAATGTCAATTTAAATATAAAGACATACTTACCTTAAAGGACTAAAGTCCTACATTAAGAGTACCCATTTTCATAAAACAGACTTATTTTTTATTAAAAATTATAACAGCAAATTTACTATCATAATAAATAATATTAATTTTTATTTTATTAATTAATTTAAATTTTATATGATATTCATATCCTAAACAATCATTATGGCATACGCTGACTTCATGGCTAGTATGATAATGACTGCTCTTATGATCCTTTATGTCATACATAACTTATATCGCAAGGGTGAAAAGTGTTGTTTTTCGGATTACTACAAAATGTTGTCAACCAAGACGCAGTCTAGGCTGGCAATTGTCTAAGTCAGAAAACGAATTTTAGACTATGTCGATGGTTTAATTCGCGAGTGCATAGATATTAAAAAAATATGGCAAAATAAAAGAGAAATTTATTTTCTTCATTCACTTGCCACCCCTCAATAAATAAAACTATTTTTAATTTTTCTTGTAACAGACAGCTGTGAACAGGATATAACACATATTCTTAATAACAATTGAACATCTGCTCACTGCCATATCAGTGTGGTTATGTAGAATTAAATTAATTGATGATCATTTTAAATCACCTGATACTGACAATTCGGCCATATTATCTCATGGGGAAAACAAAGTTATTTTTGTTTATTAGTATGTACATTGCCATAAATTTGTAGTGAAAAAAAACCTGGAAAAGTAACTACAAATAGCATGCCACAAAATTAGTGACGGGAAAGGATGTTTACAGAATTAGAGTTACAGAGGTTATATTTACACTGTTGACATTTGACGTCGTCTGCTCTGAGCAACAAAACATTTATTACCATTATTGCCATTATATATAATGTTTCACTCTATGTTTCTGTACCACATTTAGGTATATTTTGGAGCCAAGCGCATGAACCAATACATACTTCCTTTTTTTTTCTAGTCACTAGATTTAAACCCGCAAGTGTCTTACGAACATATGGCAAGAAAGCATTAAAAGTTGGAAGGACATCACACACAGACCTCGTAAATAAAGTGAGGTCTGCGGCATCACATGAGGATCAAAAGGATAATATTCGTGGTAATAAAATGATTCTACTATTTTATTGTTATTTTTTTAGAAATATTTTGCATAACTTAATTGCCTTTCATTTTACAAAGTATTCGCATTTTGAAAAAGTAGAAAGTGAGGTTGCATTAGATGTAGCATTTATAATTTTTACAGGTTTATAACTTTTGAGTGTAATTATAATAAAATAACTCCTAAATTGTGACTTAATTCCATGGTAATGGTTATTTAATTTAATTCCATTGCAGTCAATTAAAACAGTTTAGAGTACAGGCTGAAAAGGGTACAAAATCGGTTCCATATGCTTCATATTTACCCTCTATTAAATCTTAAAAAACCAACAGGACACTAGAAGGCTTTTAAATGAAAATTGGAAATTCAAATGTTACAGAACATCCGCAAGCAAGTGCTTGCTATTTGATGTCTTCTCCACTTGGTCTGCAACCAATTTTGGAGTTTACTGCAGCTTTCATGGAAGAAGCAAGTACTACTGGCTCTGTTGATGTTGTCAGTGACGATCTCAGTATGATTAATTTACCAGAGCATGGCAAAAAATCAGATGAAATTCTTCATAAGGATAATATTCTTGGTAATAAGTATAAAATACTGATTCTAATAGTTTCTTGTTTTATTTTTTGTTATTTTACAACGTATTCTCATTTTGAAAATTTTGTAAATTTTTATGTGTTTAAAAATTCTGAGTGAAATTTTAATTAAATGAATCGTATATGGTTATTTAAAATTATATTGCAGTCATTAAAATAGTTCACAGTACAGGCCAAAACGTGGACCAAATCGGTTCAATGCTCTATTAAATCTTAAAAAAAACAAACAGGACAAACTTGAGGACTCTGTTTTATATGAAAATAGTAAATTCTCCACTTACTCCGCCGATTTTAGAGTTGACTTCAGCTTTCGTGGAAGAAGCTTGCTCTGTTGATGTCAGTTACAATATCAGTACACTTAATTTACCTGAGTATGTCAAGAAACCCAAAAAAAGCAAAAAAGAGAGGACCATGGTCAAAAACAAGAGCCAGAAGATCAGAAGAAGAACAGAATGTCTCTATACTGTCGCTCCTGGTATGTTGTAAGACTGACAAAAATCATATTATAAACAATACCAACAGTTAGTCAACAAATAATTCTAAACAATACTTGCAGTGCTATGATTCTTTTGTTCTACAATAGTTTATGAGATTGAAATGTTTATTTTATTAATTGATTGACTACTCATGATTTATGATCACATAGATGTTTTTGTGTATTTTATTGCATGATTTTAGTTAGTATTACAAAGAAACTTAGGTGCAGGACGTGTTTAGAAGTCGTAAACGGAAGGCAGTGTGTAGAAGTCTCCAAAAAATGTTTTTTGGAGAAGACGATAAAGGAAACAATTTTGATGTTGGTTCCAGAGATGGTGAGTATCTATTAAAAAGATCTTGAAAATGTAGACATATAACTGAAAGTGGCATTTTATAATAGGCCAAGACCCTCTTCGATTGGGATATTATTTGCAACACTTGCTGTAGATTTTTAAAATCAAGCTTGAAATTTATTAAAAAGTGCTTGGATGTGGAGTGTACACTTGCGGAGGAAAAGATGCTCTTAGACGAAGCTCAACATCGCATTCACGGTAACTTCCTTAGATTTATATACTTTTCTAAGTTGTAGGTTAGGTATGTCAGATTTATTGGCAATTTGCACCCGATATTACTCATGAACAAGGATTTTATATAAAGAGGATTGCTTATTTCGCTCAATTTATTAGCCACAGCGGTCAGCCAACCTATTTATTTGCCACAAGACTGTTGAAAAAAGTGATTGGAATGTAAAAATATCCAAATATTAGTCACAAGTTGGGTATATATGTATGTAAACACACAAAGTAAAGTTAAATACAATATTTAACGCACAAAAATAAAAAAATAGTCACAACTTTTAAAAAGCCAGTAGCGGCTTGTAAATAGAGGGGCTGAGCCCTTTTTTGTTGTAGTAGTTCAAAACTCCTCTCCATTGATAATTCCTAACACAATTCTGTCAATACTCAACGTTTACTTTAGTTTATAACACACTTACTTATTCCTTAAATGACAAATCCATACGTCTATTTTTGTAGCAACAAATTATTCTAAAACTCTCGATCGAATTTCTGTATTTCAAATACAAAGTCCCCGTTTATTGCCAACATTTCCAGTGCATTAAGTTGATCACTCGACATAATGTTCTTTACTCTTTTTTTTAAAGTGGAAAAGCAACGCTCAGCTTCAGTGGCATTCATTGGTGTTGTCATAAGAAGTTTAACAAGCTTGGAAAATGTGTTTCCTAATTCATTTTTAAAATAAATTCCTGTGTATGCATAGCACCGTTTATTTGTTTGAAATCGTCTCTAGAATAAATAACCTCTAATTCAGTCTTTAATCTCTCCGCTACAAGTATTGGATACATCTTAGTAGCAGCCTTAAAAACCACTGAATTAATAACAGTATCACAATTATTTTGTCCACTAACACAACCCAAAGTAGTAGCCATAATAATGATTATACCGTAAGAACATGTAAACAACCAAATGAATTACTGGAAGTGTGGTGTGTTAGAATGCACGGCAGACTGCTTATTTGGGCATTTTTTGCGAATAAGTTGATCATTTCACATTAAAAATTACCATTTGGTTGGAGCGCTGAATAGAAGCACACGACTAGTGATGTCTATGCGTATGTATTAATGGTTGCCGACTCGATCTCTGCTCTGTAGATTCATAGATGCAGCAGGTGAAAGATGAACGGTTTAAAAAAAGTGCCCCGATACGCCGGCAGGATAAAAAAAATAATGTCCCGACTCACCCCTCATAGTGGGGTCATTAGGGACATAAAAATTATTTAAAAAAAAATGAAAACATTTCAATTATCTGTGAGAAAGCGCACTTTTTAAAAGATATTCGACAGTTATATTAACAAATTCATTATTCGTATTAATAAACCTATAAAAGCAAAAGAAAACTCTGTTTTGAGTTTAATTTTTCTCAAAAAAAAACCTAAAAATTATGCTCTTTGGTTTAAAAAAACTTAAAAATTCTCTTTGGTTTGAAAAATCTTAAGAATTACAACCAGCAGAATTTCAATGAAATCTCTCCAGCATGTTCGGAAGAGAAGAATTACTTTGAGGGAAGCATAAGGGGTACACGGTATTCCGAGAAACACCATCCACAGGTATTTAACTAACTGCACTTTATTTTTGACTTATTATTATTATTATTGTATATTGAATAAGAATAATAATTCTTATTCAGTACAAACTTGATATTGAGTAATTTTTAAGTGTGTTTTTTAACCAAAGTATATTTTTTAGAAACTGAAAAAATATACACCTTGATTTAAAAAAAACATAAAAGGTTTAAAAAGGAATCCAAAATTAATGGCAACAAATTGGTATTGAATAAGAAGATAATTCTTATTCAGTATTCTTATTCTTATTCAGTATCCAATAAAAATAATAAGCCGAAAATAAATTGTGGTTAGTTAAATGCCTGTGGATGGTGTTTCTCCGGAAGACCGTATATCTCTTCTGCTTCCCTCAAAGTAATTCTTCTGTTTCGAACATGCTGGTTGTAATTATGATTCACACGAGCACCAAGCTGTCCTTTATACTTGAATGTCCCGTTTCACCCCTAAAACTGATCCTGATCTAAAAAAAATTGTACAAAAAATGTGTGGGCTTAATCTTAAAAACAATCCCTCTGTTTGCAAGTAAATAGATTGGGCTATTCATAAAAAAATATTTTAGAAATCTGACTTTATTGCTTGTGATACTTTTAGGAGTGTTATTTGGCTAATTGGCAAATTTCAAAAACTTACGTTGTGTTTAATCCACTGTACACGAGTTGATTGAAAACATAACCGCAAACAACATATAAAATCATAATTTCAATATATTTTTTAATGGTACATGTGCTTCATAACAGAAATAAAACTCTGTTCTTTATCGGCAATTTTATGGGAAATTCAAATTTTTGTCCCAATTAACATTTATATAAAAATATGTTAATATATGTTTTGCGTTTCGTCATTATTGTAATGCATATAATATGTCTTTAATATTGGTTGAATTATAGTGATGTTAAGTCTATATCGATAATTGCACTAATTGTAATGGATTTATTTCTGGAACCAAACAAATTTGGGTGATTCGGCGATCTTTTATGTGTCTTCAGAACATAATTATCATAGATGTGTAGAGGATGCACCTGTTACAATTTTACCAACAACATGCTCGAAAGATAGCACAACTTCTCATCAACATAATATTCACCAAATAAAATCCAAAGTTGCAGCAAACAGAGATACGTTCAAGAATGATATTGAAATGGAACATTGTGATTTGCTGCAAGAGTCTAAAATACGTGACAATTTAGATTCTGCACTTAACGTTTCTAAAGCACTAGAAGTGGAAATGACAACTTGTGGAACATGTTCCGAAAAGTGAGTCATATCGCCAACTCGATTTTTAGTGTAAGTCCAATTCTCGTGTTTTAGGTTTTCAGCTGCCGATTATCAACTACATCTAGATATCCACCCGCCATTTATTTGCGCCCAATGTGGCAAAGGGTTTACGACACGAAGAAGATTATCGAACCATCGAAATTTTCATCATGCGAGTCGTGGTCTCTGTGATATCTGCGGAGAGCTTATTAGGCCTGGAGGAAATCTAGAAATGCATAAAGTAACACACCAGAAGGAGAAACTGTACATGTGCCACAAATGTCCTAAAATGTATAAAACATTGACTGGCTGTCGAAGGCACGAGGAAATGGTCCATAGGGGGCTATACCAGCAGCAGTGTCACGAGTGTGGGAAATGTTTCCGAGGCGCAAGCGGGCGTCGGATGCACTATAGGTAAGGGATGATAAGGGTACTTACCCATTTTTATCCCTCTATAGAGTACCCAGATACCCCAAGAGATAAACAGGAAAAACATCTGCCATCTTGGAGTGCCATCCGCCCTAAAAATCCTCCTTTGACATCTAAACGTAGCTTCCTTACAACTCTTATATATCATGACAATTTTGTAGGTTGAAACACTTGCATTTGAAGCCGTTTGTATGCAATATATGTGGGAAAAAATTTGGCAGAAAGGATTATTTACAGAATCACAAGTACATACACACATCCGAACCTAGGCCTCGGCCCACTGGACAATCAATAGTGCCTAGAGTGCCCAAATTACGTTTCGTTATGAAACAATCAGGTAGGCTGATGTCAGTAAGTACGGTGCTTTTAACAGTGATTGAATACCACGTAACCTATTACGGTGATTTTAAGATTGTCACTTTTATTACTGAATTAGTAGCACATTCGTATGTCAGTTTCAATTATGTGTTGTGACTTCATTGTGGTCTCAGAACGCGCGGCTCTTGGCTCCGAAACTCAGATCGGCGCGAGAAATCAATTTTGCCAAAGACATCACGTATGTAAAGTAAATTCGCCCTACTACTGAGCTGATGGCGTGCCCACGTGGGTTATAACCGTGGCGGTTTATTATTTAAAATATATTCGATTTACTGGGCGGTTTATATTTTAGAATATCCTGACTCCATTTTCTTACAATAATGTACAGAAACAAAGTAAAATAATTCGTAGAGGAACGCACAAAACTAAGCGTAAACAACTACAGCTGTGGCCGTGGGGTATTTTGACGTTCTGACAAATGCTACCAACTTAATTCCGGGCTGTGTGATGTCACTCAGCTCCAAGGTCAAATAAGTGTTCAAATTTCTGTGAAAATATTAATTGTTTTATTAAATACTGTAAGATTTAGGTATATAACAAAGTTGGTATAAACTCATGGAATGAATTTAGGAACTGTTGTTCTTTCTGTAGATACAAACAGGGTATATGTTTTGCCTAAATTTTGTGGTCATGTGGTTTTCAATCATTGTTGAAAACCCTGTATATTTAACACTAAATTAAATATTGTTGTTAGACAAGTTGGCCACTTGCAAAATATGCGGAAAACAATTTGCATTATTAAACAACCTCAGATTACACCTACGGACACATACAAAGATGAGGAAATACAAATGCTCGCATTGCGGTTTATTATTTACAGTGGCTCAGAACAGGGACAGACATGAAAGGACTATCCATAATGGCAACACTGAACACATATTTAGGTAAACGCATAAATGATTTTGAACGGCAGATACTATTGGTTTTTCTTTTAGGTGCAATATTTGTTTTAAGAGGACGAACACAGAGGAGCAACTTGAGATACACATGCTTGTGCATAAGAAGAAGCCTCCTCGGTACAGTTGCGATACGTGCGGTAAAAAGTTTTATAGAGAATACTTATTAAACAATCACCGTATGGAGGAACATGTTAGCCCTGAAGATATTGCGGAAGCGGAGAGAGAAATAGTAACAAAAAATCTTATGGAATATGCCATTAGTATCTAAATGAAGTTTTTAATTTTTAAAAATTATTCTTCAGTATCATTTCACAAACAGGTGTACAGATTAATTGTTATTTTTTAATGCAAATGTTTACTATTCTGTTTTGCGAATTTTATGTGTGTGACTTTATCTTCATCTGTATGTAAAAAAGGTATGTACCTGCCATGAATTATAATTTGCAATATTTTTGTATCTTAGATTTAATAAAGTGTGGCATCTGGCACCATTCAAAACAAAATGTTTTTTCTAGTAGTCTTTTCTAAAAACAAACGTTTTTCTCTTGAATTACTCTTCTCTACAAGGGTGAGTATTATTATGATTATTTAGGAGATGGTTGGTACAAGATTCATGTACAATAGTCATTCAATATACCACATGCCCCATTTATGGTGATAAATTGCAGGTAAGTATTAATTTTGTTGAGAAAATAGCCACGTCTTTATGCATTCTGATCTATCGGCAACGCCCCGGAAAAGGGCTCGTAGTAGAGATGTTCCGTACGTATCAATACTTTTGGTGTCCACACTTGATATTTTGCATCAATGTTTCAAAAGGTGTTTTTAAGTAATCTAACCTCACTTCGAGTGACATGGGTTTATTGGTATTTATAATGTATTTAATAACTAAATAATAATAAAAATACCTAATTCTATAATAAAACTTGCTTATTAACTTAAATACCTAAAATAATAACGAAGGGCGACGGTAACGAAAACTTAGGAAGCTTCGATCTTTTATAACGAACTGTTTATTCACTGTCAAAAAGTTTTATATTATTTCTCAAATTCTCACAAACATGAAAAATCTCATACGAATACATAGGAAGCCAAACTGACCTGACGGCACTGACCACAGAACACCTAAAGAGATTTGTGATACTGCCAGACATCACAAAAAGTCCCCCTAGTTTTGTGACAGACATACTAAATTATTTTGAAAATTCACCACACTGGCATCTTATTTTCTACAGAACAGTGGATAGACACTATAAAAGACAAAGACACTTATAGACAGAGCTACAAACCGACAAGTAGCGACAGCTGAGGTTCCAATTTTTAGAGCGCATGCGCGAAATGCGATTGCCAGCTGTCATAAAACCCAGTTAAATTTTTTAGTTAGGGGTTAGCTTAATAGCTTAGCCATTTACCTATGTAAGTATTACATAGATACATGCGGTCAGGTAGACAATACTTTCTTTCAATTTAGATGCTTTATTTGAAGCCACTTCACCATTTTAGCAGTGTATTACGATGTCAAGCCATCAAAGATGCCGACGGTTTATGTCGCTACTTGTCAGTTCACCCAGGTTAATTCTGTGACCTAGACCATAGAAAATATAGTGCGCTCCGCTGCACACATGATCAGTCACCAACCAGCTTAATCAAGCTCATTGTCAGTAACAGTGTCATATTCCGAATTATACACTTCATCTTCATGTTCAAGGACGTGTGAGGAAAATTTACTCAAGGCTACTTTACTTAAAACTACTTTATTTAAAGATGTACGTTGACACAAAAATTCATTTCTATGTTAATCTCTACCGAGGAAAAAATTGTAAATCGTCTTATTTCGAAAATGGTTGTTTATCGATTTTTTTAAATATAATGATAATAAAAAAGAGTAATATGTTTTATATATGATTAGGGGTAAAAAGCGATAGTACCATTCGGCCCCCTCTTATCGAGGTCACATCTCTAGCTAAGGATATTGGCGCGCTTTATATAGAAAATTGTGTTTATGTACCAATTTGTAAGCAAATGCAATGTAAGTAAATTTATAATGGGAGTAAAGGATTACTATTATAAAAAAAATTTCTAATTATAATAACACATAATAAAGTCTTTGAATTTATTCCATATTTCGACTTTTTTTATATGATCTACTTATAATGCTTTTTACCCATTAGGTATAATAGAACAAAGGTATCCGCCCATAATTCAAATAAAATGGCCTGTGCTATCTGTCTAATAATATCCAATTAAAAGTCGATAAGCTGTTCTAATTACTAGGGATCATCCTGACACATAATAAACCTATATCCATGGATTTAATTCAAGAATCGGAATATCAGTCGATTTCGAACAGTTTATTCTGCATAAATATTGTAGAAATACTGAGTATTATGCGATTCCCCTGAGTATTATGCGATGCTTCTTTTTTCCCCCGAGTGACGCGTCGCCCGCTGCATTCTTATTGGTCCAAAGTTACCAGGTAACCTATTCCTTTAGTAATCGACTTTGTTTTTTTGGACATATTTTTGAATTATTTAATCATGTTGCAATTCTCAAGAGTGGTTGAACCAATTATTTTAATGTCTCTTGTCATATGCAATGATTTTACAACAATTATTGCAACCTGCCTTATAAAAAAAAATCACAGATCTTGCATCTTACGCAAGTATCGCAGGCCTATTGAAAATGCCAGACACAACTGGTAAAAATTTCTCAAGTGAATTGATTAAAAATAAAACGCAATTGTGTTACGATTTTTTGTTCGTTTCACCCTGAAGGTCTTGTCTTTTTAAACGGGTTATCTTGCACGGGGTGGTCAAAAATGACAGTCTCATTTTTTTTTTGTTTACGAATGAGTGCCATTCTTTAAAAAAGTTTTTGTTTGCCTAAAAATAGTGCTGGCTTTGTCAAAAATTGTGTTGTATATACAGGGTGGTTAAGAATTACAAAATCTCAAAATTTGGTAAGAGTAAACTTTGTGATTTAAGAACACCCCGTCCATATACGCGACCAGAAGTATTTTCAATACTAAAAAGGAAACAAAAACTACTAATTTAGAACTATCCAACTTTATTAATTGAACTAGTTTGGGCATATTCCAACAGGTTTTTTGTTACTATTTCTCTCTCCGCTTCCTCAATATCTTCAGGGCTAACATGTTCCTCCATGCGGTGATTGTACAACAAATAGCTTTTGTGAAACTGTTTGCCGCATGTATCACAACCATACCGAGGGGGCCGCTTCATATGCACAAGCAAGTGTACTTCTAGCTCTTCCTCCGTTTTCATCCTCTTCCAACAGATATTACACCTAAAGCAAAACCAATTAGTATCTGCCTTTCAAAAACATTGATCGGTTTACCTAAACTTGTGTTCGCTATTGTCGTTATGGTTATTCTTTTCATGCCGGTCCCTATTAGAAGATCTTGTGAATAGTAAACTGCAATACCTGCATTTGTACCTGTTCATCTTCGTATGAGTGAGTAGGTGTTTCCTGAGCGTGTTTAATGAGGCAATTTTTTTCCCACATATTTTGCAAGTGACCGGTTTTCCTAAGAAACATGACAAATTGAATGTTAATTAAATATACGTTTATCATCTGATATCAATATACCTGTGTGCTTCGAAATGAAACCTAATGTTGAAACTCTGCCGCGGCGCCTAGGTTCAGATTCAGACGTATGCCTCTGCATGTGCCTTTGCAAATAATCCTTTCTTCCAAATTTTTCCCCACATACATTGCATACGAACGGCGTCAATTTCAAGTGTTTTAACCTGTAAACGGTTCTAGTTAATCGTATTTTTTTAAATAATAAAGTTATTAAAAAATAGAGTTAATTAAATTAAAAATAAAGTTATTCAGGAGCAATTGTGCAGGATATACTGAAAATTCCCTAGAACTAGTGAAAATCTGCACAATCTGTCAACAGCGCGGCCGACTATGTGGGAACGTCGAATCTGGGGGTGCCAGATACAACCCCCCAAAGGAGAAGTCTCAATCCTCTAGGACCTCAAATAACCGAGATATGGCCCCTGGCCCCATTTAGAATAGTTGCAGTATAAGGCCCTGTAGTCATGTTCAAACTCTTCGAAACGCCCTGTATATAATCTAGAATAGGATGGAATAATTGGGAACAATCTAGAATGGGATGAAATAATCGAGAAGCTTCCAGAACCTTGAAAACAGTATATAGGGCCAGCCGATCGTTACATTAGTCAGTTTAGTTTAAACGTTCTTAGAGACACGACCAAGTAACAAGTAATTAAAAGTGTTCAGTTTGCGATAGTGATTTATCATTGTATAAAGTTGTGACTTGTTGTGTTTGGAAGTTAGAAATGTGTATTTGGATTCTAGGCAATACCACTTATTATATGAACCCAGTGGCATAATATTAGGATGTCCTATACATAAAATGAACCAGTTTCGAATTATTTGGATTTATTTCAAATGCGTTTCCCATCTTAAATATAAAAAAATCGACCATTTTGAAATTTTCTGTCCATTCTGTTCTGTAAGCAACGACACCCAAGCTGATTAAAATCGGTTAATAAACAAAAAAATTAGGTGCAAACATAAAAAGTGCAACATTTTTTGGCGCACACGGTATTGCTTTGTGAATATTATATCTTAGGCTTTGAGGGCGAAGATCTCATTCGTTTATCACAATAAGCACATATAAGTTGTTTCAAATCTGTTGAAACAAAATCAAAAATATTTGTAAGAGATGCCAATACAATCGAATTGCCAATCAACTATTTTTCAACGTACCCAGTAACTTTTTTAAACACCAAATGAACACCCTGTATAGGTTGCTAAAAACTGAACGGCGCACATCTCTTACCTGTAATGCATTTGACATTTGCTCAAAGTCAGGAATGTTCTCCCGCACTCGTGACACTGCTGCTGATTGACCCTCTTATGGATTAGCTTTTCGTGCGTCTCACATGCGAGCTTGGTTTTATACGTTTTAGGACATTTGTGGCACATGTACGGCCTCTCCTTCCTGTGTGTGGCTTTGTGCAACTTCAGACTAAAAATTCCTGACTTCCCGCAAATATCACAGAGCACACGGTAATCAACATTATGTATTTTTAGATGAGCCGCATAGCTCCTTCTCGTCTTAAAACCTTTGCCGCACTGGTGGCAAATAAATGGCGGGTGAATATCCAAATGCAGCTGATAATCGTCAGATGAAAACCTGAAACGAATTTACCTTACTGTAAAATAATAGGCACAGTTGGTTCTGCAACTCACTTTTCAGAACACGTTTCACAAGACATCTTGACCTCCCCTGACGCTTTAGAGACACTAAGTGCAGAATCTGAATTATTATTTACTTTAGATTCTAGCAGCAAATCACAATATTCTATTGTTATAGCTTCTTCATACAGATCTTCATTTGCATCGGTCGCCGATGGAGAATCATAAAAAGTGGGCCCATTATGTTGGCATGAATTTTCACTGTCCTTTGAGGACGTTGGTGAAATTGTAACAGGTACAGCTTCTACATCATTTGTACAATAATAATTATGATCTGTATCCACATAAAAGATTGCCGAATCACCCAAGTTGTCTTTTAATTCGCTAACCCTATCAAGTGAATCTAAAAATAATTCTACATGTATATTTTAAATAAAAATGTGCAAATACCATACAGTACTGTATGGTACACAGCAAAATATATTTAACTAAGTGCTATTATGTTTCAACTATAACTATGAAATAAAGCAAATGGTGACAAATTCATGACACAAAGAATTCATGGATCATTTGGAAAGTTATAAATAACTGAATATTGGGTGTGAGAGATCCATTAATCAATCAAATGATTTATATAATAATTATTAATACATTGTGACATCCCGGATTATCCCCATGCCTGGGTCCAACTAAACCCACGTTCAGCAGGCATCGTGGCTATTGAGAGGCTGGGCGCCGGGGGGAGGTCCAGGATGTTAAGATTTAAGTCAAATTTACAAAATCGCGACTGCCGGGATCCGATCCACTGCCCACGTGGATTACTTCAGCACTTACATCAGTATAACGTTTGTGAAGTAGGTAATTTTAATTAGCCCTTTGTGGCTTTATTCTATCACTATTAGAGTAACCCACATCTTAGCTACTAGCAATAAACATTAAATACTACATACATACCAATAAGCGGATATTCTAACCCCTTATTTTCTGCTGCAATTGTGAACTCTACCTCCAAGCATCTTTTAATAAACTGTAAGCTTGATTTTAAAATTCCATAGCAAGTTTTGCAAATAACATCCCAATCGAAGAGCGTCGATACCTATTATAAAATACCAGTTTTAACAGAATATCACATCTCCCTTTTTATACGGTTTTATTTAGCTAGACGTATTTGTTTGTTTATATCTTTGTTTCAAATCCTGCAACAGCTTTTTCAACTACTTCCTGATGAGCTAGAGGCTTGAATTTTGGTAGGTGCATAGTACTCCGGGTTCGGTGACAATGCGATTTAATTTTTTTTATTACAAAAAAATCAAAATAGTGGATCCAAAATGGCGCACTTTCCTATTTATAAACAGAATTCTCTGAAACTTTGTGGTGTTTAAGGTCACTGAACACATTTTTTGACTCAACCTTAATAAAAATTAAAATGGCGAGTCCAAAATGGCGGACTATCCTATTTATGAACCGATTTGTCTCAAACTTGAAACTTTGGGGTGTTTAAAGTCACTCAATACAATTTTTGACTAAAACTTAAAAAAATCAAAATGGCAGATCCAAAATGGCGGACTATCCTATTTATGAACCGATTTCAACAAAATAAAAATGTGGGGCGCATAAAAACCATATTTCAAAAGTACCTAACGTTTCTATTTCTTACCAAACGTCAGAATCTCAGGAAGGTCCAGATTTGATCCTAATTATTTTGTAGTTTATAGTACAACTGATGATTTAAAATAAAACCGTTTAGTTTAAAAGTTTTTTTACCTATTTTTATATAAACATATAAACAGATAAACCTACCATTTCCGGAACAAAAATAAGGATAGTATGCTTTATGGTTTTATCCAAGTAACACTTTCTGGTTACTTCCATACTCTGCTTTGTATTTACAATTTCCAAACACGTTCTGCACCTCACGTTCTCTGCATTATTAACTAAAAGCATACAGAAAAATATACTAAAACATTTTTGCACATTTCTGATGTCACAAACATATAAAAAATTTAACAAGGGAAATTGTAAGATGGCAATAAGTTTTACTATTATTTGTTGTAAAATTTGTGATATCGATTATAATACTTACTACTTTTACTATTCTTACAACATACCAGTAACACACTGTCTAGTTCTCAATTCACCAGATTCCTCAAAGCGTGAACTAAATGTACCAACATCAACAGAGCAAGTACTTGGTTCTACTTTCATAGCTGAGGTAATCTCAAAATTGGTTGACAGTCTACTGGATGCCAAAGGAAGCGAAGGGCTCTTCAAATCGAGAGCATTTGCTTGTTGGTTCTCTATAATATATGAAATTTACGTCTGAGACAGTTTAGGTAAATTAACATTAATTTAAATTTCTTCAGATTTCACCTAGGCAAAAGTATAATTTAAACTCAACACTGTTGAGTAAACAAAATTGTAAATATGGTAAAATATTGAAAAAAATATTTACATTTATGTATACTGCTGGGAAGGAAATATTGTAAAAGATAGAGAAAAATTATCGTACCCAAGTGCACGTTGAAAATTGTTGGTGCAGCGTTTTTTCTTAGGCGGTTTCTCATAAGGCTTGTAAACATTTCACTTTCAAAATGCAAACTACATACTTTCTGGTGCTTAGGGAAGGAGTGGAGTGTGAGATTTTCTAAATCCTCACGTTCACAGTTTTTTATCCACGTTAAACGTCTATTAGAAAATTTTTCAAATAAAATATTTTTACTATATAATGTTATCTTACAATTACCTTTCATGGTCTTTCGGAAACTTGAAAAAACTGATAGCATTCGTTAATGTAGTGTCACTGGAACACCCCCTCACACAACAATAATAAACACCCATTGCTCAACGCCCAACACAACAGTAAATCGCCCAGAACCAGAGAATTGAGAGAATTCCAGACAGAGGTAATATTTATTATTATATAAATTCAGATAAATAACACTGTACTTCTAGAAACAAAAACACATATAGGCACACGACCACAAGAAATATAAACATCAAAAAGCATGAAGTTTTGAGGTTAATGGCCATTGGCCACTGATCTATAATATTACATAACCTGATCTGTAATATCACAAAACATCTACAAAGAGACGTTCAACCAGAGATATGCCTTTTCCATATCTCTGCGATCAACCAACATGTTAAAAGGGAGCACCAGAGGTGACGTTTATATATAGTTGATTTAACGATAGAAAATCTATTTCCATATTTGTCATTCTATTTTTAGTAACCTATTTTTTCTGCAAAATTATGTTGGCGATGAATAGACTAATAGATTCCTGTTTGAGTGTATTTGGTTGTAATTTACCTAGATAGTAGTAAACATAAACTTGTTTGAAAGTGAAAACGAAAATACTTACATGTGATAAATCACGTTCTTCAGCTTGCACATTAATATTAGTGTCTCTGTCACAATGGTTACGATCCATAGCCATAATAATGAACTTTACACAAGTAAAACAGGGAAGAAGAAATATAATAAAGCACAACACCAATATTTTAAGACACACTATTTGAATAAACAAAAGTCAACACAGAAAAACAGAACCAACACGGGCAACGAGCAACAAGTCTTAAAAATATAGGATATGCGTTATGCTGTTATGCCAGAGAGCAATGTGTTCTCTGGTTAAGTTCACGATAAGGCCGTTAAAAATTGGTGGTGCTCTTGAGAAATTATGCATTTTAGTTTATTAATTTTTATGGGTTGGTGTTGATGTCAAATCAGATTTTCTATCGTTAAATCAACTTTACTTGCATAGCGCTGATCCGTTGTGTTCCTAGACAAATTGTCTATGGCGCTAATGCAAGTAAAGATCACCAATGGTGCCGGGCAAACAACTAAATTTTGCGCGGCTGCGACGCGGAGTTTGAACCGTTTTAATATTATGAAATAATCTTTTCCGTGTATTAAATTCAGCTTTTAAATTTTATTTAATAACCAACCACATGTTACAAAATAAATACTTATAAATGCCACATGCCACAAAAATGTCACATTATTCTCGATAGAAAATCAGAGCAGTGGACAATTATCGGTTAAATTAGATTAACTTATCCTGAGCTGAACAGTGGATAGACAAAGTACCCGTACCGCATTCCGCATTCGTTTGACCGATAAATGCCGACACGACGGTCATATTTACTCCACAATAAGTTATGGAAATAGACTCAGATTTATATAGTATTTTGAAACAATGGTTCAAAGACAACGAGATTTTCAAATGGAAAACACTTGTAGATATGTAGACTTCTATCCACTGCTCTGTAGAAAATCAGATCTTATCTATGAATCAGATCAGTGGGTAGACAGGGTACCGCATAGTTGCGGCCGTCCGGCAATTTTATTCCATCGCAAAGCTTAAACGAATTACCTACTGTACAGTATTTACAATTTGAAAATATCTCTTTGAGCCATTGTTTCAAAATACTATTTATTTGAGCCTATTTTCATAAGTTATTATGGAGTAAATATGGCCGCCGTGTTGGCATTTGTCGGTTCAAACGAATGCGGTACCAGAACCTCAACCTCAGAGTACTACAAACTCAAGGATTCTATACAATCCTTGGTCAAGACCGATGAATTTTGGTTCGGCAGCCTGGCATACCGTTGTCTGTGTACCGTGGTGTGAACACATAGACAACAGATCATAGGCATAGATTAATGTGAGCTGTGACCACAATAAAAAAAATGTATACTGTGCTGTGCTCAGATTTTTGATCTGAGGTGCTGTGACAGCACAGAAAACAGCTTTTTCTATATGTGACAGTTGCCATATTGTTTATTTTAAATATTTTTTAACGTGTTTTTAATCGTTTCTGTGCTGAATTGAGAACTTAGCATTTAATATATTAATCTATGGAACTTAGTGAACCTTCCCTCTGTGCTATAAGCATTGTATTTTTTTTTAAATATAGACCAAGACTTAACAGGCCCTGTTTCCTGTTTGCAACATATTAGCATCCTAAGCTGTGATATTAGTGCCACTGCTTCTGATATTAATTTAACTTTTAAAAACATTATTAGTTTGGGTGTTCTTTAAACATTATTAGTTTGTCTTCTATAAACATGCCCCAAAAACTCTGTCTTGTTTGTGGATTCCATGAAGACGAAGTGGAGAAAATGCACTATTTTCCTAGCAATGCCCTAAAGTGAGTTTTGTGTTTCCAGTATTTAATGTGTTAGTTATAATGTGCTCGTTTTCTTAGGTCTAAAAGATGGCAGGAAATGATGGGAATGAAATACCTGCCTGGCTTATCACTTAAAAACTACTTGATATGCAAACGTCATTTTTCTAGTGACTCTTACGTTAACCTTGTAACTTGGAGGCTGCGACAAGATGCTGTTCCTACATTATTTCCGTGCAAACCAGTAAAATCAGATCCACCGGAACAAATGGTAATTAATAGTAAGTAGGAATAAGTGAAGGAAAAAAGATTTAAAATCGAATGATTTAAATTGAAATAATGATTTAAATCACAAAAAATAGTTAGATCTTCCTCCATGTGACAGCTCTGCCCCCATAAATTTTTTATGGAGTTAGAACATAATTAATCGCGTATAAGCTCTGTAACGCACACACTCACACCTACGACGGATTTTTCTGCCGGAGACAATTAACTGTCGCGGCTCTCAAAAATCTAGGGTTTAGATAGAAGGCGGTATGCCGGTTACACACACGACGGATTTTTCCGCCGCAGACAAATGACCGTAATATTTCCGTAATAATACCGTAATTACGTAATAAAATTTTTATTTCATTTACAACGCTTTTATTTTTCAATTAAATTTCAAGTTAATAAAATAAAAACATAAAAATTAAATCGCATCGGATTCATCGCGACGCGCGCGCCACCTCTTCAACTTTCTCATGCAGTGGTCCAGTTTAGTACTGCGAACTGAAATAATACACGCTATACATCTTGACCGTCTCAAGTATATAAATATTAATCTATGGTCACAGAACGCTGTTCTGTGCTAAGGTCCCAAGAAGGAAACCGAGCTTGCGTAAAATAGGTACCGAGAGAACGGCACAAATGACGTCGAAATGCGCTAGGGAATTAGCCAAGGATTATAGACTAACCTATAATCGTTGGGAATTAGCGGCGCCCTACCTAGCTTCGGGAGTCTCCGTCAGCCTTCGTGCTTTCCCAGCCAATGTGCTTTCTCAAGTTAAGGTGCAATTGTGCGCAGTACCGCTTTGCTCAGGTAAGAGTCTGCCGCCATTACGTTTATCTTTGGACGTATTTTGTACCGCCCGAAACACGCGAGCTCGCCAGCTCCGTCTCCTTTTCCTTTAGTCTTCTTGGTCTCAAGGTTTTCTGTTTTCTCGGGTTTGGTGATGATCTCTTGTTTACTGTGGTGAGTGTGGTGTTCTAGTGATTTAACTGTTTTTTTTTGTAAATTATAGACTGTTTGAGACTTGTAATTAGTGTTTAGTTTATCCAGGATATTTTTGTATATCAATTAGTGCCATTAGTGGATCTTCTTGGGTAAGTACCTGTACCTAGATATATAACTTCGCTTTACACGCAACGGGAGCTTATTATTTTTGTTTTCACGATTATTCTAAATAAAAGCCACTTTAAAACGTATGCAGGATAATATGCATGTATCATTAATTCATTGTAATTATTATTATTATTATTGTAATTATTGTTAATTGGCTCTCATGTTTCATGGGTCATGGGTGTTATCTAAATAAAATAAACTATTACTCACCTATCAGGGTACCTGCAATCTACAATATTATTATATACCTACTCGTATATATATACTTATATATTATTTTATATATATTTTTACGTGTTTATATATTTTTGAACTATTTTGCTTCTTTTCTCTCAAATTTCAGTACGTATATTATAGGTAAATATGATATAGGTGTATTTTATTTCAGAACGAGATGCCTACACAGTGCTGCTTAAAGCATTGTCACAATAACTTTGACAACACTCGAAACCTGGGAATTTCTTTCCATAGGTTCCCAAAGAATCCTGAATTGAGAGCAAAGTGGGTTGCTTTCTGTAAAGAAAGTATCCTCGGAAGTACTATATCAGATTTAAGTCGAATTTGTTCCGTACACTTCAAATGGACTGACTTTGAGCGTGATTTAAGGAATGAGCTAATAGGTAATTTGTAATTGTTCATTGATAGTTAAAAATCGTAGCTAGAATTATTTTCTTTTCCTTGAATGTTCCTTGAAGCCTTTCCTTAAGAGACATATTCTTTCCTTAACCTTAAATTGACATGAAAAATATTAACATTTCCATTTCGTGCCGACTCTTTTGCATGGTAACGAATTTTCTATGGGACTTGCACAACAAATCAGTTAGATATACAGTGTAGCCTAGAAACATCCCTGCAATGTTTTTATGTATGATAATGTCTTGGGACAATTTTGGTGTATTATACCATGTAGTTCACGAAACACATCAGACATCAAAAGATCAGTTCGTTCAAGACATAGGGCCAAGGCCGTATGGCAGTTTTTTGATAGATTTTTCGTGGATGAAAATTGGGAAAAGGTGTTAATGCATGTGAAGTTTTGTCACTGTACCTATATTAGTGCATATCAATTTTAGCAGTTGAAGACATTAGTTTAATGAGATTTCCAATGAAAAATATCCTTATGCCTTTTTCTACATTGTTAATCGTTTTCGAGTTATTGAACATTGAAAGTTAATATTTTATTACGAAAACTAAAAAAATCATTTATTTCAAAAATTTATTTATAAATATATTATAATAATATTAACAAAACAATAACAAATACAAATAATAAAGTATAAAAATTGTTCGATATGGTAATCATTATTTTGTATAGGGTCAAGTGCACATCCAAAAAAACTCACCCCCTTCCACTTCCTTCCTCTTCTTATATTCTCTTTCTTTTCGAATGGGTTTCATCCTACTATTGTTTTTTTCACTTTTTACCAGTTTCAAAGGCTTCAGCCCTGGTCTAGTATACAACATGTTATTTATTAATTTTAGGTACCCCCCTAAGAAAAATTTTAAATGAAGATGCAGTCCCTAGTCTTTTATTTGGCAGCAATCAAGAAGATGACCCGCACAAGGGAAATCAAAGTGTAGTTGAAAACATCTTCCACAAAATTCAGGAGGAAGAGGAAAAGAGGCACATCGAGGTTACGATATTGCAATTATTCTTGTTTAATTTTGTTAGTACTCATATGATACACTTTGAGGACATATCAGAAATTTGTTGAGAAAATGGTATGGCTTATTTAGTCATTTATTAATACTATTTTTATTTGTAATAATAATAAAAAAAAATATAAAAAGTAAACTAAAAAAATATTGGTATTCAAATAAATTTCTATTCTATTGGTAAAACATTACCATTTACCCAAGCAATTCTGGTAATTCTATTCTGGTTTAAAATGTGTCTATTTTATTGGTTTTTATCACCACCAAATTTAAATTTTTGGCTTTACTGATTTTTAAACAGAACAGAATTGTGCGAATAAATTTAAAACTACAATTTTTGGTGAAATATTTTGGAGCTGGCAACAATGCAAGCAGCGTTGAATTGATGTCAATCCGCAACGTCTTGTTGTTGTTTTGTCAGGTGTTTTGTCAACCAATCAAAGGAATAGACTTGACACAAGCACAATTTCTGGTATTCTACATATGAAACAGTATTTAGGAACTAAAAGCTGTTTTAATTCCGAAGTTCTCGTAGAGTACTCAAAAATTATTGAACGCCAATTAAAATCATCAGGACAAAATTAACTTTTTTAAAATCCTAAATACTATTTAGTAATTTTTAATTGTTTTTCTTTAAATCCCGATTCTTAAGTTATTCTTATTCCTTATTTTAAGTATTTTACAAGTTCCTACTAAAAAAGGTTAGGTTAAGATGATGTATAATTTGTAGTTTTATGTTTATGTAAAATTGATAGATTTTCTTTGAAAATGGGTTACTTTTTTTTTGTAAATTCCTCAAAAAAAACCACCGTTATCTACAGAGGTTTTTTTACCGAAGAAAAATGTTTGGTAGTGGCAACACTGATTCCATATTCCATAGTTGGTTCCCTGCTTTTTGACAGTTGACATTGAAATTAGCTTTGTTGACACTTGGGCCATATTTTCTCAAACCAGCGAATTTACGCTGTGAGTTGGTTTCAACTACTACATTTTCATGTGAAACCAATAATGACGTCACTCACGAAAGCGCTATGGTTTAAACCTGTCTTAATCAGCGGTTAGAACTATATTTTCAGGGTGGCAACCTTAAATTTTACCTTTTGTCATGTAAACGGTAAAACATAAAAGTTACTAATTTGCTGCACTGTCGTTTTCATTATAAATTTACTAGAATAATAATACAAATCATATATTATTATATAATAGACAGTAATAATGTATCTTGGTTCTTGTCCACCAAGCTAAAAGCAACTTTCGCCAGATTTTCTGCATTTCCTTTAGAAAATCCTGGCTCCATTTTCTTACAATCATGTCAGGAACAAAGTAAAACACAATTCGTAGAGGAACGCACAAAATATAACCACAAAACTAAGCGTAAACAACAGCTGTGGGCATGGGCTATTTAGGCATTCTGATAAATGCTGCCAACTTAATTCCATTCTCACACAGCACGTCAAAGGTCAAATTACTTCAAATTGTTATAATAAATATTTATTTTTTTATTAAACACATTTCTTTCAAATAAACATTTGTTTTGAGATTTAAGAATCTTTGTATTTTTTTTCAGAACCTACCTCTAACAGAAGTGAATGAAGCAATACCAAAATCGGAATTGTCTGTGGAACGGAATGTGTATACATTGGAATCAGAATTTTCTGCGGAGGAGGATCGGAACGCTTTGCAAAGAGAAGTGTCTGTAGAGCAGAAACACGAAATAGTGCATGAAGAAGTCAAACTTGAATGCCAAGACACTTGGTACAACCTCCATGCACTATCTATGGATGTTGAAAATTCCAACTTAACACAAAACGAGGATTTTTGGGCATTTTCGAAAAAGCCTACTGGAATATGCTGCTATTACGTGGCGGATGAATATCCGAATGTCACCCGTTCCATTCTCATCAAAGAGGATATGACTGTGGAGGTAACGTCATTAAAGGATTTTTCTAATGCTTGCCATTAAAAAACTTTCATAAATACCTACTTTAATACTTTGATGTAGATTCGTGCCAGGGATCGTATTGTACAGTTCGATGAATTCAAACACGTTGGTTGCTTCGAGGATCTGTTGCGTATTATGACGGCAATTGGAACGCTTGCGTTGTGTCGAGGAGATGACGACGGCCAACCGTGCTCATCTGGTTTCGCGAAGCCCAACAGTTCTCAATGCGATTCGTGCCATCTTAAACGACGCAGTAAGAACGCCAGGGAATTTAAGAGAGCAAGACGTGCGATCTCAAGAAAGACCACGACTCAGAAATTCACGTACAAAAGTATCGGTAAATATTTAATTTAATTGGTAAAAAGTAGCGACTAAAATTAATCGAATATGTATATTCAATTGTTTAAAAACGACACGTTAGCTCGTAAGCAAATGTACGAGAAAGTTTTATTGCTTAATTTAAGAATCACACATCGGTGCAGTCACTTTTGCTCCTAGAGCCATCCCCTTACTACTCACAAAATTTCACGGCAATCAGTCAAGGTTCAATGAATTCGGAGCGGAAATCTTTCAACTAATGGACTTTTATATCCAATAGGTTTTCACCCTATTACGGGAAATCCAAAATACTATTAATACAATACATTTGAACTACTCAAGAGTACCCATGTACATTTTAGAAAAATGAATCTAAAATGTATACGAGCAGAGGCTTAAAGCTCTGCGAAATACATATAGTGAATGTCGGGGAGTACTGGGTACTGGCAGTTCGGAATTGGAGTGTAAAAGGGAGTGAAATTAAAACTAATACCAAAAATTTGTCCATTACTAATAAGTGACCTTTAAAATAGTAATTCTAAAAATTATAAGAAAAAACAATAATAAATATGTTAAAAAAATAATAAAATAATTGTAATTTTGAAATAATGACTATATAACAAAGTAATGTAACATAACCTCAAAAAAATTTATTTATACTTATATTTTTCCTTTTTTTTTCATTTTCTTTCTGCTCCTTTTTTTTCTTCTTTTTGTTTCTACCCCTCATTCTAACTAACTTCCAATGGTTAGGCTACAATGGTTAGCCCAGAAGTCAGAGACTTGTGCGATTAAATTCCTGTTATGTTAATTTAAAAAAAATGTATGTTAAAAACTATACTAGAATACAATCTGACATTTTGAGATTTTATCGACTTGCAACTCGTGGCAATACATAAAAGGACATTATAATTATTGACGGAAAAAAATCAATGCAACTGCATGCTCCAAAATTACCATTAATTAATTAATTAAGTAATAATTAATTAATTAATTAATTAATTTCAGGACCATTATTTTTTGTACATACTACGTACTTACGGCTAAAAGCACTGTATTTATATAGCAACAGTGCGTTTCCACCAACCAATGAACTAAATCGATAATTATTGTAAAATAATACGAACGAAATTTGTTGACTGTTTACAACGTGGGTGCAACGCTATCCAACATTTTAATATAATGAGAGAGAAAGAGCGATATCGAGGATAACCAGGATAATGGTAGCGCTTCTACACATGCTGGTCATGTTGTTAACACTTTTTGTCCTGTCCCTACCACTAACATTTTACTTTTGAACTCGGCGCTGTGTCTCACGGATTATTAACTATTGTCACTTCCAAAAACAAGTTCTCTGTTAATAAACATACTATTTGTTATCAAACATATCAGAAAAAGTACAAATTAGATATTTATTATTATTATTAATGTATCTGTTAGCGGAAATTTATAAAGGGGGCAGTGCCTTATTGCCACTGAACAAATAATATAAATAATTTGCATTTATAATTTGTCTAGTTATATTTTTTTATTTGTTTGTGACATCAGAAAAATGCAAAAATGTTTTAGTATATTTTGTTGTATGCTTTTAGGTAATAATACAGAGAAAGTGAGGTGCAGAACGTGTTTGGAAATCGTAAATACAAAGCAGAGTATAGAAGTAACCAGAAAGTGTTATTTGGATAAAACCATAAAAGATACCATCCTTATTTTCGTTCCGGAAATGGTGAGTTTATCCGTTTATCTGTTAAAAAATGGGAGATGTCGATATTCTGTTAAAACTGGTATTTTATAATAGGTTTCGACGCTGTTCGATTGGGATGTTATTTGCAAAACTTGCTATGGAATTTTAAAATCAAGCTTGCAGTTTATTAAAAGATGCTTGGAGGTGGAGTTTACAATTGCAGATGAAAATAAGTGCTTAGAAGAAGATCCGCTTAATGGTATGTATGTACTATTTACTGTTGCTAAGATGTGGGTTACTCTAGTAGTGATACAATAAAGCTACAGACGGCTACAAAATTCATACTGAGTGCCCTCTCGTTGCTCACGTAAAGGTACACCTCCGATAAATGCTGTTGCTAAAACAAATAGTGATAATATCACATCGGCGTTTATGGCTCGGTCATGGAAGATGTCTAATATAATAAACAAAACAAGTGTATTTCCTGGTAATATTAATTTACCTCTTGGTGTTTTAAAATAAGTAAACAGTATCTAATATATATTTCACATATTATATTTCAATGGCACACAATTCGGCCTATTGTGAAGCAATAGAAATAGTAATAAAATATATTGTTCTGATGCATCAGGTAAATAGTCGACATTGTCATCACTAGAGTCATTCAAGTTTATAAATAGTGCATTCACTTCACTTTCTATGCCTATATTTAATTCTGTTTGCAAATAATTATCTTGTATTTTGATTACACGTTCAACCGTTTTTGCCAGTCATACAGTTATTTTATTAAATTCTTCTTCCGCTAAACATTTGACATTATCCAGTTTAAAGTTACATATTTTTGGGACACTTTGTTTTTAACTGTAGCGCAAATAAACTACTAATTGGGTTCAAATCTTAATGATACGGCGGAAGACGCAAAGCAGCGTGACCATGTGCAATGAAACAGTCTTATCTTAATCTCAGGGTTTTAATTTGGTATGGGATCTGGCTAGAAGAAATTTACAGCTTCCTCTGGTAGATTTTGGATATATTTTAATACTGTTTCAATATTGATGGGTGACAAAACAAAAACCATGTAATAAACTAAAATAACAAAATTGAGATATTAACTATTCAGGAATCACTCATTAACGCCCCCACCATTCACTTAAATTTTAAGCTCGCCATTTTTGCAGTTTAATTCAGTTGTCTATTCACACTAATATTTACTCAAATTTTCAATTGGTCATATGGCCCGCGAGAATAATTGTCACTGAGACATTATTACTTTTTGGTTTATTTCTCTGCCTCTACATTACCCTTTAACCTATCATCCTTACTACCAGTGCTTTACCCTATTGTGTCAACGATTCACTTGGTTTGGAACCTCAAGAAGAAAGGAGGCCTCCAGCGTAGTAGACGACAGAAAGATATTTGGCACATTTATATTCCTTATTTCTCCCCCATTTTTTTGTCAACGTTAGTTGACTGGTTCTTCACCTGATTAATGAACATTTAACTTACAATTATTATTATAACAAATTCTTTTCAACAACATTAACACAACAGGTGAAAACTTGGGGCCGCTTACCTAGAAGACCAGGCAGAGAACCACCAGAGAGTACTCTTTTCGTTTATCTTTAACCACAGGGCTCATTCAGCTTCTTACTTAGTTTACGTATAGTAAGGACACAATTCTGTTAATGTGTTTTATTTATTTGTGTATTTCTGACAACACTTTTTTCGTATCTTGGCGGATTTTTAGCCGACAAGAATTAAAAGCAAAGAAGTGAACGCATACGCCAACTGTCAGCCAAAAATGTCATAGGTCTGTTCTGACTACAGAAGTATTTAATTTTTTTTCAAGTCTGATTTTCATTTTTTCAATAAGAACTTTTCGATTCTTTTGTGTGCTCCTCCACCTGAAGCCGATTTTCTTTACAATCGTTCTTAATTTAGTTTTCGATGGATTGAGAATTGAGACCTAAATCTAAATTTTTTTGCAATTTTTTTACGGGAACATGACAACGTTCATGTTTGTGAGAATTGAAATGATTTGTTGAATGTCTCTAGATTGATATTCCGGTATGTCTGTGATTGTTGATCTTCTCACATGACTCTTGAGGACTGGAAAATTTGGCCTCCCCGCTGCTCACTAATGAACTTTGGTCTTCTTAACCGCTCTCTCAATGGTATGCATAGAAATTGCTAACAAAAAAAATTAGGACTACATTACTGAAATATTAAATTTAATGTACTTTTTCTTTGGCTATGATGAAAAAAATAACTTAATTATAATGATGATAATAGTACCTAATAGATAATGTTTTCAAATATATTATTTAAAATGTACTAGAACGGGTAAAATAAGTTTTTTTCACTGCGTATTATGCTTCTTTCAACACGTAAGTAAATATTAGTAGTTAAATAAACGCGGGTAAAAATAATATTTTTTTATTTTACATACATATTTTTCATGAGAAATGTTTAATGCATTATTATTAACTAATCTGTATCTTAAAATGTTTTTTCTTTCACTTCCTTCAATGTTTCACCAGCCACAATTTATCTTCCAATTTCAATATTGGCTCAAGTAGGCAGTGCACAGCGAAAGTTGGGTATTTGCGCAGCGTCACCATAAATTGCGTCTGCAGTAGCTGCCGAAGTAATCCACATCTTCAAGACATTAAACACCATACAGTAGTTTGCACATTTCTATTTAAAATATACATGTAGAGATATTTTTAGATTCACTTGATGAGGTGAGCGAATCAAAAGACAACTTGGGTAATTCGGCAATCTTATATGTGGATTTAGATCATAATTATTATTGTACAAATTCACCAACAGCGTACTTAAAGGACAGCGAAAATTTAAGCCAACATAACGGATCCACTACTTGTCATTCCTCATCGGCGACCGATGAAAAAAAAAATTGTGATTTGATGCTAGAATCTAAAGTACATGCTCATTTAGATTCTGCACTTAGTGTTTCTAAACAGACAGGAGAGCTCACAATGTCTTGTGAAACTTGTTCTGAAAAGTGAGTGATAGAACCGACTGTATATTATTTTACTGTAAATTCGCGTGTTTTAGGTTTTCACCTGACGATTATCAGCTCCATCTAGATATCCACCCGCCATTTATTTGCCACCAGTGCGGAAAAGGTTTTAAGACGAGGCAGAGTTGTATGTCCCATCTGAGAATACACAATGGTGATTCCCATGTGCTCTGTGATATTTGCGGGAGGTTCGGAAATTTTCATCTGGATTTGCACAAGGCGACACATAAGAAGGAGAGACCGTACATGTGCCACAAATGTCCTAAAACGTATAAGACCAAGCTCGCATGTGAGACGCACAAAAAACTAACCCATAAGCGGGATAGCCAGCAGCAGTGTCATGAGTGCGGGAAAACATTCCTGACTTTGGGCAAGTGTCAGATGCACTATAGGTAAGAGATGAGTGCATTGCCATTGTTTGGATCTAGCAGAGGCACTTGATACGGTGCCATACCAAAAAACTACTAAATCTGCTAGAACAGTATGATATAAGTGGTAGTGTATGTAAATATACTGAGTGAATCAAAAAATTTATTAAGCTTTTAAGCTGCAGTTCTTAAATTGCACTTTCTTCTTTGGCTAATAACTTTTTTGATTATTAACCGATTTTAATCAGTTGCTTATATAACAGAATGAATTTATATAAAGAAAAAAGTGCAATTTAAGTATTACAGCTTAAAAATGTCAAAAAGATGGTTTGTATGATTACGTATAGCTCTGCTCCTGATGGACCGATTTTTCTCAAGGAGGTCTTAGCTTAGCGTGCAGCTCATAATTCAGAAACCAGATTTGGTTTGGGTAAAAAATGTTGCCACAAAAATTGTTTGTTTTATTATTGCCTGTATAATTTATTTGAAACTATTTTGCTATCTGCAACGGTGAAAAGTATATACAAAAATCTGAAAATAAACCGCCATTTTTCAATATGGCGCGTGAAGCACAGCTTCCATTTTACGTACTAATATTTGGGTCGTATTTAACCGAGCACCAAAGTAATATTGATATGATTTCCAACTATTTATCTTGTGTCACCAAAAATCATAGTTGAGCACCAAAATTTAATTACCAAATTATTTATTTTTGAGCCCCAAAGTATTTAATTTTGAAGTTTATTTATATATTTCAGCAGCAACTAATTATTGTTGACACCACAAATCTTACTTTGAACACTAAATATTTGAGCACCAAAATAAACAAGAATCTGCGTTATAATAATATATTTCAGCCCCAGAACACGGGCATAAAAAATTAGACATTCGAACACTAAGTTTTATACTACGAGGCTCGGGAAGGGACACCTAAAATAAAATAATTTCGCTTTCTAAAATTCCGTGTTATAACTCGGAATTGTGACGTAAAATTCTGATATTTCGGAATTTTTAAATTCTAAAATTCCGAGAATTAGAACTAAAATTAGACTTAAATTGGAATTTTATTGTAAAATTTCGAGTTACATCTCGGAATTTCAAAATTGCGAGTTATAACTTGGAATTTTAATGTCAAATTTCGAGTTACATCTCGGAATTTTAAAATAAAATTCCGGGCTATAACTCAGAATTTGAAAATTTCCAGTTATAACTCGGAATTTTATTTTAGGTGTCCCTTCCAGAGCTTCGTAGGTTTGTATAGTATATTTGGCGTGCACTGATAATTTTTGGGAAACATTATTTAGTGAGTTTTCGTTTCATTTAACTTTCAGCCCATAGACTTTTATTGGATATCATACATTAATTTTGGAGGTTATATAATGTTTTTGGTGTTTATGTATTATATCATGTACGACTTTAATATTTATGCCAAGTTTTTAACATTTCAGGTGCTCAAAAATTCTATTTCTGGCTGGGGTTTTTTGGTGCTCGTTTATTACTTTTGGTGGCCAAATATTAATTTGGAGACAGGGTATAAAACTTGGCACGTAATGTTGTAGCACAATAATTATTTTGATGCTCATTTAAAATATACCCCTTATATTTATTAGGATGCCAAGTGGAATGTATCCACCAAATTGTTTGCTTGCATTAATTTTTTCGAGGTCAAATTGTATTTTTCCTACACTAAACCGTTTACAGGTTAAAACACTTGAAATTGACACCGTTTGTATGCGAGGTATGCGAGGAAAAATTTGGAAGAAAGGATTATTTACAAAGGCATATGCTCAAACACACCTCTGAATCTGAGCCTAGGCGCCGGGGCAAGGTTTCCACATTAGGCATCTTTTTGAAGCACACAGGTATACCGATATCAGTCGGTATATGTATATTTAACATTAAATTTCTCATATTTGTTAGGTAAACCGGTGACTTGCAAAATATGTGGAAAAAAAATTGCCTCATTAAATGCACTCACAAAACACCTACGCACTCATACAAAGATGAACAGGTACAAATGCAGGCATTGCAATTTCCTATTCACAACATCTTCAAACAGGGACCGGCATGAAAAGAACAACCATAACGGCAACAGCGAACACAAATTTAGGTAAGCCGATAAATGTTTCGGAAAGGCAGATACTAGTTTGTTTTGCTTTAGGTGTAATATCTGTTGGAAGAGGATGAAAACGGAGGAGGAGCTAGAAGTACACTTGCTTGTGCATAAGAAGCGGCCCCCTCGGTACAGTTGTGAAACATGCGGGAAACAGTTTTACAAAAGCTTTTTGTTGTACAATCACCGCATGGAGGAACATGTTAGCCCTGAAGATATCGAAGAGGCAGAGAGAGAAATAGTACGAAAAAACCTGTTGGAATATGCCCAAACTAAAACTAGTTCAATTAATAAAGTTGTAGAGTTGTAAATTAATAAAGTTTTCTTTTTTCATTCGTAAAGCAGTTTTGTATTTCCTGTGGGATATATAGCTGTAGTCATTGTATAACAAGATACATTCAAAAATATCATAGCTAGAGATCCGCAATGGTAAATAATTGCGGTATTTTCTACCATGCTAGAAATAATTATTCTTATATCGAACATGAGGAACCAGAATATGGCCATGAGAAAGTTCCCTACGATTCGCCCTGCAAATCTGTGATGAACTAAATATCCGAATCCGAAAAATATATCATGGCATTTTGTAGCTATCTGCCCAGGCAATTTGAATGATGCTATGTACACGTATATTTTTATCTGGTCAGTCAAGCAACCTTGTGAGAAAATTCCTCTAATGTAATCTAAAAATATTCTTGGGGAACTAGCTAACTGGTCCTCCTTGGCAAACCTTATGCAATGTACACGTATTTTTATTATCTGGTTAGTCGTCAAAACTGGTCGCCATTGGTAAACCCTATGTCATGTACACGTATCTTTAAATACAAGTGATATTAAGTAAAGAAAAAATGCCAGAAACTGTGGGATTCAAACTCCATACTTACAGCATCCAAGCCATATGCTTTACCGGATGGACTAATAAACGCTCTATCTAGCAAACGACTGATGAACTAAATAGTTGAATCAGGTGCCTACACACGATTCAACTGCAGCCAATATGAGACTCTTGTAAACTAAAATATAGACGGATGTAGTGTGCACACTCTAAAGGCAGACTGAGGGTGCTAACCAGAGATATAGAAACCTTTGGTGCAAACCCACGGCCGATTAAAAAGACTGGCCAGGGCGCCCTAAGTCACGTAATTAAAGTAGGTCTATGATTGTTTTCAAAAAATAACGCTAAATAAGTAAAAATAAACAAAAGTTATAATTAACTGTACATCATATTAAAGAGACTAAAACGATAACAGACCTACTGTGGTCACGTGGTACATTTAGCCAATCTTTTTAGTCGGCCGTGGTGCAAACCATAGTACAATCCCGGAGACCAATTTGAACGCGGCCAGTAGTAAGCCCGACAGGGCCCTACTTTCTGATAAATCCAACCAATCTAAATAGAAACGGGTAGACAGGGTTCCTAATTTGTTGCAAGGTGGTTTACAATTTGGCGGTTGTGGATGTCGGTTTATCGCTCGCTGGGTATCCGCTGGTACATAACCTGTAAAAACAATAGTAATAATGCCCAGATCTGGAAACTATATTGGTGTTTAATTTTGAATTTAAATTAAATAATGCTTTAATCAATGTCTAATTCTGATCTAATTAATTCCTTGCAAATCGCTTGGTCATTGATTGGGCGTTTGTAGTGAAATCTGAACGCACCCCACGCGCTGGATTGCCTCCCATTTCTGTACAAATTCTGCGTAATTGCGTGTCTTCCTGTGTTCTGTG
The DNA here is from genome assembly GCA_964058915.1 of Tetropium fuscum. Taxonomy (NCBI): domain Eukaryota; kingdom Metazoa; phylum Arthropoda; class Insecta; order Coleoptera; family Cerambycidae; genus Tetropium; species Tetropium fuscum. The sequence goes on along the minus strand of CAXKVY010000072.1, from coordinate 358,589 downwards.
TAAAATGTCCGTAGAGCGTGTATGTGTGTGACAAAACGTCTCTGAAATCGAGAAATCAGAAGTGAAAACTGCTTCACTGATAAAATATTTCGAAGAATGTAAATCGTTTTTCAGTTCTATTGTGGTTCTATTTATTCAAAAACATGGAACAGCTGAGATGCAGAACGTGTTTCGAAATTACCGATGTCAAGAAGTGCATAGAGATATCGCAAATATGCTATTTCGAAAAGACTATAAAAGACGTGATAATTATGCTGGTTCCTGACATGGTAAATATATAGGTATCCACATCATTATGCAAATATTCAATTAACTTTTTTTAAATAGGTGTCCACACTTTCTGATGATGAAAATATATGCAGAAATTGCTTTAAGACGCTGCGAACTAGTATGAGATTTATCGAACGATGCTTAGAGGTTGAACTGATGCATGCAGAGGAAGAAAAACAGTTTGAAACCTATGAGGAAATTGACGGTAATATTATATTTAAATGCTGCATATGTACTTACTTTTATCGCTGTTTTTATGTTTTTAGAGTCCGCTAACGTTGAAGAGGGTCAACTAGACGAGGATGGTGAAATAATTATAATCGACAACTTAAATTCTATAGATCTAGAGCATGATTATTATGTTAAACAGGAACCTGAAGATTATGAAACTTTCAATAGCGAAAATGAGAACAGTTTTATGCCAGATGAAGAATATTTACCGCAATCACCTGAAAACTATGAAACTTTAAATAACGACACTGAGGAGATTAGTTCTATACCAGATGAAGAACTTTTACCGGATGAAGAACATTTAAAAGATGATGAAGAACAATTACCGGATGAAGAAAATATACCAGAATCCCTACCTAATGACGAAGTTTCTGATCAGCCTGCTGATCAACGTAGTAATTCTCCTGCAGAGTATGTATTTTACGATTTGTTGACCCTATACAAAGATATTTGTGATGATAAGGTTGAAATAGAAAATTGTGATGAACCCGAGAATTCAAATGCGTGCACCATCGAAGAACTTCAAATGACACTGGATGATTCTGAAGTAAAAGAGGAAGTCTCTGATGTCAAAGTCGAAGGCGAGGCTTTATCTTGCCAAAGTTGTTCGGAGAAGTAAGTTAAATTAACTGTCCTAAAGACATTGTATCTATTTTTCTTTCATAGGTTTACTGCTGAGGATGAGTATAATGCACATTTGGACATCCATCCACCGTTCATATGCCAACACTGCGGCAAAGGCTTCAAGGTTAAGAAATCGTTCAAATATCACGAGAGAATACATAAAACCCAGCTAGCTACGCTGTGTGAAATTTGCGGGAAAACATTTAAAGGGAGCGGTGCTTTGAATCTTCATGTATCAAGCGTCCATAGCACCCAATTTCTGTATATGTGCGACAGATGCCCCAAGACGTACAAGAACAAGTTTAAGTTGGGTGTTCACGTGAGAATGGTTCATGAACGTGTTCAACAGCAGCAGTGCCAGGAGTGCGATAAGGTTTTCCAAAGCAAGGAGTCTTGTGTTAACCATTACAGGTACGGATTCAAAAATAAATGCTTGATACGTGGCAGTAAGAGGCGTTGTTGTTTTGTTCTTGTCTGACATGGACTGCAATTCCTTTTTTCAGGTTAGTGCATTTAAAACTGAAACCATTTGTCTGCGATATATGCGGCAAAGGATTCGGCAGGAACGACTACCTACGTAAACATAGATCGTTCCATACCGGCGAGCCCTGGAATGAAACGCCCGTCAAACGGTCGCCACGCATGCCGAAATATGGAATTCGCTTGCGAGACCCTGGTAAATTGCCGAGTTTAACATTTCTGGCTACGTTTTGTGACTGACAATTTTGTTTTTAGGCGTGCCAGTCAGTTGCAAGGTGTGCGGCAAAATGATTAGGTCCGTGCACCTTCTGAAGGTTCACTTGGAAACTCACGTGAGAATGAAGAGGCAGAAATGCAAGTATTGCCCTCTGACGTTCAAAATGACCAACAACAGGGATCGCCACCAGAGATTGCATGAAGTGGATCCTGTGAACCGGTTCAGGTGAGACAATGATCAAATTTAAAATAAAAAATGGGATTTTTTTTTAAATAAAATCTAGTTTTATCTTTTGGGGTTGGTTCAGAGATATAGAAGTAGGGAGAATGAGATTCAGTATGTACCGGAAATGTACACTTTTTTACTTTTTGTACTAAGAGCGCGAGTAACATTTGCATGAGACCACCTAGCTTGGTAGGAGGGATGCGAATATAAATTAAAATGTATCCAGGCTGCAGCTCTTCTGCGTTCTGAATTTCTGCCTAATTTTAATTTAAAAGTGTGCTTTGCGTCCGCGTGGAAAAATACGGGAAAGATACGGATTGTAGAGGTAATGTGATGTATTTATTTTTTGTGATATAATATATACTTGCCTAAGCTATTGCCGTCTAAATTTATATTATTTCTTCCCTTAAGGGATTTAATATCGAATTTTTCTACTACTTCATGCTTTAAGACGGGCTGAAGGCCATATTTAATACCATAATTAGTGTATTCTGGATTAAGCAAGAACATGGGTTAAGTCATAATAATATCTGGGTATATTATACCACTTCCTTATCATAATAATTAACTATATGTTTAATTATTACCGTACTTATCTTTTTAAGTTTACAATTAACTAAATCATTAATATTTATCGTACCTTAACAATATAATACTTTACTTCAACAATACCTCGCGTCACGTACCTACACTTAAATACCAAATACTTTATTTATCTTAATTTCCAATTGAAAATAACCATATGCTTTGGCCCTATTTTTGTTAGTTTTGTAATTTAAATTAACAGCATTAAATAATTTAAACTTACCTTTTCATACATATCATCGTATTAATTTGCAAACCACTTGCTATGAGTATATTTTTACTGCTAACTTCATAGATTTTTAATCAATGATTTCTAGGAATATTATAAATAAATAATTAAAAAAAACAAACGTAAATGATTCCTGCGTGAGAGACCAATAATTATAAGGTAGTATAATTAAAAGAGGGTTCTTTATAAGTATTGTGTGCGAAGAGGGGATAACTATGTAAGCCGCCATATTGACCCCAGACCGCCATGTTTTTATACAAAGAAAATTCGTCAAATATTACAGTACAGTACAACTTCGATTGTCCAGACTCAGAAAGTTTTTATCTTGCCGGACTTTAAACTGGTCGTATCTTTATAAGTAGCTTAATAGAGCAGGGTCGAAAATTTTTGAAACCAAAAGAAATAATAGTAGGATGAAACCCATTGGAAAAGGAAGAGAATATAACAAAAATGAATGGAAAAATAATTTACGGGCGATCTGAGGCGCGAAGTGGAAGGGGCTGTGTTTTTAAGAGTAAAAAACGGTTTATGTCGATTTCCGGCAAAACTACAAGTCCTATGGAAAAAAGTTAAATGGCCAAGTTGTAGGTAATAAAACGCTCTACACTTGTATTTACACTTTTTTCACATAACCTCAAAATTTAGGTGAAAAATTCAAATAAGTAACCAAGGTTTTGGTTACTTATTTGGTTTAATTTTTTTACAAAATTTTTTTTAAAGAAATTTTGTGAACACCTTTTTATGTCCCGAACACACTGTAATTTTTTTGATTTAAAATATTTATTTTTTCACCTTATTTTGACTTAATACCGAAAAAGCACCCTAATTTTCAATCGAAAATTCTTGCGTCAAAATATCTGCTTTTTTAAAAAAGTCGGTGGGCTTTTTGTTCGTTGATATCTCTACTTTCTGATGGTGTAAAAAAATATACATTACTATCATAAATGTTCTCATAAAATCCAGAGAAACGAAAAAACTCGAATGCGAAATTTTTTTTAAATACTATATAATATTTAGAACAACTATTTTCGCATGTTTTTTGCAATCTTTATGTTTTATGGATTTATAATTTTTTTGTTTATCAATGTAACATGGAATCTTAAGTTTTTCAAGTAACTAAAGTGTAAATTTTAATAATTAGCTCAAAATTGTACATGATTTAAAAAAAAATTTCGGATTCAAGTTTTTTTCGTTTCTTTGCATTTTCTGAGAGCATTTATCATAGTAATGTATTTTTTTTACACCATCAGAAAGTAGAGATTTAACGAACATAAAGCCCACCGACTTTTTTAAAAAACCAGATATTTTGATGCGAGAATTTTCGATATTAATCAAAATAAGGTGAAAAAATAAATATTTTAATATTTTAAACCAAAAAAATTACAGTGTGTTTGACACATAAAAAGGTGTTTTCACCAAATTTCTTAAAATAATTTGTTTTTAAAAAAGAAAAATAAAAAACTAAAAACTTGGTTAATTGAATTTTTCACATAAATTTTGAGGTTATGTGAAAAAAGTGTAAATAGAAACAGTTGTAGATCTTTTTATTACCTACAACTTTGTGATTTAAGACTTGTAGTTTTGCCGGAAATCGAGATAAACAGTTTTTTACCCTTAAAAACTCACCCCCTTCCACTTCCCTACCTCAAATCGCCCGTAAATTATTTTCCTTTCATTTTTGTTATATTCTCTTCCCTTTCCAATGGGTTTCATCCTACTATTATTTTTTTTCACTTTTTACCATTTTCAAAAGCTTCAGCCCTGGTCTATAAGCTACTTTTAAACTGTTTAATGAACCTTTTTTCACAATGTCAATTTGGCGTTCAGTCCCTTAACATGACGTGTGTCATCTGTCAAATATTGTGTCATCTGTCAAGAGTGCAGCCACAGCTACCTGAGGCTTATCGGAGCATTTGTTGTAGGTGTAACATTTGTTGGAAGAGGATGAAAACTGAAGAAGAGTTAACAGTGCACACTATTGGCCATAGTAACAGGCCTCCTCAGCATAGCTGCGACATCTGCGGGGAGAAGTTCCATAGGAAGTATTTGTTGGACAACCACAATTTGGACCAGCATACCGGTCCGGGAGATATCGAGAGGGCCGAGAATGAAATTGTCGTGCAAAATCTCTTGGAGTTTGCCGATCCCTTTTATTTAACTAGCGCTTAACACTTCTGAGCTTTGTTTCGTTTAGTATTTAGTATTTTCTTATTGCATACTATTGTAGCCAGTAAAATAAATGTTAATCTACTGTTTGTTTTTAGATTCTGGGTAGCAGGTCGAGGTTATAATGCCTAGACGTTACACCAGTTACACGGTTAAGATTTTTTGGTCATTACAAAAAAAATCTATTTTGATATACTAAAGAACTAAATATATTGGTCATGTAATACGAAAATCTGCACATGCTTATTTTACTTATACATATTTACATTTACCCATTACGAGTGAGAGATGTTTTTTTAATTTATATCTGTCATCTGTCAAATTTTCCAATGTGCCATAAAACCGGTACAGATATTTTTACTTAACCGCATTTCTTGAACTTTAATGACATACAGTTTTTGTTACGGCCAACTAATTTAGTTTGCCATGGTTATGTGTAAAGCATGTGTAGATATAATTAGGGGTCGGGAAAGGAAAACCTTTGAACCTTATTAAACTGCACAGGTTATTTGAGAAGGCTGACAACACATCTTTTATTGTTTCTTTCAAGTGCACTAAGCATTACTTTTGACAGCTATCAAATACCTACTTATATTTTAAGGACTAGTCCTTAGTTGGTTACTATGCATTGATGTAGTGTGAACTATACTTTTCTTTATGATGCGCTGCTGTTAAAAGCTGTGTTCATATTTGCGTATGTTGCTAATAAGGCCCTATAATTGTATATTATTAGAATAGACAAAACGCATGTAAAAATTCCTTTAACTTTAAATGCCTGAATTTTTGTAATTTTAACTACTTTATGTGCATGTACAATCTACAGTGAAAATAGGTACTTCATTTTGACAGGTGCATATTGTTGAAGGAACTTTGTATTTTAAACCCTAAAATATTTTGTTTCATTCTATTTATTTGACCTATTCCAAAATTTACTTTTAAGAATATTGTATTATTCATTTCTTCAATAATATTTTACCTACTAATAATCATTTTACTTTTGTAAATACAATTTATTCTAATAAAATAATATGAAACAACTTGTTTTTTTTACTCAAATTTTTGTCTCATAAGCAGATATAGACCAGGGCTGAAGCCTTTGAAAATGGTAAAAAGTGATAAAAAAAATAGGGAGTGGAATCACCCCCTTCCACTCCCTATTTTTTTTACATAAATTTTGAGGTTATGGGAAAAAAGTACAATACAAAAGTTATAGATCTTTTTATTATCTACAACTTTGCCATTTAACTTTTTTCCATAGGACTTGTAGTTTTGCCGGAAATCGAGATAAACCGTTTTTTACCCTTAAAAACTCACCCCCTCCACTTCTTGACCTCAGATCACCGGTAAATTATTTTTCCTTTCATTTTTGTTATATTCTCTTCCTTTTACAATGGGTTTCAACCCACTATCATTTTTTTTGGTTTCAAAAATTATTGACCCTGGTCTATAAATAACACCTCTAATCATCAATATCTTTGGTATTAAAGTATATCTCAGTGTGCTTTGACGAATGCATTTTGGTCAAATATCATTTGTTTCTATTAAAATGGTCAGATGTCATTTTTCATTGTTGAAATGCCAGATATCAATGAAGACACATACTTTGGGCAGAGCAATCTAATATTTGAAGTTGACAGAGACGTGCAACAGGAACATCTTCCATTAGGACAAGTGGGATACCTACAAATACATTTAAAAAAATTCGATTGCCTAATTAATGGAAAAATAGAAAATACAATTATTTCTTTATAATCCAGTTCGAAAAAAGCTATTATCTAATCCACTAGAGGGCGGTCAGATAAAATTGGAACTAAAGTTTGTGTAACCTTGTAAAGGTAAGTCTAAATTCAATATTATTAAATGATTTTGTCCACGATAATAAGCCAATAATATAATTCCAAATTGTGTTGTATAATGGATCCACTATACCATAGTATTGAATAATAACGGCTGATAATTATTATACTACACTTCACATTTATATTACAATTTGTTGCCATGGCAACATGCAGACAACATCCCAAATGAGGAGGTCACGTGCCAAACCGGATATATCCACTTCTATAAATTTTTCAGATGTAAAATCTCCTACATTTTAATTTTATAAAATAGTGTCATTTTGAGAACACAGTTTTAATTTGATGGAGTTAATCAACTGATCGACGTATTTTTTTTTTTCGAAAACAACTCGGCATAGCAGCAAAAAAAACATTGGATATATCCGGTTTTGCATACAGATTACATACATTGCGCAGAAAAAATAATTTAGAAAACGTAGTACAACAAAACGTAAAACAAATGTAACATTTTCAAAAAAAAAAAAAATTTAAATATGTATTGCATTCTCTTTGTCAAGGCAATCGCATACCTCGCCTTGATCTTCTTGGGTTTCATTATTTTCCAGGTTTTCTCCTCTGTTACTGTCTAATAAGTTTTTGTACCATAAAAGGTCTTCCTTGTTTTGCGAATCTTCCCAAAAATGGTCCTTCAAGTGGTTCAAACTTTCTATCTTGAAAAGAATTACCCAATGGTAACCTATTTAGCTCTATGTGGTCTTCAGATTTTCCTTTCTTGACCAGCGACTTCCAAGTTGTGTTGACTAATGATGTGAACCGATAAAATTGAAACATCTTTACTTTAACAGTAGGTTCATTATTTTTATTCCAACATTTTTTTTATTTCTTTTTTTTGCAATCTGAAATTCCCTTTATTTCCTTGTACACCTTTTCTAGTTCTTTAACATCATACATTTGCCAGTAAGTACCGAGTGTTTTTACCGAACCTACTTCCGAATACAGTACTATGTATCTTCCCTTTGATGTTATTCGTGGATGTCTTTTAAATGTAAAACAGTAAACACACTACTTTTATTGATAAATCTTGCAGGACTGAAGATCATCATAACACAAGATCAGTAACGAACTAAAAAACTGCAACGCACTACGTAGACTTGTTTATTTGGATATATCTGCTTTTGTTTTCAAAATTTGGATGTAACCAGTCTTGTTCCAAAAGGCAAACTTTAATGAGGACTTTTAATGGGATATATACGGTTTTGGTTACAAATGAGAGTATTGGTAGATATCAAAAGTGGATATATCCGGTTTTGCACGCGAGCTCCCCAAATATTCAAAATTGCACTTTCCATAGGGGTTGTAAAAGATACAGTAATAAAGATAAAGTGCACATGTCTCCACTTTTCCTTAAACTTATGAACGGTTAAAAAACGGGCAATTTTGGCTTAAATGTTACCTGTATTATTACGACGCTCTGTATTGATATTAAATAAAAAGCAAATTATAACAAAATTATTTAATGATTATGGGAGATGCCAATGCTTATTAATACTATTGCTACAGCTACTTGTTCTACAAAATGTTATACAATGCAAATTTTACAAAAATATATCATCCGGAGCATGGAATGCCTCAACTTCATAATATAGCATATCATTTAACTAGTATATATATATATATCACTAAATAAACAGTTGTCCGATCAATCTTAACACTGCATTACAAAAATGAGAAAAAAATTAGTCAAATAAGTAGAAAACATAAAAAATACATTAATCGGGAAAAAGCAGTACTACTACTTCCCTTCGTCCTCGCCTTTGGATACTTCAAGTTCGTTGATTTTTTTGGTAACTTCGGCGCACTCCTTCTCCGATATGGCACTGTCCTTGGTGTCATCGAGGTTCTCACTGTCATCATCCGAAGTCTCACTTTCATTCTCCTCGGCTTTCCCATTGTATAAATCGCACTCGGTCTTTAAAATATTTTTCGCCTCTTCAAACTTTGTCTTAAACAAGTTTGCGTCTAGAAAACAATATTGTAGTACTTTATAGTATCCCTGCCGGTATACTTACTATCAATCGAACCAAACTTAACAGCTAAGCATTCTAATTTAGGCTTTTCGTCAGCAAAATCTGCCAATACTGTGTAAACAAACGCTTTATCAGTACCGGCGCTAGGTCTCAGTTCCATCCATGGTGTGACAAAATGGTTAGCGCAAACTTTTAAAGTCTTATCTCTACGCATCACAACACGAATAGAATTGTTTTCTTTGTGCCGCAATATTTTCAACTCCCCAGTCCCTCGCTCCTAAAATACACGATTAACACCTTATACTATTGTTTTGCATTTATCTTACTTTCCACTCTGGTGGTTCGCTGGTGGAATCGTACCGATACAACTTGGCACGGATTTTCAGAAGCTCCAGTTCATTTTCCTCATTTGTGGAAACATCAACTTCTGGTAAAGAGATTATCGGTTTAAACTGCGGATCATACTCTGTGTCACTACTCTCGCTCTGTTTGCGATCCTCCGAGTTGGTTTCCTGGATGGTCGCATAAAAACAGATTTGTTAGGTTAGGTATATAGCACGCCGACTCTCGGCAACGGCTAATTTTACTTACAATTGCATCGCTCATGTTGAATTTTCTAGAAGCAGCGTAACTTAACACAATGTTAAATACGCAGTTTTCTCGATTTTCTCGCAATCTAAAATCTGTAACGAATTTTCAAGCAATTTTGACAAGTCTCCATCCGCCAATCAGGCTCGTTCTACTCGCGGAAACCCTGAGTGATTGGTCGGGTCATTTTACCCAAAGATGGAGCCAACATTTTTCCGGGCCAAAAGAATAAAAGAAGTAAGACATTTGGGAGCGACGGTAACATTAGAATCAGGAGGCCCGCACGCGCTAACTTTTGACGGTGTGGTGTGCCACAGATTTACTAAATTATGGTTGTGTGAAGCGTGTATTTAGTTCATCAGGTGGCGTTCGCTAGTCCCATTGGTAGCGCAGAGCGCATAGATAAGTGGAGTGTAGAGCGTATGCCTAGCATTCCATAGGTGTCAAGTTCGGATCCCGTAGCTTCTGTTTCTGTATTTAGTTACATACTTACTTTAAAATACGTGTAAATGGGATATGGTCTGCCAAGGAGAACTTGTCACAATTATACGTTTCCCACAGGCTGGACGACTAACGTAAATAATAAAAATACGTGTACATGGCATAAGGTCTGTCAAGGAGGACCAGTTGGTTTCCCAAGAATATTTTTATATTATTATCTTACAGGAATAATTGTGTCACAAGGTTTCTCCATTGAACTATGGGATTAAATCTGTCACTACGATCGCAGTTATAGCGCATGCGGGTCTCCGGATTAAAGAGTTACCATCGCCCCCGAAAGTCTTGTCCAAAAGGCTGCTCCCTGCCATCAAATATTATACAGAAAGAAAATGCAGGACAATGTTTGGAATAAAGTATATTTTCAAAATGTATAAGGAATCCATACATTTTTAAAAACAAAAATGCACCTATCTTGAAACCCTAGCCTATAAGGAATTATAATACTGTACTGCCGATATTTTGTACTTTAATAATGCGAATATTTCAAGTATCACAAATTCATTAAGATGATCAGTCGAAAGCAGAAACTAAACTGCAAGTCATATTGTAATCATGCTATAAGTTTACATGAATAATTAAGTCAATCGGCAGCGCCTATTTTTTTCATGAAATATTCAAATATTTCTAAACCTATTCGCCTCTTAGGAAAATATGAGCAAAACCCTATCAATACACCTAAGTATAAATATATTATCCATTTCCATCAAAGTTCCGCTTTTGCTGGTGGGGTAGCGAAGGATTTGAGAATGTTAGTGCGATGCGACAGCTCTTCTTTCTTCTTTTCATTCACTTTTCCTTCTCTCAATATCTTCGCTAGCCTGCTTTCTTCCTGATTTACAAACGAAGAGCCGTTTTCTATAACCTTCTTCATGAACTTAATGTAAGTGCTTGCAATACTATTTTCTCTCTAAAAAAATGATATTTCCCAATTTAAAGATATCACTAAGGTTCTGTCCTCCAGAACCATTGATTGCGATACATTATTAGTTAACATTATGGTGATTTATCAATTATTATAATAATGTATGAATTGACTAGACACAAAATCCTAATGTATAGTTCAAGAAATGTATCTAGAATAAGTATTATAAAATCCACCGGTTAGCACTTACCTCCGTTGTCAATTTGCTAGCTTCTTGTTCCGTTAGCCTCAAAACACCTTCCTTATCGTTCGAGTTTGCGAATTTCATTGCTAACTTATCGAAAGCTTCGATACAACCCGATAAGCCCAGATAAATGTTTGTATGCTCTCTAATGAACTTTTTCAAGTTCTCGTCATTCCATGGCATATTTTTATCATAAGAAAATGGCTCGTCCTCACCTTGCACGAATAATCTCAATGCAGGCAAGTCATCCTTAGAGTTAATTCCAAACTTCTTAGAAAACTCTAGGTTTTCTTTCTCTCCATAGTCCTTCACCCCTACTTCGGCTAATATAATGTTCCTATTGTCCACTATTTGACTAGCTAACTGAGCGAAAGCGTCGTGCTTTTCTCCGTAGGGATATGCCACGTCGAATTTCACCAACACTGTTTCAAACCTGGGCACGATTTTTTCAAAGTTATACTCGTCTATATTTAAACAACCCTTACAAGTTGCTTGCGCAAGAGATAAAGCATTAACAATGCAACTTACAGTGGCAAATACGTGGAGTCGGTTCATTTTGTACGTTTGATAGCTTTTTAACTTGCTTCTTTCAACGTTCTCGTCTCTTCTCGCAGAAAGTAATAATTTAATTATCGTTGACACCGGTTCATAAATAAACAAAGTGTGCGCCTGGCCCTGGCCGCTATCTTCACTTGGATCACTTGGCTGGCTGTGATTGGATGGAAATTTGGAAAGATATACATACGTGTCCTTTTAGTTGCCTATCTTATCCATCTTATCGCTATTTTCTAGAATCTGTAGCTAGGCAGCCTACTATACACTGACATAAGTCATGATTAACAGTAAAACACCAGAAAAGAATAAACTTAACAAAACAAAAATACAGTACAAATTGGGCTAACGTAAGGACGCCGGATAGCACCACAAATGTATGTAAAATACATTTTATAGCTTCTAAAATGTAATAAAAGAAAATACCACATTGGTGATTGTTCGTTTTTTATTCAATACAAAAAGAATGTACTTCAATACAAAATAATGTACCTCAATACGAAAATAATGTAATAAACTATGTCTTATGTCTCGTTGCGACAAAGCTGAACTTGTTTTTCGAGGGCTTCGAGGAATGCTTTGTGTTTTCTACATTCATTTTGAAAATTTTCGGTTAACTTCTCTAACGTTGGCAATTCTCCTCCAAAATCAGAGGGCATGCAACAGGCTGGTATGTGTTTTTCAAAAAAATCTTCCATTGACATACTGGGCGGATGTGGAATTATCTGAAATATTTAGCAAGTATAAATTAATGGGTAAATCAACACCTTTCTTTTGATAATTTATAACATTGGCGTACCTACTGGGGGATTAGGGGATATAGCCCCCCCCTGTAGGTCCTTACCAACACGAAATCGATAATTAAAAAAAATATAGCCAAAGTAGCTGACATTTTCAGTTAATAGAAATTAAACACAGTTAATTCATAGCCAAAGAAGCGGCAGAATTTTTTTTTTCGCGGAGTAAGAATTCTGAAAATTAAATTATAGATGAATTGGCAGAAAGGCCTAGGGCACTAGATTTTGATGATGTAAAATGCATAATCAAATTTTCAATAAAAATGTGTTTTTTGATTATTTTTTAACCCCCCCCTCCCCCCAAGGCCTGACACGTCACTGATTTATAATAATGCAAAACCTGCACATTTGTTTGAGTTATACATTTAGATATTACTGAGCAGTGGGAAGTGGGAACTATCATTTTGCCTTATTTAAAGTGTTACATATGGGCGTCGTAAGGGGGGTCAGCTGCCCCCCCCTCACTAGAGCCCTTGACAAATTTACTGATTTCCAGTCGTTTCTAGCGTCATTTACATAATTTCGTCGCTTAATAAAATTTATTTATTCCAATTTAGTTAAACACTGAGTAATTTGTGAATAAATATTATTTTTATTTCAAAAGTTCTCAAAGCCGAAACATGTTTTTTTTTCTGAAAGTTTATATTTTTGTGCAAATAGTTTTTTCTTGAATTTCTGAAGACCAGGAAAGAGCGTGACCCTGGAAATTTTCCTAATTTTTTTCTGCGGCGCTATAACGTTTTGAGCTGCCCCCTCTAGCTTGAAAGCTGACGACGCCCTTGGACTATTTACCTACTATAAAATTCAAGATTAACCTACCATGTCGTATAGTTCCTTTTTCATAAAAGGCCTGAACATTACTAAAATTTTTCCAAAAATATACGATGCGTTTAAAATATGAATCTGTTTCAACTTTGTTGGTAAACCTTCCTGTAAAAAAAATAAGGCCTTTTTCATAACGCCTACTTTCAGTCGAGTTAAATGCATTATACCAACCTACAAAAAACATACTGAGACTTATTTTATAAAAACATAAGAACTGTCATATACTGTCTAGTTAATCTGTTTTGTATTATTACCCCTTTCAAGTCTATGATAAAAATTATGCCGCTAGGTGGTTCTGAACGCAAAGTAAGGTCCATACTAGCAAATACAATTTTTATTTGCTGATCTAGATAGTAGTTGTAATAGTAAGTGTCTTTCAAGGCGGCCATGCCTATCGCATAATTATCTTTTGTTCTTTTCGGGAAACTTGTAATATTTCTAAAAATATTTTCATTATTTGAAGAAGCGAATTATTATTAATTACTCACGAAACTGAAAGAGTAAATTGCGCTTCCTCTGAATCAACGTCTCTGTTATCAAACAATTCCGGGGCGGCTGATCTAAATTTGAAATAGTTTTCAATTATGCTTTGTGCGGTTTCGATATTATTATCACAAGCTATTAGAAACATCGCTATCTGTTCATCCGATATTTCTGGGATCTTTGAATTGTACTTTAGACATCTTTTTACATCTTCTACGTTTGATTTAGTCGTGCGTCCGTTTTTTATCAGATCCTTTACTTTGAATTCATATGGGGGTAGTGCCGCCATGACCTTATCTGAAACAAAAAAAATCACGTTATTCCTGTAAATTTAAAAATTACGGGAGCCAGACACAACGGGCGAGTCAATACCTGCCTTAAGCCAGCGGGCATCGTGAATTGTCGGAACTCCACGGATTTTAGGTTGCGGATCCGCCGCAGGATGGAGCCCATGGCTTTGAATTTAAAAGTATCTTTCAAGAGTAGATCATTTTGGTGTATTTTACGATTTATAATTTTTTTTGAACATTTGTAATGTTTATAAAAGGTATAAATATTCTTAATAGCTATACATATGTTTGCAAAATGTTATTATAACAAACACATATTTATTATTCTCATAAATACATTTTTAAATTATATTTTAGATTTATGTTTATAACTAATCTGAACACTCACTTTTATCTTATTGAAGAAAGAGAAACTAATGCATTTTAATACTTACATGACGTGACATTTTATTTAAGTAACTGACATTTAGGTATGGGAATTTTCTGTATATTTTTATAGCAGCTATTACCTATATGAAATCGCATATTACACCTATATGCTGTAGTTTATAGCTTGTCAATCAACGCTTGTACCTAAGTTCTATTAGAGTTATTTGTACCTAGGTAGATACATGTGGATACCAATATTAGTTTGGACCGCAAGTTGCGGCAAAAAATGGGAACGATTGCTAATATATTAAGTAAAAGTAAGGTTCGGGTAGGGAGTAGGGACCCACACACTGTCAGAGTTTAGAACATGTTTCATACGCATATATTGCATATATGCAACGCGAAGTGCATAGGTATAAGTTCGTTATGAGTTAACCGAGTTAACCCCAGACCAAGAGTTAACTTTCAAATAGGTAGGTATGAAGGTCTGAGGATCACATAACAGCTAAATGAGGATAAAAGAAAAATATAATAAATATAAATAAAATGGTAGTGATAAACCTATAGACACTTAAGATATACCTACCTGTTATATGATTATTTGCCATTGGGATTAGAGTTGTTTCTACGGTAAATCTTTCAAGCCCCAATAGTACGGGCACAGCATAAATATCGTTATGCTGTGGTAGGGCATAGATACTTAGAGGTTATGTTCAAAATTATTTTGTGTACTTACAGGAAACTTATAAAACACAGCCCAGAGCAGGGTATTTTTAGCAAAGCCAATGCGTACCTACGATTCGAAACTTAATGTCAGTTTACCGCGGTCGCTCCGCGTCTATATTCTTTAAATCCAATGAAAATTTAATTATGTAAATGTAATATTAGACTATTATTAATTGCCCCTATTATCAGAATGAAACATAAAATAATACTTCAACTTGCTCGATTTACAAGGGCTTTTAGTTCACAACGTAATAATTTACGTCTATTTGTAATTCAACTTCCAATTATCAGTTGTAAAATGCTAGGAACATGCTAATTTTGCTAATCGTTAATAGATAATATATAATAGGTAAATACCTATTAGCCTTGAGGAATATACTAGTATAATTAATTATAATAATTAGTATATTGTTTTATAGTTATATAGTGTTTCCGTAGAATCTACACATGGTCGCATGATTTCTCGCGACAGAAAGCGGTCGATGTGTACTTATAGTAAAAAATAATCGGAACAGTTGGACAATAATTTCATTCATGCTGGTTTATTTTTTCCAATTCCAGTCCTTTCCAATCACGAATGCTTCCGTTGCACCAAGTATATTTGTTGTTTGTTCCATAGATTATTATATTATGTTTGTTCTTTGTAACAAAAAGCCAACCTGGTTGACAGTAGATTGCATCCAAGATCGCTATGATAAAACATCATGATACTACGACTAGTACGACTACAAGATATGATCACTTGGGAAACGCATTTTGAACAAGCTTGCATGCGCATGACGTCACCGCGGGACAAAAATGTATAGCGATATATGGAGATGCAAGCTTTTAATATGTTTTTATTATCAAGTTTCGCAATTTTCGTTATGATTCTACTGTTATAACTATTTTGGACATTGTTTAAATATACAGGGTTTTTACGAACCTGAGTAACATTTTATATTTTAATTTTTACATCTTGGTTATTAAAGCACTTTCATTAGGTTTATTTTCTGTAAATCGTGTACTTTCAGCATAATATATTATCATGCGGTAAAAATAGTTTTCCAAGTTCGTAAATACGCTTCATAGGTAGGTACAAAATAAAAAACAAGACAACCCAACAAACATGATATTCCGGCGCATTAAAGAGCCTGTATCCCGAACATTGGCAAATAGCTGGTGTTGGGGAGCTGGTACTTTCTCGTTAAAGGTCTAGTGCAGCACGACCTGGAATCAACGACTATACACGTCTATCCTGGAACTGGAATGGCACTTAGAAGGATTGTTTGTAAAGGGCCATGTCTGAAATTTTATACCTGAAGGAGGTTATATACGACATTACACTGACTGTACAGAAGATTTTTTCCTGTTTATAATTTTTAAAATGTTTTTTTCACAATATCCACTCTATTTATGGGAGCTTTTGCATGGTTGACTACCTTATCGCGAAAGGCCCTAAGAGTTAGAAAATAAGTTAAATGCAAAAGTTATTCAATGTCTTATTATTTTTTTTTATATTTTCGAATTTACAGGGTGGCTACAAGATTAAAAAAAATACTGATTAAATTTATCAGCTGACAGCGACCTATTAATTTTAGATATGTAACATATATCATTTCATATAGTGAATCGGAAGAAGAATTAATGTTCTAACAAAAATACACGGTGTTCCATTTAACAAAAACGAGTTTGATGCACTCGAAATGAGGCATGTTAGTAGTTTTTTCACATCCTGTAAACTAAAAATCGAAAACTAAATTCCGTAGCAGAATGAATCTTTGTTTATATTGACCGAAATTATTGAGGAATTAAAAAAACAGTTTCTTTTAATTGAATTAACTTAAAAATTACTCAAATTTTTTCATATCTTCTCATAACAATAAAATATTTATAATTAAAAGGAGAATCAATATCCGTAGTTGTTAATATTGTTATTTCATTCTCGCTTCCTGTTTATCTGTTTTGGTTTATGTTTTTTATTTCTATAGAATTAATTTAAGTTACTAGGTGTTCTACATCCTTAAGAATGCATAATCTAATATGGCACATGCAATTAAAAATTTAATAAATTTCACACATTATTACAACAAAATTTTGAGAGAGATTAACATGAATCATTATCATTATTAATGTTATTTTCATTGCAAGCGCACAGAACAAGCTTATAAGAAAATTTTGGAACAAAAAACTTATATTATAATCCTCGCTATAATAATAGCTATAGCACCTAATTTGATTAGCAGATTTGATGTAGCTTTTTAATTATTTATACTTAACCAAAATAAGTGCATCTATTTGCCTCTCACTCTACAAACTCCCTTACTTTAAGGATTTTTTAAAGTGGCAAGTCGTCAATAAATAAAATATACAAATTTTTGTTCATATAACACTCACTACTTCAGACTGAAGATTATCAAGAATTGGAAGGAAAATCCGTTCTAATTTTCTCTCAAGGGCTCAATAATGTCTGTATTTGGTTTCCCTCAATGCCTCTGTCTTTTAATCAGCGCTAGTTCGTGATACGAAACTGTGGTGGAGACTGGCGGCGGCGTATCGAGCATCACAATCGCTGGCATACACACACACATGGGCGCCGGAAGGATGAAATATAGGGGGTGGGGCAAAATAAAATAAATTTAAAAAAATACCATTTTCATCATTAAAAATACATAGTTTATGAGAAATTAATGAATAAAAATCGAGTGTTCGTTTCTTCAGGGAGGGGGGGGGGGCTGAAGTGCCCTGCTTTGACCCCGCCCTTCCCCCCCTTCCGGCAGCTATGCACACAGAGTACCTACTCTGACTTACCGCCCGGTTCTACAGCATCCAATAGCACCAATGTAGAACTGTGTGAGCACCTATATTAAAAGAACAAAATTCCACATAAAGTGAAATAATGGCTTAGTGTACTGTACCTACTTTGAACGTGCATGTCCGTTAAATATTACAAAAATACCTGCCCAGTAAACATGAAACATCTAAGAAACATCTCATCTGAACATTATCTGAAATGTTTCTGAAACACTGACTTGGGCGTTACTAGAATGTCTGAGACATACAACATGAAACTTATTATATATATATATTTCTCAAATGTTTCCAAATGTACCGATGTTTAGGGAGGTCGTTTGACACATATATTTGTTTACCGGATATAATTACCTTACGTTTACCATTTAAAATACATTAAATATAAAATACATGCCATCGCTTAATGGAAATATAATGTAAAATGCTTACCAAAAGACTTGGTTTTATTATTGGTTTTATAAAATAAAATGTGAAAACAAAACTAGGCCCGTTCCAGAAATACTATAACCCTTCCCTGTGTCACCAACACTTTTACAATCATCCTGTTCAGAGTAACATGTCGCCAATTCCCAAGGTCCAAAAAAATAATTACCTACCTATTTTACGAGTAGGTATATGAAAACTGTTGAGTCTATTTCTGTCAATCCCTTTCATTATAATATCTACTACTTAATTAAATCGGTCTACCTATTTACTTATAATTGAAACGCTTTTATATATTTAATTATGTATACGATAAATAATTAATCTAGTGGTATAGTTATAGATAAAAAAAATTTTCTAAGTACAGCGTGCAAGCTTTTCTGTTATAGAATTAAAGCGAACGGAACAATATTGTTTACAATTAAAGGCAACTTAATGTGTTAATGTAAAAATGTGTTTGTATGGTCAACATTTTATGAAGAATCGGTCTTATTCGTCGGAGTTAAGTTGTATTTCGAAAATACGGATTTATCTAGCGAACTTTTGCTATGGGAGGGAAAGGAAAACCAATGTGTACAATGTTCCTAAGGCTTTTATTGTTTTTCCCTTACATGAAAAGGTATGTTTTTTTTTGAGCTGTCGAACAATCACAGACTATAATCTATAAAACCTTTCAGTTAAAAGTAGTTATAAAATAAGATATAAATACGGCTGTGTATTATATATTATAGTCGTCGCTCCAATCCTTTTCCTCAGTAGTTCTCAAGAACAGCTCCGATTTTAATGATTTTTGAATTGATGTAGTTTTGTTTTTTTAAATCATTTAAAATCATAAACCTTTTGGAGTGGGGAAGGAATTATTTATATTTCTTAAACAATACCTATGATATTTATATAAAAAATTTAGTTTTTCTCTATTCTCTAATACAATAACATCGATCATATATACATGTTGAATTTGATTCCAACGGCAAGATTTCTATGCAGGGCCGCATTTAGGTATTTTGGTACCCTAGGTATAATTTGTTTTTCCGCCCCCTTTATACATAGGTATATTTTTTTACTCGTAATTAAAATTAGTACAATTTGGTAAAATCAGAAACACTTAAATTCTGGGAAGTAAAGGCTTTCTTCTTCCTAGACTTTTCTTCAGCAAAATCATTAATAACTTCATCATAACATAACTCACATTTTTTGTTATGTCGCATTCCAAAGACAAAACAGATAACGCATTAAATTAAGACGTTCTAGACAATTTTGAAAATAGACTTTCAGATGACGTATTAGCAACTGGAATTGACAAACAAATTGAAAAGGCGATGTCTAAATTGGGAAATGTCTCTCTGAGTCCGTTTTTGCTCAAATATTTACCAATTTCCGGTGGAGATTGTAACTCAATTTTATTCTCTAAATCTAAATACGTGTTTAAATGAATGCATTCGTGAATGAAGGATGTATCTAAAACTTTACCGTAAATATCCATTAGCTTTTCAGCTTCTTTAATTATTGTTTCATTATCCAAATTCCAAAATGAAATAAAAATATAGTCGGTCAAACTAAATAACTACAATCGAGCGAATACATTTTTACATTTAATTTAAAATGATATTTGAATGTATTTAATTAGGTATTGAGACTTTTTTTTCATTTGCTATTAGAATTATTTCATTATTTTCCGCCTTCCTCCAAAAGACTGCCGCCCTAGGCATCTGCCTTTCTTGCCTAATGGATAATACGTTGCCAGCACCAACGTACCCACCTTTCTAAGTTGACTTAAAATATCAACTTCCAGTACACCTCTGCAATCTGTATAGTAGTTCCTTGTTTCGATGCATACTATATTACCGGCGTGGGTTCGCGGAAATCCCGCTAGGCAGCGGCGTCGCCCCGTTCGAGTTTTCCTTGCATTTTCCGAGCGCGGTGACGTCACAGTACCAGGTCCTCAAAATAAAATCAATCGCGTCGCGCGCAAATTGATCATTTTGACCTAAATGTGACGATGCCACCATTATAAGGAATATTCGTGTCCGTCCTAACGTTTACAAATTCTAAAGCCACCTAAAAGGGGTAAGTGCCACATTACCTTTACCGATAGATTAAGTGTTTGTCCCCGCTGGCACGTTCCCGGTTTTCCTCCGGCATACCCCTTGTGTTCCGCGAGAGTTGCCCCAGGTGAAGGGGCACTTGTTCTTAGGAATCAGCCAAGGTGGGCGCTTGATAATTTCCCTTCGCTGATACCTACGTTTTCAAAATCAGTCTTACTTAGGTCATCAAGATAGTGTGGTGGAGATGAATAACTTACCAAGCGCGAACAATTGAATGTGAGTGACATTTGTATTAAGTACCATATTTTCTTGAAATCTGTTTGGCAGACAGGTCGATTTTTATTATTATGTATTGCCGCGATTATAAAGTGTAGGTGGGTAGTTTTACAATGGTTGAACGGAAAATATTTATACTGCGTGACCGTGTAAGGCTAAGGCAGCATATTTGTTTAATTTTTTTATTGATTTTTGATATAAAAATAAACTTCCGTCATCTACCTAGTCAGAGATGCACCTAAAATTAAGCAACAAACATGCTGTTTTTATATTTAATGTTTTTCTCATTTTCTTACTGCCATTTGAATGCTGTCATGTAAGTATTTGTAATTATTATTCTAGGAAGCCTTGTGTATACATACGGGATGTTTCTAAATTGTCGCGAAAAATTTTAAGAGATGAATATTCAGCAAAAATGAAGGGATGTCTTTTGTCTTTCATATAATTTTCAAAACGCCTCCCGCTCCAAATTGAGGTAAAAATCAAGTTTTTATTTATGTACTCCACTATTGATGAATTTAGAAGAACGAAATTTGGCAGACAACTTGCACAAATAAAATGACAGTTCGTGTCTATATGAATATGATTAAATTTCGAACAAGATTGGTCATATATACATGATTATTGAGGAAATACTGTTGCCAAATTTTAGTTACCTGGTATGTCCCATTAAATTGTGTAAAATACTTCGTGTATAACACACCAACAAATTATATTTACCGGGTGTCTACGGGTATTACTTGCCAGGCTATAACTTACTTGTCAGAAAATATATCGGTTTCAAAATGTTCATTTCCTGATTAACCGGAAACAGTGTAAACTTTGTTATTTTTAATGCAACACCCTGTATATTATTCGAAATGTAGATTGCCCAGGATATTGTAGGTCCAAAACATGTAGCATATCCTATATCTATCTTTGACAGTTTTCAAGAAAATGGCGGTTGAAAATGTCATATCAATCATAAATAATTATTTCAGTTTCACATAAACAAATGAATGTAGGAACAAATCTGTTATGGTTATTAAAGTTTTTTGGCGAGTAAACTTTGATAGTCATAAAAATGTCAATTCCGACTGAACCGGAAGTACTACGAAAAGTGATATTCAGGGTAGCAAATTACTTAAGATATGTTTAATGGAACATCCTGTATTGCCCCTTAAATTTACATTCTACTTATCTTTCTGGATACTTTTTATTTCTGGTCTCTGATCTCTTAGGTTTAGAGAGGGGACTCTAAACGTAACAGTTGAGATATCTCTGCGACTGAATGTGTGCGATTGCAGATTTGTGACATATTTATAGTGCAGGTGAACATTCAGTCGCCGATATCTCATAAACTTTTAGGTTTAGAGAGGGGACAGCAGAAACCAAAAATATCCAGAAAGGTTAGTAGAAAATAAATTTAAGGTTCAATACAGGGTGTTCTATTAAAAATATGGAAGTAATTTGACCCTGAATATCACTTTCCGTAGTACTTCCGGTTCAGCCGGAAATGAAACTTTTATGACCATCAAATTTTACTTACCAAAAATTTAAATAACCGTAATAGATTTGTTCCTACATTCATTTGTTTTATGTGAAAATTAAATAATTTATGATTGATATAACACTTTCAACCGTCATTTTATCGAAAACTGTCAAAGATATGCTACAGGTTTTGGTTCTATAATTTTCTGGGAAATCTAAATTTCGAATAATATACAGGGTGTTCCATTAAAAATTACAAAATTTATACTATTTCCGGTTAAACCGGAAATGAAAATCAGATCTTAAAGCCATCAAACTGTGCAACGTAGTCAATCATATGAATACCCAAAATTTGAAACCGATATATTTTATTACAAGGAAGTTATAGGCTGGCTAGTAATATCGTGGCAGTCGGTATATAGTTTGTAACATCGAAATATGAGACATAAAAACCCGAGCAAAAAACCCCCATTATATCGATATCTTCACACGTGCTACCTCATTTTTAACAGCGTTGTTGAAATAGAAGTGTAATACAGTTATTATTTAATTTAGTGTATTATTTTGATGGGTTTTGTGTTAAAATTGATTAGTTATTAATATTCTATCAAAACATAACAACTTGTTGAATGAAAGCGCCTTTATAGTGACGATGTCCCAAAAGTTTGGATTAAAATTCATAAAACATATATTAGCAGTTTTTTGGAAAATATCTCAAACACGTCGATTTTTGTTTTTGATTTGTCAAATTCTCACCTACAGGAGTTATTTTCGTTCGTTCATCCACAACCCCCTAACCCCGACCAACCCCAACTTTAAAATGTTAAATAGCACGATACCCCTTGTGATACCTTATTTCAAAGGATTTTTTAAGCTGAATACAGCAAAAAGGGAAATTTTCATTTTGGATCATAAATTCCGAAGATATTTCCTAAATTAAAGTTCCCATGGTTACCTATGCTTTGCTAAAAATAAGAACTTTTAAACAATTGCCAATCAATCGCATTTGACAAAATAAAGTGCAATGCATCTTGTAATTACGCCGTGAAGGACTGTGGTGCCGATTTAAGCATTAAAGAATATTTTGTTGGCAAATTTAAACACATTGTTCAACAAAAAATGAGGATTTCTGCAAAAAAACGAATTTATTTAAAAAGGGGAGTTGTTTATTAAAATTTAGTACTTTGCTTGGGGAAATCTCGTAAGCTACATTTTTTATAATAACTGTTCGTAGTGGACACCATTTACAATCTGACAGTATAACGTAAGCGTGGGGTGCTTTTTACTATATTTTTATTCCACTTTTATCAATAGCTACCAATGAATTATTTTTAACAGTTGATGAAGCGTGTTGATGAAGCGGGTGCATGATTCTCACGTTTTTTCTCAACAAAATCATTTCTGTCAATCACTTTATTCTTATTTTAAACTTAGTAAAAAGCATTTGATTATATTGAATTAGTGGAATTTTTACCATTAGTAAACAAAATCTTATTTGTTATTATTATTTGTTACATTATTTTTTTACTTTTTACTTCGGTTTTCCTTTAAAGCTTGTTTTTTTTAAACTATAATTTATTAGTTAATCAATTATATTTTAATGAAATGAATGATCTATGTAAGAAGGAATATTCAAAAATGTCAGAAAATCCTGAAGGCATAGTGATAGGCCTTTAATTTTCTATTGAGTAATATCAATCTTTTTGGTATGAGGTCTTTCCTATTTTCAAAGAGCTGAAACACAACGAATAAAAGACACATTTATTGAGTAAAGAGATGGTAAAATCTAAATATTTTCAAAGAGTTGCTGAAACACAACGAATAAAAGACACATTTGTTGAGTAAAGAGATGGAAAAATCTAAATATGTACCTCATACCCTGATTAATATTTACAGTATAGTTTATGACAAGTTATATACTATATAGCTTTTTTTATTCTCCAAAGGCTTATAAGAAATAACGTTTTTTCATGTGAATATATTTTATTTATATCAGTTAGGAGAGAATTATTATAATGTTTTAAGAACTGACTCGATAGCAGACATTTTTTAGTGATTACCTGATGATGTTTGCAAATATTCAGCCACCGAGACGTTGCGAACAGTCAACCATCTAATAAAGACAATGGACTGTTGAAACTTTTCAGTCATAGAGCTATGTATTATGTTCTATGTTTTTTGTAAATTGTCACTGGCGAAACATCTTCAAAACTTCAATTTACTGTTCGATCTTGAAAAGCGTTCACTGAAGACCGAATAACAACATTAGGTGGTATTTCACGAGCAACATTCAATATTCTTCTTTTCAATTCCTCTATATCCTGCGGTTGAGTGGCAAAAAACCGCACTTTTCAAATAATCCCATAGATAGAAATCTAATAGGGTCATGTCAGGAGATCTTGGGGGCCATTCAATCATGAGTACATCCTCTACATACTTGGGAACGTTTCATTTAAAAATGCTCTTACACGTGCCGCATAATGTGGAGGACGGAGGAGCACCATCTTGTTGGAACTAAATATTTGCATCAACCATATATCGGGCTCTTCATTATGGGGGAACAAAACTTATATGGCCGGAAAAATGGATCTGAGGAAATCGAGGTAAACTTCGCTATTGACGTTTCCCTCGAAAAAAAAATGGTCCTAAAATTCTATTACCGACTATGCCCGCCCAACATTCACTTTTTGTCGAATTTGTGTATGATTCTACTGTATCCAATTAGGATATATATTATTCCAGTATCTCATTCTTTGCCTATTTACAGTTCCGCTTAAATAAAATGTTGCTTCATCGGAAACAAATACATTTTGTACAAAATTTGTATTACGATCAATAATGTTCGAGATTGTTTCGCAAAATTCAACTCTTCTATTTTCATCGCCAGGTAAAAGTTGAACTTTAAATGGTGACCACTTTTCATTCTTCACATTACGATGAACTACAGATTTCGAAACGCCATGTTGTTGAGCTATTTTACTTACATAATTAATTGGATTTTCGGTTAAACTCAGCCTTACATGAAGACGTTCATCGTCATTTAATGTTTTAGGTCGACCTGTTCTTTGAACATCTTTTACGGTTGCGCAAATTTTTCCAGGATCCAGGTTGCGCAAATTTTTGATAAATTTAACTCACGGTTGATTGTGCAACTCTGTTATTAGGATAAACATTATTGAACATCTCACAAACTTCCGACTGACTTCTCATTTTATCTCCGCATCCAATCATTATTAGGATTTTAATCTGCTGTTTATCTGTCAAATTAGGCTTTATTCAAAAATTGTGAAGTTTGACAAAATGCCAAAATTAACTGCACTAAGAGAAATGTCCAGTATTTTTTATCAAATGTCATTGATTGGCAATTGTTTTAACGTTCTTATTTTTAGCAAAGCATAGGTAACCATGGGATCTTTAAAACCAGTGATAAAACCGGGTTTTAAATAATGCAGTTTAATATACAATAAATATAACAATGTACTTTACCTGAAGCAATGCTTCCATTGCTTCCATTAACGGCACGCCCCTGCTACACACTATACCAATATACAGTCAAATTTCTTTGTAATTTTATGTTATAAACAGTGGGACAGGACAGAACCCATTGTGCCAACATGAATTGCCCTTAATGAGTACGTACAGATATGAACAGAAATATTTTTTAACTAAAAATAATACATAAAAGAATACTTGTTAATCGACCACTTTTCTACCGACCCTCGTATCGTAATTTTTTTATACGACGCGATGGTTAACATCCATGGACAGTACCTGTTACGTGCTTTTTTTACTTTCTTAGGCATCTTTGCCATTATAAGATGCGCTTTGGCTTGGAATTTATAATTTATTGTTTAGGTATTTGTTTAGTGATAAAATTAGCTTGATATAGATGTGGTGGAGGTATATCATATCATTGATATTAACCGTAGGTAATTACCAGGTAACGAGAGAATAAAAATTAACGCCTGTTCTTTACCCTCCTGCGCCTATACAAGTCTACAAACGTACTTACAGGTCAAAGGACACTCAAAGCAAATAGCAGCTTTCAGTTCATCGGCTGGAAAATGCGATAAACGGGTTTTCCGCAAAAATTGCCGATCGCCTGGGCACAATGTATTTTTTTTTGTTAAAAATAATATATTCTTGTGCAGGTACCTACCTACCTACTGTCGTGAGCAAAACAATAGGTCAACAATTTTTTTCTAGTGTAAATCTGTCTCTATTGAATAATATTTGACAACTAACTGACAATGTCACAGAAATTAAAGTTAGATGTACACAACTAGATTTTAGCAAATATACATTATTAGACTTATATTTTTTTGGCTCACACTGTACTAAAGATCTAGTTCTATTTTTCATGTACCACCCTCTTCCGAAATGAGGTCCGTATGTTAATTTCTTAACACACGCAGGGCGTCGCGTCGTCAGCTTTTAAAATGGAAGGCAGCTCAAAACGTTATAGCGCCGCAGGAAAAATTATGAAAATTTTCAGGGCAGCTGCCCCCCACCCCTGGAAACGCCCATGAATACAAGACGTGAATATAATATTAGTTTTGAATGAGTTGTTGAATAAAACCTTGTTACTTACCCAACGCAAGCGATACATTGTTTTGTACGATGATAAACAGCAAACCAAGGATATATTCGGAATCGATTTTCCCCTTTAATTTTTACATTGCTTTGCTCACGTAGCGTAATGTGAATGTGTTTGAGGTAATTACCGTCTTTATACCTTAGTGTCCCTAATTTAGTTGTCGTAAATAATGTAATACATCGTTCACGCTGTGGCTGTGATGATAGACATTACCTGAAACTTTATTGTCTCTTTGTTTTTTTAGTCAGAGACATGTGAATTGAGTGCCGTTTTAAAGCAGAATGCATGGTATTACCTAAGGCCAGTGGCGTGCAGTTTTTTAAACTTAAGTTAATCCTTAACTATTAGTTACGATTTTAAGCCTTTTCTTAAGTTGTCAGTGAATTGATTTATTCCGATAGATTTGGATTTTGCCATATGGTCTGGAAAACGTTTCGTCTACGAATATCGAGTCAGATGTACCAGGAATGGATTCTCGCTAAATACCGCACAGTATTATATTTATAAAAGATGTCCCTTTTGTTTAAAAACTAAGTCTGTGTTGTCGCAAGATGAACTGGGACTACCGTAGACAACTACATAACGAGAATAAGGTATTTTTTAGAGTTTAATGATGATAGAACATAGAACATTATAGTTAAAGATATAGGATGACTTTATATTTAACTAAGTAAATTAAGATGTGGCTGAAGACAGCAACGGATTCAGATTCGAGAATCGATTATTTACAGTGGACCAGTTCGTTATTGGAAATGAATACGTTTAATTTATTTATTTATCAACTGTCTCTAATAAACTCTATTAATTTGAAAATGTAGTTAAATGTACAAAGTAGGATATACTACGCATATTACCCATGCGGACATACCCTACCCTGTGAGGAACATCGAAAAATACAGAATATACAGGGCGTGTCAATTGTTTTGTTCACAAAATAAAAAATATCGTGGAAACCGGAAAGAGGGGGTGATATGGATTTTCGGATACGGATTTCGAAGGTCTTCGCACGCTATATGGTCTATATGACAGTAGCAATGTTTGGTTACCAGCAAAAATCCGGGACACCCCTGTTTCTGGTTGCAACGATTTTTTTAACTTACCGTAGCGAAACTTTTGTCACACCCCGTATGTTCTTAATATTTCGAAGCTCCTCGCACGATATATTCTATATGAGAGTAGCAATGTATGGTTACCATAAAAAATCCAGGGTACCCCTGTTTCCGGTTTCCAAGATTTTTTAAACTTTTTATAGCGAAACTTTTGTCACACCCCGTATATTGTGAAATTTTCGAAGCTCTTCTCACGATATATTCTATATGACAGTAGCAATGTATGGTTAGCATAAAATATCCGGGACACCCCTGTTCCCGATTTCCACGATTTTTTTAACTTTTCATAGCGATACTATTGTCACAGCCCGTATATTCTGAATTTTTCGAAGCTCGTGGCACTATATGTTCTATTCTATATGACAGTAGCAATGTATGGTTGATATAAAAAATCCGGCGGGACACCCCTGCTTCCGATTTTCACAATTTCGGTTCATAAATTCGATGGTCCGCCATTTTGGATTAGTCATTTTGATTTTTTAAGGTTGAGGCAAAAATTGTATTGACTGACCTTAAACATCGCAAAGTACCAAGTTTAAGACAAATCGGTTCATAGATAGAATAGTCCGCCATTTTGGATCCGCCATTTTGATTTCTTATCAAGTTTGAGCCTAAAATTGTATTGAGTGACTTTAAACACCTCAAAGATTCAAGTTTGAGACAAATCGGTTCATAAATAGGATAGTCCACCATTTTGGATCCGCCATTTTAATTTTTTTAAGTTTGAGACAAAAATTGTATTGAGTGACCCGAGGAGTGACCTTAAACATTGCAAAGTTTCAAGTTTGAGGACAAATCGGTTTAGAAAGGAAAATCCGCCATTTTGGATCCGCTGTTTTGATTTTTCAACAAAAACAGTATTTTCGATATTCTTCACAGGGTGCTTTCCGTATGGGTAATATGCGTAGGTATATCCTTTGACGGTATCTAAATTTTCAACTTATTAGAGTTTATTAGAGACAGTTAATGCCTAAAATTAAGTATATATAATTTTTAAAGAATAAGGTGATAAATAAATAAATTAAACATAATTTAATTGTTTATTTCCATTTTTTTGATTTTTTATATTCATTTCCGATAACGAACTGGTCCACTGTAAATAACCGATTCTCGAATCTGAATCCGTTGCTGTCTTCAGCCACATTATATTAAGTAGGCAATAATTGTATATATCTAGGTACTCCTAGTTCCTGCCTTGGACCGTTGATTGAGACTTACAATCATTTAGAATGCTTATAGGAACACATCCTCAATATTTATTATTAAAGTTAGACACATTTAAGAATATGTAGATAAGTAGATGGAGATAGAATATATATAGATTCCATGTAGACAGGATAGAGTAGATATTTCTTACTACTGGATAGGGGTGGAACCTTTGATGTAACTGTAACACTCGGAGTAGTTTCCACAAACACCAAAACACTTTCACTTCGCTCGACGCGCGTTGTTTCGCCAACCAAGTTGGCATCATCCGGAGACGATTAAAACTAATCTTAAATTACCGAACCGATGATTGAGCGTGATTAGTCACGCGTAAATTTGACGGTGATATCATACCGTAGCCCGCTTTACGCGTTGCTTAGCAACCGATCATTGAAGCGTGATTGGTCACGCGTAAATTTCACGGTGATATCATTAGTGACGTCACCGGAAAAATAGTATAAATATGGTAGATTTTGTAATTTAAGATTAGTTTTAATCGTCTCCGGATGATGCCAACTTGGGTTGGCGAAACGCGCGTCGAGCGAAGTGAAAGTGTTTTGGTGTTTGTGGAAACTACTCCGAGTGTTAGATATTTCTTAAGAAATCATTTTTAAAACAACAAACACTTAGATTATATTATTACTAAAAATTTATATTAAATTGGAAATGGACTCACAATGTTTTAGACATTAAGAATACTATATTTTGTATAGCCTATTCCCAAGATTTATTTTCAAGAATTAGAACCATATAAATACCTTACAATATATCCATGATCATAGGCGCCGACCTTTATAAATGCCGTTGGGGGCAAAAACCTTTGGGTGGGAGGAGAAGAGGCTTGTAGATAAAAGTATTGACAAAAATTACATATTAAAATGTTACATTAGGTATCAAATAATGTATAGGTGCAAACAAGCAAATAAAAACTATTTTGATATACAGGTAGATAATATATACATACAATTTTAAAATAATGCCATTTTGAATA
Organism: Tetropium fuscum; assembly: GCA_964058915.1. Taxonomy (NCBI): domain Eukaryota; kingdom Metazoa; phylum Arthropoda; class Insecta; order Coleoptera; family Cerambycidae; genus Tetropium; species Tetropium fuscum. The sequence continues at coordinate 328,589 of CAXKVY010000072.1, read as the reverse complement.
TGACAAGATCTAAAAAATAAAACAATCAGAAAGCTAGGGAACAAAAAAAAATCACACTAAAACCAAATTAAACCAAAAGAAGTTTTTTTTTGTCTAATAGATGACTTAACTATTAAGCTATTGCAAAATTATTGTTTTGGTCATGACAATAAAAAAACTAAAAACGAAAATAAAACGCTAAAAGCTAACAAAAAATCACATTAAAACTATATCATACCAAACGTGTTTTGTGTAACAGAGAACTTAGATATAAAGCCATTGCACAAATAGACTCTTTTAGTTGTGGAAATAAAAAAATTAAAATCAAAAATAAAACAATGAGAAAACTAAAAAAAAGTCAGACTAAAACTAAACTATACTAAACATGTTTTACCTAACAGACTTAGATATTAAATTATTGCACAAAATGGCTCTTTGGTTATGGTAAAAAAAATACTTAATGTACTTAATAATTAGAAATACTGAACAAAAATAAAATAATGAGAGAGCTAGCAGAAAAACACTAACACTAAATCACTCCAAACGTGTTTTGTCTAACAGAGTCAACAGAGGACTTAGCTATGAAATTATTGCACAAAATGGCTATGGCTTTTGGCTATGGCAATAAAAAATGCTTACCAAAAAACAAAAATTAAACAATGAGAAAGCAAAAAAAAAATTTACTCTAAAACTAAATCATACCAAACGTGTTTTATCTAACAGAGGACTTATCTATTAAATAATTGCACAAAATGGCTCTTTTGGTTATGGCAATAAAAAGACTCACTAAAAAATAAAAATAAAACAATGAGAAAGCTAACAAGATAAAATTACACTAAAACTAAATCATACCAAACGTGTTTTGTCTAAGTAATTAGCTCTTAAATGATTGCACAAATGGCTCATTTGGTTATGGCAACAAAAAATATTTACTAAAAAACAAAAATAAAACAGTGAAAAAGCTAACAAAAAAAATACTATAACTAAATCATACCAAGCGTGTTTCGTCTAACAAAGGACTTAGCTATTCAATTATTGCACGAAATGGCTCTTTTGATTATGAAAATAAAAAATAGTTACTAAAAAATAAAAATTAAACAATAAGAAAGTTAACAAAAAAAATACACCAACTAAATCATACCAAACGTGTTTTGTCTAATAGAGGACTTAACAGCCATTAAATTATTACACAAAATAGCTCTTTTGATTATGGAAATTTTTTATTTTACTTACTAAAAAACAAAAATAAAACAATGAGAAAGCTAACAAAAAAAATCACAATAAAACTAAATAATATCAAACGTGTTTTGTCTAACTGAGGACTTATCTATAAAGCCATTGCACAAAATGACTCCCTTGGTTACGGCAATAAAAAATTAAAAAACAGGAATAAAATAATCAAAAACCTAAAAAAAGTAACACTAAAACTAAATCATAGCAAATCTGTATTAATTAACAGAGGACTTAGCTATTATATTATTTCACAAAATGGCTCTGTTGGTTATGGAAATAAGAATACGTAAAAAACAAAAACAAAACAATGAGAAATCTAACAAAAAAGTGAATACTTCTTTACCGATTCGTTGAGAGAGTGAGAGACAGAGAGAGAGGGGAGGGAGAGAGAGAGAGATATGGATTCTGACGTAAAAAGGCTTCTTGCTCCGCAGATGTGCATCCAATATAAATATTTCTGCATTTGCTATATCTGTTTCTCTCACTCCCTCGTATCTGTCATATACTTTATCTCACTTGCGAAACGAAAATGTTATAAAATCTGTCGTGACGCGACCTTGAAAAATCACTCTCATGCAGCTAAAGAAATTATTCACCTCAAAAAATCACCTAAAACTAAATAAAATGTGTTTTGTCTAACAGAGGACTTGGCTAAAAAGTACGGCACGGCTGGCAAGCCAGACGGTCGGAACTTCGGACCGTCCACGCAAATGCAAGTGGACGGTTTGTATTAAAGCTTCCCTGGGTTTATTTACGCAAGAATTGAATTTATTTTTTTAATATGTATGGTGATAATTTATAAAATTGACTGAGTTTTTGAAACAATTAATTGCGCAACTTGTTTGTTGCGCCATTAGTGTAAATATGAAACTGATTTTAGAGGAATTAGAGGTATCTCGGCGGCGGGGGCACGGGCCCCGGGGGCAACAAAAAATTGATCTCTTGCAACTTCAAAGATCGGTGTTATAAATGGCCCCCAATAGCGGAGAGAGACTTTCCACGCAGTTTTTGTATATTTCCCAGCAGAGGAGTGGTGTGCAAAACGGCGTTTGTTTTAGGCCATGGATTTGGAGATGCAATTAAGGGCGGCTGAGGCCAGGAGGGCGGATTTGGAACGGCAACATGCAGAGGCCCTCCAGTCCCTCCGAGGATGCGGCCCCGAAACACTGGAAGGCAGACAATCACGCGTTAGGGAGCTGGAGAAAAAAGTAGCACTAGAAACGGTTAGGTAAGTCACGAATCAAATAAACTCGAACTGTGCGACGTTATCGCAAATACCTATTAATATCTGGATGATAATATAAATAATATACTGGGTGCGCCAAATTTTTTTTGCACTTTTTACGTTTGCCCTTAACTTTTTTGTTTATTAACCGATTTTGATTAGCTTGGTGTCGTTGCTTACAGAACAGAATTGACTATGGACAGAAAAATGGCCGATTTTTTATATATCAAGATGGCAGCCGCCCTTGAAAATAGCCCTTTCTTTGGGCTCGTTTATTTTGAAGCAAACATACAACAAAGTAATAAAATGGACCTTTCCCTACATTTTAAGACCTCGATGAGAAAAATCGTAGTTGTAGTACCTACCTAAATTGTATTTCCTTCTCTGGCCAATAACTTTTTTAGTTATTTTGACAAATTTTCTTAAGCAAAACATATCCTACGTTTCCGCTACAAATTATAGCGCAGATGCGCACGGCTAAGCTAATGCATCTACCTATTTCTCCTAGGTTAAGCTAGACAAATATTACATGACACTATTTGAGGCATAAGGTGAGTTCTCTATACTAAACTACCGATTTCTTGTCTTCTAAAATACTCCGATACCCCTATTTATCCTGTTTGACTTTAATTCCGCACCCTTTTCCTCTTTTAATGGGGGAGATTTTGCCTTTTCCTTGCGTCAAATCTACGTTAAATCCTTCGTCGTTTGCGACAGACCAAATACACCTAAATAACAATTTTACAAAGCAACAAAGCAGTTTATAAAATCAAAACGGCGTCCTACGCATGAACTCACTTCTTAGGCGGAAGTTTATTCTCTCGCCTCTACTGATATATTGTATTAATTGTTATTCTTTAATTATTTAGCACTTACTTGCTTATTTAGATCGAAAAATAAGCCAGCTCCTCGGTCAATTTCTCTAGCGCTGAATGTCTCCGCCCTGGAATCTTCTATCCTAGCAATCCAGTGACTTTTCCGCATGTGTTGTGCGGAAAAGATTTACATTCGCGTTTACATGCTTTACATGCTTTACATTCGCGTTTTCCTACTCTGGCCCTCGCACTGTTTTAATTCTACCCTGAGTTCTAACACTTCCCGTCGGATAACGACACCTTTCTGTTTCCCTCAAAAAGTGCCACCGCCGCATTTTTGGCCCATGGTAATGGAGGCAGGCTCACATCGATGATATTTTTCGTGGTGACTTTTTGTCGCGTTCGCAGAAAAGGGTCCAATTTTCTCCCGGCCAATTATTATCGCCGGGTATTATGACTGTCTCCCTGACGCTTGGTTCGAATCTCAAATTAAAATAATATATACCAGGCGTCCCCAATCATATCAAACATTTTACAGATGTCAAAAGTAAACATGAATCTCGCCTCTACTGATATATTGTATTAATTGTTATTCTTTAATTATTTAGCACTTACTTGCTTATTTAGATCGAAAAATAAGCCAGCTCCTCGGTCAATTTCTCTAGCGCTGAATGTCTCCGCCCTGGAATCTTCTATCCTAGCAATCCAGTGACTTTTCCGCATGTGTTGTGCGGAAAAGATTTACATTCGCGTTTACATGCTTTACATGATTTACATGCTTTACATTCGCGTTTTCCTACTGTGGCCCTCGCACTGTTTTAATTCTACCCTGAGTTCTAACACTTCCCGTCGGATAACGACACCTTTCTGTTTCCCTCAAAAAGTGCCACCGCCGCATTTTTGGCCCATGGTAATGGAGGCAGGCTCACATCGATGATATTTTTCGTGGTGACTTTTTGTCGCGTTCGCAGAAAAGGGTCCAATTTTCTCCCGGCCAATTATTATCGCCGGGTATTATGACTGTCTTCCTGACGCTTGGTTCGAATCTCAAATTAAAATAATATATACCAGGCGTCCCCAATCATATCAAACATTTTACAGATGTCAGAAGTAAACATGAATCTCGCCTCTACTGATATATTGTATTAATTGTTATTCTTTAATTATTTAGCACTTACTTGCTTATTTAGATCGAAAAATAAGCCAGCTCCTCGGTCAATTTCTCTAGCGCTGAATGTCTCCGCCCTGGAATCTTCTATCCTAGCAATCCAGTGACTTTTCCGGATGTGTTGTGCGGAAAAGATTTACATTCGCGTTTACATGCTTTACATGATTTACATGCTTTACATTCGCGTTTTCCTACTGTGGCCCTCACATTGTTTTAATTCTACCCTGAGTTCTAACACTTCCCGTCGGATAACGACACCTTTCTGTTTCCCTCAAAAAGTGCCACCGCCGCATTTTTGGCCCATGGTAATGGAGGCAGGCTCACATCGATGATATTTTTCGTGGTGACTTTTTGTCGCGTTCGCAGAAAAGGGTCCAATTTTCTCCCGGCCAATTATTATCGCCGGGTATTATGACTGTCTCCCTGACGCTTGGTTCGAATCTCAAATTAAAATAATATATACCAGGCGTCCCCAATCATATCAAACATTTTACAGATGTCAAAAGTAAACATGAATACGTATAGCTTCGCTCCAGATTAACCGATCTTTCTCTTCGAGGTTTTAAAATGTAGGGAAATGTCCATTGCTTTTATTGGATGAGTCATTTCGACATTTTTGCTTCAGGAAGAAGTAGCCCCAAAAAGCGATATTTTCAAACGCGGCTGCCATCTCGAATTAAAAAAAATCAGGCATTCTGAAATTTTCTGTCCAGAAAATGGAAGCGAATGGACTATATTCTGTTGTGTAAGCAACGCCAAGCTGATTAAAATCAATTAATAAACAAACAAGTTAAGGGCAAACATTTGCCCTTTTTGCCCTTTTGCCTTTGCCCTTTGCCCATTTGGAAGGTGCAACATTTTTGGCCCACCCTGTATGTATAGTGGAGCCGTAGTTCATTTTAAAGCGCTTCCTATAAGTTCCTGGCCCAAATATTGATTCACTATAAGAATAGTTGCTTAATTTATTGGAGAGGCTATTAACGAAATCTTTAGTAAACCGTTAACAAAGATGTTTTCCGGAATACTTTTATTAAGAATGTTAGAGGTCGGACGGATTTTACGTAGGTTGTACCTTAATGATTTATCGACTTTTAAAGTTAGTTCAATGATAGGTACCTAATTTAAAATTTCTCTCAACTGCGTGGCCCTTAAGGGCAAGGCTAGGCGGATATATTTTACTACCCAACAAACTGTTGGTTGGGTAATGAATTTTGCCGGGTCAGGTGCCTCGATTATATTAAAGGCTTGTCGTGTTTTGTCTCAGATGCGAAGAGCTGCAACTCGAGCTAGCTTCATCTCAAAGAGGACGCCTGGGTACCAGCGTACAGGGCGTGCCAATGTCCAGCAACATGGGCGGCCAGTCGTGGGGCAATAAAGGTACAGAAATAGAGAGAATTATGGCTAAAATAGAGCAAGATAACAGAATATTAGCTGAATTAGACCATAGTCGTTCGACTACGCTGGGTAAGTTAGATTAGTGGAATGAGTATCTAGTCAAAATACGAAGTATATAAACGTCAGAATTGATATACATTTTGCCCGAGCACTACATTATATTATCGCCTAAATGAATTATATAATATAACTATTATTATGTACGTATATACACAAAAGTACACATGGACAAAAATAGCACAAAACCACATAAATCTATGTACTTTTGTGTCATTAAACTTTCTGGCTGTGCCACAAGTTTGTACTGAACTTGTCTGTACCCAGAGACATTTTAATAATGGGAGACCTAACGGTTCATTCATAAAACGCTAGAAGAGTCGATCTATTATTGTTCTAAAAAGTGCAATGAGAGCGAGAGAGAAAATGGAAGACAGCTGCTGCGGCGGCGACCTTCCGGCAACGCCGCTTCTTGTGTTCAGAGCCCATCCAGTGGCGTGTCTAGTTATCTTTAACCTTCCGGCAGGCGCGGTCCTAACCTCAACAAAACCGGGCGCGGTGTATCAAAATGATCACGCGCTGGTTAAACTCTAATTCTTTGTAAATAACTACAATAAATTTTCATTTTAGGTATATTATATACGTATATATATTTCGTAAGTACATTCTACCTTTACAAAATATTTAAAACAACATTTTTCTAATTTAAAACAAAATTAAAATATTTTAAATAAACTACCTATATACGGTGAGCTCGTAAAGTTTGGAATAAATTCAATTAATCGTTATTGAAGGATTTTCACAGGAAATCCTCGGACACGTCAACTTTATTTTATAAAATGTCACTTTTTTCAGCCATCGATTTTTTTTTGTTTTGTTCGTTTTTGAGCTATGACGTCATCGACAATTTTTTTAAATGACAACCCATATTTTTTTTCACGGATTTCGATAGAGCACATTTTTCTGAGCGCGAATATGTCAAAAACATAGTACCTTTAACATTAAAGTGTTCGAGATATTCGGTTGCAAAGTTTTAAGAATGAATTATACAAGCGACGACCAAATGCTAATCATTTATCAAGAAAGCGCAGGAAAAACAACAGTTTTGACAGTTGTCACAATTTTGAAGTTTTTCCTCGCAAGTTTGTGTTTTAATCAGTTGAATAATATCATTAAGTAAGTTGATTAATCATTATTCCATCATAATTCATTTTATTTAAAAATGGTCCGTCGTTTGAGTGAAAGGGAAAGATTCGAAATTTTGATGATGATCGGTTACGGGGACAGAGCTCGCACACAAGTAGAAGTTTGCCGTTTATTTAACAACAAATATCCAAACAGAGAACCAATTACACAGTCCACCGTTAGCAAAATAGAACAAAAGTTTTTAGAAGTGGGTCATACGAGAGATCGCCCTAGAACGGGTCGTCCACCAGTGCAACAAGATGTTAAATTGAATGTTCTACTAGAGCTTCAAGAAAATCCCCATTTACCCACCCGCCAAGTGGCGGCAAACAACGGAATAGTTCAAAGCTCCGTCTTGAAATATTTGAAATTGAACAAATGGCATCCGTATAAAGTGGTTTTGGTCCAAGAGTTAAAAGAAGATGATCCTGACCGTAGGTTACAGTTTTGCCAAACCATGTTGCAACGCCTGATTGATGACGACGGATTTTTACGCAATATTGTTTTTTCTGATGAGGCTACCTTTTATCTCGACGGCACAGTTAACCGGCAAAACTGTAGATATTGGTCTCCTGAAAATCCACACTGGAAAATGGAAACTCGTAGTCAGTTTCCACAAAAAGTTAACGTTTGGGCTGGTATTGTAGGTAATCGTATTTTGAGCCCATTTTTCTTTGAAGGCGTATTAACAGGTGAAATATATTTAGAATTTTTAAGAGACGACTTAGTCCCTGCACTTGCGGTACTTTACCCAAATGACGTAGATCCAGATCTGCCCCATCACACGATATGGTACCAACAAGACGGTGCACCACCCCATTTTGCAGTGATCGTTCGCGATTATTTAAACCATGTATTTCCTAACCATTGGATTGGTCGCAGGGGAACTATCGAATGGCCCCCTAGATCTCCAGATCTCACTCCCCTAGACTACTTTTTATGGGGCTATTTAAAGAGCAAAGTCTATTTCAATAGACCAAATACCATCGAAGAATTAAAGGACAGAATTCGCAATGAAATTCGAACCATTCAACCCGATACTGTTGGTAAGGTTCTGCAGGAGTTTCAGTGGCGGATGGGATATTGCCAGGAAGTGAATGGAGGTCACTTTGAAAATTTACTCTGATTTTATTTTTTACTTTAATTATTTATCATTTATTTGTTAAAATATTTTTTTATTTGTTTAAATTGTTGTTAAAAAATTAAACAGATTACTCCCAAATCTTTCAAAATGTTCGAGAAGCTACCAAAATAAATAATATTACTCCTTAATCTTTTAAAATGTAATAAGCTATAAGCTATTAGAATCAATAAGCTATTAAAAATCTTGACCCGCCCGATAGCTTATGCATGGTGCCATGGTACATTTTATAAACTTTGCAACCGAATATCTCGAAAACTTTAATGTTAAAGGTACTATGTTTTTGACATATTCGCACTCAGAAAAATGTGCTCTATCGAAATCCGTGAAAAAAAATATGGGTTGTCATTTAAAAAAATTGTCGATGACGTCATAGCTCAAAAATGAACAAAACAAAAAAAAAATCGATGGCTGAAAAAAGTGACATTTTATAAAATAAGGTTGACGTGTCCGAGGATTTCCTGTGAAAATCCTTCAATAACGATGAATTGAATTTATTCCAAACTTTACGAGCTCACTGTATATATATATATATGACTTTACTGTAATATAAAAAATGCAAAAACTTCTAAATCATTACACCATCTCCTCATCTATGGTATCTTGTGGTATTTCTGTCAATGTTCGACTGCAAACATTGCAAAAGCTTTCTATGTGCATGAGACAAATGGGGTTTTTGCATCTTTTGCAATTATATTTTGTTAATCGCCTTTGTCCTATGCAAATATGACATCTTTTTCGTTTTCCTACATTTTCATTTTCTTCTTGTTGTTCTTGATCTACTGGCGTAATTCTTTTCAGGCGTTGTTGCAGGCTGGTATGAATCCCTGTCTGTAAACTTCGTCGAGCCATATGAGGTGAAACTAATGCGTGTGATAAAGCTTTCAAAAATTTTCTTCTGCGAATAACATCTTGACCATTGCCAAAATATAGTACCTGAGCATTGATTCCGCTAATATTTAACGTAGCAAAAAATACTACCATGGGCCAACGGCGAGTATTTCTAACCACGTTGAATGAGGCACACAATTTGTCTGCCGTGTCAACTCCACCTTTAGTACTATTGTAGAAGGTAATTATGGATGGTTTCTTTTTATCTCCGGTATCAAGATCGATAGAGTTATCTTCATGTAAACTTGAAGCCAAAATCACACATTTTCCTTTTTTAGGAACATAAGATACCAAAGTGCACCTTTTCTTGAAACCAAACAAGCTACTATTAACAGCTCTCTTGTTATTTGGCAGAAACCCAGGTGGAATTTCGACCTTATTTTTACTGTATCAACATAAGAGAGGTTTTTACTTCGCAACTCATCTAGCAATGGAATACTGGTAAACCAGTTATCTGCAGTTACATTTCGTCTGGTCTGATATATAGGTTGACAAAGTCGTAGAACAACATCCGATGGTGAATTGCTCAATCGGAATGGGCCTTCAGGTTGTAATCCTGCATATATTTCTAAATTATATAGATAGTAAACTTGAGAATCAACCAGTGCGTATATCTTAATTCCATACTTATTGGGCTTATTCGGGATGTATATATACAAAACCGCATCTTCCCCGGAATCCTTCTAGTTTCTCATCAATCGTTACATTTTGTCCAAGACTATAGGACTTCTGTGAATTGTGTACCAATATTGTAAATATTGCAGCAATATAGGAAGTTCATTTTTGGTTTCAACGCCGCCCCTGGCAAAACCGTCAAAGCTTGTAGATAACCTTAAAAATACTTACCTGATAAAAAGTAACATTAACAAGTAACATTAACAAATACTTAACGGTGTTTCGGTTACCTCTCAAATTTGTTTCCATTGATTAAGCGACATTGACGTAAAACTCGAGTAAAATTCATCAAACGACATTGCCTTTGCTGAAATTTATATCTCAAGGCACAATACATATTCGGTTTTCACCATATATTATTAACGCAATAAGGTACTTTTGCCAGAAATCTGTTTTAAATAACATTTTAGTATTAAAATGAATCAGATTCGTTGAAAATGTCAAATTACTTGAACATCTCTTACGGTATTAAAAGACTAAATGAATTTAACACTTTTAACAGTAAGCCTGGCATAGGTGCCGTGCGGGAGAAAAAGACGGACGACAAGGATGGAACGATCTTGCGTCGGCAAAAAACGTAAACAATTCTGTCTCTCGTATTAAAATGTCTCTGTTTGTACCACACTTTTCCTTACCACATTTGTTTGGTACTTATGTGCTACCTGGTATTATCTATTATTATGTGGTACTTTGGTAGAGTAGTTCAAATACACCAAGGTACGTACAGCAAATCATAGCCGAATTTTTATGTACCTTTGTGTGCGTATATGCTTATATTACTGACAGCTTGAGACCCATTGTCATATATAAATAAACCTATAATACCTATATAGGATTAGTTTCAACCATTGATATGGAGAGGGAACTGGATAGAGTACCCAAGAGCCGAATCGAAAAAAATTCGAGCCGAAGACTGCAGCTGCAAATTCAGTATTACCGCTTTGTTTACACTTATTGGCGCTTTTAATCAAGACGTAATCATTGACGTAAACACTTTTTATCACCTGTATGCATCTGTACGCCATAAGTCCCAATGCGAAATAGTGAAATAAGAATACTGATTTTGCAACTGTCTCTCTAGGACAGAAATTTTAAATACGCAGTCGCAGAGCTCATTCCAGTTCCTACAGTTCAATGGTTTCAACGTGCCCAAGACGGCCGCTGTGGTTATTTTGAAATGCTTCGTGTTTTGACTAAAGTAAAAAGTTGTTGCAATACGCTTTTTAGTATAGTTTGTTTTTCACATTTTAAACATAGACCTACTGAATGATCACCTCAATTATTCTTGCATGTTTACGAAATACATCTCTAATACTATTACAGTTTCATGTAGATACTTACGTTACTAATTAGTATTAGTAAGATGATTTCCAGGCGCATTCGTCATACTTATATGTATTTTGTACAAACATTTTTAAACATTCTTCTCGCAATATACAGGGTGAGTCAGTTTTTTGTAGACAAACTTTAACAGGGGATAGAACGCACGTTTTTAAAAAGAAAAGTGCCTATAAAGATATGGCCGATCTAGCTTCCTAAGGAAGATACAGGGTGTTAAAATTTAATTTTTTTTTACATTAAAGTGTAATATTTTCTGAACGGAATGATATATTCACTAAATATTTTACACATATCTTAACCTGCATAGGATCAACATGTTGTATTGTTCCTGTCGAAAATACTATAGTGGATGTTACTTTTTTCGGGTACTTCGACTATTCTGCATAATAGAATTTTTTTTCGTACGCCACTGACATTATCTGATACATATTTCTAAAATAACGGCCCCTTAGTAACAATTTTGATCTCTTGTAATTTTGCTCTAACTATGACAGTTTTCGAGATATTGGCCGTTGTTTCTCTGACAGTGTAATGTCGTTATTATAATTTTTTTTTCTCGAATTTTCTTTATGACTTATAAACGAACGCTTAGATTTTTTCATGTTTGGGGGATAATGCCTATTAATTAAGGCGCATAAAACAAGCGGTAAGAATGTTCAAAAACTTGCACAGTGGCGGGGTGGAAGGGGTGCTCCACCCCTTTCGTAAACAGAACTTCTACGCCAAAGACTATTTAAAAAAAACTGTTATTTTCATTATCTACATACAGTTTAACAAAAATAATGTCCCTTCTTCTGTTTCGCAATTCCTGTGCGTTTCCTAGTTATTTTGATTTTTAGTGTTTGATGTGGTACTAAATTAAGTAATTTATTTATTAGCAATAATAATTATCGGCTAAATATTTAATTCTTTCAACGAAACCTACCTAAATATGGTTTGTTAAGGATTCTAAAAAGCCGAAATCTCTTTATCTCTTTCCAAGTAATTACAATTACAAAAAAAAAACATTAGATGAACATTGATGTTAATGTTTATGGAGATATAAACATTTTTGAATTTATAGCAATATTTAATTAACAATAATAATTGTGGAATAAATAACAATTGTTAGCAATAATGATTTATAAATAACAATTACAAGAATTAATAACAATAACACTAGTACCTACATACATAAAATTAGATACTTTGTTCAAAATGTAAACCGTTCTTCTCAATACACATTTCACTGCGACGTATCATAGAACGTCTTAAGTTAACTAAATGATGCACCCTTATTTCATTGCAAGCATCTCTAATGCGATTTTGAAGTTCCTCAAGTGTATTAACCGGAGTGGTATACACTATTTCCTTAATGAATCCCCACACAAAAAAGTCAAGTGGTGTCAAATCGGGGGATCTGGGAGGCCACGCCACTGGACCTGGTTAACAAATCGACGGTGGATACTCACAAAAACGGAATGATGAGGTTGTCGTCTATTTTGAAATCTTCTTCGATACTCCCTAGCTGCGTATCTTGAATTCCCATTTGCGAACCCATAAATAAAATGAATGTCGGCTTGTTCGCTATTTGTAAATGTAAACGGCATGTTACACTAATTAAAATCTGGCAAATCACATAAAATAACTTTTTAATCTTAAAAATAATAATTAATAACAGTGAAAATATTCAAGATGAAGCAAAATTGTTTGTAGATAAACTTGTAATACGTCAAACTGTCGTTTCAAAATATGACATAATGCTTACTTGTTTTCCAAGGAGTATAATATTTTGTTGCAATTATTACGTACAGTTACAAATACGCTAGTTTTAAATGGAAATTATTTAGCAAGCAACAACAAAAATTGAAACAGAAATTGGTACATGCACAAGTTTAATAAAACTTAAAGGAAATTTTTAAGACTTTTGGCAACTGCACAATAATCTATTGTATTGTAAGTACATTTGTAATTTAACAGATTTCAACATATAAAAGTATTGTATTTGAGTAAGGCTTGATATAACAAATATTTATTTTGACTACATTGGAAAAAGATAAAGAATAAGAGATTTCGGCTTTTTAGAATCCTTAACACACCATATTTAGGTAGGTTTCGTTGAAAGAATTAAATATTTAGCCGATAATTATTATTGCTAATAAATAAATTACTTAATTTAGTACCACATCAAACACTAAAAATCAAAATAACTAGGAACCGCACAGGAATTTCGAAACAGAAGAAGGGACATTATTTTTGTTAAACTGTATGTAGATAATGAAAATAACAGTTTTTTTTTAAATAGTCTTTTGCGTAGATGTTCTGTTTACGAAAGGGGTGGAGCACCCCTTCCACCCCGCCACTGTGCAAGTTTTTGAACATTCTTACCGCTTGTTTTATGCGCCTTAATTAATAGGCATTATCCCCCAAACATGAAAAAATCTAAGCGTTCGTTTATAAGTCATAAAGAAAATTCGAGAAAAAAAATATAATAACGACATTACACTGTCAGAGAAACAACGGCCAATATCTCTAAAACTGTCGTAGTTAGAGCAAAATTACAAGAGATCAAAATTGTTACTAAGGGGCCGTTATTTTAGAAATATGTATCAGATAATGTCAGTGGCGTACGAAAAAAAAGTTCCATTATGCAGAATATCCGAAGTACCCGAAAAAAGTAACATCCACTATAGTATTTTCGACAGGAACAATACAACATGTTGATCCTATGCAGGTTAAGATATGTGTAAAATATTTAGTGAATATATCATTCCGTTCAGAAAATATTACACATTAATGTAAAAAAAAATGAAACTTTAACACCTTGTATCTTCCTTAGGAAGCTAGATCGGCCATATATTTATAGGCACTTTTCTTTTTAAAAACGTGCGTTCTATCCCCTGTTAAAGTTTGTCTACAAAAAACTGACTCGCCCTGTATATTTGATTCGATTAAATTTGATTTGATTAAATCAAATTATCCGATTTGATTAATTTTTTTCATCTAGTAGCTAAATTTATAAAAATATATAAATTTAAAAAAAAACTAGACAAATGTCCATATTATACAGGGTGACACAAAAAGGGCCTTTTTATAATAACTTCGAAACAATATATGGAGTGGCCAGCCTGTTACACCTTATAATTTCTTATTTTGTTATCAAGCTGCATCTATTCCTTACATTTTCGTTTTTTATTTGTTACAATAACTTTTTTTTTGTTAAAGATACAAGGGTTTTAGAAAACGTTACATTTTACATTTATTTCTATGGTAATAACAAAGTTGAACAATGAATGATTTTTTGCACAGCTGGCTAATGACGGACAATTGTTTCTGTCAGAACTAAACTGACAACCGTTAGTTTACAATTTGTCACATTTGAGCGCGTTTATCATTCTTTCTGCAACCGATTCTGCGAGAGCCGTTGCTTTGGTGCAGCATGGTAGGTCACAATATTATGTGGCCAGAGCGCTGGGAATTTCAAGATGCCAAGTTCAAAGAGCTGTAAAACGATTTCGTGAGTTTGGTGTATTCACAAGAAGAAATAATTGTGGTCGAAAAAAATCTACTAGTGAGCGAGATAATCGCTTTATAACGCTAAATGTTTTGCGGGACAGAAGAATTACTTCTGTGCAAATGAAAAACCAATTAGAGGCAAGAAGTGAGGCAAGTTCAAGTAAGCGATAGAGCAATAAGAAGGCGGCTTTTTGATGTTGGACTGCGAGGAAGGAGACCTGCAACGGGTCCAGAATTATTACGAAACCATCGGGTCGAACGCCTTAATGCGCGGTTACACGGTCCCTGGCTTGGTAGACCACGGAACTGGTCCGTGGCCTGCCCTGGTCCGGTCCGTCATTTGACGAACCGACAATGTCAAAACGGTTTGTGTGGTTCGTGGTCTGAAGAGAAATATCATCCCGGACCTTGAAAATTTAGTTCTATTCGACATGGATGCAAGGCAACAGGCGGTAGCAGCTGCAGTCCATTCCTTTGTTCCCTGACATTTTACCGACAACCGACGGGACCGTCCGCACCACGGATTATGAACCGCGAGCCACAGCGATCCATTTTTCGCCTAGAGTAAGTTATGGAGGCGGTTCGGTAATGGTGTGGGGTGGCGTGAGTATGGGAGCCCGGACGGACTTAGTCATAGTGAATAGGGGAGTTATGGCAGCAGATGGGTATATAAGAGACGTTTTGGAACCATATGTTGTTCGTTTTGCGCCGTGCATCGGAGGCGATTTTATGTGGATCGGCCGCATGTTGCACGAATCGTTAATGAATATTTAGCCGAGGTTGATATCCCAGTAATGAATTCGCCTCCTCGAAGCCCAGACCTAAACCCAATTGAACATTTTTGGGATACTCTTAGAAGGAAAATACAATCTCGTGTATCAGCTTCTGCAAATTTACAGTAGCTTAGTGAAGTTTTAATTGAAGAATGGCAGCAAATCGACCAGGGTTACATTCAAAACCTAATTGAGGGCATGCCAAGACGAATTGCAGCGGTTATTCGTGCACGTGGGGGAAACACTTCGTACTAAGTTTATTAGGTTTTTCAGTTTATTGTCAGGTCGTTTTCGTTGTGGTTAAATTTTTAAAATTGTGAGAAATAAATGTAAAATGTAACGTTTTTTTAAAACCCTTATATCTTTAACAAAAAAAGAGTTCTTGTAACAAATAAAAAAATAAAACGTAAGGAATAGATGTAGCTTGATAACAAAATAAGAAATTATAAGGTGTAACAGGGTGGCCACTCCATATATTGTTTTAAAATTATAGTAAAAAGGCACTTTTTGTGTCACCCTGTATAATATGTACATTTGCCTAGTTTTCTTCATCTGCTTGGGGTGAGATGACACGATCGATATTTGGTTTTTTTGAGGCTTTGGCAGAGCGGTCTGTCGCCCGTGACAGCTAGACCTACTTATTTTGCGCTAGAGAGATACAGATATATGAAGTGATTCGCCAAAAAACAATCGGTTAGACATAAGAAAGTAGGACAAGGCCTTTGTATTTGCCAAGTTTTAACAGTCCAGCCAGTTTTGCGTGATCCAAATGTGTTCCCTCTTGGGTGTTTTGTAGTCATATATGTCACATTCAATTAATGCAACGGCTATTTAAACCGCATTGTCTTTTAACAGTGCGGATTCGTTAGTTAAGTAAGTATGATCATTACTCCATATAATTGATATGTTATTTTTGCATATTTTATAATGTTCTATATTAATAGGCCAATATATAGATGCATTCTACCTTACAAGATTTTTTTTGGATTGTTTTGTATAGTAAGAGGAGCATAAAACTAAGTTTGCGAATTCGATAGCCCTGGGAGAATTTTTGGTAGGCGAAAGAGCTCGAAATTTTGGCACTTTTTTCGGTTTTTTTGAATATAGCTCATAAACGACCCCGACCTAAGAAAATGATATTCTTTCCGAAATTAAATTAGACAAAATTACCTACAACATGAACTGAAACTTAATTTTATGTCATCCTAACCCATTTCTACAGGACTTTGAAATTTGACGAAATTTTATTACAAATCTTAATATGCAGAATTTTTCTCATTCGTTATTATTAGGTTTTTTTTTATTTGTATCACATTATGTTTTTTAGTTCATTACTTATTTTCTTATTATTACTATTATTTATTTTGTTGATGTACTCGTTGAAGATGCTGATGTACTCGTTATGCTGTCAGGGCTTCCACCAAAAACAAAGTATACCAGTATACCTTGTCAAACCATCGTATCGACTTCATCGTATCACTTGACTCTTGCTATCTTCTCTTTGCTCATTCATTTTCTGGCTGTGACACAAGGTCGTCTCCGTTGGGCCATGGTAAAACAAATCTATGTGCGCTAATTGACAAATCCCCTGCCCTGAATGAATCCGTGTCTGTGTTCTACGAGGGTTCTGCCTCAACAGCCCAAATCAGCAGAGCAGGGGAGAAGATTCTGATGGATCTGTAAGGACAGCCACCACAATTCAAGGAATTGATGAGGTTCAGGCACCAAGATTGCCACCAGCACTTGACGCAGCTGACTATTGCAGCTTTAGAACGTTCCTTCAGGTTCAGTGCTGGCGCTTGGAAACAGCTTAGACCCACTAGAATGGGAGTGGACACGAGACAGCCTTGGTCTCACCCCCATTCAAATTAAAAAGAAACCGGCACACAGCCCTTGCTACAACTAGTGTTCCGTAGCTGCATGAAAGGGTGAACCAGTGCGTGCATCACAGTCTGCGAAAACTGTACTGGCACTTACATATATATCATCATAAAAATATATAATTCAGTGGCGGCTGCTTAGAGGAGGCAAGGGAGGCTAAAGAAAGGCTCGGTTACACGGTCCGTGGGTCGACGAACCTGGCACGACGAACCTCGGACCGCGGACATAGGAGGATCGCTGTGGCTCGCGGTCGTGATCCGTGGTGCGACGGTCCCTTCGGTTGTCGGTAAAATGTCAACAAAGTAATGGACTGTGTTGTTCCGTGAGGGTTCGGGGTGGTTCGACAAATTACGGACCATCGTCGGTGCATGGAATATTAATCAGTTGAATGTGGCGTACAGAAGAGAAACGTCGAGATGTCGTGGACCAATGAGAGAACTTTGGATTTTGTTGAAGCCCTGGAATTAGAGGAGGCAATATGGAACCCGAAACATGAAGGTCATAAGGACCGAAATATTGTCCACGATTCGTGGTGTACATTGCACCGAAAATTCGATACTCCAGTAAAGGAGCTGAAAAAGAAAAAGGAAAATTTGTTTTGCTTCTATTTCGCATATATGTTGCCACCCACCATCTCTTATTGCGTTTTTTGCACCTTTGTTGCAACAATAATCCACTATACATGATATACAAAGTAGCAGCTGCCACCGCCTGTTGCCTTGCATCCATGTCGAATAGAACTAAATTTTCAAGGTCCGGGATATTTCTCTATTTAATTTTTACATTTTTTTTATTTTAAGGTTAATTTAATTTTTTAGAAATTTAGGCACACACAAAAAATATATTTTTGCTGGACAATATAGTACCTACGTATATATTTAACTAAGTGTATTTTCACGACCGACTATAGCAAAATATAACTGATTGACAGAGCAAAGTCTATTATTTCCCCATTTTTAACCGACTTCATAAAGGAGGCGGTTCTCAAGGCGACTGTATGTTTGTTACGCGATTATTCCGCCTATTATGAACTGATTTTGATGAAAAATTTTTTGTTGGAAAAAAGGTATTTTCAAGTGGGTCCCATTTTCGTTTTATTGGCATTGGACCTTATATTCGAAAGATAAATCGGGAAAATCACCAGATATACCACAACAAATGGCGAAGGCGCCGGTCAGAGCAATTATTTAAATTAGTTAAAAAATATTTTCCATCGGTCAAATTGTGAAACTGAAAACATTGAGAATTGTTTTCAATCGTCAATCGGTACGGCCGTTTAGGTTTTCGCCTTTATTGAGGCTCTTCAGAATGATGTACGGTTGTCTAAATTGGTAGTACGTAATCAAGGTTACCAGTCTCGTATTCTGATGAAAAATCATGAAAATTCACGGAAAACTATGGAAAACCTGGAGAGAAAATTTTTAAATTTTATCGAAATGATCATGTGATATGTCGCTATAGCGGTTTTTGGGTCGCCAATAACGTTTTTTATATTTAAAATGTCTAAAATTATCATTTTCCGGAAAAACGTGGAAAATTTTATAATGAATTATCTTTCCCTTTCAATGTTATTGTTCCAGTTTTGTGTAAATTTTCTTTTATTTTTTCACTGTTTATTTTAAATTGTCAACATTATAACGTCAGAAAAATTCACACGCATGTTCTCACACGTATACACGGTCAGGACCGCCCTCAGGTCCGTATAAAACCAATATTTTGAGTGCACAAAAATATTTCTTTACCTGATAGAAACATTTACCTATGTTTTTTTCTTTACAAATGAAAATGCGCCGGGGTAATCAGCGACCCAAAACTCATAGGATGACAGATCGCAAGGCCATTTCAACGGCGTTATAATGTTTTCCGGCGGCATTTTGTTTGATTTTTCAGAAATTTTCAAACAATATTTTTCCTGGCGTTACTTAGAATTTGGAGAATTTAAAATGAACATAGGGTGATCTGGGGGGATAGGACGGGGTTTGGCAGGTTGATAGAGAGTCACGAATGACCATAAGTGTTGATAGAAATTATTAAACTTAGTAGTTTATATTATCTATTACGTTTAAAGACTACACGATCGGTAAAACATGACCTAGTCACATCAAGATAAAAACCGAGTTAGGCAACGACTGTCTTTCAACAACATCGATTGTCTTTTCCAGGTGCCGGCCTGGCCACCAGCGTTAGCTCGCACGCACTTGGAGAGTGCAGTCCGCCCATATCGCCCATCACGATGTCCCACACCACACCCAGCATGTACCCTACCAGCAGCATGGTGGGACACAACTCCTACCAGACGGGCCCTAGTAACATCTCCACTAGCTATATGCCCTCGAACCAGGTGAGCGTCGGCGGCTACAACCCCAACACCGCGCAGTACAACAGTTTGGGCCACCATTACACCAACAAGTCGAGTTTGATGGGCACCACCATGAACAGCTTGGGTCACGCAGTAGGCATGGGGGGTTCGCTGGCCCAAAGTAGCATGCTAGGTAATCAATGTCTCCTTCCGAAGTACGACATTTAATCCGCTCCACTTATAGGTTCCTCTCTGACTCAGAACCTCGCGTCAATCGGCACTGGGGTCATGGGCACGCTACCATCCAGCTTGGGAACGTCCATGGGTGCATCCGCAAGCTACACCCAGTCTTCCATCCCTAACACTACCTTCTCCAATCCACTAATCAACAACCCCTCTGCCCTCCAGCAGACCTCTTTCAACAACCCAACCTTCAACAATCCAGTCACTAGCACTTTGAATCAATACAGCTTGCCCTACAGCAACCCTGTTAATCCCGTCTCTAGTAACTACACCAACAACAATGTTACCTTCTCCAACCCCTTAAGTTCTCAGTTTAATAGCTTACCACTGACCGGTGGTCCAATGAGCATCAAATTGAAGCCAATCGATGATGTAGATCTGGGTAAGTAGCTAGTGGGTTACCTAGAACAGGTATGCTTTATGATGTTCTACTCTCAATCTTCATCGCATATAAAACCTTCTTTCTCCGATTTATGTTCACTAGTATTAACTAGAGGTTTCCTTGGCGTAATATCTTCATGAATGTTTCAAAAGAATTAAACGAAATTGTGTCCGGATTGGTCAACTAATGTTTATGAAATTGATTTGGAAGGTACAAGAAGGGTGGCGACCCCGGTGACACCACACCCGCTTCCTTGGGGTGGCACCGCTATGTCGGGGATAACCGACTTGAGGCCACGAATGTTGACCGACGGGATTGATTCCGACTGGAGTGGACTGCACACAGCTGCCGATAGGACTTATCTAAACGGACATAACACCATGACCTCGGCAGAGGGCCAGGTGGACATGCTGGACATACCCGGGAAAGGCAGGTGCTCCGTTTACATAGCAAGGTGAGTAGGGAGTTAAATCTATTTCAATGCGCTGTCGATTAAGTACCTCGCGTCGTCGGAGTGATTCCGTCCCGAACGGGATTACCGAAAATTCGTGGGCTATTCGGGCGGTAATAAAAATCGGAGCTGGTGCGAATACGCGGAATGGGAATCGAATACCTGCACGTCCCGGCATAACCCTTGACTGGAATCGGTATTGATTCCGCGGGGCACAATAAAAAGCATAGTTTGTGGTAATGTATTTTAGATATCCAGTATCATTAGTAAACAAGTATACACGTTCCATCGATTGATCGTTAATTACAAAGTACAAGATAAGGCGGCGGATAATACATGGAACAAAAGCGACTTTTTATGTTGACAGGTCCATAAAAAAAATTAATGATAGGTTGTAGTGGTTGCGTAAGCTGGGGTAATTTATTGTAAATGACATTTTTACGCAGGGACCGTCGCAGTGGAATAGGACAAGTTTCGTTGCAGGTGTAATATTGTAATGTAATAATTTTACATATACAGTAGAAAAAGAATAGAATTTAAATCTACGTACATATATATATATACGGATATTAGCGAGCTGAACAATATTATTTATTATATAATTATAATGATTTTAACGTAATTTATTGTAAATTTACAATAAGAAGATTTATATTTCATATCAATTTACAGCAAGTGTAAATTTATAATAAATGTACATTTACAATAGGAGAAGATTTACAATACATTTATATTTATAACAATTTTAGGATATGATAGTGTGACGCTCTCTTTCTCTTGGTGGTTCGGTGCCTAGTTTTATCTCGAGCGCCACTGTCTGTTTATAGTGCAGACAGACCACTTTTCCCTACGGGCGGTTACGTAACCTCCGGATAGCTGAGTGGAGACGGTGCGGAACTCCAGGGGTCACGTGTTCTACAGATAGGCCTTTGATTACCCTATCTTAAAGAATACCCAGATGAACGGTTACAACAGGTTTATCCCTCGCTCTAGGTTCAACAGGTTTATATTCAACTCAGGTACAGGTGATTCAGTCGGATTACAGTCAAGAGTGGTTAAACATGTTCAAGCATATTCATTATTATGTCTGCATACGAAAATACGGTCTTAGGGACCTATAATGGCTCTAGTCACTACGGGGACCCAAAATGGCGGCGAGTTTAAGCAAAAAGCAGAGTTATGAAGCCGGTCGGATTTCTCCCAGTAGTTTGCTAGGGTAGAAACAGGAGGCTCCCTGCCTAGTAGTTTGCTGAGGCAATAACAGATTTCTCCCTAGTAGTTTGCTAGGGTAGAAACGGCAGTCTCCCTGTCCAGTAGTTTGCTGGGGCAGTTACAGAAGGAACTATTTATTCACTTATACCGACTTTTGCGGCGACCGCGATCACTCTTGTTCCGCTACTCGTCACTTTACTATTCGCACTTACTTTTCACTACTTGTCACTCCTTTTTCCGGGAGGCGGTGTTGCTGCTGGTAGGCGATGATGCTTACTGACTATTTCAGTCGGTACGTGATTGATCTTTATGATTAGCTTCTATTTCTTGAAGAAATACTTTAGCTGGTTGAATTGTTATTTGGATATGACGCGTTCTAGACTATCCGTTTTTTTCCGTTTGATTATTCGATGGTTGGTTCTGGGGTTATTTTAGATTTTGCTGGTTTAGTCCTTCCGCGTAGGTGGGAGAGGTCAGGATTTTGCGGGTGTATATTAGTTAGTTTATCAAAAAAAAACGGCTGATAAGCGGTGTATTTTTCTAATTCTACATTAATTGTTAGTGTTAGTATTTTATATTGTTGTTATGGGTCCTTTTATTGTTATGGTATTTTTTTTTCATGCTTTTTGATATTAGGGGGTTGACAAAATTGGGAATCATGGATGCTTGGACGGTGGGGTTGGGGTGATGTGACTATTTCAGGCATTGCGTGATTGCTTTTGCTTGGAATTCTATTCTTTTTCTAGAATACTTTTTCCCGTGTACTTTGTTATTATGTTATTATCTTTTCGTGCTCTTAGCTTTCCGTTTTTATGGTTTTAGCTTCTGTCTATGTTTGGGATGTTTTATAGGATGTTGGAGGATTTTGCTGGTTCTATACTAATTGTTATTTTGTTAGTTGACAAAAATTGAAGCGGGCTTTTAAGCATTGGTACATTCCTTATCCTATGTTAGTTTTATTATTTATTGTATGGCATCTTTTATGTTGTTATTTTATTATTGTTATTGACTCGTTGGCTCTTTTACGTTCTGTTCTTTTCTGTTTTATTATTATGGTTTTAATTTTTGTTTATTTATATTTTTGGTTATGGTGTTATTTTTTTTTTTAAAGCATGCTTTTGATTTTTATTTATTTATTTTTTTTTGCTTTTTTATTATTTTTTATTTTTTTTTTGTATATTTTTGTTTTATTTTTTCATCATCTAAAATTATCTAAAATTAGTAGGGGATGGGATGCTCTGGGGTGTAGATGTAATTAAGGGAGGGATGTTTGGGTGGGTATCTGAATTTTGGGATAAGGGATTCTTGGATGGTTGGGTTGCTGTGTACTGTGAGTCTATTTATGAATGGTGGTATGATACGTGTCTCTATGTATGTGTCTAGTGTGTGCATGCCTGTGTTTTGGTGTAGTGTGGTTATTATTGTGTGTGTGCTGCGTCGTGTGTTTGTAGCTAGTCGGAGAGCTTTGTTTTGGATTGTTTGTAGGTCATTCTTCTGTTGCTGGGTGGCCCAGGGATACCAGACTGGGGACGCATATGTCATGACTGGTCTAATGTATGAGTTATATATTGTTATTGCCGTTTTAGTGTCTGCGTGCATCATAATGCTCCCTACTTGATGTAATCTATATTTGGCCTTTGCTAGTGTGTCGCTAATTTGCTTTCCAAATTTAAAATTTGGAAAGCAAATTTTATTGTCTATGTTGACCCCTAGATATTTTAGTTTTGTCATATTTTTGACGTTTATGCCGCTGATGCATATTTTCAAATTAGGTGTATCTCGTTTTTTAGTGAAGACAACGACTTGCGTCTTTGCCCCGTTGACTTTTAACCCCCAGTTTTCGTAGTAATTTACGACGTTGGATGTCTGCTGTTGCATCAGTCTTTGTAGTAGTGGTAGGCTCGTGGTTTTTGCTAGTGTAGCTGTGTCGTCTGCGTATAATGCAACAGTGGTTCTTGCGTCATTGGGATTTGGGAAATCGTGCGTGTATAAGTTAAATAATGTGGGTCCTAGTGCCGAGCCTTGTGGTACACCAGATAGCACAGGGCGGGGTTGGGATATGTCCCTGTTGACTGCTATTACGAAGTTGCGGTTGAGAAGGTAGGATTGTATTATTTTAATAATACGTATCGGATATTCCGCGATGTGTAATTTATATAGCAGTCCGGGATGCCAGACTTTGTCGAAGGCTTTCTCGAGGTCTAGGGAGACAACCCCTGTGTATTGACCTCGATTAAGGTTGGTGGCACAGATGCGAAACAGCTGCTGGTCGGTTGAGTGGTATGGTTGGAATCCGTATTGGAATTTGCTCATGACGTTATGTGTCACTGCAAACTCCAATACGTAGGATTGGATAAGACTATCTAGTAGCTTGCCTATGGAAGGTAATAGGTTTATTGGGCGATAGCAAGCTGGATCGGTATATGATTTCTTGGGTTTATGTATCGGGACGACCTTGGCTGTTTTCCAGTATGTGGGATAGTGGGTGAGTCTCATACATGAGTTGAATAGGTTAACAAGGAACATTACTGCAAGGTGAGGTAGATGTTTAATGGCAAAGTTAGGAATACTGTAGATGCCGGGTGCTTTTCCAATAATAACCAATAATAACCCTATAAAAAAATAGGGTTATTATTGTTGCTTATTATGATATTATTTAAGTCGTTTATGTAATGCAGTACCGTTTGTTTAGTGTTGTTATGGATTTCATGACTATTTCAGTGTGGCGGAGCTTCTTTTATACGATTTCGGCCACGCTCATTGTGACGTGGTATTGCTTTTTCTACAGGTGGCTTCGTGGGATTTTGCACACGGCGCGTTGATTCTGCACACGGTGCGTTGGTTCTGCACACGGTGCGCTAGGATATTCCTAGTTTTTACTTGGAGCAGCGGTGCAGGCAGCTATTAGGGTGTACTGGGAAAAATTATTTACGCGGCGCGATACCCAGAAGGGGCTTGTTTACTACTTGGCTGTAATCAGAACTGGATCTACAATTAAATACTAATGTACGGCTAAAAAGAAATGAATTTTTACGGCCTATAATAACAGAGTAAATTATAATATACAAACACACGGCTTAATACCTACTAAAATATTAAGAAATTTACGTAATGAGGGGGAAATTATTACCACTTCATTACAATAGGATTTACATTATTTTCACAATATTTTGTAATGCAACATCCATGTAATATTTTATCAACAGTAAAACAGTGTTCATTTAATTGCCAAGAAAAATAAGGCGGTATAAAATACCAAGATAAATATATATATATATATATATATATATATGTGTATAACTACAGCACAACCCAGCGTATTCAATTAAGTTTGTATTGCGACAATAAAATCGCTATTTTACCGTCGAAACAAAGCGAAAAATCGGTCGTTTAATCGACGTAACTTCCTTACAGAAATCTCTACTACACGAACAGCGCGGTTAGCAATTCTACGTATATTATATTATAGATAAAAGCAGATCACAGTACCTTACGAGTTTCAATCATTTCACATAAACCGAATTTAGAAAAAGAACTGCTGAAGTTATCAAAGCAAAATTAACAATCTGAAAGAGCGAACGAAAGAGGACGCGGGACAAGGGCCTGGCGTATTTGAAATTTTTTCCCTACTATTCCACTAGCGGCGTGCCCCACGTGGTTGATAATCGCAGCGGTCTATGATGGGAAATATTTGATTTACTGGCGGTATATTTTACGTTATAAAGCCTGTATATTTACAATAAAGCAATGTAAACATGTCATACATTTCTATTACGTTATATACGTACTTGCCATAGGAAACTACTAATCTGGTAACTTAGACAATCAGAGTAAATGTACTTGATATATTTACATATGGACATAACAAAATATAAGTAGCTAATTTTACCACTGACGATTGTAAAAATACATCCAGACTTGAGAGAAATGTAATAATACTAGTTTCTCCAAATATTAATTACAAAGACTATACGAATCGAATGGTAGTCCTATACGTTTTTTTGTAACATACTGTACTATATTTTCTCAAGTAATGTAGTAAAATTACTTACACAAACTTACATTTTGTATTGTACAAACAGGTACAATAAATCTGATGTATATTTACAATATGACTGAATTCATT
Source organism: Tetropium fuscum (assembly GCA_964058915.1). Classification (NCBI taxonomy): domain Eukaryota; kingdom Metazoa; phylum Arthropoda; class Insecta; order Coleoptera; family Cerambycidae; genus Tetropium; species Tetropium fuscum. The sequence continues at coordinate 302,682 of CAXKVY010000072.1, read as the reverse complement.
TTCAACTTCGTAAAAGGAATTCGTAATGCGTAATATTTTATTTACAAAGATTTCGTATTACGAAATATCAACGGCGTCGCCAGCTTTCCAGCTAGGGGGGTGTGCAGCCCAAAATGTTATAGCGCCGCGGGCAAATATTACGAAAAATTTCACGTGCTTTTCTGATACAGAAATTCAAGGATAAATCCATGTCAACAAAAATATACTTTTTTTTGCAGATAAGGCTTAATTGAGTTGGCTGAACTGTGGACAGTAATTTTAATTAATTGTTGTTCACCCACTCCCCCTTTAGCCAGGTTACTGACTGCTGTCGACCGCATAGAGTGGTTTGTTATTTTTATTTCTTTTGTATTTAATCCCCTGCCTTCTCTGCTGCTTCTTTAGTCTATTTCGAAAGTTCGTTTTTTTCCCACTGGAGTGTTTTGTACCATCCATTTGATTGTTCTTTGTTCCATGATGGGTTTTACTGTTAAGAAAAATCTATCAGTTGTTATTCTAGATGAACGTTTAACCATTAGAATTTTAAAAAGGCTGACTGGACAAAAGGTAGGGTTCTTCGTGTTGGGGACCAACCATTTACTATCGGCCATTTTTTTTCTCCACCCTGGGCCGCTTTATTGAAGAGGGGATTATATTCTACTCTTCCTAAAAAGTAAGATTTTTGAAAATCAGTTATTTAAAAAAATATGTAATTATGTTATCTACCTATTTTAATCCCAGACCTATCCATTTCCTTTAATATCTTTAAATGGATCAGAAATTATTTTCCTCTTCATAAAATACATCTCTTTGTACCTCATTTTTTTTGTAACGGTGTTCCACACATTGTCTCACAACTAGTTCTTTGTAATTTTCACCGTTTTCTTTCTTCATATTCCACGCTCAATCTTGCAGGATTAGGTTTAGTTGCTCTAAACTTGTTTCCAAAAGCTCGTATTTCTTTGCCTTGCAGAATTCCGTAAACTGTTTCCATATTGACGTATGAGTTTTAACGGTATTGTACGATACACTTTTCTCAATCGCCAGATCAATATTAGTCATAGAATCACTTCCAAAGCAACTCATTTCACTACATAAGTTAACTTACAAAATTTATTGACAATAAAATCAGAAAAATTGTTCAGCGTCGTTTTCTGGTGTCCTAGGAGACCATAATTACTTGTTATCAAAGGTATCGTAATTTTTGCTGACAACAGCTGTCAAGTTTTTTCAACTCGAAAAAACTGCTGACAGGTGCTGTCATACCGTTTTTCCATCTAGAAAACATTTGTAATTCAAAATTGCGCGTTTGTGATTGGTGGAAATTAAGACGAGGGAAATAGTCACAAATAAATTACTCAGTGTATAAATAAATTGAGGTAAATAAATTATATTTCATTAATGTGCTAAAATGCTCCTGGACCTGACAACGTAAACCCACAGAGAAGGAAAAAGACAGGATACTAGAACAAATATATTGATAAAAAATACAAATAAATAATAAAATAAAAAACCACTTATATTGTGGGATTTACGGCAATCGGAGTAATTCATATTTTTATCAACACTATGAACAGTAAATAGTAATTCCAGTAAAATTACACTTGTACTTGTGGAACTTGTAATTTCAATATTGAAGATTTATCCAGCTTCTAGGATCTACAGGTAGGCAGCTGCCCGCCCTGACCCCAGGCAGCAGAGTGATGTCACTTGACGTCTCATTGACGTTGATTTGTAGTGTAACCCGGCATTCGTCAATTGTCCCCCAAAAAGAGAGTCTTCTTTTACACTTATTAGCGACGTCATCTAGGAAACGTATAACGTACGTCATATATGCGGCTATTGATTAAAAAAACGAAATAGTATATGGAAGTTTCATATAATTCAAAAAGCACACTATCATTGCATAATATGTATTGCACTATTTATTATGCAGCTGTACTACTGTTTATACATTTTGAGGTTTAGAACTCGTCCCAATTACTAATTATACGACGAAGAGAATAATAAAAACAAGTTATCTACACATTATCTAGATTAACGTGAAAATGACGTCTCTAGATGACGTCGTTTCGATGAGACATATTGTCGTCATTTTTACGTCGTTACAACGTTATTATATTGGCGATTTCGACGTAATGGATCACGTAAATATCACGGGAAAATGACCGCCACTCTGCTGCCTGGGACGACGCCCATGGGAAATATAATTAAATATTTCATTTGCCTTTAATAACTGATATACTTACTTTTTGATTTTGTTGCGCCACACGGTTGGTTGCCGGGGCCAGTATTATTTCTGAGAGCGGGTTGACTGTGACCATCGATTTACGGAAATTCGCTGGAATATTTTCGCCTTTTTACAGATTCTCATACGATCCCGAGGCAGACGCAGAAGAAGAATTGAGCATACAAGCCGGCGACTACTTGTTGGTCTGGGGCGAGCCCGTCGGACCCGGCGGATACCTAGACGCAGAGTTGTTGGACGGCAGAAGGGGACTGGTCCCGTCACACTTTGTGCAGAGGCTGATTGGTATACATTTTAAAAATATCAACTATACAGGGCGAATTTAAAATACGCGCGAATATTTGAACCTGTAATACCTGAGAAGGTAACAAATGGAACTTCGTGATTTAAATTTAAAAAAATCGATAGCGATATATTTCGGATTCACCCTGCATATACGTAGCTTTCAAATCTAACGTTTAATATAATTCCGCATATCTTGTAGGCGATGATTTGTTGGAGTTCCACCAGGCGGTGCTGAGCACGCTCAGGGAGGAGGAGATAAATCAGGAGAACTTCGCCGCTGACGTACAGAGACTCAACGAGTTGGCGGAGGTGTCCGAAGCGCACGAGGACGAGGGCCCGGAGGGCGAGACAGGTAGGCATTCACGCATGTTTTACGATAGGTTTTGTTGCATTTCACTGGCAATTGTTCAATAAATCAGATGCACCATCGAGCTACTACGATTTGTCAGGGGGGATTTTCTGTAGTGCCAGCGGTTCCAAAACAGTTCAACTTGTAGTGAATAAAAACATAAATAAATCATGCCATCATTTGAAGCTGACAATTATTCTCTTGACAGTTAAAATTTAAATAATTTTTTTTCGAAATATGGCCAGTAGTACCTATCCCAATAGGTCAACTGTATATGTGTTCAAACTATACTATAATGTTCAATTATATCATCTATAATGTTTTTTGTGTTGCTTTGATAGTTTAAGCTAATATAAATAGAGCGGTTTAGTAGCGGGTCTAAAGCCGGGTCTAGATTATCGAACCGAACCTCGAGCCGAACCTCGTCGCGAGCGCGAACATAGCCCGAACCACGTCTAAACTCTCGAGCCGAGCCGCGAGCCCCACTACGTCGCGTGTTTGCGTACAGGTCGCAACGATCCATCTTATGTCGGTATTTCGACGAAACATCGAAAGATGTTACAATGTTCGGCTCGAAGCTCATTGGACGACGCTGTGAGCCTCGCCGCGAACCGTGGCAAGAACGTACCAGTTTCAATGTTTGTGCATTAGTTGTAGTGCCTCGGTATGGAGCGGACGCAAGAAAAGTGTCTTCAATTAAATGGGGCATACGAAAATAGCGAAGCAAACTATTTCCGCTGTATTCCGCTCGCCATGAGTACAATTGAGTTTGCCACCATCGTCTGTCCTGTCTTTTTTTCATTGTTGCAAAGTGTAAATAAATATATGCCGCGGCAGCTAATTTTAATTTCTCACTGTCCATTGCGTGTGTATTCATCCACCGTATAGTACTACACAATTTTAACTGAAGCACAATATGGATCACACGGCGAATGCATGAGGTTCGGCTCGTGGGAAAATTGTCCGCACGTAGAGACAAAGCTCAGCTCGGGGATCAGTTCGAGGTTCGTTTCGATGTTCGGTTCGATAATCTAGACCCGGCTTTAAATAACGTTTTTTTGGTAGTTAGTGGTTCCAAAACAACTTTGAGTCAATAATTGTCTGGATTTATATAAATATTAATATTATTAGGAATGCCCTAATTATGATGCAAAAACAATATAAACTTATTTTTACAAATATGGCAACTCAGCTCAGGTACATCAATGTAAGTAAAGTTGATTAAAAAAGATAGAAAACCGCCAGCTTTTGGAACATAGTTCTTAGGTTAGTTCAGCTATTTTGCCCATTAGTCTTAAGGCGTTTTTTAGTCAGCTCAAAAAATGCAACATTTATCCAAAATTTCTTGTAAACGTAATGTTGCATTTTTACATAGATTTAGGCCGTAGTATAAACTATGTTGAAAGTGTTTTATAGAAAAATGTATTTGGTAATAGCTTGTTAGTAGATTAGTATATACAAGTTTTTGAAAACTTTTTAAGTTTTCAAAGCTTGTTGAATGAAAGCTTAAGCAACTAGTAGTCCAGTCAGCGGGGGTCATGGCTATAATATTATGTGCCTTCAGAGGTGTTTGAGAGCCGCTACAAACCGAGACATTATGTTATTTAAAAAAAAACATATTGTTACGCCACTGAAATCACAATCGCCAACCCAACACTTTTCGCTACTCGCTCGTTACTTAGTCTTGTCGCTAAGATCGTCTAAACTAAAACTAATTTGCCGCGATGATCGACTGGCGCCCATATACTCTTTCCAAGGTTTCGAGAAGATTCCCGATTTTTCCTTCCCATTCCAGGTTCTATACGGGGCATATCGAAGAGATCTCCCGATATCTACAGGGATAGACCAAACTCATTCCGCAACTATTCCCAACCGACTAAACTGAAAGGAGATATGAAGCGTCAAATTTCGCAAAAATAAAAAAAATAAAAATCATTTATTAAAAAAAAGCGATTTTGAAAAAAAATAAACAAAAGTTGTAAGGGCTGTTAAACCCTAAAAAATAAAAAAGTTTCATCTTATTCCTTTTAATAGAAACTAATATATCGAAAAAAATTTAACTCGCCCTTAAAAAGGGGGCCAAAATTGCCTCTCCTGTGAAAGCACATAAAAAAATTACGTCTGTTAAGATTTAATGTTTTATTTTCCGCGGTTCAGGAACTCCGCGACTGGACTGTAGTAGTTCGCTTTTTTGCCATTCAATATTATTTAGGAGAGCAATGGACCAGTCATATTAGACATTGAACCCGGAAATCTATCAGGACAAGTTGCGACCACCGCAAACTAGTCTGCTTTGACGTACATACTAATACTAAACTAACTAAAACTATAATTGATTACTACGTCTCCAATATTTGAGAAATTGTCACGGAAATTGTCACAAAATGTCACTCTGAAGAGTTGGCGCCCGACGTGGGACTAATTTTGGAAGTATTTAAAATTTAAAGTGGGACTTTAAAATCAAAATCAGTACCACTTACGACTCATATCCAATAGGTCTAATATGACTAGCCTACAATGAATATTGATATGGCTTAAGTTAGAAATATTTTAATGATATTTTATCTAAATTTTGGAATACGAATTAAAATTTAATGTATTGGAAATTCTTTCTATAAATATTTTGGTAAAATAATTTTACAATAATTTTATCGGAACGGTAAGTGTGCCTTTAAGGAATACACATATATTTTATTTTCTAAAACCTGTCGATAGAATCGCTTTTTGCATGTTTTTTTATGATACAACTCTTACCCACTCACATTAGTACATCTTTCCACAACAAATAGCACTTGTACCATATTTGTTGGGCGCCAATCAGTTCCAATCAGCTGACATATCTCCCGTAATATCTTCTCTCTCCTATACTATCTTCTAAAAAATGTTATTGGGCCCAGTTTATGTTTATTATACCTTACTTCTTGCATTTTCATCATTCTTCTCTTTATATCTCCTTCTCCTTATTCTTCTTCTTCTTCTTCTTCTGCTTACAAATCACGACAGCATTCACAACCGTAATTATGTCTCACTATTCGAGCTGACTGAATAAAAAACGACCTTCCGACCATGGGTACTCCATTTGCACCTGTAGCATAGACTGACTTAGATTTGACCTCCAGCTGACCTTTTCTTCTCGGTGTTAGTGCCGGCCCCTAGGCAACTGACGCTGGAGAGGCAGCTCAACAAAAGCGTCCTCATATCCTGGACGTCGCCGGACGGGACGGGGCCCGGGAACCAGATCGAGAGCTACCATGTTTACGTGGACGGCGTGCTCAAGACCACGATCAAGGCCAGCGAGAGGACCAGGGCGCTTGTGGAGGGGGTAGACAGCAACAGGGTAAGTATGCGGTACTTCCGGAGGATACTCGTCTGTAGCTTCATTGCTTGTGTGTTTAGCCTCACCGGATCAGTGTGCGTTCGGTGACAGCCAATCGACGGACGTCGCGCGATGCTGCATGTACGATGATCATCGGTCGGGATACACACTCTTTGGGACCAAGCGCAGTCCGCGCCTCGAACATAACCTCAACCTCGGCGGTGATCAGCTGGCTACCGGCCAATTCCAACCACCAGCACGTGGTCTGCGTGAACAACGTTGAGGTTAGGACCGTCAAACCTGGGGTTTACAGGCACACGATCACCGGCTTGGCACCGAACACTCAGTACAGGGTGACGGTGAGAGCCAAACACCACAGAGCTGCTCAAAACGTCGCTAATCTGGCCGAGGAACTTCCTATGCCCGCCGCCGCTCACACAGACTTTAGGACGCTCCCGAAAGGACTGCCCGATCCGCCAAGCGACATACTAGTGGAGCCAGGTATGTTCTCGTCGGTATCCAATGTTACCGATGTAAACGGACTTTTTCCAGGACCACAAGACGGCACGCTTTTGGTCACGTGGCATCCCATACTCACGCCCCACCACCCGGGCTCGAGCATAACCGGCTACGCCGTGTATGCCGACGGGAAGAAAGTAACCGACGTCGACAGTCCTACCGGCGATCACGCCCTAATCGACATTAGCAAGCTCTTAGGACTTAATCCCAAACACGTGACTGTTCGTACTAAGGCCAGAGATAGTCAGTCGGCCGACAGCCTACCCACCGCTATTCCGCTGAGCGTTCTACGAGGGGGAGCAGCGAAGTCGAGGCAGCAGCCGCATTCGGCGGTAATGCCAGCTCATATCCGGCAGCAGATGCCCAGGCAGCAGCAACAACAAGGGCAACAGGTCAGTAGTAACTTATAAGCAATAAATAATCGGATATCACGTATGGAATATTTATGAAAATGGCACAGAATACCACTGTGAAAGGTTGGCGCCCGAGTCCGGGCCAGTTTGAAAGTGTCTGAATTTGTTTGTTTTGTAGCAGGTTATCGAACCTGATGAGAACCTGAGCGACAAGGAGATATTCCCCAACTCCACGGCACACCGGCAACAGGCTGGCATCCCTTCAATTGGTAAAAAACAAATTTATTTTTGGTCGAATTATTAAAAATCAATATAAAACAATCCACAGTATTATCAGCAAAAACCGCTTCTTCCTCTTTCTATCGACTAGAAATCATAAAACTATTCCCAGTAATTTTTGCTGAAAATATAATAAATGTAATTTCGAAAACTGGCTAAAAATGAGTAGCAGTAGTATTAATGGGCATGGTAAAAGAATAACGTAAATGTTAGGTCGCTTTTAGTAGAGTAAGCTTACAAATAGGATCAGCAAGGTTTAGATCTTAGTATGCTGGCAATCCGTTTAGCGTTGAGGTAGAAATTGGTGTCAAACAAAGAAATACTAATCATATTCTTAGAATACTATTTCCTAAATAGTAGCACAACGGTGCGTTGCAGAAATTACCAAAGAGAATTATGAAGGCAACTTGTCTGAGGACGAGATGTTAGAGAGGCGGAATCAGAGGCAGTACCAGCAAAGGCCGCAGCACAGGCAGGGCCAGCAGCAGCGGGCCGAGCCGCCCCAGCAGCAGCAACAGCCGCCGCAACAGCCGCAGCAGCAGCAGCAACAGCAACAATACTACCAGCAACAGCAAGGTAACTTCGCCGAGGAAACTATTGAACCCCGGATCTCACCGAACCGCGCTCTCAGTCACGCGCCTTGACGTCACATTGGGAGCACACTTCTACATACTGTTCTGAAACATGGAATGAATCCTGCATCATGTAATTTGGTCATATACGCCGCTGTGTGTGCTGTAAACAGTATGTACACACCGTTTGTACGCCTGTTTTAGATGGTCAGTGGTTGTCGTTGCTCCCATAGTGACCTCATGCGCAGAAGCAGCTGCTAACCGTCTCACCAATATGCTTACACAAGTAACGGAATTATATACTATTATAGTCCAAGAAATAGGGATGGGATGACTTCCCGATATATTAAGCAGGCATTAAATACGGGGTGTTTGAGGATATTTGGTAAGAGATTCTGCAGATGCGACCGACTGCGCTAATGTGAAAAAAAAATGGAGATATTAAACGAAACGCGACGCGGAACTTGTCCCTAGATGCTGATAGATGTCTACTAACTTTATGCAGGAAAATGTAGATAATAAAATTCTCTAAAAATAAGTCTGCGCCGATTCGTGATAAATTAATATATTTTGCTGTGTAGTTATACGCTACCCTATAATCGTGGTTTGCTATAACTGTTTTAGATTTTCCTTCGAGTAATTTAAAGCGGGGAGTTCTGAAACCCCTACGAACCATTTAGAATGAGAAAAATAAGTTCTGGACTAGTGTTACAGTTGTCATAAGTTTGAAACGTGCGGATAAAATTAATAAAATACAATTTTACACTAAAAAGTCACTATATGAATTAACTAACCACTAAGTACGGCTACACATATGCCGGGTGGATGCGCCCTTCACACCTGGCCAGTTTCTCCCGCTCCGATCGAGTCCCGCCAGTGCCCAGCAGTGGCGGCTCGTGGCTAAAGCATCAGGTAGGGCAGAAAAATGTAATATTGATATTAAATTTGGTCCGCGAAGCATTAATGGCGCCTAATTAATATTTAAAATTTTGCAAACTTTCAAGGTCACGCGTTTTCCTGGCACTTCAGAATTTGAATGAAAAATCCATTTACAAAAAATTACAGGGTTTCACAAAAATGATTTTTGGAGAAAGTACCAAACTTTTTTGAAATAATATTTATTCACGAATTACTGATGTTATAAATAAATTGAAATAAACAAAATGTATTTTATTAGATTGTTAAATATTTTTTATAAACCAATAGGTATTTCGTTTGTCGAATTTACGATCAATGATTCAACGAATTTTAATTTTCCTTGCCGTATTTCGATTTTTTATTTAATTCTAGTTTGTCAATTTACTTTTGGAATTTTAAAATAATAATCTTTTTCTTGAATTTTTGATATGAGTAGTTTGTGTGTTTGTGTGAAAAAAAGAACAGCTCGTAGGGATATCAGAACCTTCCAAAAATAAACAGTTCAGCAAGAATCAACGGGAAGTTCAGAGTTCAGAAAAAATCAATGGTTTTCGACAGACCACTAAAAATAGTAGATTCATCCAAAAATGCTTTGAATTTATTTTCATATTTGGAAAGTAGACTTGCAAGCTGGCTGGGATAAATGCTTTATCATCAAAATCTAAACTGCAAATTACAACGCAAAAAATTACAAAATACGAATATTAAGAATATGATAAGAAATATTTCAATATGTACGGTAAGTAGGTACCTAATCAAATCACGTCAATCACGAACGGCAAGACGAAAAGCCGAAAAATCGAGGGAAAAACTAAATCCACATACCTACTCTACCTGGTATTGTATCTTGTATCTGCACAATACAACTGTGATCTAAACTCTAAACTGAAAACAGAAAACAGTGAAATCTGAATCCTTAATCATATGACTTTGTAACACCAATCACTAATTAGGGGCTGAGGCTGAAGGGCGCGAATCGTGGACGTTCACTCAAACCGCGCCGATGGGCAAGCCCATAGCATAATATACAAAATAATGCACGAAACAGGTGCGCCTGCACTGAATTCCTCTTCAAGTCGGTTTAAGAAGTCTATTTTAATTAAAAATCAAAAAATATATTTCCCACTACTTGATTTATGGGGTATCGTTACTTACTAGTTTTATTACTTGTTAGATTTTAGATTAGAGATTAGCAATTACTAGATACCTACATAATTATATAAAAATCATAGCTGAAAAGCTAAAGAATGAAGGGTGATCTTATTTTCGTATATCGATATGCAAAATAATTAGTTTCCTACACGCCTAACCTATAGGTAGGTTATAATAAATACTTCGATTAATTGGTTTTTAATAAATATCAAATACCGTGCCATACTAGATCAAATTAATCAAATTTTAAATCCCGTACAATTTAGTGGTAATTATAATAATAAAGTTTTTATTATAATTACGTATCACTTCAATTGTGCGGATTTGAAATTTCATCTAGAACCGCGGTATTTAATATTTATTATTAAGTTTTAAGACAAAAATTATTAGTTCAGCAAATAATTACTTTGCCGCTTCAGAAAAGTGACGGTCGAACGGCGGAGGTCAGCCTACGGGCAAGCCCATCTCAGACTGGATACAACCCAGGCATACGTTTACCGTTTCGTTCGCACAATCGTCGCCGCGTATACCTCGAACGTATATCGCGAATTAATACAGGCCTGCTGTCATTTACGGGCCGGCGCGGCGTCGCTTTACAGCCCTTCACACCTGGCCGGTTTCTCCCGATCCGGTCGAGTCCCGCCAGTGCCCAGAAGTCTCTGTAGCAGGAAACAGAACAATTATGAGTCGCGATTATTACGATGTGGCTTCTGTACCGGCGGCGTCGTCGAGTTCAGAAAACAGAAAGGCAAAGGCAAAGAGTATATTAGGTGCACCATGTAGTTCAAAAAATACTTCTATAATGTGAAAGATAAACCGTCCCGGACTTTCTTTTAGAGAATTTCTCTCAGCGTTTAGGGTAAAACTATTTTTATATATTAATTTTAACTTTTGTCCGCAATCGGCCTTATTAATTTAACTTTAACCATATTTAAATCTAAGCACAAGGGAAAATTATTATTTTTGTGCAGTGTTCAATATTTTCCTAAGCCTACACACACATACACATTTCTCAACATATCACACCGGCAGGCACACTGTTTTACATATACACCGCGCACAGGTAAGGTTTTTATTGCGATTGCAAAATTTTTGTGAATGCATGATTAGTGCGTAAAAGCGAACCTACATTAGAACATAGAAACATTTTAAGTAGAATAGATTTGTACAGAAGAATTAGGGGCAGAATATTAGAGGACATATTAGACTTGACAGGCAACCGCGTATATTATACCGCACAGTGCCTGAAGGGTGATACGTTTCCAGCGATATCAAGTCAACCCAGCCAACGCGTGACCCAACAGATGCGGAATCAGCAGATGCAAGGGGCGAGGGGCGGCCCGAACAACGCACAGAATAACCCGGGCAACCCGCCGAATCCCCAGAAGCGTGCCAGGTGGTTCGTGGCGCTGTTCGACTACGATCCTGCCACCATGTCGCCGAATCCGGACGCTTGCGATGAAGAGTTGCCGTTCTCCGAAGGCGACACGATAAAGGTCTGGGGGGATAAGGACGCCGATGGCTTTTACTGGGGCGAGTGTAGGGGTAAGTACCGCATATTTAGCCGATTCAACAGTAAATGTAGCGCGTTTTCAGGAAGAAGGGGTTACGTGCCTCACAACATGGTTATGGAGTTGGAAGGCAACCAGAATCGGGACAGGTGGGGGGACATATACGCGAACATGCCCGTCAAGCGCATGGTGGCGCTGTACGATTACGATCCTCAGGAGTTGAGCCCCAACGTCGATGCGGAGGTGAGCATATATCACAATTATCTTGTGGTTTACACCTAAGTACAAGGACACTTTCCAACCATGGTTTTTACATGTGCCCGTGAAGGGTTTAGTTGAGCAGTAACGGATTCGATAAAAATCGTCTCCAACTTAAGCTCAACAGAGCCCTCTACACAACGCCAATATCGCCACGCCCACCTTACACGCCCACCAAGTACACTTCTCACCCCTCTCCAGAGTCCCTTGCCGCTTTCTCTAAACTCAAAGCTCTACCATAAATCTTTCGCCCCAACTGCAGGTAGAACTGAGCTTCGCCACCGGCCAAATCATCAACGTCTACGGGGACATGGACGATGACGGTTTCTACATGGGCGAGATCGATGGCGTGAGGGGCTTGGTGCCCTCGAACTTCCTGACCGAAGCCCCCGAGCAGTACGGAGCCGGCCAGACCTCCCAGCAGGGCGGCGCCATGAGGGGCGGGCAGAGGGGCAGGGGTGTTGGGCCGGGAGCCAGGGGACCGCCGCCGCCACCCAGGGAAAACCAAATTAGGGGCCGGACCAAAGGTAAATCGGGGAAATTTCCGGGAAGGGGCGACTAGATGGAAAAATGTCCCTATACCTGAAGGGTCACACATAGCCAATTCAGGGCCGGACTAGGACATATATAGATCTAAGGCATTTTTCCAGCGGCCTCTCACCGATTTCAATCCTACATAACTCTTTGGGTCGATTTTATATACAGGGTGGTAATTAGCTAGTAAATATAGCCGTTGACCCCTTGCTGTGTTGATTTTTCTTTTTCCGTATTGAGTAATGACGCCCATTCCCGCACACCCTGTATATATATATACGATACTTGGCTACGTAGGTACACCCATACGTAAACTGAAATTAAAGTAATATAAGTTACCATCACACACTTGCAACAACTTTTTTTTGGCTTTTTGGTTTTTTCAAATGTGTATCTGTAGTTTATGGTAAATGTTGTGATCACATTAGTATAAAGAAACACGATCCATGTGCACCACAACTACAACTGGACACAAAACGCGGGTATAAGATGCCAAGTTTTATGTGGAAATTTAAAATGAACACACTACTGATGTAACGCTGAAACATCCCAAGGCCACCATTTTCGTATGTTTCTTCTTCTTCTGAAATAATTTTCTATGTATTCTCATTTTATGCATTCTTCTGCTGCTTCTACATATACATCCGCTTGCATAGAACTGTTTAGACAATTGACTTTCCTTGCCTCTGTTTGTAAATTGCGTTCTTCAGGGCATTATTTTAGGTAGACACGAGAATATTGGAAATTCGCATTAAGATCTCGGCGCCATGACGGATTGGCTGCAACCAAATCTTTGGCACAAGCAGCAATAACAGCGTATACCTATCACAAAGTAGTGACAAGTACCCTTAAATTCAAAATATGTTTTCGGGAGAGCATGCGCGGGCTTAGCTGGACCTTTGGACATTCGTCGTTGGGTGGCTCTAGCTGGTTAACTCAGTTAACTGTCATTTTCCATTTATCGGCCCTCAGCCATTGTTTGTTGTGATCACTTATCTATGGTTGTGATTATTCAGACTTAAAATGAGCGATCAAAAAGTTAAAAGCATTTGTGCAGTGAGATATACATTTAAATGCTCTTATTATAGAATGTGAAATATACAAAATGACAGATTATATTCTATTATATACTTGCGATAATCCTTATAATTCCATTGTCCATGATAAAATAAATTGCGTCACACGGCTGTAACGCTACATATAATGTTCAATATTTATTGTAATTGCATATTTGTTTTAATATTTTGTCATACCTCTAATGCAAATAATTAACTACAGTACCAAGAAAAATGTGCTTAGTAATACAAGTTTTTGAAGTAACAGGTAACAACAATTTTATTAGTATTCTATCACACAAAAAGAACTGTTTTATAACGGTTTTATAATTACTAACTTAACTGTTCTGAACTGTTTTATAATTACTAATTATATGGTTATTACTGCAACATAAGACATAAGTATAAACAACATAAATAGAAAACATTCAAGATAAAATTTAAATAAATAACGAGGTTATCTCTGCAAAATGCGCCATCTCTTATTGGGTGCCCCAAGGTCCTGCCAAGAGCCGTTCAAGGCCACTCAGATTTGCCATGACCCATGACAACATCAAAGAAGCCGACGACTTTGTCACTACTTTGTGATAGGTATACGCTGACAATAACGAAACAAGAAAAGAATTATAGAAAAATCGACGAACAGTAAACGTAAACAAATAGGAACTTTCAGCATTCGGCCGCCAGAGGTCACATCGCTTCTCTTGAAATCCCACTAGCCAGAATATGAATAAATAAAAGTACAAAAACACTAAATCAGTTCATTATATTAATGCCAGCAATATCTACAGGTGCCTATTCTTCTCCTTAAGCTTTTGTGAGTGTCTGTTGCTAGACAAATGCTTTTTCATAAAAATATCTAATGATTATTTAAGGAACAATAAACAAAAACATTAAGAACGTAATAATTGATAATATGTATGCTTCCAAGAATTTACAGGGTTCTTCTTCTTCTATCAAATATCCATAAAAAAAATTGTTTTTGCACAAATATTAAAAAGTTGCTAGATGTTCTGTGATTCTTCTAAATACACAGATTTCTGGTATATTTTTCCACCGTACACATTTTTTTTCTTTATTCATTGAGGATGTTTTTACAGCTTATACATACAAAACGAAACACCAATTCATAAAATGATTACCTAATTAAAATTTGATAGTTAGATACTTGGTGTAAAACATTCATATCATTATGTTCTACTATAGTTTCTTAATCTTCTTCTAAATTTTAATAGATCGATTCTAGATTCTTCTTCCAACTTCAATCTGTCATTGTGTAATGTACTAAAGATTACGTTAGCATTCGGCCGCCAGAGTCCTTCATCGCTTTTAAAATCCGAATACAATATGATATATAATTATGTTGTAACTACCCGTATAACGACATAACTATGCTTAATCTTTTATTACATACTCTCATATGCCTACACTATATATTCTTCTTCTCTAGTTCCGTTAACTTCTATACTAGTATCTTCTTTAGTACTACTAGTACTTACCGTACTAGTACAATTTGTTATCAAAATCTCTTCTTCTACTTCTACTGTTTTTTCTCCCGCTATAAATGATTGTTGCCAACACCCTATACCTGAATACAACACTGCCTCTGATGGTAATGTTTCTATACATGATCCCACAGGTGTGCTTCCGTATGCTCTTCGTCTCCTTCTTCTGTGGTGCGTGTAAATTTCCACATAAAAGCTGCCCGTGCCGTCGTTTGATACACGTGAACACAGTATTGATTGATTTTTCTGTGTGACAATCGATGTTACTACGCAAGCGTGTGATGTAAGGAGTTCACTTCTTCCGTTCCTCAGCTGTTTTTTTTTTGAAGGGTGGGTTGTAAGAAGTGAACTCAGCTTTAATTGTCTTTATGTTCGGATTTGCACTAACGAAATGGTTTGCCATATTGCTAGCTCTATCTCTATCTCTTTTAAGCTGATTTTTAACGCGGGAAGACTCGTTATAACTAAAGCGGAGTTCCACCACCTGCGGCTTATTTTTAACTATAACAAGACCGAGGTATAGCAGATTGGAACCTCTTGTCACTAAAAAATACTTTTTATTGAAAATAAGCTACAGGTATGATAATAATAACACCAGGTTTATCGGTGGTTATGCAATTGTGTCTGATATCCGGCTCGAAGGACCACAATGCAAAATTACTCAGCTCTTTCGATGCCACCAATCTTTTGAAGCTAGAATTGAACCAGTTGGTTCTTTTATGAATAATGAGTCTTTCCGTGTTTAGAGGCAGCGCTGACTGTATGTTGTTTGTCTGTCTGTTTGGTCTAGATGCCTGCCTACCTGTGTATACCTCTCAGTTAGACTCGCTCAACACGTCTACGACACCGAACACTATCACCGAGCACCAGCAGGTATTTAAACGCCCTGTATACTATTACTTACTCATTTTCCGATTTCCGACTATCTTTCTCTATGCGCTCCCATCTTTGATGTACGCCTATGTGCCTTGCATGGTTATATTGGTGTAATCAGTGTTTATGTTTGGTTGCTGTATAACTAGTAATTTTTGTGGCCGATGGTTTTTATGTTTTTGGGGATATCTACGACGTGGGTTTTTTTCGCGAATTTTTGCATGCCTTGATTTATTTAGACGCCCCCTGTACACGAAAAGGCCTACAGTGTCACTACTTACCGTACCTTACAAATACTTTCTTTGTTAGTTATTTTTTAAATAGTTATAAACATTTTTTAAAGCGTCCCCATACCTACCGAGTCTCTTTTGCAAGTCTTAGACTTGTGTAGCTATAATTAATTTAGAACAAAAACACGTTTCCCAATGCAATAAATAAAAATGATTTTAAAATCTTTTGATAACCGATGCAGATCGGAGATTGCGTCAGACAGAAGCTGGCTGGCGCTTCTGTCTGGTGTAATTGTCGATTCCCTAACCAGATAGGTATACGACATGGCGCCCAACGTTGGGCGTCATGCCGTTGATCAACAAACGATAATTCAAGGCATATTAAATGACAGTTTTATACTTTAGTGAGGTGAAATGCACTAAATACGAGGTAGCTACTCATTTTTAGAATTTGGTCCTTCGGGAATTTGGCAGAAATCTTCCATATCTAATTGTTTCCCTTCTGTCGTTTGCACTTACCTATTTATCTTGACAGAACTGCACAAAACTGTTCACTTGCTGTATAAATTAAAATAATACACTGCCCTTTATTTTTATATATGCGAATGGAATATAGAGAAAACGGCATATTTAGCCAACTACCTAAGTAACAATTTTAGTTTTAAAATTCCCCATGAGATTTCCTTAAAGCTTATTTCTAAGACTACTTATAAACGTTGACACTCTAAAGACTTAAACTATCTTAAACGCTGTAAAAGAATAACCGTTTAATACCACTTTTTGAAATATCAAGCTTTAAAAATCCTCTAAATATCTGAATACAGTGTCAATGTACAAATATCTAAGTACAGAATCAGAAATACAGTGAACTGTAGTTCAGTCTGAACTGTAGATATCGAAATAGGGTTCTATAAACAGTGATCTACGGTCAATTAGTAGTTAACGTTGAACCACCGATTACGACCGTTCAGGGCGCGTATAACGTGCAATTTGACAATAAACATAACCTCAAATTTCGTTTGATTGCTTACGTGCGAGTATAGTTATCCCGATTTCGTTTTTTTTATATTTTATCATTGAAATGGATTACATGGACGAATCTCTAAAATAATATAATAATATGATCATTTTGTAAAGTGGAGAGAAAACGAATTTATGCGGTGATTTCGTTCGATATCAAAAGACACTGTGCGGTGTACAAAAACCGCATTTCGCACGCAATTCGAAAAATTATTGCATTCCTATATATACTTCTGAGGAGATGCAGTTAAACTGCTTCACGAAACGCAGCCATGTCTCTATTTTACTGGATACTGTTTCGATCGGTCTTTTCCTACACTCTAATCTATCCTTATAATTCCCCACAATATTGATAAAAATGGCAACTTCCACGACTAAAATTAATAGTTCTGTTCCTTGAGGTATGTGAGGTTGAGAGAGCGATATTTTTTAAAGCACATTTAACCCAAATGGAAATAATACAGGGACAGAAAATAAGTTAGTTAAGCACTGTTATTAGCAATACTTTTATCAAAAACTTACCTTAAAATTAGGAATATCAAAGTCGAACCATAACCTGAGAAAATTAGACAGATTTCGCGCTAAATGTTTGCGTCATACTGTCAAATACACATTACACAATAATAGGCGACCTGCAAATATTGATCGCGAGCGCCTCCCTCGGTGAATCATACAAGTTTTCACTAGACAACAAACTAGTTTAACGTTGGTGTGGTGCCAAGAAGTGAAAGTATGAAAGCATAAATATTTACATAGAAAAGGGGAAAAATTGGTTGGTTCCCACTTTTGTTTTGCAACACTATAAACATGTGAGCTTAACCGAATATCTTGTCTTGTTCTTTCATGGGGTCTGCTAGGAAATGTGTAAAATTTCATATAATATTTTTACACCCCATTACACAACAATTGTTTCCAGAGTATGATGAACAATTTAATAATTTAAGAGAACAAAATAATTATAATCTACAAAACGTCTATTATGTCAAATTGCAAATTGACTAGCAAGAATTTACTAGAAACGCCGTTGGGGCGCTGGAGTAAAATTCGCGGGTCGCCTATACATCCAAATTCACCAACTTGCATTCCTACCAACCTCGGTAATACGTAGTTCAGCTGAACTAAAGAATAATTTCATTGGAACAACACAAGTGAGAATGAATCGGATTCGGAATTTGCACTTAGATCAGTTGGATGGCAGTTCAGGTCATTTTTATACAATCGGTCCTTAGAAATTCCTCATTTATCAAAAAACATATAACAATATAAAATTTTAGCAGCCTCCATTATAACCCAATTTGAAACGCAAAACACGCACACTTGAAGAACACCGTTAGATTTGAGGTTATATATTATAAAGTGATATGACGGAACGATAAAACAATTGAAATGACGTATACCTATTCCATTTACGTTGCCCTAGAGTCAGATTTTCAAGTAGGAAACGCTATTAGATTTATAGAATACTATATTGGCATAAATAGATCTGGCCCGGTTCTCCAGAGTCTACGTCAGGACACTATAAAGCGCATTGGAAATCTATATAAATCTAAAAAGAATATGAATTGTTACTTGGGACTTTTTAAATTTTTTTTTGTAATATATTAAAGTCATTACAAAATCAGATTAGAGTTCAAATAGAGTAGAAACTAGTAATGAGCATTACAAGTCTTAGCCCATAATATAGAAAATAGTTTAGAAAATAGCGTTGTGGGATAATTAAATGAAAAATATTTATTATTAAACATCTGTTGTATTTTATTTCAGTAAAAATTGCAGAAATTCAGTGCAGAAATTAACAATTCGTGGGCGGGAAACATGATGTTTTCGGGCTGCCGAAATCGTGAAAGCCGCCAGTATATTTCCAAGATGTCGGACGTAATAGGGGGAGACATTCAATTAACACAATATTGTTGTTCAGATTCAGTCGCAATACCAAAAAAATAAATACATTCTACATTACATTCTTTGCTTATCCGTGTAGATGGCGCTCTAAATCCTCGGTTGTTTTAGGCGGCGAGGGGGAGAGGCATGCTGAGGCAAGGTGGTAATCAGCAGCCGCAGCAACAGCAGCAGCAACCCGGCGGACACCAAACTTTCCAGCAGCAGCAGCAGCAGCAGCATAATGCGATGAACCAACCCCAGAGCAACACGTCGACGGGTAACTGGCTGATCAACAGTCTGACGGGGCAGCAACAACCGCAACAACAGCAGCAGCAGCAACAGCAACAGCCGTTCTCCGGGCAAAACCAAACGTACTCCATTCAAAACCAGACCAGGATGCAGCATAAAGGCGTCCCCCAGGTAATCCCCAACGTAATGGTAGGCGGCGGCGGCGGTCCCTTGTCCAGTAACCAGCAACAGCAGCCTAACAACGCGGGCGCGCCAAATCTCATGCAGAAATTGAACGAGATCACGGCGCCAGGTGGTGATATCCTCTCGAAGGGCAAGGAACTTATCTTTATGAAATTCGGGCTCGGGGGAAAATAACCACGCTTGTTCCTTTATTGTTAATTTTTTAAGGTAACGCAGTTTTGGGATCCGCTCCGTTTTACTATAGCGACACTAATTCTTCCAGCTATACCTATCACCCATCAGGACCTGGGTTACTGCGATGCGCTACCGCGGCTTGCAAAACGACGTCTAGTTATTAAGTAAGAATTGGCAACGTTGCATTTTCCCGACGAAAGCAGAACCTCTTCCCGCGAAATTATTATATCCCACATTTTTACATAAAATTGCGTCATACAAGGTTCAGTTAAAATCGTGATGAGAAAACCAGATACCAACTACTATGAAGTAAAGCATTAAAAAGTAAAAGTGGAAATATCGGCCATGTTAGATCTCTTGTCAGTTTGACGCCAGCTGTTACGAACGGCAATGCCAACAGAACCGAATAGAAATTGTATAGTGAGAGCTTTAAGAACTATTTTATTTGAATTCCAATTAAATATTTCTTGGTTCACAGCACACTTATGTGCCTTTTTGTAAAAATTGTTCGGCAAAAATATGAGACTAAAAACCGCTAGCAAATCATAAAATAAGTCTACTTAAACTTGCGTCCGTTGCCGTTGACGCTATCCACAGCTGAAGCCAAAGGAACTAAAATGGCGTTTATTTTATGATTCTTGGTACACTACCGCGCAGTAAAAGCAGAACTATCCGCCATTTTGGGTCCCTTTCCAGGCAGCAGAGTGACGTCATTTTCCCGTGATATTTACGTGACCCATTACGTCGAAATCACCAATATAATACCAATATACGTTGTAACAACGTAAAAATGACGACAATATGTCTCATCGAAATGACGTCATCTAAAGACGTCATTTTCACGTCAATCTAGGTCATGTGTAGATGACTTGTTTTTATTATTCTTTTCGTCGTATGATCCGTAATTGGGAGCATGGATGAAAGTTAGGCTTTGAGTTAATAAATAAACAGATTCTATAAACTTCCAAACGTAAAAACCTTTAAACTTATAAATGTGTAAATGTACACCTGCATAATAGTCTACACTCTCAACGTAAATGAGACGTTAAGTGACGTCACTCTGCTACCTGGGTTATTGTCAATTTTACATCAGCCGAGCGTCACGCAAAGCGTCAATTTTCAAAATAAAAAAAAGCGAGTTTCAACAAAAGAGAGTGCCAATTGACCTGATATTAATATTAGGCGGCGCATTCGAGATTTTTACCGCGTTCACAGATTATTTATCCATGACAAGGGAACTAAAATGGCTGGTAGGTCGTCGCTTTGTGTCGTCCTTTGTAAATAGTTTTGACATGGATACAAATACCATACGAAAATGCAATGTTGCAAACTTTTCATTTATAACTAATTTCAAAATACCATGTCTTGGAGCAACCCTCCTGAAAAATATTTACCACTACAGCACTGTTTGACAGAGCAGCCCGGCATTAGCTCTTTTTGCGGACCAATGACTGATCGTACTATCAACAATATCTATTAATAAAATATCATGATCAAAGTGCCTTTAGGTTGCGCCATGTATAAATATATTACAATTCTTTTAATGCAAAAAAATTTCCTTGTGTCATATTATGTTGAACAACCCCAAAGATAAATTGACAGATTATTTTAGTTTGGACACATTTGACGTACTTTTTGTTGACGCGAGATTTTGGCGACATCTAACGAAAGTTCTTCGAACGCCGTGACGTTTTTGGGCGCAGAGGGGGCTCCTGTCGGCGCTGCTGTCAAAGCTTGGTACACTGGTTGGTTCAAGATAGCTGTTGTTTGTAACCGCATTCCCGTATAAACACAGTACGGGTCAAAGAAGTTGTTAAAGCGTCTACGACTGAATACGAGTTGACTCTATATATCTGTATTTTTTTCTATAAGAGACATATATATCGTTTAAAGTGTTCAAATAAAGTGGCTTCTGTGGTGAAACGCATTTATTAATCATATCTTACAAATTAATCAATGTGGAGCTACAATTTTTCGCAACAGTATTAACTATCATGTATAAAATTATTAATTACCGCGTCTAAGTACTGAGTACAAAAGTGTATTGACCAAAACAAAATACTTAAAATATCCGATGGTTCCGTTGTTTAAAGTTTATCCTGCGGCCTAGAAATATCTACCCATAAACACACTCTAATTCGACATTTCTTGAGTCGGTAGTTCAAATGTTCCAATTGCTAGACACCTGCTACTTGACTTGGCGTGTTTTCGTTGACAGTTGTATTCAATTATTCATTTGTTATTCAAAATAAACATTAAAAGAGTCCAATTTGCATGAGTATATTTTGTCATTAACAGTACTGAGAGTCGAACTGACAATTGGTTGCTCATTGACTATATTTATGATGTTTGCTTTAAGGGTAGATTGTTTCGCGGTCATCTTGTTTGAGTAATGAAATAATTTATCTGATGTGTTATTTGGATCTAATTGTTATTGGGGGCTTCGCGCAAGAACACAAAGTAAACCATCGTCATGCGCGTGCGTCGGCATTTGTTTTCTTGTGCGGGGCGATCTTGGATTGTTATAAGACTTTTTGTAGGTTTCAAAAACAGCTGTATAAGTGGCACAACTGTAATATTTTTTAAGAGCTAGCTGTTGTTAGTGATTTGTTCGATAATGATGTTCCTCAAGTTTCCAACAAATCACGAAAATATGTTGTGCCTTCTACTCATTACGCACAACCAAGCGCTGCTTAGTTTTTAACGGAACAAACTTTGCAAACAACGTTGCCAAATTGCCTCTTTTCGTTGTACAGGCAGAATTAGCTCTCATTTCGGTTCAGTTAAAAACTTTCCGTCGTTTGGTATTACTAGCACTTTTGTGTTTATTTTGTACAAAACGGTAACCTAAAATGTAAGATAGGTACTAATAATTACTATAAATATTGATGTTGAACCCAAATATTACTCCACCGACTACCCCGCAAAGACTTTGCCTAAAATAAACTTTTAGTTAACATTTTTCTTCGTGTGGAATGTTGTTTTGTACTGACTAGGTCTCATTTATTTTGCGCAGAGTTTGTTGCGGCATGAATCTGTGGGGTCTCCTTGTATATATATATATCTAAAATTTCGCAGCTTTTGAGGTTATGTAAAAATGCCCCGCCTCGTTCCTGAATACACGAAGAAATGTGTCTCTTTGCTACTGTATACCTTTGATGTAATTGTTTTTTTATAAGAAAATCTATTTAGTGACGAGTTGCGGGGCGTTTTTCGGGTGAGTGTGTGCGTGATATATCTAGTGATTTTGAATGGTTGTGAACATGGTCACATATCAAAAATTGGCCACAAGTTTGAAACATTTTTGCGGCTTGTTATCTATTATATGTATCATACACTGTACCAAAAAATGATAATAAATAAAAACATTTACAAAGTTCAACGCCCCATTGTCTTCAAAAGCGCTCTCCACCTCCACACGTGCTGTCTTCTTCTTACATCTATGGAAAAATTCAACGACGATGGCAACAAATAACGACAAGGAAACCAGGGTCAAAATAGAAGCAACTATGCAAAGAATAACATCTCTTTTGTATTTATAATTATTATATAGGTAGTACAAAAGTTTTATAAATATTACCCTAACCTAAAATGACCGATATGACATATAATACATTGTAAAAAGATATTTTTACATAGTAAAAAGATACCAATACTAAAACTATATTTACCAAAGTCTAACAGAATATGTATGTACATTCAACGCAACGAATACAAATCCGTCCTAATCGATCTGTAGGTTCTTCAATATTGTTTTCTCGTCCAACTCTACAGCGCTAGTTTTGTTAGTGCCGTTAAAGAAACCCCACCACGAGGCCTTTTTGACTCTCTTTGACTCGTCACTTTTTAATTCAGCACTTTCTATGAGCCATTCGTGGTATTTCTGCATCATAGCAGCGGTCTCTTTGCCCAGCTCTTCGACGGAGGAGGCTTCTCCCCCATAGTCCATGGGCAAGAGCTCCACTGGTAGGCCCTCGGGAATACTATCTGAAAAATACAGAACCTCTACAAACAGCACCTCAGGCAATGCCCGATACAATCAGCAGAATTAAATATTGCGTTCGGGTGTTGGGTGTCACCCAAGGATCACACCTCGGGCCACCGTCATTTAATCTTCTTATAAACGATCTGACGAGCTACCTACCTTTGTGGAACTTAATGAGATTGAGGAGCTCAGATTTGACCAATGGCACAACTAGTCGCATGATGTGGTGGATCCAGGAGGCTGTGTTTAAAATATGGATGGCTTTCAACCGGCAGGGGTGTGCCTCCTAAAAATAGAAACGATATAATTTCACTGTTAAATGAAACCCTTCGCTGGTTTGCCTGACCTGTATATACAACATAAAGCATCTTAATGCCGGCAAACTAACCCTCGCTAAATGACCCAACTGCACTCCTTTCATGTCGAAAATTACGATATACCTGCAAATGAAATGATAAATAACAATTATTACTTATAATAATAAAAAAACATGGGTGTGTGCTTATCACATGATAGAAGTGAAAACTTCTAATTTTCGAATTTTAAAATATATACTGCAACGGTCCGCCCGTATTACCACAATCCGCAAAACACCGCACCCATTAATACACGTTGACCGTACACGCCCGTGACACAGATGCTTCAGGCAACCGGCGCTAGATGCGGCCCCATTGTATGTCGCTCCAAAATACCTACGCAAGTACTGCGACGGACCATCACTTCGGCAATCGATTCTATTCAATCCAATTCAATTCAATTCGATACAGAGAGGAAAACAATTGGACGGTAACCCGACCAGACGGAACCTCCTGATATATTGTTTTATGATTCTGATTGTATTGTGTTTTCTTTTCCTTTATTAGGAAACAATAAATATATATTTCTCCCTTAAAAGGTATTATTATTTTATTTTAAAAATACGCCTGTTATAATACCTACCTATATAATTACATTTATGTTATATAATGGATTAGTTCGGTGAATCAACAAAAGATAATATCGATATTGTATAAAATTATTTATTCTTATCTCTGTACATGGGTACGTAATATTAGTAACAAATTAAACAATAATATTTGTGAATTATATTGTGGAATTTTCCTCTGATTAGATTTCTTCACTGCTATTATATTCTAAGAATGAAACAATAGGCCTATGGAAGCTAAAATATGCTGTAAATACTTTAGATTCAAGTTTGTCTCTCTGCAACGTGACGCGTGACGGCCTAGCCTCGTTCAATACCCACAAACCCTCTCTACTGTCTCGCTCTGCCGACTGATGCTCTCTCACTTAGTCGACTCGAGCCTTTACCCGAAGGAGCGTTACGTAGCCGAGTGTGACGCGTGACGGCCTCATTCAACACCCACAAAAAAAAATGCTGAGCGCGCCTAAAGAAGTTTTCACTTCAATAATAATAATATTTCTAACCTTCATACTGCGCCCAGCTTCGACTTAGGTTGGTAAATTTTAACCACCGTTCAGGGGCATCAGAGAAAAGAAAACGTGGATTTGGACTTTGGACGGAATCCGTTGAAATGGGGTTTGAAAGGAAGATCTTAACGTATATATATACTCTTTTTAAGCTATCTTGGCATGTATGACGTATACAATCGTACGGATAAAATGAATGTGCTATAATACAGCAGCAGTTCTCAACAGTTTTTTTAGGCTTTCGATATTCACAACGAATTTATTTTACGCAGTTTACGCTTATTTTTCGTGGGATAACGTTGTTCTGTTGAATACATGATGTCGCCCGTTTATAAATGACACACAAAATGTTTGCAATTTACTATTATTTATTTAAAAGAGACACTAAAATTATATACGGTGTCGTACGTAATACAAAAAAATATAGTAGCCTGTTTTTTTTGTGCCGGCTTTTTTTCTTGTATATCTTCTACAGTGTCGCTCATAACTGGATACATTAAATCACATTCTTCCCCCTGTACCGGGTAAGTCTCTTAAGATTGACACCCCCCTTATCTCACTTATCCTTCGCCGACTTAACTCATTCAATAAAGGAGTAGACACGGTTTTTGATGAATTTTTATAATCTGAGAACAGATATTAAAAATCTCGTAACATATACAGGGTGGAAAATAAAACATGATTTTTTTAAATGGAACACCCCGTATATTTTTAGACCAAAATAATGTCATTAATTTTCTGAATCCAAAAATGTGTAATTGTTATATAATCACTCCACCTGTTCGTGAGATATTACTAAAAACTTTTCACATTACGGGTGTCAATTATAAAATAAGAACATCAAGATACCTCTGGAAACAATGCATATTTGCATTGTTTATTTGTTGACAGATGTCATCCAGTTTTTTGTGAGATAGTAGTTCACTATCTGAGATATTAGCGTAAAAAATACGTAGTGTTCGTAAAGAAGCAAGTTATTTTGAAAATGGTATATTCATTGGAAGAGCGAAAAGAGTTACTTGAAATTTATATTCAGTGCAACAAGAATAAGTCTCTTGCTCGGAGGGAGTATGTTAGGTTATTTCGAGAAAGGCTACCACCTTCCAAAATAGTTTTAAAAACATTTATGCAAAGTTTAGGAATACCGACTCTCTGAGAGACAAGAAAAGGGAAAGGCGAAGAACAAAAACAGGAGAAGACACAGAACTCAACGCGTTATTATATTTTGCTGAAAATCCATCCAAATCATCCTATGCCGCAGCAATAGAATTGGATATATCACAAAGAAGTATGATAAAAATATTACATCGCCATAATTTGAAACCATATAGTATTTTGCCCGTTCAATATTTAGACGACAACAACCTTCAAGACAGGTTAACCTTCTGCTGAGATATACTTGATAGAATAGAGGAAGATGATGAGTTTCTAAGTCATGTCTTTTGGACTGACGAAAGCAGTTTTTCTACTGCGGGAATTTTTAACAGAAAAAATGCACATTACTAGACAGCGGAAAATCCACATATTGTAAAAAAATAAAAAAACAAGGATACCAAACTGTAAACGTGTGGTGTGGCATCCACAAGGATGCTATTGTAGATCCTGTATTTATAAATGGGCCCTTAAATGCACAACGTTATGTGGATATTCTTCAACATCCAGTTGAAAATTATTTAGATAATATTAATTTAGTGGACAACAGATCTGTTATTTGGCAGCAGGATGGAGCACCACCACACTCTGCAAGGAACGTCACCGAATACCTAAACAGAAGATATCCTATTTGGACAGGAAGGCACGGTGTTATACATTGGCCCGCTAAAAGTCCGGACTTAACACCTATGGATTTTTTTCTCTGGGGTACGAAAAAACAAGATATATACGAAACTGGGGTTTTTAATAATATTAATGAGTTAAAAGAATGCATACGTCTAAAAATTGGGGAATTAAACCAAAATGGTGATATATTTCAAAGGGTGAGAAGCAATTTTATAAAGCAATGCCAAATGTGTATTCAGAATGGTGGTGGTTACGTGGAAAATATTTAATTACGTTACGTGTAAATAAATAAAATTGTGTTACTCTATTGTATTACTGTATTAATATTGACTTTTATTTGTTTTTATTAGGCTTATGTTGTTTATTGTTATTACTCGTTACTGTTATTGTCACCTATATATTATTTATTTATTATCTCAATAAATGGCATTGTTTGCAGAGGTATCTTGATATGTTTTTTGTTTTATAATTGACACCCGTAATGTGATAAGTTTTTAGTAATATCTCACGAACAGGTGGAGTGATTATATAACAATTAGATATTTTTTTATTCAGAAAATTAAGGACATTATTTTGGTATAAAAATATACGGGGTGTTCTATTTAAAAAAATCATGTTTTATTTTCCACCCTGTATATCTTACGAGATTTTTAATATCCGTGCTCAGATTATAAAGATTCATCAAAAACCGCGTCCACTCCTTTTTTAAATGAGTTAAATCGGCAAAGGATAAGTGAGATAAGGGGGATGTCAATCTTAAGAGACTTACCCTGTACATTGATAGACAACATGTGTTCAACAGAACAACGTTATCCCACGAAAAATAAGCGTAACTGCGTATGTACCTATTCCCATGTTGAAACGCAAAATTGTCGATTATAGCTTGATTGAGCGTAAAATAAGCAGTATTGGCCGTCTGAGGCAGCTGAACGATCGCTTGGCCGCACGTTTGCGCCACAGTGGTCTTACTATACTGTAAAAGTTGGTGACGAGCAGCACCTAAACCTGTCGTTCTAGTGCGGTTTGAGTTTTTTTATAACAAAACTCAGATTTTTTATTTTAATTAAAAGATTATGCGTATAAGAATTTTTTTTTTCTGAAAAAAAAAGAGGACAAGATTATCGAGTCCGACACCTGCAACATATCGCTGTTTCAGGTTTCGTTTTCAATTCAGCAGAACTGAAAACGAAAACGCCTAATGGCTACCACCTCCTCCCCACTATTTAACTTTTAGGCGGTCCACTTGCCCTAGTGTGGCAGCAGTGGAGATATAGCTTCACTTCGCTTCTTAAAAAATAGCTTCATTCTCGTCTAATGCATTATAAATTCTGTCTGTAATCGTGGACTTGCCAGTCCGGTATACGTTAAGATCTTTAATTCAAGCCCTATTTCAACGGGTTCCGTTCAAAGTCCAAATAAAAACCTCTGACACCCCTCCTAACGCGTATTTTATATAGTTATTTTATTAGTAGTATCATATTTATTTATGTAAATACTTTGCTGCACGTCCTTAATCTCTGATGGAGGCCTTATGGCCGAAACCAAGAGGATGTTTCGTACACATTTTGAATGGACTATTTTAAAAAATTGCACACATGCATTAGGTATTGGCTATTCCTTAGAAATTAAACTTTACCCCTCTTGTAGTCCATCTTCAGACAACACACAATCGTTGTACATGCAGAATCCCTTAACACAGTCGCCGAAATTCATTTTGGTTGCATCGTTATCCTTCACAGAGTATAGCAGCACCCTGTAGCCCTCTGGTGTTGTTTTAGGTAACCTCAACAGATTCCTGGAAATGTACATTTTTATAAGAAATAATATTGACAGGGTGATCACAAGCAGCGCAATTGTTTAACAAACGAAATCACATTTTCAAATATGTTAAAATGACAGGTGTTCAGTTCGCAGGCTGATGACACCTGTTAAATACATATTTTAAATTAGTCAACACACATTTTGTGGGAAAATATATTTTTTGCGCTTATTATTTTTACAACGTATATTAAATAAAGATGTAAAAGATAAACCATGTTTCTTCAATCGTCCGAAAATAGAGCAAATTGCAGCATATTTTCGAAATTCCTGCGCGGGACCTATTTTATATAATAAAAGTTCCAGGCAGACCTAAAAGGAAACAATAATAATCACCGATTTATATACCTCATGAACATAGATATACCTAAACCATGACTAACACGACATTTTCTGGCTGTCTAGAAACAGTGGTGACTGTCTGCTATCATTCTCAAGATGCTTCACACATTCAAGTTCACTCTTCAACGGAGAAAGGACAATAAGTTGGTTATTCTTATTGCAAATCGAAGTGTCCGTCCTCATATTCTTCTTCTCCATATTAGGCATGATTTTGTACTGAGCTTTTAAAGCCATTTCTCGCCTCATTTTCTTACTGTTCACCAACTTGTACGTCAAACTAGGCTCGCGCATAATCTGCCGGCTACCCATAGACTCCACAACAGAATGGTTGCCGTCTTGGTCTTCAACACCCATCTTACTTCTACTATCTAAAGGATTAAAATAATATAGCAGCGTTTCACATAAACAGTTGAGCAACAACGCTTTCTTTACCTATCTTCACCCTGTCAAAGAGCGTCATCACCTGATCCACCATATTCTCCTTTGTACTTTCCTGCAGCATAAACGTCGACATGTTTCTTCTACCGACCTTGTTCAAATCGGGATCAGTAGCGTTGTTGTCTAACTCAAACTCCGCGTTCGATTCAGACGGCAAATTCAGCTCGCAGCCCCTCGTAAGCTCCTCCACCCTTTTAATGTTCTGACTTGGTCGCAGCGGCTTACGCCTCCAGGAACTATTCTCCTCGGCTACTTTAGCCGGGGTTTCTTTATCGACCTTTGCGTTGGGAGGTTGGGAGGGAATAACAGGCGGAGTTACCGTCAACGCTACTTGCCTACGACTGGTGCTGATGGAATCGGTTTCTTCTTGTTCATTTAGCGGGATCTTGCAGTCTGGCAACAGCGAGAGATTCTCGTGCCGCGTCTTTAAGAAATGGGAGTATGTGGAAAGCTTCGGCTTCTGCACCAAAGTCGTAAGATTTCTTGCGACATACTGACCTAATATAAACAAGAAAATAATAATCACTTTAGTAGGCGACTTGTTTATTTCATAAGTTTTAGAGGCCCTCAACGCAATGTAGATTATATTTATGGTGTATACCTAGAGAAGTTTGGCTTAAAACATAGCCACTTATCCACTTATCAAGCCACTTGTCAAGCCTCGCCTTGACAAAATGCTTCAGTTTCTCCGGATGCACGCCGGAATATGACATCTTGTGAAATATGTTAGGTATTAGAAAGTTCCTTTGCAAGGGCACACCGATGTTATGAGATCTCTCAACTGGCCCTACATTAAAGGACCTGCTAAACACACTATGGACGGTTCTAATACAACTGAGGGGTGTCTAAAAATAGCGGGTTAAGTTGGGCAGACTGTGCTGGGCAAAGGGACTTACGGATGAACACGATAAGCGGACCACTCGGACTATACTGTACATTACCAAAATTTTTTTTACATTTAGAATCAATTGATTTCAACGGTCGGGAAAGTGACGGAAATTTTGACAACGACATGCTTTGTTTTCAGAAAAACACGGCCAGCTGCCCGTTAGGTTAAGATTAGCTCCTTATACGGCCAAAAGATCCGGAGGAAACGATCCAGTACCTTATCAAGGAGAATCAAAACCTCGAACAATTTCCAATACTTACAAGTCTATGGACAATAGACATAAGTACCTTTATATTTGGACTTGACCACTTCTACGTTGTTAGTTGCCTTTTTCTTCGTGCCTTTGCCGAGGGTGGTATCGCAACTCGTCAGGTTCACCTGTTTCCGTTCGTCCATATTTCCAGTTATTGAAAATATTTTCTTGAGAGGAATCCTATCTTCCAACTCCTTTTTCTTCCTCATCGCTATGTTCTGCTCCATCTTCTTCAAGTAAATTGGCAAAATCGTCGATCTCTTCCGATATATCTTCTTCGTGTCGCATTTGTGCAAATCATCCACGGCAGCTGTGCATATTGCGCTTTTCATTAGAGCCTTGTGAGATGGCAATAGTTTCCCGGCGGAAACTCCGCTTTGCAACACGTATTTCCGTGCGTCGCTGAGATTCTTTTTTAGCTTACTATGTATAGGGGACTCTTCTACTTCTTGCGTTAGCTGCACTATCACTTTCGGCTTATGCTTAGGCTGTGCACAGCTTAACATATGCTCGTAGCTGACATTAGCCTCGTTCACGCCTATATAAGACAAAGTGAATAGTGTCTATTAAGTGGTAAGCTGGTGCAATCATGGGGGTGCAGAATTCATATACTATACCTTTAGGGGTTCCGTCATTAATAAGTTTCCCCTGCTGTTTCAGCTTATCTACAGCCTTCCGCTTGTAGTCTTCCGAGTCAAAAAAGTTGCAGAGCATCTGCCCATCTTTCTGCTTAAGAAACTGCTTGATTTTCTCCGGGTGTACGCAGTAGTACGAAGAGTTTCTGATAAACTGCTTCGGAGCTAGTCCTCCATATGCCGCTGCTGTGTAGCAGCACGAAGGGTTCCTAATGATACGCTTGGAGGCTATGCCTCCAATAGAGGCAGTTCGAAGAATATGGGACGAGCTCATCGTTTTGGGAAATACCATTCCCCGGCAGCCCCCGGCCCTCTTGGCCACCTGGTGGAAAACGTTCTTTCTTAAACATTTTACGGATCCCTGAAAACGTCTAGGTTAATTGTCGGTAAGACATAACCCCTCACTTACCGAGAGATATGAGAGATTGGTTGATATTTTAAGACGGTACATCACTAACAATTTTGAAACTCGAGTTGAAAATGACACGCACTTTCACTTGTCAAAATCCCAATCCAGTAACATATGAGTCTGGCACACCTTGTCAAAACTGTCAGTTGTCCTTTTTTCTTATCCCAATGTGATCCAAATTTTTGTAATGTATTCCATATTAAGAACTGTTAATTTGTTTAAACTACCGGTGAGTACTTTTGGTAAACCCCTCGCAGTTTCTTTAGGCATATTCTGTTTCAGTTTACCTGCCCAAAAAAATCCGCGTCGTTGCATGTGATCGCACACCTAGTTAAATTTCCAACAAGCATCGAACTCAAAGTAGAAGATGCTCAACTTACCCAGAAATCCCAATCTCGCTCTGTAAAGCGACTAGACCAGCTAAGTAACAATCATGCATACAAATTCAACAAAAACTACACAACTTCAGAATGCAGATCACTTCCCCTATACCTAAAGAAACTTACATGCAAAACTAACTCCAACATACATAGAGACTTCAGTCAGAAGCACACTAGAAAAGGCAAAAGGGACGATAATGGATCGTTAAGGCAAGGCGAAATCGAAAAGAGAAAGGAACGGGACACTGTTTGCAGCGAAAACTGCATCAACATCAGACCAAAGAAAATAGTTAAGAAAAAGTCTATAGAATTCAAAGACGAACACCTGAAGAAGGACGACGATTATGATCGTATTTTGAAAAGACAAAGGGGCATCGTCAAAGAGCTCCACTACAATAGCGCCCCGCAGGCAGGCGCCGAAGGCAGAGTAATAGGAAGCGATGAGGCAAAGAACAAACTGGTCAATTATATTTTTAAGCCAGTAGAGTGCAAAACATGCAAGGAAAAACACAGTAAGGCATGGGAAAAGTTCTCGCGGAACGCAAAATTCGCCCCGTCAAAACGGTCACATTGTACGTTTTGCCTCACAAGGAAACCCTGCTTAAAGTGCGAAATGAAGAAAACGAAGTATAAACAGTACGAATATAAGGATACCGCTGCAGTAGCTCCTAGTAGCGGCGCCTTATATTTCCTGGAGAAGTTCAGGAAAGAAAAGAAAAAATCTAGTAAAGTAAAATACGACGAACGTAAATCCTGCACGTCCCTTTTTAAGATTGTCAAGGACATTTCCAATAAACCGACCAATCGTAGTATACTGTTGAAAAACGAAAGGACCAAGTTTAAATCGGATACCAACTTGTACAGCAAAGGTGCTGGTAGATTGATAAGCATCGGGACCGAGATCGCGCGAAGGGCTAAAGAAACGCCATCTGCAAACGTCGTTGACAGGGAAAGGAGGCACCAAGCATTCTACAAATCTCAGGGCGAACATTCCCTGTTCACTCCACAAACAAGTAAAGGCAAACGAGTGGGGTTTTACTCCCTAGACTCCAAACCAAAATTAGATG
This sequence comes from Tetropium fuscum, assembly GCA_964058915.1. Taxonomy (NCBI): domain Eukaryota; kingdom Metazoa; phylum Arthropoda; class Insecta; order Coleoptera; family Cerambycidae; genus Tetropium; species Tetropium fuscum. The sequence continues at coordinate 269,813 of CAXKVY010000072.1, read as the reverse complement.
TAGATGAAGATACCAAAGCGCAATTAGTTGGGGAAGTGGGGCAATTACTTAAGCCTGTCATCGAGCAAGAATATATGAAATACAATGAACTTAAAACAGGTAAGACCATACCATTAGGTTCACCCTTATACATTTAATGTTCTCTCCTTAGCTATCGAACGCCTAGAAAGGAACATTGACGTGTTCTTCCGACATATCAAGTACTTCGGAATCATCCCCATTCCAGCCGCTATCCCCATCACTAGTCAGAACTCGAAAGCTACAAACAACTTTGAATACAAGTCTCTACGAGCGAGAAATCCCGAAAACGAGTTATGCATTTACGAGGGTGCCCCTAACGATCCGAATAATTACGACAAAAATAACAAAGGCATGCAGGATCCATTGTTAAACTTTGAAATGGTCGAACCCCTAGCACCATACCCCAGCAAAGAGGACCCGAAGAGGAACGATATCATCACAGTTCCCAGCTCCAAGATCGAGCAGTTCATGGACCCTAATCAGCATTGGCATTGGGCTCTGATGGCTGACGATGCTGGCAACCAGAAGGACCCGTGCAAGAAAAAAGGTTTATGCGCGAAAAAGGACCCCTGCAAAGCCGAAAATTGTGGTGCAGAAAGGGTTTGCGAGGACGACGCCTGTGTAGCGGCACCTTGCGATGAGGATCCTTGCGATCCATGCCAGGAGAAGTCCGACGCGTGTGAAATAAAAACCTGCGGACCGGTAGCAGAGCCTTTTAAGAAACCGGATTCTTGCAAGAAGGACCCTTTTAAGGCAACACCCTCAGGCAGTCCAGCACCCTGTAAGACACCTGAAGTTCGCCAAAAACAAACATGCGGATCCATACCCGAGCCTTTCAGAAAATCGGACTCTAGCAGAAAGGATCCCTTTAAGGCACCACCCTCAGGCGGTACAGCTCCATGTAAGAAACCTGAAGTTCGTCAAAAACAAACCTGCGGATCCATACCAGAGCCTTTTAGAAAATCGGACCCTAGCAAAAAGGATCCCTTCAAGGCACCACCCCCATGCGGTAAAGCGCACCTTTTTAAAAAAAGTAGATAATAATAGATAATTGATCCGTTTTCAGAACCACCTTCCTGCGAGAAGAATATTGACGTGTGTCCGTGTACGCCATGTAACAAACAAGTCCCATGTGACAGGGAATCATCTTGCTCTAGGGTCCCTGATCCACCGCCTACTAAAAAGCCTCCATTCGTGCCTGGGATGGTTGCTGGCAAGGGACAAAAGCCGTGCGCAGGGCTATGTCAAGAAGACGATGCTAAAGAAAAATCAAATGGTGAGTAAGTACCATTTGTTTTATCTGACTACACTTGTTAAAAAAATTCACTAACATCCCACTTTTGATTAAATCTTGCCACCGGCAGCCCCGCTTAAGAGACGGCCCGCTTGCGACAGAAAAGAGAAACAAAAGAAGATAGACGCGGTAGCGGTAGCACCTCCCCGGCCCCAGAAGAACTGCCCCGCACCAGCTAAGGCGGAGGTCAGGCACTGCAAGAAAACCAAACGTAAAGAAATCTTCATGACGAAAGCTGAAGGCGAAACGAAGAGGTACACGATGAAGCGCAGGCCGTGTAAAATCGCACCACCCAAGCCCATGCCAGAACCTATACCCGTGCAATACCCGAATAAGACCTGGAAGCCGGTGAAGATCGAAGGTAGGGAAACGGCAAATGGACCAAGAGTCCAATAAAGAGCATTTTTCAAAAAAAAAGCGGCAAGCTGATTTTTTCAGGGTCGATAGAGGGGTGTCTCCCGAGTATCCACCCAAAAAAAAATCACACCACACCCCTTGTAGGGTGTTGCAGTAGGGGTGATTTCCTTGAAGTACAAGTAGCCAACCGTTTTTCTATGTTTCAGGGGTAAAGGGTACGCCTAAAAAGTGCAAGTCAGATAAATGCGTAAGTAAGGATCTAAGCAACAGTCACTCTTTAACCGTACCGGCAAAGAATGAGGACCCAAAAAACGGTGTTTTCAAAGGGATATTTGCCAACGTACGCAAAGCGTTTTGTCCGGGCAAATCGAACGGCTCCGACGGCATCAAAAAAGCTAGTGTAATTGGGGCAATTGAGCCTCAGTCTATGCCAGACCTCAGAGGTATAATAAGGGAATGTAAGTATCTGCTGCAGTCGAGATGTTTTGCTATTTTTAATTTAGTTTCTCTCCAGAGCAACTCATCTGGCGAGGAAGACGGAGGAGATAATCCCAAAGTATTCTCCACTAAAAAAATATCAAAACGCAACAGCTTCAGGGATAAGTATCCATGGAAAATGAAGACTGACCGTGATCTAGAAGCGGAAAATCCATCGCCACCACTAGAATTGCGAGCAGAAGAAAATAGATATAATCAATCAGATGAAGAAGATGAAGTGGCAGGAGGTACTGCGGAGTTTTTCTTTCCTAGAAAACACGCACAATCCGGCAAGGCTAAAGTAGAGCACGACGAGGATGGATCTGAAATATTCGAGTTCGTATCCTGTGAAGAACTGCGAAGAAGGATGAGCAGCAGTAGCAAAGAGAAGAAACGTAAGCGTGACGATTCCATGAGGCAGTCGCTGAGCCTAACAGCTCACGGTAACACATACAAGAGGAAGTACCACATAAAGATGGCGACGAAGAGAATATACACACCTGTTGGTTACCACAGCATACACAAGAGCACCAATAGCGGCACGGATATGGAGGGGGAGACGGGAGGGGAGAAGACAATCAAAGGTAAGTAGTAGGCAGTAATGAGAATGCTTTACGGATAGATATTTTCATGCAGATATCTCTGGCAAGACCAAGAAGCAAGCTCGAGGAGAAAAATACACTGGTGCTAGAGCTAAGGAGGTCTACCCTTGGACTAATAAGAACGGAATGTTGTTGTGCACAGATGACGAGAAGGAACAGTCCGCACCGAAAGAGACGTACCCTTGGAAGAAGATGCATGCGGAGTTGATCGAGGCTCAAGCTAAAGAATCCTTAGTCACTTTTTTGGCCACTAAACAGGAGATATCTCGCAAGGAGGAGAAAGCGAATAATAAGGCGGAGGCTAAAATTGAAGATACGGTCAAGGAACGCGAGGAAAAGAAAGAAGAGGAAAGTCCTGAGAACGTTCATGCGCAGTGTGCCAGGCTGTGCCGCTGCTGCGAAAATGTCCGGGTGACTGGTACGTAGTACTTTCATTTGAGCGGGGGCGAAATTTTAAGTAAGGAAAGCAATTTTTGAAAAATTACCTATTTTGCTTACCTATTCTTACCCATGTCTTTTTACAGCTTTATGCAAATTGTTTAAATCCGAAAAACCAGTTTTATTCCAGAGACCCTTTTCATTTTGAAAAGGTAAACATGACCAAGAAAATAATTTGCTAATATTTTCACACCCTGTTGACCATTTAAATTGTTCGTAATATTTTTCCGGATAAAAATGCCTAATACAGTTTTTCATTTTTCAACATTTCACATTCAAGTTATTATTGTCTTCCATTTCGCTGCTTCGCATGACACGACGCAGTCCGATGGAACTATCACACGGATAGCCGTTAAAACTTAAAATTAAAAACAAAGAACCTACTCGAATAATAGCTTCCGCGTCTACATAAAGGCGCCGTTACACGGCGTGGGGAGTGCCACGCCTGGAGTGTGGCGTGCGGAGTGACACCCAATTTGCAATTTGACGATCGCTATTACACGACCTGCAGACTGACAAGTTTCTCGCCTTCTCGCCACGCGAGCGCGTGGCTTCTTTTTCATTTCAACATGTCGGATGCTCGATTGTGCAGCAGCTTGCTATATTTTGTTGGACAGTGATGATGTATATACTGATTGGAGGAATTTCGCCATTTGCTCGTAAACCAACCAGTGTGGCTTAAAAACGTCATCTGCACTTGATCCTGTCTTCATGGTTGCTTTTACTTTCGTGTTTAATTTTCGGAACGTGCCCATTAGTGATTCTTTCTTCTTCTTTAATTCGCTGATTGTGCAAGTAATACTAAAATTTTGTTGGATTCGCATCCAGGAATCATGTACAGCATTTCTATCTTTGTGCTCATTGTGCTTCGGGTTCCAAATTATTGGTTTTTGCTCGTATAGGCATAAAAATTCTGATATTGCTTCGTTTGACCACGGCATGTTGTCACTTGCTTAGCTAAATATCTACTGAATTTGACTAATTTTTAAAATTTACGGGCGAAGACTCCGCGCCGTGTAACTGTATACGCATGCCAGTCCACTTCGCGCGCTGCGCGGCTTTGAGGTGTGCAAAGTTTACCGCTAATCGACGGGACCCAGCACGCCACGCCACGCCACCACAATTATACGGCGTGTGGCGCGACAGTTTTCACTCCAGGCGTGGCACTCCCCACGCCGTGTAACGTCGCCTTAAAGCACGCGACTGGCCAGTCAACGCGCGCCGATGGATCAGAGAAGCTAGCGGCCGGCATAGGTTCTATTGAATTCTCTACTACTCGAGCGGAGGCAAAGCCGCATTTGTTATGGGTTAGGGGAAGCTCTGGTTCCCTTGCTCTTATGGATTGCACGCCCCTGCATTTAGGCTACAGGCGAGGCAAATTAACACAAAAAGCGGCAAAACCTACGAAATCTTTCCGAATGGATCGACTGAGATGCTGTTTTTTGACTTCGATTCAGGAAAACATTTAAAAAAATGTACCTAATTCCTTAATTTTAGGGAAAAACGCTTCTGTGCATATTTCCATAGAAAAAAAATTTTTTTTGAGTGCATGTATGAAAATTTATTTATTTCGCAAATAATTACCGAAATTATCCCAATTTTCTTAGTCGGGGGGGTTTTGGGGTCGCTGATAATATTACCAGAGCGCCATGGTTGATTCCAGGGCACTCTTGATACCTTTATATCATCCAGAAGCCAATAAAACAATCATGCAATGATAACGCTCTGGATTCACAGTGGAGGGGCCACGGGTTCAAATCCTGCCAGTACTATCTTTTGTTCCCTATATTAATTTTTATATATACACCGCCGATGCACCTGGGAACCACCAGGGCGCCACCACCGAGGCTTCTGTCTCAATTTCATTCCAAACGCATGCAAAATCATCACTCGTGGGTTCTTCAGGTCGCTGATTACGAATATGATGTTCAACAAGTTCGACGATGCATTTGGCGACCAGGGCGTCTTGGTTATTAACGAATTTCTCATGTCCATCCGTTTGTTCTTTCCTCCAGATGACGCGGCGGTTTTTGTGAACACGCGATCTCAAGAACGAAATCTTCAAACGTAAGTTTTGGTTGAAAAATCGTATTTGGGTAGAGGAAGAACCCTATTTTTAGGGAAATCCAATAATAAATCCTACCACAGTGGCGTCCCAAAATATAAAAAAATATATATCGATAATAACACATCGTACAGTTCTGAAACTTTGAGATGGCCATGCAGTATAACATACCAATATTTAATAAAAATAGATTAATAACTGGTTGCCTTACGACCATTGAAAACTATATGCCCGCCTGTTTGATTCCCTCAACTCATTGATTTAGGTTCAAGTTAGGTGTATATATGACAAATATTATAAACGGAAAATAAAAAAAAACTGCTGACGGGATTTGAACCCATGGCCCCTCGACTGGGAATCCAGAATGTTACCACTGCATGATTGTTTTGTTGACTTCGGGATGATATAAAGGTGCACCGGTGGACTTTTTGACCATAAAAAAATTGGGATAATTTCGTTAATAATTATTTACGAAATAAAAAAAAATTCAAACAATATGCACTCAAAAAATGCATTTTTGACTTCATGCGCCAGGGATTTTGATAAAAAAGGGGCTTCTGGTTGCATACGGTTGCCATGGAAACTGTGGTTGCAGAAAATTACAAATTACTTATTCCATATTTTCATTCTCCCCCCTACGGAAGTATTTCTGTTTTAAATAGGCATCGCGAAAGCGAATGTAAAACGTGGTAGGTTTAAGTTGTGTTTTATATTATAAAATCGAGGGAAGAAGGAAAAGTTTAATACATTACACATTTTACACATACACATTTTACACATACACATAGACATTTTACACATACACATACACATTTAAGGCTGGGATTTTGTAGAGTGAGAGGCAAATAGATGCATTTATTTTGGTTAAGTAAAGGGTCCGCCAATAAGCGCGCTCGATCTTTAAAATGAAATAAAGCAAGTTGTGTGAGAGGTATAAATGAAATTTATTTTTTGTTTGAAAGAGTATTCGAAGGCATTATGTATGGAAAATAATATCGGTCAAATGTCCGCCTCGGCTTCGCTGGGTGGCGCGCATACGAGAAGTCCAATTTTCAATGACTCTGGCGCACAAATCGGGCTGTATTTCATCGATGGCGTGGCGTATGTTGACTTTGAGGGCATCAGTGTTTTGTGGTTGGTTTGCGTAGACCTGTGATTTAAGAAAACCCCACAAGAAATAGTCTAGTGGGGTTAAATCGCACGATCTCGGTGGCCAGTTGATGTCGCCTCCGCGCGAGATAACCATTCCTCCGAAGCGCTCGTGCAGAAGATCCATTGTGGCGCGCGCTGTGTGGCTCGTAGCGCCGTCCTGCTGAAACCACATATCCTCGACATCCATATTGTCGATTTCATGCCAGAAAAAGTTCGTTATCATGGATCTGTATCGTTCGCCGTTTACCGTGATGGACACACCATCGTCGTTCTCGAAGAAATACGGCCCGATGATGCCTCCGGCCCAAAATCCACACCAAACAGTTACCTTTGCTGGGTGCATTGCGACCTGGTGGACCTCCTGTGGATTGTTCTCGGCCCAATAACGGCAATTCTGCTTGTTGACATTCCCATTTAACCAAAAATGTGCCTCATCGCTGAAGATGATTTTGCGACCAAAATCGGGGTCGACTTCCAACTGCTCTAAAGCCCAATCAGCGAAGATACGGCGCTGTCTATGGTCGTTTATTTTGAGCTCTTGTGTCAGCTGGATCTTGTACGGATGCATGCCCAAATCCAGATGCAAGATTCGGCGAAGTGATGTTTCCGAAAGGCGGAGTTCCTGTGCGCGACGTGAAATTGACTGTCGCGGATTTTCACGCACACTATCGCGCACAGCGGCGACATTCTGGGCAGATCGGACGTTTCGACGACGCGTCGGTGTTGGCTGATTGTTCACCGAACCGGTTGCCTCGAATTTGTTAATCAAACGACGGATAGTCGACTCAGCAGGACGATCAATTGCACCGTAAAATTGGCGGAGCGCGCGGAACGTTGCTCGAACCGATGAATGATTTTCGTAATAAGTTTTAACGATTTGCACATGTTGCTCGCGGCTGAATTGGTTCATGGTGATTTGTGAAGATACACTGAATAATAACAACTACGTTTGCCAACTCTACCACAAACAACATGGCCGCCATGAGCTGTCAAAGATCGAGCGTCCCTATTGGCGGACCCTTTATAAATAATTAAAAAACTACATAATATCTGATTATCAAATTAGGTGCATTCACTAGCTATTATCATAGTGATAATTATAATATAAGTTTTTTGTCCTAATATTTTCTTATAAAACTGTTCTGTGCGCTTACAATGAAAATAATGTGATTTTAACAATAAAAATGCAAATTTTCATTTCTAGCGCACAGAGCAGGCTTATAAGAATATTTTTGTCAAAAAACTTCTATTATAATTATCACTATGATAATAGCTAGTGAATGCACCTAATTTGATAATCAGATATTATGTAGTTTTTTAGTTATTTATACTTAACCAAAATAAATGCATCTATTTTCTTCTCGCTCTACCAAATCCCAACCTTTACACATACACAATACATTACACATTTTAGGTGCTCGGAGGTATTCAAATAGCCTCGCACCTAAAAGTAAGCTTTCGCAGCTTGGAATGTAAATAACTATTCAATAATGTATGGGGATCAACTGTGAAAATGTGCAAGTCGAAAGATATAGATGATGATATCGATATACACTTTGAAAATGTCATTGCAGAAATATAATAGCACCATGGTTACATACAGTTGTTCGAATAGTTATGTATTATCAACCAACAAACTTAAAATACCTTTTTTGATTGAGAAAAATTTAAAAAAATCAACATAATGAGAATGAAACAGTATCTGTATGAGGGATAAAATCGAAAAAAAAAACATGTTCGAGTGGGCATATTTCGGTCAGATTTTAATCCAAAAATATTTTTGACTCAGCATTTTAAAGGGAATTTTGTCTCCTTTATTTCTATACCTCCAATGTCTATACCTATTTCTGACCCAAAAAAAGTTAGTCAAAAAAGCAAAAAATAAAAAAATCGAGTAGCTTTTTTTCTTTTTCAACGTTTTCGGCATAAAAAATATGTTTAATTTTTTCCTTAATTAGCCATTTCGATGTAAATTCAATTCGCTACAAAAAGTTTCCTATAAAGTATATCGAAATTTTGCTTCGTTTCTGAGAATATTGAAAAAACTGAAAAGGGTGCATTTCCACCGTCTAATTTAATAGAACTGCGCGATTTTTCTTCTTCAATGACCCATTGACCGATTCCTGCAATAAAAACCCGTGAACGTCTCTTTCTATATGACATAATCGATAGCCTAATAGTCCAAGAATTAAATAGCATACGTTTCAGCTGTACAACCACACGACGAAATAAAGAGCACGCAGGGTTACGACCCAAACTTGCTCATATGCGAAGTGAAAAAAATAGGAAAGTGCGAGCAACTCATCTGTAGACCTGCGCAAGATTCTAAATCCCTAAGCGAATTGAAAGACGACAAGGACGACAGCAGGCGGCCGAGCCGAAGTAAATCTCTCAGCGAATGGACGGAGTCTCTCTCACAGCCGGGCGTCGACAGAGTTATGATATGTAAACCGGTTAGGGATGCTAGCAACAAAACAGTGTACGTTTGTAAAGAAGTGGCCGATGGTGAGGCCGATAACGAAGCTATAGGGGCCGAGGCGGTGAGGGTCGCCAAGTCTGGTCTGCCGAAGAAGCATAAGAAGCAGTACAACCACATGAAGGTGTCGATGAAGTTGGTGTGCAGACAGAAACAGGCCGAGGATGGTTGCAAGGAGTTGGTGTGCAAAGTGGCTGAGGTCAGGGAGATACAAAATAAGGCGATCCCGCTTGTTGAGAAGAAGGAGAGTCCTTTTACGTATTATGATTTGTTGCAAAAGAGCAAGAAGATTAGAAAAAAAGCCTGTGAAGAAGATCTGAGGAAAGCTAGTAAACATTCGATCTGTAAACCAAAGTAGATATCACAGTCTATTTGTATCATCAATATATTTGTTTGGGACAATGTCACACAAATAAATGTACTTTCTAACACTTCATAGTTCATTGTTGCAGAAATATTATTATCGGCGCGATAAAAAGATGGATATAAAAATTAAATCCAATTGACGTATTTCATTTATTAATATATTATGTATTGTCAAAGTTTACTTTGGTATCGTTTTGTCAATAATAGGTAGAACAGAGAAAGTGATTATTATCTGATGACCGCTAATCACAAGTCCATATAAGAAGTATATTAGAAGACAAATTTCAATGTTTACATGATATACATCAGAATACATCAGAAGAGAATGAATCAGAATTACTGTATTTACGATATATTGGCAGAGCTGTCACTTTGAATAAGATTTAAATCTTTTGATCTTAAATCTTTTTACGGAAAATAATTTTTGATTTAAGATTTAAATCATTATGGAAACAATCTTTGATTTTGCACCTGAAAATATGATTTAAATATTTTAAAAAGATTTAAATACTTTTGAAAAGATTTAAATCCTTTCGAAGTGATTTAAATATTTTAGAGACGGTTTAAATATTTTTAAATACTTTCGAAAGGATTTAAATCTTCCGATGATTTAAATCTTTTTTCGAATGATTTACATTTTTTTGAGACGATCTAATTAAAAAAATGCTGCAATTGAATCGACACTTCTAAAATACTTTCTTAACGTGTGTGGTGGAATATTTATTACGAAATCTACATATACAGACATTAACGATGTCTTGTTTTTTTTTAAGTTCTACCGCAAAAAAATACATATTTTAATTTAATGATAAATAATATCAATAAAAAACGGTATCAGTAATAATAATAATTGGATGAATGATGTTGGGAGTTTCAAAGCAAGATCATCAGACTAATCAATGTTTTATTAAATTAAAATCCTTTACAAACATTTTGTCATAAAACGATTTAAATCATTTCACAAAACCATTTAAATCACTAGATTTAAATGGTAAATGATTTAAATCATTAGAGAAGATTTAAATCATTACATTCCTTAAATCATTATCAGTGATTTAAATCAACAAAAAATAATTTAAATGTTTTTAAATTATTTAAATACATTAAAAGTTCTTAAATACTTTCTAAAAAGATTTAAATCATAAAAAAGATATAAATCTCGAAATGATTTGTTATCTAAATACTTTCTTATTGACAAAAGAATCTTTGATTTAAATCATTTGTACAAATACAAATCATTGATTTATAGATTTGATTTGATTTGACAGCTCTGACTGGCAGGGCTGACGATCCGCATCCGATGATGCGCGATATATTACTCGTTCATGTATACAGGGAGAGGCAAATTTTTATATGTCGACGCGGATTTCGATATCAAAGTTTCCATCATCAGGACTATGAAAATGCCTCAATTATACATTTATAGCGAAAACAGATCCCACTTCTTATGTTTCATATGAACCGCTCAGACAAGAATGATTAAATGACAGGCCTTTGCCCGATTAGCATAAACGAGGTACGAAACGCACAATTTAGTTTCCTGGAGACGTCACCATCAGGGGCATCACGTGTAAACCCTTAGATCCAGATGATGGAGATTTTGGCGGCGAAATCCGCGTGAAAATCTGTAAGAATTATATTTTGGCCGTGTTCTCCTTGTGAATGCTGAATGTCGGCATTTTCGGGGTCCTGGCGATGACAACATAGGAAGCGAAACCTGCGTCGAAATATGTAAAAATGTTACTCAGGGTCCTGGTGATGACACTTCGGACAAGAATCCCGCGCCGAAATATGTAATAATGGTGAGTTTAGGCACCAGTTTAGGCACCACCAGTTTAGGCACCACCGAGTTTAGGCAGTTTAGGGAGTTTTAATATGTAAATGCTGAGTTTATTTAAGGCATTTTCAGGGTCCCAGTGATGACACCTGTTGAAGGGAAAACTGCGTCGAAATATGTAAAAATAGCAAATGAACAAGCCACTTAGATATTACATTTTCGCTGTCCTCATGATAACACATTTAAGGACGGCAACGGCGCGGCGTCGAGGCATATAAAAAATATACTTTGGCGGTGTTCTCGATGTAAATTCTGAGCTTAGGCGATTTCAGGGTCCCGATGATGACAACTTTGGGGACGAAAACCGCATCGATCAACTAAGAGCATGGGAAAATTGTTTTTAATGCATATGTCGGCGGTTTTTGACTGGCTAGCGAAATCGGATAATTATTTCGCGAGGTATCGCGACTCGTAGTTTATAATAAAAATAAAAAAAAATTGATTTAGCTGGGCTATAAGTAAAGATCGAAAAAAAAAAAGCTCTCGACTGGTAAACAAAATATTTCCCCCACCTCTTCCCTCATACCGGAAACACCATTTGGAATCGTAGGTAAATCATTTATTTGCGCACGGCGCGGCTTTGGTTTGGCAACAAAAAAATATTCGGTAATGCCATCGTATAGAGCAGCGTTTCTCAAACGTTTTTGACGGCGGAGCCCCTATGAGTTGAATTTAATATGACGGAGCCCCAGTGGGTATCCTCAGCTCTATTTTTTTTAGTGGAATCGGCGGCGCAGGCGAAAATTTCAAGTCACGCATTTTCCTGACACTTCACAATTTTCATGTAAAATATATTTTTTTTAAATATACTTTCACGAGAAAGCTTTTTTTTTGAATGTAGGTTGGTAATATATTTTTAAAGAACACTCATTTTTGCTGTCATATTATCGGGTTAAGAGAAAAAATTAAAAATAGTAAAATAAAGTAGTAACGTGTACTTTGCCGGAGCATGTTATTTAGTTGCAAACAGAAATGAAAAATAGGTGGGAGTAAAACTAAAATGAAATAACCTATTTTTTTAAATTTTTATTGTGCTTTTAGCAGAAATAGCTTCTTTGCCAGATCTATATGGGTACTCCTGTTTAAGATTGCACCAAAATTCTGCTACTGATTGCTTTTCCAGCTTTAGTGAAACAGCAGAAGTGGGATCTATAAGTTGCTCGTATTCTTGAAATGATAAAGTTTGGGGCTTTTCATTTATAATAAATGTATTTTTCACCCAAGAATATTTTTCCAGATTGGTACCCAATTCAGCAGGAAAGTACCGTGCTACAAGCTACTCATGTTTCTAAGATGATTAGCAATGTCGTTAACTATTTATTGAGGTAATTCTTCTGTATCCATCTCTTCACAAACCTCCTTCAATGTCGGGAAACAGTCAAACTCCCCACTTTCAACGCTGCTAAGCCAAAGTTGTATTTTGCTTAGCAAGCAGCGAATCAAACGTGACGTTTTGTGCGAAAAAAACTTGGAAAAAATAGGTATATCTCCCGAGCCTCGAGCACACCGTCTTATACTCCCACCACGGTCATAATCACTGTTGGCAAATAATACACTACAACTTACCGAAGTCTCTCGCGGAGCACACTTTGAGAAACGCTGGTATATAGTATGAAGGAACGAAGAAAAAGCCGTTTGATTTTTTACGATCGATAAATATTCAGAGGTTATGGGCAGTTTAAAAAAAATAATTCCCCTTCTTCCCCCTCTCCTAATTATGCCATCACCCCCAGCCTGCTGCGTCAAAATTTCTTCTTAATAGCATCTTCCATAAAAAAAAATGAGCCTCCACTCCCTCTCGATGCAAAATCAATTTGATTATTTTTACTTTCGCAACTACGATTGCGATATCTCGCGAAATAATTATCCGATTTCGTTTAGCTTTAAATGAGCGTGTGTCTTTTGTCGTACTCTTCATTTTTCATATTAACATTTTTTTTTGTAAAGTCAACAGCCGCCGAGATATGCAGTAAAAACGTTCCTCCTACACCAAAAAAACCGAAATCGAAACAACATGTACTGTTCCAATTTGTGTCAGTAATTGTACAAACTGCACATGTAATTTTAAAATCAATAAATATTTAAAAATACATATTTCTTTTAATTCAATTAAATTTTAATATAAATTCTAGAAAAATAATTCTAGAAACTCTAATTATGTTCTAGAGCGGTAAAGAAATTACTTACCGTTTTTGTTAGCCTTTGATCATAGTAAGCGCACCTACTGTCGTAAAAATAAACATGGGAAGTGAACAAAACATGCTCGCAAAAAAAATCGTGCAAACATAACTACAACGTCGCTGTTTTGAATAATTGGATTAATTTCTGCTGTGTTTAATCGTCATGCTTTTCCCGAATCGAATGTTTTCGAACAAAATACAGTAATAGCACCTTTTTACCGTACCTTAACGCCGGAAACCTCAAATACTTTTTCAATAGTATTCCGCAACTTTCTCCGATTTCTTTTCACATTCATCTAAAATTAATATTTGACCCGGATTTTTTGCAAGCGCGAACGTTATTACTAGGCATTATTATAGTCAATCTTAGATAAGTAATATTTTAAGTGGATATTAAGTTCAATGTTACGCTATCGATTTTGGTATAAACTACACGTCGTTATAATGTCCTTTTAATGTAGACTGACCAGCATAATAAACTGAAAACGAATCGACTAGTTATGCGAGGCACATCATATTTGTATAAATCCACAACTTCGAAATGGAAACTAGCAAATAGCTATTGGGATACACAGATCAAAGGGATTGCAGTTGGGATACGCAATTCTGCATTCAACAATACATTCATCAGAGAGCGTTCAATGCTGTTAATCAATGTTATATTCAGGCGCCTGGATGGGCGCCAAATCGGTGCGGCGCGGCGTAGAAATCAGTAGTCTGGAAAGACTTTGTGGTCTCCCATTATTGCCATCTGACAAATTTTAAGGACTATTAAAAGGAGGATAATATGTATTTAACACGTTCAAGGACACTCGGAAGATTATTGAACGAAGAGAAGAAAAAGGGTTAATGTACATAGATATTCCCATAGTAAAAAATTGTTTAAATAAATTACATTCTTTTAATTTACCCTAACAAAATTATGTTTTTATTCAATTTTCTACCGGCATCGGCAAATATAACGTGAGTATGATTAATTACGCAAAAAATTTGAGCATCGCATGAGGTTATTCAAAATAATAATTAAAATGTCGAAAAAAGTAAAAAAAAATGGAAAAGTAAGTAAAAATTTGGTATTCCCGGCTCTATTTGATTTCTAAGGCAAAAATAAATATGACATTCGTCTCTATCCCGTCGACCAGATTAAGTACAAAAGGATTTTTTATTATTTTTTAAGGCGATGATCTGGAAGTCGAGATACTGAAGACTTTGCAAGCGCGAGTCATTTTCAATGCGCGAAATCAGATTTACTGCGAGCGCCCTTCAGGCGCCAGTTGAAAGAAATAGAAACCCATATTTATTTTTTTTCCTATAGGACTTTTTTAATCCAGGTAGGAATTTCTGCAAATTATATTAATAGAACCTGAATTATTACAGGAAATAGACATTGACTCATTTATTTTTTTTTAAATTCATACATGAAAAAGCTCGCAAATGTTTCTTGAAATAATTAATTCTCTAGTAATTGTTGTTATTGCTAATACTGTATTATCTTTTTTTTTTTAAATATAAAAAAGCGACGTACCCTATTCATGGGCGTAGCTAGGGGGGCTAGGGGGGCTAGCCCCCTCTGCTGTAAGAACAGCCCCCCCCTGTGAAAAAATTATGCTACCTTTTATTTATATCTTGAATACAAATTGTAATTCGACTTTAAAAAACATTACATGATGTATGTGTTCGCGAATCTCTGTGGTTTCTAAATAATAATTTAAATATATATAAACGTAGGATTTCTGTTGTTCGTACTGGTTTTCGTTTTTGCAATAATAAATAATAATCATATTTTTTCAAGCAAGACACCCACTTTTATTAAATGTCTTGCAACCACGTTATTAACACATTTTTAAAAGATTATTGCAATTTTAAAAATATCTTACAGCACTATCTTTTATTATTGTTTTGTAATATTATTATCGATTGTTATGCCTAGACTAACAAAGCAAATTTTCATTTCATCCGGCTTGAAAATACGTAAAACTACTCAGATCTCAAAAAAATCTAACCGTAAGTTTTTGTTTGTGCAGTTGTAAAAAACAAAGCGCATTTTATGCTTATACAAGACCTTAAGCCCCCCAAGCACAATAGGCTAGCTACGCCTATGACCCTACTTTGACCAAAATTCATAGATAATTGTATGCATGCTCTGCTTGCGAACACCTCGTATTTTATAGAATTTTACACCGAACATGAACACCTCGTATTTTATCAGATTAAATGTGACAAACAAGTTTTATATACCCAAACCATGTTTTGGAGTAAGTAGTTACGTTAAATACTCACCCTAAACTCATCATCACCTTCATTCTCGGGGAGTATTGGTCTCGGTCGCCAAATATCACAGGGTTGGTGGACCTGATTGTAAAGTAGCTCTCTATCGCGGTCTTGGTTTTTTCCTGCGAGTAGTAGCATGCATGTAGGAAGAGATATAGGTACTCATCTGTTACTTCTGGCAGGTGCGCTTGCGAGTTTACCCTAGAACAAAGCCCAACTATATTTACCGGCAAAATAAGGAAAACTTTCACCATGGCAAAATGTTGAAAATATACGTAATATTTTTACACCATATACATATATTCTAAATATATGTCACCACGCATCTTTAAAAAAGTGTAACTTTTAGAAATATTATTGATTATTTTTTGAGGTTTCTGAATACCACGTTGCATGCTGGCCAATCAAAATATTATTATAGTGGGAATAAACTACTTATATTATTGCCGTGAGAATAACTTGAAGTATTTTGCTTTTATTGACTGACACGTGTATTTTTCATTTGAATTTTGACGTCTGTCAAATTACAAATTCTGAAACTTAATCAAAAAGGATTTAGCACATCGACAAGAATCAATAAGAAAATATGTCTTTATCTACTCTTATTAGGTTATATATTCATTAATGAACTGCTTCTGAACAATTAATAGTATCCATAAACAAATAGCGTGAGTTATGATAACTCACGTGTGAGTTATTATAAATCACTAACAGCCAGTTCCATAAAAGTGAACAAAAGCGCTTTTTAGAAAAGTGAACTTTTAGAAAAAGTAGACTTTTAATTCTCTGTAAAGTCGAATCGGTTCCATAAAGTGGAATGTATCTCCCATTTCCGAATATTTATAGTGTTGGTAGGCCTGAAAGTTACGTGGGAAGTTAGTTGAGAGGCAACATGAGTTACAATTATGACAATTTTATTTAATCATAACCTAACATTTTCGAAGTTAGTTGTTTTGTGATGGAAATTTAAATAAATTTTGTTGATTTGTAAATATTGTGGGTCATTGCGCTATTGTGTATTTTTATCATGTTATTAAAGTGTTGGCATATATTACAAATAACAAATAATGAGTCAACGTGACGAGGAAAAAAAGCCGCAAAAATAGCCACTTTCTCGAAAGAGGATGAGATTAAATTACTGAATGTTATATATTTGCAGAGAAAAGTTATCGAAAATAAAGTGACAAATAAAGTATCATATAGGGAGAAGGGATTGTCAATTATGTGAGAGTATGATTAAAGTTTTATTTTTATTTAAGGTCAAGGCTGGGGGGCGAAATCAAAATCGGTGGAAAAATTCTGTTTTTTTTTAAACATTGCAGTCGTCAGTCGTGGTTTATATATTTTTTCTCTTCTCAACAGAGAAGAGTTAGGTATGTCTTCTTCCTCACTTTCTGAGGATTAACTTGAACTAGAATCCAGTAAACGATAGATTGTATTTAAAACACACCAAGCCCAAACGACCACTATTTCCCAGACCATAAAAGTTTTCAAATGAACGCATAAGTACTGACAGTTTATGCTGATAGTAAAAAATAAATTGTAGGTTAATAATAAAAAATTATTGTAGGTTAAGTTTACAATAAAGTCGCCTTTTCCCTTCAAAAGGGCCCAAATCGAGACTTTACCAAAAAGGAAGCTTTTTAGTAAAAGTCTCTTTAAAATTCGATTATGGAACATGCTTTAAAACTTAAAGGAGACTTTTAATATTAAAGGAAGCTTTACGTCGATTATGGAACTTGCCATAAGCACGACGCGACGGTGACATACTGATCGAGCAAAATTCTTTTCCGATACGGTGAAATACATAGAACGGTCCATTATTATTTAGGGGAGGAAGCAGGTGATTTGACGTTTATGAATAGTTTCGACGTTTTCAAATCAGGTTAAATAATTGTGCCAAAAATTATGAATTCGGATGGACTATTATGTACACAGACAGAATTAAGGCAAGTAGCGAATGATACAATACATAATATTATTACTCGGAAAATCGCAGAATAAATATAAAATTGTGTACACAAATTTTATGGAATGGCTTGCAGCCAAATCATTACAGTAAATGTACTGCTGGCATATTTTACTGAAATAAGCAATAAATGAAAATCATCTTTCTTGACTTTCTACTCATTGCTCTGTACACTCAATATGAACAATTGGATTAATATAGAGAATTATTTTAAATTACATGCATATAAAATATTGCATCTGAAACGCAAATCCGAGAAGCATGTAGCTAAAAAGGCAAAACCATTTACACCAGAATAACTTTATAATTTTATAAATGAAGCTCCTGATGACAAATATCTGGCAACAATGATTTTTTTAAACAAAATTTTCTATATCATTTTTATTGTTAAGATTTTAAATAATTCGTTAAATATTTTAAATAATGCGTTGTTTCTGTATACTTGTAGATTAATATTTATTGTTATAGTCGTAGATAAAGTATATTATTCAACTTAATAATGGGTAATGGTAATAACTCACTTGATGAATTACAGCACTCGCCTGCGGCTCGAGCTGTAAACTTCATCTGCGTGAGTTATTACTTACATTACCGCTCGTTGTATAATATACTATTATTATATGCTCTATTATCGTTACTTTTTGGTAGTGTGGAAAAAAATGATAATCAGTCATTAAGTAATGTACCAAAGATTAGTTTCGCATTCGGCCGCCAGAGGATATCGCCTAAGAGCGTTAACTTACTTTTGATTTGAGATTTGACGCCTGTCAAATCCGAAAATTGTAAAAACTAATCAATCAGTACAATTAACAAATTAATCAATTCAGTACATCGATGAAATCAATAGGAAAATCAACGAAACTGCATGTAAAAATATAAAAATGATGATTGTTAAAACAAAAATATTGTAGCGTTTATGATTGTATAATAAAATCTCGCTATTTGAAAGATCCGTTAAGTCATAAGTGACATCTGATGTCAGTAATCGGCGAATCCAGTGGCGTTTTTATATATTACCATGTACGATGACCTAAGCGGAGGAACGCTACAAGTACAAGTAAGAAAAATAAACTGTCTACATCGAGGGATATACGGCGAAAGTCCCTCAAGGGTCGTGCCTTGCACCTCCTTACCTTGCACTTGCCTTGACTTGCCTTGACCCACTTGCCCACTTGCCTTGACTTGCCGTGCCTTGCACATTGTTTAACACCTACGTCTCCGACTTTCCAAGTTTCCCGAATACGAAACTTGCCATGTACGCCGACGATACCGCCATATACGCTCACCGCTGGAGCGCACAGGCTGCAAACCAGCTAATAAAGTCGCATATGGTGACGGCGTCGGAGTACCATGACAGGTGGAGGATTCGGGTGGATATCGAGAAGTCGCAGGCCATGGCGTTTACAAAGAAATTTCGAGACAACCGCACAATCTTCACGCAAATAAGAAAACAAATACCTACGCCTCCTCACGGACTCTAATAGATACATCTTCATCAGAAATGTACACAACCTTTGCCCCGACATAGTGCCAATAGCGGACTACATCAGAAACATTTCACAGAAATTCTACGATTTCAAACTAAATGATAGTTTGCTTACAAACAACATTACACGCTCCCTAATTCACAACACATCTTTTAGAATTAAACATAAACTAACTAGGTATATCAAAATTTACCAATATTTACTCAACCCATTTAGGCCTATTTCCACATATTTTAATCAAATTTTTTTATCCATTTATGCTCTTTTAAACTCTTGTAACTTGACCAATTTATCACTTCTGTTTCATTTGCTTTTTTCTAGTCTTTTTGTTTCCAAATTTCACAGAATTCAACTATTTTATATGCATTGCTAGAATGTATCAAAGTCAATAACATTTCTCAACCCAAATTAGTGACAATACTAGTAATTTTATATTTCTTTCCCCCTCTTTTTGTCACCTTTTCAGACCTGCATTTAAGGGTTTTTTTCTTTAGCATTTTTACCCTCAGAAAACCTAAAACGCCTCAAAGAGAGTATAAAAAACACTTATGATTATTCAACTGCACTTTAAATTACTTCGATGTCCCTTGGACAACGTCATGTACTAGTGACAGATGATACGCCCCTGCCTCGGCGTAAGGAGCTGTCAAGGCACGTTTTAATTTCTCTTTAAACGTCCCGGGCCTACACCGGCGCCCAGCCTTTCAATTGCCACGACGCTTATTGCGCGTGGATGTCTGGCTGGACCCGAGCATGGTATTATTCTGGACGTGCTTACTGTCTATCATTAATTCAAAAATAAATATTTTGAATTGAATTGAAAAGTAGGTACGATAATATTGTAAAAATCTTCGGCAAATCATTTAATTACGAACAATACGAATTATCTTTATCAGGTATTTAATTAGAATTATTTCTATGCATAAAATTACAAAAGTCAGTAAGTATTACGTAATAAGTTTTTTATTACGGATAAAAATCACGGAATGGGCAGGAATCGTATAGCACTCCTTTTAATATTCAAAAACGTATTTTATTTTTAATTGTATAGGCATATTTTGTTAGTTTCTCCCTGAAAAAAGTCAATCCTCGCTATCGGCCACGGCGTACGTGCGTGAGCTGTGTTGAGATTTTATTTACTTTCTCACGATGGAAATCCACTTTTTTCTTTGAATCAGCTTATGCTGATATGTTGGGAAACAATAAAATTGATGCTGGCTATTTTTGATGTATTTTTACAACTAATAATAAAAATTTTTGCGAGCTCCCATGATCAGATAATTATAAGACGTAGGTAAATGTGAATGACGTGACCGTTAAAATACAGGACTGCCATTAGGATTAGGCAACAATTTCTCGAAAATCTGTCAAATTATTTTCAATTTATTCTCACTCTTGTGATATTACAACTGAATATTAATAGAATTAATATTAATAGGTATTAATGAATTACAGAAACTGTCACGACTGGTGCTTGAAAAGCAATATCACTAATTATTATAATATATTGAATGAACTTATTCCATGCTATTATTCGGTAAATTACCTGTTTATTTTTGTTTACGATCCTAATATTCCTAATAATTGACGTACATCAACATCATGATGGTCTATTTAGCCCCGCTATAAACCGTAGTAAACTATAAACAACTGACGCGTTATATTTTTATTTTTTCTATTAATTCATTACCTAATTACTATAAACTTTAGACCAGGTTATTGCAACCATTATTAAATCATATAAACGGATTGAAGGCCGTTTGCCTAATTATTTAAGCAACCTCTTTTTATTCAGATGAAAACACAGCGAACGATGTGATTCTTTATTTACGTTTTATGTTTTAAAGCAATAAGTGAATACAAAAGATGTAACATATTGTAGTTTTTTTAAACATATTTTAATTTAAATGTCATATTAAAGAAAAATGTATAAAATTACATATCGCAAAATTGTTACAAGTACATTAAAACTAAACTTAAGGAGAAATTGCCTCTAATATTGAGTTACAGAGACTAATACATCTACATGTATAAGTTTGGTTACGTACTGGAAAAATAAATACAAGCTACAAGAACACTGAGGTTTCTGAAACCTCTATGGTTTCGTTATTATTTATTAAATTATTATTTTCCGTTACATTTTCTATTTAAAATTGTACATGTCTCTTCCAAAAAGAAACCTATTGAAGTGTATATCACTATTTTCAGTCACTTTCCACTTCATCTTCACTGTCGCTAGATGACCATTTCCAATATTAATCACAATGGGTTCTATGGCTTGATCAACCGCCAAATCCACATCCCACATTATCTGTTCCTCTTTCATCACGTGATTAATACACTTCTGCCAATTTTCTACACATTGTGACATTTTCTATTGCTCCTCGAAGATGTCTCTCTATGTCAGCTAATTTATCTTCATTCTCGCCCCTTTTACTTGCGCCCAGATCAATTCAATGGGGTTCAATTCGCAGTGATAAGGAGGATTTTTTTGTCAAGGCCTAGACCTTGACAACATACTAAAAAATTATTACTACCCCACCTTTTGCAAGGCAATGGTCTTTTTTGTCCCATACTGACCGGATTACATGCGAAATTTGAAAATGCCCATTTTTCGTGCTTATCGGTGTAAAAATAATGTATAACAAAATATGTTATACATTATTTTGTTTTGTTTTATTTCCATACCTATATCAAAATGCAGCTATGTCAACTAAAACTAAACAAACATTATGAAATAAAGAGATTACATGCCTGATTGCCTGACCTAGACTAATACATTAACTTTCTCTGCACATACACTAAATCTTTTATATGAAATATTCGTACCGAGTTTTAAGTAGGTACCTACTCTGTACACAGAGCATCACTTTTTATCAAAAAAATGTAAATGTGAAGCATTAATATCTGATTAACGATTCGGAACCGTATAGCATCTGTGGTGCCGTATTAGCAGTGTTGTCACCTGTAGTAGATTTCTAATTTTTTAGTAGCTTTTGCCTTTCCCGGCAGAAATTTTAGTAGGCACTTCTTTTAAATAGATTTTTGGTAGATTGGTAGATAAAGAGTCAGTGCCGGTTCTGCACTAGTGGTGGATATGTTCGGATTATACAAAAGAATCAAAGTCAACCATATACACACTTTTAAAAGAGGAAAAGATACATGGAAATGTACAGCCACCGAAACCAAAAAGCGGTCCAAATAAGATTGTAGTGGACGAAGATGCAAAACAACGTCGAACGGTCCACGGTTTCTTTAGCAATAACGAATAGCCCACTTTAGATAAGGTGCTGTAAGGTATGATTGAAAATGATATTATACCTAAAATGTGAAGGGCTAGTCTGGCAAAAATGTTGAGACACGAATTTTACGTATGGAAAAGTAGACAGAAAGGGTATTCTCATAGAAAGATATGAAATAGTTGCTTGGCAGGTGATCTTCGAAAAATAAAAATTTATTACACTGATGAAACATGGGTCAACGAAGGACCCATGTGAAGAGAGTCTGGCAGGATGGAAACGTGAAAAATGCACGACATTCTGCGATTGAAGGCTGGACAAAACTGGTTTAAAAATGCCGTTTGAAAAAGGCAGCCATTTAATTATAAGGCATATTGAAAGTGATAGTGGATTTCTACTTAATCGAGAATTGATATTCCAAGACCGTAGACTACCACGAGGAAATTAATTCCAAAGTATGCATGCAAATGTGTCAAAATAAAGGGTCATAAAAGGGCTTAAAGGACTTTAAAGGACCGATTTGGATATGATAAATCGATAAATATTTTTTTATAAAGTTTCCTGCAACATAATGGTGCGTAGATTTCTAGTAAGATAAGGTGGGGTAAGAGCGTTTTTGGAGTAAGTGCGACTATGCTATAATTATTTAATTACAAAAGCATAACAGGTATCGCACTCTAAGGTCTTGAGATAATAGGGATTTCTCTCAAGACCCATACAATACACAAATTCGTCCATAGTAGAGATCTGTAATTTAATTATTTAAGATGTCACCACATAAGACATAACCTCTTATGGAAAATCCACGAGTTTCACGACGAATCTGGAAATAGGATTTTGTATATTTTGCATTAATACACTCTCGTACCAAAACACTTTAATATCACTTTAAGTACGAAACTACAGCCAGAAACGCACTTACCCCATTATACGGGGCAAGTGCGACGTATAGTCCAAAAAATATAATTCTGTTTTTTCTGTACGTAGTATTACAAATTTGCTCAATTCATACACTATTACACTCCCAATACTTGACAGATTAATGTATTACAGTTGGAAATATATGGGATAAAAACAAAAATTTTCATGGTTTTTTACATTTCAATTATGAAATTTCTGGATCGCAGTTACCCCACCTTACCTTATTTTTTAAAATACAGAAACAGTAGATTTCCTGAAAAAAAGATGGCCATGGAAGCAAATGGCTCCATGGCTCCATACTCTCGATCCAGTGTACTCTATTACTACCATTTATATTTGGCAAGAGCGATCAGATATCTACGCCACTGTGTATATCTAAGCTTCATAGCGTTTATATAACTGTACACAGGTAATATAATGCTGACTTGCTCTACTTCACCCGTTACAGGAAAAGATCATTTTCCTATACGTAGGAATAGGTTGTTAAGTAATCAACTTTCTATAATAGCATAATAGTATGGCGATTTTGGGAGGAGAAAATAAAGAAATAAATAAAAGAGAGTTTTTGTTTGAACAAACAGCATTATTAACCTTCGTAATACCATAGATTAAATGAATATATAGTCAGTGCCTATGTTATATCTTCTCGCTCCTAAATGGGACCAGAAACTCAAAGCGTTGGGACGTAAGCCAGAAAAAGAGGTCTAAACGTGAGATGCAGTACATACGCTCGCGTACCTGACCCACCCCAACCAGAAATTGACCGCATCTTCTGAACTACATTTTGCGGAATTGATGACAGTTTCTTTGAAGTGAAATATAAAATAATGGATGCGCAAATAAAATGTATTATATTATAATATTTGTGTTTATCTCTATTCAGCTTAAAGTAGGAGGTAAACAAACCCAAATCGTCACACGATTATTGGCCCTCTGGCTTAGGTGGGGTGGGTCGCTAATTGCAAAAAACGACACCCCCCCTTTTTTACTAAATTGTTTATAACTTTTGTAATTTATACCGGCGCCCCTTAAAATGTTTCAAAAAGTTTCACCGGGTCGATAATGGGTATTATAATAATTCTTATAGTCTGGAGAAGCGGACAAATAGTAGGGAAGGCATTAAAAATTTAAAAATAGTAGGGAAAGCATTAAAAATTAAAAAAATATTTAAAAAAGATATACATTACTTTCCTGAAGTAATAAATAAATAAATTTTCAGCTAAAGCAGTAATTTCCAAGGAAAATCCTCAAACAAGTCGATTTTTGATTTAAATTTATCGTATTTTCCACAAAAATTTAAATATGCAAGATGATCCAAGTCCACTCGTATCTTATTCCCATCTTTATCCAGTACAATGAGAAAATAAAAATGTGGGTAACAGCAAAAAATCATTTATTATTTCTCTTAATTGCAATATAATTAATAGGATGTTATGAAAATGTTAGGTAGGTAGGTACCTATAAATGAATTTGCCAAAGAAACATCTAATAATAAGTAGGTTTCACGAGACACTCGAAATTCCATACTTCTCTTGAGCTCGTCTCGACATCGAGAGACGAGACGAGACGAGATTGAAGAGGTTTTTTCAAGACGAGATCGAGAAACACACTTCTTTTCGAGATTTTTCGAGATCGAGATATTTTTTCAAGATTTCTCGTTCTCGAAAAAATGTAGGTGCTGCAATAACTCACAGCTCTTAATAGGTCAGAAAGAAAAGCAAAAATAAAAAACAACAAAGCAAAAAATATAACAAAGATAACAAAGGTAAAAAACGTTTTAAAAAAATAATTTAGATAATGTACAGGGTTACCTGCAGCCGTTATTTTATTATGGGCGATAGAAAAAAACTTTACATAAAAAAAAATTAAAAAAGTTATATAACTTTAAACTTAAATATAATAAACGGCTTAACCAAATGCCAACAAATTATATATTTTTGAAATCAGAAAAAAAGACCTTTCATTTTGTCTACTAATATAAAGGGTATTAAATTTAGGAAAATGTAACCTTTGAGGTTACAAAAAAAAAAATTTTCTGAATTTGTAGTAAGTAAAAAATCTTAAAACTTGCATTTAAAGTTTCTTTTATATCACCTGTAATAACGGTTCTTACACGTGGCCTTTTGTTTCATAGCATATAGTATTTCGTATTTTAACGTATTTTTTTTATAGAGAAAAATTTATCATATGTTTTGATGCAGACTTGTGTTAGATACCTACAATATACGTAATATTTTTTAATAACATTCAGTTTTTGTTTTTGAGACTCTCGAAATTTCGAGAATCTCGAATCGAGATCGAGAAATACATCGAGACGAGAGTTTGTTAATTTCTCGTCTGGATGATCGAGACGAGACGAGAAACTGTCTTCGAGATGAGATCTCTCGTCTCGATGAAACCCTAGTAATAAGTATCTTGAATTTTTGTTTGTTAGTTTAATTAAGTACTGTGTATTTATTATAAGAATACCTTTTGTTAAAATATAAATTGCCCTTTTCCGTTTTGATTAATAAAAAAAATAAAAACTAAAAAAATACCCTAATTAAGCAGCAGGCACATTAACGCCTAACGCAACGGAACGACGGTATTGCCGAAATGGGACCTATACTCTGGAGACGGTTAATCGGCAACAGGTAACATTCTATACAGGAGATAGGTATTAGTTTTTAATAAAATGTGTAAAAAAGGATCCTCTTAAATATACGTTTGTTTGAATACATTTTTTAATAGCCTTATAAGCATGTATATTTATTTATTTATCTATTTTATATTTATTTTCTCCAGTCGTAATTTTCCTCGATTCCTCGAAGTCGATTTAGTTCATCAACAATATTTTTATACGAATTTCTCGAAATGTATGTCTGAAGTCGTGCCCTGAGCTCTGAAGTCAAAGCAGCTTCGTCGCTTAGTTTTTGAAATATGGATCAAAACAATATAGCATTTTTTAGTGTCTGATGTCTCCTAGACAACGGTGGAAGATTTCTTTACTACGTGTTTCCGTTGCTCAGATATGACCGATCGAATTTTTTTTATAAAAACGGGTGGTGGGGGTAAAGGGTAAACGACGTGGAGGTGGGGTAACAAGATGAATATTCTTGAACAGGAAGTTGCTATTAACCCCATATAGGTTGCCAATCATCGGCACTTTGGTGCAAGCGAACCCATTCTTTTCGCCCTAGGGGTCTCCTACTATATTGAGCAACAGAAAACCGCACCCAAATTTAATATTATTCATAAACTGAAAACAATTAGGTACCAGCAAGATGAAGGCAACACCAATTTTTTAAGATGCGAAAACGAGACATAGAGACTAAGAAATGTTAGTTTTTATTTATTGAATAATTACCCAATATTTGTATGTTCATAATATCGTAAATTAACATGCTTTGCACAATAAGTTGATATTTAGCAATATCTACGTTCTAATATTATTTATTCTTTCATGGAGGCAAACGAATAATAATTTCAAAGTAAAAGTTTGGAACGTTTTCCAAACATTAGCAATAACAATACATCAATAATGTGTCTATATACGATTTTCGACCAAAACAGTGAATTTTATAGACGTTTAGATTTGATATCTATATCTTTGCAGAACTGGCATTATTTGTTATACCTGACGGTGACATTTATTTATTGTTTTTCTTCTTCTAGTGAATATAACAAAATAATACAACCATAGGTATATTTTTATCAGTATATCGCAAAATATGTGTAATGATTTTCGTCACAATTCACAATAAAATATTATGTTTGTAAATTCGCAAAAAATGATGAGCCGACAAAAAGTTGCAGGTATTGACAAAGTGTGCTACTAGGTAACTTGACATTAGCAAAACAATATAGTTCATTATCTATTACTGTGGTAGGCATTTGTAGATTTTTGCAGAATCTAAAATTACCTATTACCTTAAATTAATTACTATATATTATAGGTATTTATCTCGCTTAGACTTTTGCTGGTTATCTGGATAAATTCTTATGAAATGATTATACAAATTAGTACCAAAAAAACCCACAACCAAAACAAACATTAGTCGCCAGGCCAACCGAGAAAGCTCCCTCTGGCTCGCGCACTTACCACGACTTGATCTTGTTCAGATCCTTCTTCTTGCCTTCCGGCACAGCCTGGAGTCCTTCCAGGAACGGGTGACTGTGTTTGAGGGCCATTTTTCGGAAGTCTAAACACAGGCACTAGCCACCGCACGACACCCCACGCGAGATTTTACTTTCAAGTTAGCCGAAAGGGAAATTACAAGCGACCTTGTCTAGATCGTAACGCCGCGACCTACTGCGATTGTTTTGCAATGACAGAAGACGAGAGACTCGTGGTTCGTGGTCGATTCGCAGGTGAGCTGAAATTGAAAGTTGGGGTAGGGGGGTTTCTGCTCCAGCAGAAGTCAGGTGCATGCAAGAGCTATCTCGCTTGTCGCGGATGACACTAGATGTTGTTTTTGGCGAATTATCTACCTACTGTTATGATGCGATATTTTGCGACCTGTCCGCAGTATATCCGCTCCTAAAATTAGAAATAGGTTTTCCGTGAGAAGTTAAGAAGGATACAGTGAGTGAGGTAGGTAACCAAGGAATTTGCATAATTATGTCTCATTTTACTTCTAACAATTTCATGGTTGATGCTTGATGTAGTTTTTTCTTGAGGAAAACGAAAAAGTAACAACTTAGAGGTCAGCTAGCATGGATAACCTACAGTAAGGTCAAGATAAATTCATGAAATATATTATATCAAAATAGTTACCTACCTACTGAACCGTACAGTGTACACCTTTCTATAACAATTATTAAAACATAGGGTAAATGTTCTCTGGTCTGCTTCTCGACCAGTTAACAAGAAGTTGTGACTTTAAAAAGAAGCCAAAATGATTTCTTAAGATTTGAAGAGATATTTGTTTTATTATAAGTTTCCTTGCAGTATTCTAAAGGTGTCCTTGCTGTTAGATTTAGCGAATAAAATTAAATTTACCTAAAAATCGATAAATCGTAGAAGAAAATAAATACATTGTGCTGGTTCTCGGTCAGCTGTGATCTATTGTCGACCATGAAGGCACCGGTTCCCGACCGACGCGACGGTCGTGCAATATAACCCTTAAATTCCAATTCTTGGACAAGGAGGAGCAGTATATAAAAATAACACCATAACCATAGATAAATACTAATAAAGAAAATTTAATACTGTACGTTATACAAAACGTTATGTTATACAAAACTTGTCAGAATAAAAAAGTTTTGATAAAATTCTAACATTTCATTTTAAAATCTCTTTAGAGCAAACTTTAAAAATCGTAACACCTAAACAGGTAACTTGTGCGTAGGTAGGTACTCCAAAAATAAAATAAAAATTATATCTTCTTATCAAATTTAAAAAAACATACAGTTGGTAGTCAATATACCTAAAGGTAGGTTAAAATCATACATTTAGGAACAATAATAACATTTAGAATCCATGGACGCAGCATCCTCGTACGGGATATCAATTTATTAACTCTGTGCAATGTGCATTTCTTATGAAACCACCTCGGACAGAAGTCGCAACCGATATTTTTCCCCCTCGCCCTCCACGTCGCTAATTATTTCTTCTTCACAGATGTCTCGCAGATTTAATATTTTCGTGTTTTGGTATTGTCGTTAGTATTACGCGTATCTTTTTCCGATTTCTGCGTTAACTGTCTTTTTGATTTTCTCTCATCCATCCTCTTTAAAACCGCTTCATCCTTTTATTTCTTTATTCTTTCTTTTTTCTAAGTGATATTCTCTCCGGGCTTTAGACAAAATAGCACTGGGAAGCTACATATACAGAAGCACTGGGAAGTTACATGTCTGTTAATCTTGGTGGTCGAGAAATGTTCAACTAAAATCATGTTCTCGGACACATAAAATCAACTTGAAGTATTTTTTTAAACTTCCCGCTTTTTGCTGGTTGACAAATGGCCTAGTACTGATAATATAAACTGAAATAACAAGTGAGACAGGCTGATTGCCATTCAAGTAGGTACGATAAAAAAGAACAAAAAATGTTTGAAAGGTGAGAGGTATTCTCGGACATCGCGTTCGAGAATGAGATTTCATATTTTTTGTACGTGCAATTACGCAATTACTTAAAAATTAACCCTAAAAATTTCCATTGAGACATTATTTATATTCTGAATCCAACTTAATATACCCTAGAACCCCACGGTAGTATGGGATGAGGATTGGTTAGTAAATAAAAAGGGTACTTACTATTTCCAAACAGCCTGCCCACTACACATTTTTTAAATTTTACTACACGTTCTAGATAAGAACACTCGTAAACTGTTGAATTTGAAAGACTGTATTTCCGCTTTTCACCACCAGAGCGACTTGCAGTTTGAACTGGACTTGCATGATAGAAGACAATAATGCCTTACATTGATGTTCTACATTGACGATTTTTACTTCTCTTCACTATTTCCACACACTATTTAAAAATTGGTCGAAAACCGGCAGTGGTCGGCTAACCAGCACATTTAGGTACTCTACCAAATTATCAAACGTAAAGAAATATCATATGTACTATTAGTCCAAGCATTCCGTCACGGCCCAATAATTTGCAGAAATTCCTACCTGGATAAAAAAAAATATGGGCGTAGGTATAGGCAAAAAATTTTAATGATTTTAATGAAAATTCATTTCGGGTCATGTGACTTTGACAGGGCGGCCATTTTGCCGGTGGGGTGGGGCACAGAAGCAGTTGTTTACTAATTAGATCCTCTTGTTTCGAGTTTTTTGTGCGTTTATCTGTTAAAACTGTTATAATATGTCCTTCAGTGAATATTACTTATCCCTCATAAGGGAAGTAAAATCGCATTACGATGCAAAAACCCAAATTGTAGACAATATTGATCATTCTTCTCTTATATAGTGCCAATGAATTGTCTGCCAACTGTGGGTCAACTGTCAACTGTGGGCCTTATATGGACATGATAAATTACTTCATTTTAACCAACAGTTTAAAATCGCTACAGGCTTACAAATATTATGAGGTTTGTCGTTTGTCCAAGAAGTCTAGGCTAAGAGACCAAATGAAAATGCTTTAGAGTTGTTGGCGAGGTAAGTTTTATATGTAAGAGTTACAATTATTAATAAAACAATTAACAATTATTAACAAAACAATTATTAACAAAAACTGTTCTCAGATCATTGTTCTTATTATTCCTCAGATAAGTCGGATGCTTTGACTTTTACTTCCAAAGCATATATTTTTTGGTTAGCAAAATTAAGATCTTAAAAGAGATTGTTTAAATGGCCCATATCCAAATCCGTTCGAGTGTTAACGCTATTTCTACTTTCATGTTCTTCGTACCGCTCAGGATATTCTACGACTTCTGTAGATGGACCTACCCTGTGTTCCTTATTTACAACTGTGTTCCCAACTTGATCTACTTCATCATAAACCTAAAAGAAGATCTTAAGTTGAAGTATGAATTGAATCTTTTTTTATTTGTATAATAAAAAAGTACTGACCACTTTATGACGTTTTGTTTGACACTTAATTGATCTACATTTTAGACCTAACCTACCTCATCCTAAAAGAAGTATAAATTTTATTTTTTTAATTTTTATAATAAAAAAGTACTGACCAGTTTATGACGTTTGGTTTGACACTTAATTGATCTAAATTTTAGACTTTGCTCATCATGTTTTAGTGCTAATGTATCCCATATTTACAGAGAGTACCCAGTTAAGGTTATCCTTATCTTCCAGCTTAGCTGGTTCTCCTAAAAAGTTACATCATAAGCGACGTGTCATTTAATACCATCTTTAAATATAAATTCAAACATTTATTATCATAATTTTTATAAAACACCTTTTTTAATAGATATATTAACCTGATACGATATGATTTGCATAAATTCTTGCATTATTTAAAAAAGAATAACTCAAATTGCCTCGTTTTAAATCCCTAACCCAATATTCTCGACGATCTTTTTATAAGGCAGCTAGTTTTTGTCCTCGGTTTTGTAATGCTTTGTAATCCTAAAAAATCGATTTGGATTCCTTTCTGCTCTTTTAAAACAATCTACAACGGCACAAAATGCTGGCATTTTTTAAAGGTTGAGTACCTCAAGGCCCAAAGGTCCAAACGTTCTTTAAATTCACCAAACACCTTCATAGAACGCTTTTACTTTCTATTTTCATATATACCTATCCGTCAGTGGGCCGATTCGTTTACATAACATGGTGTCAAGTCCGTTAACAACCATAAACAACCAACTGACCCAATCCCGTAGTAGGTAACAGAGAGAAAATGAGACTTGATACACAGTAATGTGTGCCACCAGGAAACAATTAATACGCGGTTTCGTAATAACGTCTTTAATGTGTGGTGGAGTAAAATGGTAAAGGCCAGTAATTATATAATGAATAGATTGATCTTCTTTGTTATATTTATTAGTCGAAACAAAAATTTCTTGACGTAGATTGCTATGAAACTTTGAATACCAAACCGAACCTTATGAAATTTTGCAAGATTAAAATAATCAAAATAATTATGTTTAAATTAAACTACCAGAGATTGTAAAAAAAAGGTAGACCAAGAGGTTCTGATCTAACCACAATCGGTATAAAGACAAAAGAGAAAAACAAAGTGCTTGCATTTTTAAGCTTGAGTATAAAAAGAAAGTAAGAGAAAATGAGAAAAAGAAGAATGCTATTCAAAAAGATGCCCCTTATGCTATTCAAACAGGTGAAAATGTTGCGGATTCATCCCTGAAATATTGGCTGGAATATTCGACAAAATATTTTGTCCAAAAACGAAGGTAATACATATGTGTGCGAAATGTATGGTGTGTTGACCGAAACAATGTCGGATTCCTGCATCACCTCAATTAAATGTAAATGCTGCCTTCAGTATTTTCATTTCAAGGGTATAAGTATTAAAAAGATTCCAAAGAGGCAATGGCGGCAATGAATGAATTTAAATTTAAACAATATTTTTAACAGTTACTAGTGTCTAGGTACTCTTATAGTTAGGTATTTTTTAGCATTATTTGTTACTTGCCTAATACTAAATTACTATATTTTCTTTAAAAGGTTTTTGGGGTGAAATAAAGTGAAAATATACTTTCATTTTATTACTCTTATTTATTTCAATTATATACCATGTAGGGGAGAAGTGGAAAATAGGACAGGTCTTGAATGGGACAAGCTGTATAAATCAGCTTTACCAACAATGTATTTATTTTAGCTTCCCGTCAATAGATGTCGACAGAGTTCGTCCAATATATTCTCAATTTGTATCGCGCAGGCATTGTTGTTAGTTTATTTGTTAAAAGTTTTTTTCTTCAAAAAGTAATCATTTTTACATCTGAATCGTGACGGAAAAGGGAAGAAGCAAAATATGTAGCGCCGAGAGGTGTACTGGAATAAGTCAGTATATTTTGACCTAATATTTTAACGAAGAATCACGAGCAGGTTTAAGGTTAAGTTTATATTGGCAATGTTTATATTAACGTGTGCAGTGGTAAAAAACAGTGCGTGTTTATTTTACTTGCCCTACAGGTATAAGTGAGTTTCTATTATGGACATGTACATAAATTTCAACATATTTTTTTATGAATCCTTGAGTTTATATGGGCATTTACTAAAAAAGTGTAAACACATAATGTTCTTGTATTTTAAATCTACAATTATTATTATAATACGGCTATCAATAAATATCACATCAAACATTGTATAAAACAAAAGAAATAATATGACAGTTCTCTAATTGTTACAATGGTGTACACAAATAATGAACAAGTTGACATGCTTCTTATTTACGATGAATCTCGTAAAAATGGAAAGCTGAACACGAAATTTATAGTGCAGGATTTTCGGACAGAATACCATCCTGACATTATCTTAGGAAGCTGGAAAGGAACAGCATACGATAACACAAACAAAAACAAAACTTTTATTAATCGGATCTATACAAGAGGAGACTTTGGATTCTGATGGTACATGCAACAGATATATAAAATCAAGGATACATGTGATATCTAAGTTGCCTTGAGATTTTTAAGATGCAATAAAATAATATGATTTATGTAACATTTCCGTAATAATTAGAAACGCAAAAATTCTTCCTCCTGTAAAAACCCAGTTTGAAATATTAAAATTGTGTGCATGTACATTTTATTGTGTATAATTATTAATTATGAGGCGGTTTATTTGCGAAGAGAAAGTCTTATATTAGAGATATTTATGGAAAATAACACATGCGTGATACTCGTGACAGATTATGGTTATTTGACATTACTATTAATTTTTTGCAAACTTGTTCTGCTATATAGTTTGCAGTTTCATGTTATCCTGAACTCCAACACCCCTTCTGGGTAAAAATGTCTATAAAGGGCTAGGCAGGTCAGTGGCGGCTCGACGCGGTACGCAAGGTAGGCGCTGCCCACCTTTAAAAATTCGTTAGTCCCTCGCTCCTCAATCCGATTAATATAATTAATAATTACAGTAATAATTTCTCCTATTATACCTACTAGTTGGGAATCAGAGGCCTCCTACGAAGCGTTTTAAAGATGCTCTATACAACTCGCGAACATCCATCCACCTAAAAAACATGAAATCCTATGTAAAATGACCTGCTCGATTCGAATTTTTTGTTCGCCCTTTGATCCAGAATTGCCAAATGTGTCAAAATATGACATTTTTAAAAAAAACTGAAAATTTTCATTGAAATATTTTTTGCAAACTAGTGCATAACTTTGTTAATTGACGTCCGATCGTTATAAATTTTGGATATAACATTTTTCAATATTTCCCTGCCATATTTCCGTACAATATGAAATTTACAAGTTCATATAAAACCTAAGTAATTTTTTTTCGCTAGATGACACAAAATATCGTAATTTTGCAGCGTAAAATGGTGAGTCGATAAAACTTTTTTATCTTTAGAGATAGATAACTAGTATAAGCGGGAAAAATGTTGCCAATAGAGCCAAGGAAACTTTTTTACTTCAACTTTTTTTTCATACGACGCCGACGTTTAGTTTGGGCTGTATACATTTGTAAAAACGGAACTAAATACTACACTCTTCTTCATACGTGCAACAAAGATGACGCGCATTACAATATTATTGATAATATATTATGGAGTATAGAGGGATTTATGGGATTGGAAAGTGATAGGAATGGTAATATTTCTTTTATAAGCATAAGACACAATATTATTAATATCTAATTAAAATATTTGTTACGATGCATTTCTCCTGGCACTAGCAACATATATTGCATTTTACATTTGCTTTCAGGCATTTGCACTTGTTATTACAGTTAAATAATACACATTTACAAAATGGAGTAATATTTAAAAATGTAGGTTTTACCCCTTTGGACATTAATTTGCCGTTTTGAAAATTGCGCATTGTAAAAATAATGCTCTTCTCTACAAAAATAAATGAATCTGCAGTCGGCGACAAATCTCTAAAAAAAGGTCATTAATAGAGCCTTACTTACAGGATAAACTTCAATGATACATTGTAGTGCATAAATTTAAGTGCATCAAGACTGAATGGGTATTCCAGATATATATAAGACCGTCGTCGGATGTATAGGCGATGTTTCTTGCCCGGCAATTAATGTGGTGAAATACATTTTTATCCTTGCACCGATCTTTTTCATTTCTCGAAATACACATTTCCAAGTACAAAACGCAACTTTGCTGACGCACCTCAATATCTAAACTTGCTGACAAAGCCGCGGCTTCAATTTTCTCACGTAAGTACGTACCTACTTACGCTTCAAAAATATGCAGGTATGTTTCAATTCGAGACATGATGAATAAGCTTCTTAGTGAACTGGTTTCAGTTTTAAGCAACGCTATACCTACCTATACACTCAGAAAAGAGTTGCAAGTTTAGAAGATGATGACCCAATGCTTCGACCATTAATATAATAGACAAGTAATGGTGAAAATTTAGAGGCACACGCATCTACTGAAATGTTTATTTACATCATATGATAGCGTACCTTCAATGTTATTGCTCAATTTAACTATTGTCAATTTAACCTTGTGGCATGTTGCCAGTTTAGAAAATTTTCCCAAGGTACACAGATTACTCTAAGTTGGTTTTATGCTATCCACATTGGTCATTCGATTAATATGTTTAATAACAGACACTGATATTAATTTGTGCTAAATCTCAGCAGGAAAAGTGAAATTAATTCTTGTTTCAAATAGTTTTGTTACTTGTATTTAATTTGACCTGGCAACGTTGCGTATGTTTTGAAGTAGCTCTGTTGTTATATTTGTGTGGCGTCAAACTGATGGAGTTGTTTGTGAGAAATGTTCGAATTTAGTTTTTTAGTGGTTCAATATAGGTAGCGTAGCTTTTTGCTATCTAAAAATATGGGATTTACTGAAAAGTAAATTTCTATGCTCTATTTTTTTCATTATATATTTTTTTTGTATGGTATATATATCGGCTGCAGGTCAACAAAATATGGAAGGGAATCATGAGACTAAAAAATGTGAAGAAATGGCTAAGACGAGCCACAGAACGAATGAATTATGTACGTACCAGCAGAAAAACAAAAATTAAAGATTTTTTATTATTTGTGACTATAAATACTACGTAATAATACAGTTAAATATTGAATAAATCCTGTCATGAAAAATTCCATGTATGATTGATTTAATTAATGATTTATATGTACAGTCGCCGTCTCCCAAAAGTGCACAACTTTCCGTTGCCACAGTAATTTTTCTCATTTTTCGTTAATGTAAATCGTGTTTTGTTCAAAAATTGTTCAGTGACGTGCAAGAAAAGAAAATTGAAAATTTGTTTATTGGGCAAAATTTTGGCAAATAAAAATATTACAAAAAATTAATATTGTATAGCAGAACCGTTAGCTGCTAAGACACTTTCAAATCGCCTTGGCAACGACATAATTAATGACCTCATATCGTAGCTAATTCGTAGGTAATGATATCAAAGCTGATTAGCGTTTCGAGATGAAACATTGTTTATAAATATGTTTAGTTACGTAACCCCAAACGTTTTCGATAGGATTCAAATCTGGACTTTTGCGGGCCAAGGTAGATGATTAATATCATTATGACCCATCCAATTTCTTACTATTCGTGCGGTATGAACTGGGCAATTATCCTATTAACAAAAATTGTAAATAAATCCTAAAAAAAGTGTCATTAAAAAAAATTTCACCTGCTGAAAGATAAAATTCCCCGGAAAAATTTGCGTTACTGATTGATGGTAACATCACATTTTCTAAAATATTTAAATAATTTAGTGCTGTAAATCTGTTATCAATTTTCCAACAAATTCCGGGCCCACGAACACTTATCCATGCCCAAACGTTTATTGAAAAGCGCCCACTGACATTGTTGGACCTCGTATAATTTTCCTGGAAGCGAGGTTGCGACGTTGAGGAATTGATGACACCCCCGTATAATCACGATCACCTTCATTAGTATCATAAGCGTGATCAGTAGAGGGGCAACAATTGTCCTCACAGAGCTCTGGTGAAACGTTGGGATCGGCACTTCCTCTGAGTGAGGGACCAGGCGTCATTAGTTAATAATATGCCTATAATATTATATAGTTAAACTGGAATGAACGTCAATATTATGTCCAGTGGACATACAATAGATACAAAAAAACGCTTGCGTGAGTATATTGATTATCATTATTAATAATTAGAAGTCTCATTAATTACCAGGATAGGATCATTTTCATTGTCTATGAAATGGATATCCACTGGACGTTCAACATTTTGACATTTGTATTGCCTACTGGACGTTCATAGGATTACATTTCGCTAAATATTGGTCAAATGGACATACTGAAGACCAAATAAATATGTCCACTGGATAGCCATTGGAATTGTCTGGGAAGAGTAGGATCATTTTTCGCTCTTCGGTGTGTAAGTAATCAGCTAACGTTGTTAATGAAGACCAGGAAAATCATGAGTACCTATTACTGCGGTGCAATGAGTGAAAGTGGACATAATTGGAAAAGGCCCAATCCACCTGATCTTCTCTGGTACCACGACCAAGATATTGTCTTAAAAATTATGGAACCAGGAACTATATTAAATGTCAGCTTTTCTGTGAATAATTAAATATGTAAAAAATAATATGTATTTACCATAGACATATTAATACGGGGAGACCCAACGATTCATTCATAGAACGCTGGAAGAGCCGATCTATTATTGTTCTAAAAACTGCAATGAGTGCGAGAGAGAAAATGGAAGACCGCTCTGCGGCGGTGTCCTTTCGGCAACGCCGCTTCGTGTGATCAAAGCCCATCCAGTGGCGTGTCTACTTATCTTTATTGAATGAGTTAGGGTAGACTGCATAGTTACATAAGAAAAATACTTAATACCCTGTATCTCAACGTTGCAATAAATCAAATGAAAATAGAAAACATTCAGAGCATAGTTTAATTCGTGTACATAAGATAAGTTAGTAACTGCAATAAAACTTTGTCATGTTTTGTAGAAATTTATTTATAATTTTAATGCAAAAAGTAAAGTTATTGGACGTATTTGTTAGTTAGTGGACGGTTTAATATTAGTTATTGGACACATTGTAAATAATTTAAATTCTATAAAAAAAGACACTTTAATAGTCTCTCATAAAGTCTGTCTATTTATTCTTTCTCTTCCTCCTCGTTTTAAATTTTTTCATCGTCAAATTCACATTGTTCATTTTCAATGTCGCTGTCTTCATTCTCTGAAATCTCATCATTTTCTGTATTGCAGCATATGTGACAGACATGTCATCATCTTCTTCTGGAATGTGAATATGGTGTTTAGGGGGAACACAACATTTGTGTCAAAATTGCTTACATCTGTCATATAATAAATTGACATCATATATTTAAGAATTTTCATTAGAATAACATAAGAAAATACTATAACTAAAATAAAATCTCAACATACTTTTGGGATTTACACAACTCATAAATGTATATCATACTAAAGTCAACATACTATAAATATAAATAATAAAATAAAAGCAACATTTTTTTCAAATTCTATAGACTGAACATATTAGTTTTTTTAACAAAAATCACAAGTTTCTAAAATTTACAAACTACATGTCCTATATACAAGCAACACAGTAAATCAAACTTTGCTAATCAAACCTACTATAATTATTGAATCTATTAATTCCTAAATAATATGAGTTGTGTATTAAACTTCTTATTCTATTTCGCCTATTGTTTTCCATTTTTTTTGTTTCATAATAAATACATATTTTGACATCAAGTTGGTATTGAAATGTTTTCAATACCAACTTGACCAATTGAATATGGTGTTCATTCAGTAGTTCGTCAACATACATAGATGGAGATGAAAATGATACTTTGCATCACCAGAATAAAAATAATATTAAATAAATATCGCACATTGATTATGTACCATATAAATTATATAATAAAAATTAATGAAATAATTATTGCAGCAATATAAAAGGTTCCTTTTTAGTTTCAACGCCGCCCCTGGCCAAGCCAAGCCGTTAAAACTTGTAGGTAACCTTAAAAATACTTACATTACATTTTCCGGACTTAAATGATCTACCCTTTTACAAACTATACAAGAATGCACCATAGTTACACACTTATTGTTCACCTGAATCGCAATAAATACCAAGATTCGTAGAATACACTTAAGAAAACACAAGTACAAGAGGTGGCGTTGCGGCAACCTCGCAAATTTATTTCCATTGTTTGTAGTAAAATTCATCAAACGACGTTGCCGCTGTTGAGATTTATATCTCAAGGCACAGTACATTTTCGGTTGTCTATGGTTTTCACCATATATTATTAACGCAATAAGGCAATACAATATATTACTTTTGCCAAGAAGCTGTTTTAAATAACATTTTAGTCTTAAAATGAATCAGATTCGTTGAAATTGTCAAATTATTCTCAACATCGTCAACATCTCTTACGGTATTCAAAGACTTGAATTGAGGAAGTGAATTTCACAGTAAGCCTGGCAAACGTGCCGTTTGAGAGAAAAAGACGGACGATAAGGATGGAACGATCTTGGATCGGCCAAAAATGTAAACAATTCTGTCTCTTGTATTAATACGTCTATGGTATTTACCAATATTTTACAAATTTATTATATATTCTATTTTTATATTTTAAGAATAGTTATTTTTTGTTTGGTTTCTTTATATCTAATAGTTTTTACACAACTAGTTCATTCCTTGTATTTTCCTTGTAAGTATTTTTCAAATTTCTTTAAAAACATCCTGGTTTTCGAACCTTTACCATTTGAATATGAAGGGTTTGGTATATTGATTGATGTATACGATCTATTATCCCTTGAATCATTATCCCTTGAAATTACCCATAAAATGGTTGTTGAATGGACCTTGGTGCCTCAAAATTAAGGGCTATGGTAAAAAAAAACAATCGCATTTTTTCGGGGCATAATTTTTTTCCATTCCACATAAGTTTGGAGTTTCATAGTTGGTCATATATGTGCGTGTATCGTGTATATACTACTTACATAAATGTCAGATTTTTACAATATTTTCGTTTATTTTTTATTAATTTAGGCATATAGGGTGGTTTTTAAGGGTTGAAAATTTGGAATACATCGTAAATCATGTTCGAGAACATCAAAGAAGCTTTATTTTTCATAATTAAAAAGAGGAAGATCAACGGTCTCATGCATACAAATAAAATACAAATTACAATTTGGATAACATATTTATCGAACCAATTAAACAATTAAATGGAATATCAGGAATTATTCAATGCGGGGACGGCCTCGAACAAGCATAATTTACACGTGAACCATTTAAAATAAACGGTAAGTTTCCGCATGTTTTAAGTAAATCTATAACAACAATATCCACTATTTTTTTTGTAGGTACGAGTTTAGAGAGTTTTAGGCTGCTGGTGGGAACAAAAGCTGGTAACAAAGCATGGACGAAAATATCCCTCCAAGTCCAGTCAGAACCCAACTGAGCTGATAGAGCAATTTGTCTTGGCCACCCTTTTTCAAGTAGACCGGTACGCCATCTTCAATCTATCAACATATCTCTTTACTTGCATTATGGACATTAATTGAAGAAATGGCAATCATCTAGATCTGCCTCTGAAGGCGCATTTACGTCAGAGCGAACAGAAGCATATTCGTATGTTACTCGGGAATCGAAAAAGAGGAACCTTGTATTCAAGGACACACAAATTTCGAAAGTGTGATATTGTAGGAAATTTTCCGCTGAATCTACTTCTGGAGTTCGCAATTTATTCCGGAATTGCGGAGTTGCTGAAACTTTTAATTTTCGCAAAATTAATAAAATTGCACTTAATTTACAGCTTTTTGTATCTCATCCAATAAGGTTGCTAAAAATTAAGATATCCGCCTGCAATTTTTATAGTTAGAAAGTGTAGAATCTTAGCTTTGCAACGATCCTGTTCAGTGCATAAAAAATTAAATTAAAATATCTACAAACTAATTGAATGTGGAATGATGCACAAAAATTCACGAATTTGACAAGGAGAAAGTAGTAAGCGATTTTTTTTATTAATATTAAAGTTAGAGTAGCGCTTCAAGAACTAGGAGACGTGGAAATGATTAAAATTTTTGGTGAAGTATGGGCACATTACGTGCAAAAGCAAACATAATATGACAAGGTTAAACTAGAACGCTATCGCGCCGCCATAGGCCGTATCACAAGTTTTTACATCTAGATTGACTTTATTTCTTTACTGTAACATTTTACATTTGAACTAAATATATACAAAGAAAAAAAATTCTAAACTGATTTACTCGGGATTACTAATCACTAATCTGAATTGCATCTGCCTTATTCACACGGGCAGCCTATAAAACATAAGACATTGGCCTTTTGGCAACGATAATTTCCGCATCAAGCAAAACCTTTACATTTACATGATGATGTAATTTCCATAGCAGATTTTGCTTCTGTTGATATCATTTTAGGGACTACCTTCGATCCAAATTTATACCACCCAAATTTTGTACAAACTGGAATCTTTGTTTGCATCTCAAATGCCGTTTTGTATATAGCAGTTTGCAGAAATGTCCTTTCTACATGAAATGTGAAAGCATTTTCGAAACTACACTGTTCACATTGAGCACGAATTTCCTTAGATCATTCGCTTATTTACCGACAGGCGCCGTTGGAACACGAACGAGTTCGTTCGCTCGTGCTTTGTTCTCTATTTAAAGTACGCGAGCTTAACCAAAAGAATTCATTCGTGCGCTTCTGTTCGCTCTAATTTAAATGCACCTTAAATTCGCAGAAGGTCCACAGTTTCTCTTGACATCTGTTTAATTGCTCAGAACAATAAGGAAGGACATCTTCTCCACTGCACTAATTATATATCAGAGGCAAATCTAGATGTGCCACACCAAGTGCTTTGGTGGTAAAGCTAACCGAATATTTCTTCTGAAGCTTCTTAAGATTCGGAAACCTCGAGGAGACTTCAACCCTACCGGCGTTATCGCATGATGCGTGTCTAACTTCGCTCCGGAAGATCCTTGCGCGCGCTAAGATTTGCTGAAAAAAGCGGTGTTGAATTCGTCGACATCTTGAAAACAATTTTGATAATCACGTAATTTCTAAAAACTTACCCTGGACTTGTTCATTTCTAATAAAGATTTGTGAGTTTGGCTTTTGGGGCAATGACAATTTATCAATGAGACAACCTGACGTATACTGCTGCAACTGCCTTGTCCGTTTCAATTAAAAAAAAAAGTCGTTATTACTTTTCGTAGCAACTAACGTAGAATACGTCAAATAATGACGTTTGTCCACGGCCATTTGATAATAACCCAATAATATATTTCCGGAGTGTTTATATATAATAGTTTATATATAATAGTTAGTATATAATAGTTTTAGGGGTAGAGAGCGATGGTACCGCTCGGCCCCCTCCTACCGAGGTCATATCTTTATCCAAGAATATTGGCGCGTATAATAGTTCGAGTCCTTGCAGGTAGAAATAAGCTATTAGGTACTGTTTGTAACATCGAAATATGAGACATCAAAGGATACCCACAATTGCCGCAATGGGAGATCGGGGCAGTATAAATTTTCTTACAGCAAGCTAAAATCGTCACTATAAAGACGCTTTCATTCAAGAAGTTGTTATGTTTTGATAGAATACTAATAACTAATCAATTTTAACACAAAACCCATCAAAATAATACACTAAATTAAAGAATAACTGTATTACTTCTATTTCAAGAATTATTGTTGACCCCACTTTACCACAAAACGTTCGATGGTATTTGGCAATGTAGGCAACCAAATGAATGCCAATGATGCCGATGTGACACGACCGAGGAACGTGTAAAATGGATCCGTAATATTTG
This sequence comes from Tetropium fuscum, assembly GCA_964058915.1. Classification (NCBI taxonomy): domain Eukaryota; kingdom Metazoa; phylum Arthropoda; class Insecta; order Coleoptera; family Cerambycidae; genus Tetropium; species Tetropium fuscum. The sequence goes on along the minus strand of CAXKVY010000072.1, from coordinate 227,299 downwards.
AATGGGAAACATTCTTATTCTGCATCACATTCACCATCCGATTGTTTTATGATATGACGAAAGGTATATATACCCTGGTTCCGAAATTGTGATTGAGTGAAAAGGTGATTGATTCATCACCAGCATATTGAAGGCTCAGGGAGATGAGGGACGAAGGGAACGAAATTCCATAGGCGTATCATTTTAGAGGGGGCAGAATAAAAAAAAATTAAATAAAATATCCAAGTTATTAATATTGTTTTTAAGTGTACCTGTGACGGTTTTTTTATTATCTTAATAATATTCCTTCGTATATATTTTTTATCATTTTCAGTTCTCCTCCTGTCAAATTCGGTCGCTTACGATTGGAATTATTGTTTTTAGAACCACTACCACTCGCATTCGTCGCTTCCATCGCATAAAAACACTAAACACTCGCGTATAACACAATATTATAATTAATTTATATCGCGAATCAACCCTACATAAGACACAATGCAACGCCACTGTCGCGCCAAAACATACATGGATCAAATAGCGCATGCGTCAATATATCCATAGTCATTTTCTTTCCCTTAAATTCCTGAAAATCGGTTATACTTGACAACGCTGTTAAAAATGCGGTAGCAGGTGTGAAGATATCGATATACTGAGGGTTTTTATGTCTCATATTTCGATGTTATATCTCCGAATTCTTTGAACCTCCATCGATTTTCATGCGGATTTGGAATTAAGCTTAGTTTTATAGCTATTTTGAAAATAGGGTATTTATTTTACAGGGGTAAATTTGAAAATACTTTTTACACTTTTATCATATTTTTTTCGGAAAATACGCATTCTAACCCCGCCAAATTTTTGATTATATGAGTAATACTAAAATTAAGCAATTTGTATAGGGATAACGGTCAATATCCATTCTAGTGGGATTTTATTGGCTGGGGTTTAACGCTCATTTTTTCTCAAAAATTTGAGCAGTCCACCGTTTTTAGCATCGGAACTCGCTTAGTCGTTAGTTATAATGCAATATTAAAATAACCAAGTACTACAAAATATGTTCTATAAGTTTTTTTCCGAAAAATGCATCAGTTTTCTGTTATTTAACGTTGAATACTTGCAACCAAGTTCTTACAAGAAAAGTCATCTTCAACGAGTCATAACTCATACAAAAATAATCTCTTTGTTTTTGAGAGATCGCGATTTTCAAGTTATTCGCGAAAAACCATCCAAAAACATGTATTTCTAGCACTTGTTCAATCGCGAATAAGTCGAAAAATATCGATATATCGAAAAAACATTATAAACATTTTATATTTCTCCCTCTATCCATTTCCGGGGCTATCCAATATTTTGAGGGCAAACATTTCCACCCCCTAGAAATGGTGGCATCCACCCTCAGGGTAGAAGCACACATCGGCGCTATGTCACTATTGCTCACTGACTACCATCCCCTAACTACTCATCCCCTAACTACTCTAAGTACCTCATGAGTCAAGGTTCAAAGAATTCGGAGCGGAAAACCTTTAACAACTGGACCACCATTGTAATTGATTTATCAATAGAGAATGTAAGCATCGGAATTTGTATTCATCATTCTTTCCGTCATGTGGCGGACTTTACAGATCGACAATATTTAACATCGTTTATCCCTGGTTCCGAAATAGTGTGGAGTGATTCATCACCAGCATGTGGACGGCTCAGGGAGATGAGGGGCGGAGGGAACGAAATTCCATAGGCGTATCATTTTAGAGGGGGCAGAAAAAAAAATTAAATAAAATATGTTATTAATATTGTTTTTTAATGTACTTGTGATGGTTCTTTTTTATTATCTTAAGAATATTCCCTCGTATACATTTTTGATCATTTACAGTTCTCCTCCTGTCAAATTCGGTCGGAATTACGATTGGAATTATTGGTTCTAGAACCACTACTATCCGCATTCGTCGCTTCCATCGCATAAAAACACTAAACACTCGCGTATAACACAATAATATAATTAATTTATATCGCGAATCAACTGTACATAAGAGACAGTGAAACTCCACTGTCGCGCCAAAACTTACATGCATGAAACAGCGCATGCGTCAATATATCATAGGAAATCCCGCGTCTTTACCTGTGACAAATGAAATTTAATTTAATTTAGAACCGCCTAAAACTCACCAATGAGAGCGGTAGACTCGGCTACTAATGAGTTCTGCCCACCATTTCTATAGAGTGTACACAAATTTGCACACTAAGAAACTCTGTGATCCATTGCAAATAGGCAGACCGTTCAATTGTGATTGTGGTGTGATATTATGTATTAATCACACTATTTCGGAACCAGGGTATAGTAAGAGATTAAAGCATTTTGGACCTAAGAAGCAAGGAACGTACAGAGAAGAATACAGTTTTTTTTGGCAAACTGCACTCTCGGTATTATAACGGTGTTTGCGTTATAATTGTATATCTTTATTAATATCAATATCAATGTCAATAACAATATCAATATATCAATATCATTATACTATCAAATATTAAACAAATAAATAAACAGGGGAGCGGGTAATGTTTTATTCCTTCAAATATTGTCTACATTTAACAAAAGAGGTAATTGCTGGGCATTCGCAGCCTCAACAAATTCAATTAGGTATTTGATTATAAAGTGATAACATTGCAGGGGACTTATGATGACTTGTTTTCACAAAAGCCTTGTTGGTTACTAGATTAAAAAAATATTTATTAACAAATGAAAACACTATTTGTTTCAATATGCTTTGAATCTAATAGATAGAGGATTTTTTTATCCGATTAAGATAAATGTACAACTATTTTTTTAAAACTTTAACGGCACAAAAAAAATGATTGTATTTTCAATAATTTTCCTCAAATACGTATAAATATAAAACAAGTATAGAAAGTCAACATATAAAAATATGTATGTATATTTCTTCAAAAATAAAAAACATGTGAGTATTATGGAATACACTAGAGTATAATTATTATTGTATTGCAACCAAACAAACTTTCCTAAAAAAACTCACAATGTAACCAAAAAATGAGAAAAATATCACAAACAAAATTATCACTAGTTCTTTGGTAAAATATTTGTAAAAAAAATATAATAGTCCAAAACTAACTTTAGTTCAGGTCACAAACATAACAGGAAACACCTATTTGACAAAAAACTAACCAAAATCCAAAATACAATATAACCAAAAATATGTAAATAAGATAAAAAGTAAATTAGAAACAAAAATGTAATATAAAAGGGACCGCCTCAATAAATCGCTCTTTTTTGCTAATTTGTTTATAACTTTGTCATTATTAATTTCGTTTAATAGAACTTTCCATATTCATAAGCATGAATGATTCCAGTCTGTTACCAGATAACTTATTTCTCAAGCGGTTCTTTATGTATTTTAGAATTGAGAATGACTTTTCTCTGACATATTCTACTTGACATATAGCGTTTATAAATATCGATAAGCAGTAAATAGAGAAGGGTCTCCCTGAAACACATTATATTTTAAAATAATGGAATAGCAACATATAGCACAATATTTGCAAATTTTGCATAACTCATTCGATTCCTCATTGGTCTTTACCAAATTCATTTCCTCTTCTCCTCTTCATTGTTAGAGAGTTGAAATTTCAAGATCTAATGTCAAATCATTATGTTTTATATGAGTATGTATCGTTCCAGTTTTTTCCAAAATTTAGCAGTTCTTCCCTTAAATTTTCAGGAATTGCAAAAAAATTATATATAATAATTTTTGCTGATAAGGTTTTCGTACAATTGTCACAATCTGTAAAAAATTCATTGGATATTTCCTCAAAATTTTTCGGATCTAATATAGCCAAATCCCTACATAAGTCCATCGCCATTGTCGTGCGCCGATGCCACTTTTTACCAAATGCCGATACCATTTTTTTTCAAATAGAATACCGATACTTGACCACAGCTTACCTAACAATCAGCTAACCATCTCTGGCGGCTTCCTTTGAAATAATACGATATGGAAAAGTGACGTCAGCGACGCCATTCTGGGTTAAAACGCAGGCCCGGATTAAAAATAAAAGGACTAGTACTAGACAGAGCAGTAACGTTTCATTTTTAAAATGGTAATTTTAATATAATAAGTATAAATATCTACAATTGTACATACATATTTTATATGATAAAATTAAGGAGATATTGGGAGAAACAGATAATAAATATTATAAGCATATTATTTATTATATAATAATAATAATAGTAACAGAGAAAAAAAGAAATACAATAAAACAGCATTATATTATAATATATAAAATAAAGTAAGTATGATAAGCATTTGCTACATATAAACAAATACAGCATAAAATGTAAATTATTTTACATTACAAAACATTAATAACAAAGTACCTACTTAATTTTTTTATCACTATTACAGAAAAATAGTTCTACCAACGGGATGATAATTTTAGTGTTCGGTAATCATAAATATTTAAGTTCTTGCTAATTTTCCATGAAGATTAAAATACGTTACGATTAATACTCGGTTTTTTTCATTACACAACTGTTTTTGAACTTCAACTTTTCTTGCCTATGCTTAACTTTACCTAGGTACTTACAATAGTACATTACATACCGAGCGGGAAAGTACTCTATTTCAGCCGAGCGGCAAGGTAGTTTACCGAGGTGCGAAGCACCGAGGTAAACTACAGACGCGAGGCTAGAATGAGTTCCCGCGAGGTTTGTATACTATTTTACTCACAATCGGTTAGTAGTTTATGGATTTCTAATACTCACAATCTACCAATAATAATTTGGTTTCAAATATCTGTATCCATTTTCATTATGTGATAAGATGAATTATTTTAAGTAACCTGTGAGATCGTTGCTGGGTAACAAAACAAGTTTGTTGAATCTGACATTTAGGCGATACACGACGCCATTAATTGTACATATAATCAAATTGTGTTTATTTTACAAAAATGTCTGATAGTGAATTTGAATGTACGCCACCAGAAGTGCGGGTAGCTGCAGAGAGAGCTACTGAAGGAATAATTCCTGAAAAAAGCAGGGAGAGGTATGAAAACACCTATGAACTATACAGTAAATGGTGCGTGGCTAAAGGTGTGCAGCATACCTCTGAGACGGTACTTCTTGCTTATTTTTGTGAAATAAGCAAACAAAGTAAAGCCTCCACATTATGGTCAAGATATTCGATGTTGCGAGCAGTATTAAACTTTAGGCATAATGATGATATTAGTAATTACGCAAAATTGAAGGCATTTTTGAAAAGGAAGAATGTGGGATATCAAGCTAAAAAGTCAAGTGTTTTTTCTGAAGCAGACATCGATACATTTTTAAACAATGCCCCGATAGAATATCTTCCTCAAAAGGTAATTTTAATTTATTTAGTGCATATTAAATATATGTTATATTAAATTTTTTTAGGTTGCTTTAATTATTGGCATTTCCGGAGCCTGTAGGTGCGATGAACTTTTAAAAATGAAAATAAGTGACCTGGATATTTTAGAAAATCGAATTATAATAGTGATTCCTGTCACAAAAACCTACTCTTCCCGTACATTTGTAATTACAAAATCGGAATGGATAAATATAATAAAGCAATACTGTGACCTTCGTAATAACATTGACTCTGATAGATTTTTTTTACAAATAAGATTTGGTAAAATTACACGACAGACTTTTGGGCATAATGCTATAGGAAGTTTTCCCAAAAAAATAGCAACTTATTTAAAGCTGGAAAATGTTAACAGGTTTACAGGACATTGTTTTAGACGTACTTCAGCAACATTATTAGCAAATACAGGTGGAGACATCCTACAGTTGAAAAAGTTGGGGGGTTGGAAATCCAACACCGTAGCAGAGGGATATGTGGAGAATTCATTACATGGACAAATAAAAATTGCTAATATGTTGTCTCATGTAGAAAATCCAGAAACGTCGGCGTCTTCATCTATTTCTGAAACTCATAATTTTGAGCAACACGGTCTTACTTTAACCGTTAATAGTAATCATAATTCCAATGTAACTATTAATATTTATAATTCCAAATAGTTTTCTTTTTGTTATTGTTGTTGTTGTTTCTGAATTAAATAAATGTTGAGTGGATTCTATTCTTTCTAAACCATCTTTTAATCAAAAATGACATTGACATTTCCAGGTAAGAAAAGTGACAGATGCTAGCCGGGAAAGTACTTTCCCGGCTAGCTGGGAAAGTAAAGTAAGTAATAAGTCGCTTCCCGATTACTTCAAAGGTTAGAAATCCATAAATTACTAACCGATTGTGAGTAAAAAAACTTACCTAACGGCATCTTTAGGATATCTGAAAAAACTTATTTTGCTAGATGCATAACTCTTTGCACTGCAGTTTTTAGCGGCACAAACGTGCCACCTCTCGGTTTGTCCATGTTTACAAATTAGTACACAACATATACAACGTACACAACAATATAAAACACCACCAAATTGTTTTAATAACTTATTTAAGAACGCACACAACTGTCTAATCAATGTAACTACACCACTGGCTAACACAAACAACGTATCTCCTGCAAACACAAGCGAAGAGCCAACACTGCGAAATTTAATCGGTTTTACCCCAAAATGGCAGGGTGCGCGAGGGAATGCGCGTACCGTTCCCGCCGAAAGAGTTGGTCAGCTGATTGTTAGGTAAGCTGTGACTTGACTGTCTTGGGTCGGACCAGCCCTTCGGGAATTCCCCCGATTTCCCAGACGGCCCGTCCGCCCCTGAAGGCGTGTGGGACTTTAAATATTGATTCTAGGAGAAAAAGCATAAGCAAAGGACTAAAATTGTCGAGAATTCCATTCCCTACTGATGTGATTATGCGTAGAGTGAAAAATAAATGAGATATTGCAAAAATTTTAATCGATTTATTATTCTTATTATATTAACCCCGAAACAAATATCCTAGATGCGCCCCTGCCTTTGATATAACTGATTAAATTACTAATATCTCCTTGAAAATGGTCACGACGCTACGATGTGCATACATTTGATTCAAACAACCCGAGTAATTTGAATTCGAGTAAAATTGAATAGTTAAAATTGCAACTTACCTCAGAGGTTACCGATATATTAAATATCACGTGCACAAATTTTATACTCGTCAACAAAATTTATGACATAACAATTATTATTTATTTTTCTGCAATATCCACACAGCTGAAATGAATCATATAATATATCGAGAAATGCCTTACAAATTGCAATTTTATCCACTATGTTAATAAATATCCTCATAACTAAACAATAACGATTAACCTCGCAGAGGTACGCGTGTATTGTATGCATATTAACGAAAATTAATAAATGTTTAATCAAGCACACTCCAATAAGCTAGAAACCGTTCCTTTGTTCATTGGTAATTACATTGGGAAAGTATAACATTGAGAACGCATTTTTTAACACTTTACTTCTGAAGGTGTACTATTTTCCTTCACATGTTTAGAGTGGTAAACAAGTGCAGTGTCAATGCAAGCAAGACCTATTACAAGAGTTACAAATAATCTATATTTTTACCAAAAAATCGTAAGTACCAAAACATTATCAAGCAGCTTTCTTGAAATTAAGTTATATTCCGCTTACACAGTTCTGCATCATAAGTATATAAGTTCAAAATTTCTCTTCAATAGCTGGCGGGATTTTTGAAATTCCGCCCCCATTTTTGCCTTTTAGGTTAAGTGAGGTTAGATAATAGCAGTGACGTATAGCCTATAAGACAGGAAGTTAGGTTAAGTCAATGGTGTCCTGCTTCCTCGGATTCGGCCTGCATACTAATACCCGAAATTGCAATGGAGTTAGAATATAAGTTTACACCCGAGCAAATAATTGCCGCGGGGAGAACGACAAGGGAGAATATCGAGGAAATCAGAACTTGGCTGTCGAATTTGGACGATAAGGTTATCCCGCCGAAAATTCAAGAGGAAGTTGTCGTTCTCTTTTTGCTATCCTGTAACAACGACATAGACTTGACCAAGAAAACCGTGCTGGCGTATTATCATTGCAAGAAAAATGGGCCCGAGATATACGACGACAGGAATATGGATAGGGCTGATATCAAGCTGGCTTTGAATACCGTGTAAGTGGTTGAATACGTCATAATATTTATAAAACTATTTACCAAAATCTCACGCTTCAGCGGAAGTTCAATAGTAATTTTCTGCTAGACCTTGGTGTTAATTAATTGATTCGGTATATATAAATTATACATAGGTGCTACAAAAATGGATTAGAGATATAATTTAGATTCAGTGACGTACCTAGCTTTATTGTATGTACGCCAAACATGATGTTACAAAAACATTTCTTAAGGTCGTGATTTTGTAGAGTGAGAGGCAGATAGATGCATTTATTTTGGTTAACTATAAATAATTAAAAAGGTACATAAGATCTGATAAGCAAATTAGTTTCAGGAACTAGCTATTGTTATAGTGATAGTGATGATTATAATATAAGTTTTTTGTCCCAAAATTTTCTTAACTGTGATCTTGCAATGAAAATATGCTTTTTATTGTTAAAATCACATTATTTTCATTGCAAAACCACAGCACAGGCTTTTAAGAAAATTTTAGGAAAATTTTAGGTTTTAGTGCCTAATTAGAATATCAGATCTTATGTAGCTTTTTAACTATTTATAGTTAACCAAAATAAATGCATCTATTTGCCTCTCACTCTACAAAATGGCAAACTTAAACATAAAACATAACGTTTAGGTACAGTGGGCGTCATAAAAATCGGGTCATGGGGTAGAAATTTTTATTTTTAATTTCTTAGAAATTGTTTATTATTTACGAAGCTCTTTAAAACTACAAACAAATTGTTCTACAATAAGTTGTTTTTATTCGCATTTATTTTTAAATATTATAGAAAAAAGGTAATAAAATAAAATGCCAATATCTTTGAAAAATGTGTAATTAATTAATAAAAAAATAATTAATTAATTAACGAAAAGATAATAAAATAATTTAATATTATGGCATTCCATCATTTGCAGCAATCACTAGCTGTCTTTTGTCCAAATTACTTTTCAATTTCGACGAAGATTAATGATTATACTTCCAATTTAATGAATTCTATACCAATAACTAACAATATCGTGACATGAATGACAGTTGAGATACAGCTGCTCCGTATCCTTAACTGATCACGTTGTATATTAAAATAGACCAACACTTAAATGGGATACATTCACAAAACTACATTATACTTTTTTACTTATAAACGAAAGATTATACCTAACATTTCATGTGAAGTAGCACATCATCAATAAACATCAGTAAACATGTCACAATGAAGGAATACATTTTTTTTAACAGTAATTGACATTTATAGTAAACAAAATACATTGAAATTCATACACAATAATTTAAATAACATCATAAAAACCTACATACAATAATGGCAACAATAAACATGCCCGTGTCTTTTATGACTAGGTCATATACGTAATATCCATGTTTTCCACATCCCTATTTATTAATGATGCCTAGAACTTTCCACCGTACGTCTGATTGCATTAATTAACATTTTTAGACAATTAATTTTTTAGGCATATGTCGAGTATACCGACGAGGACAGATGAGAACTACGCCATCCACTATTTCAAAATCAATGATGCAAGTTACAGCAATTTTGAACTGATCCCCATCATGAAGGTATCCTACATGCTTTTGGACGTTACGCATGAGAAAAATCCCCCAGACGGCCTTATCGTGGTCATCGACATGAAAGGAGTAAGTTTAAGTAAACTAGGTACATGTAAACTTATATGAGAAAAAATCTAGTGTTTTTTAAAGAAAATGTAACATCAGTATTTTTCAAAGCAAACAGCGTATCTAAAAATAGATTTCCGTTACTTACACCAATCATAATACGCACTGATGGTCAATCGCAATGGTAAAAATTTGGCACAAAAATTGCCATCTATGTATACATATATCTAGCTTTTGTGCCATAACTGTTTCTTGAAGCTGCAACGTTAATTTTCAGTTGGGCCTGATGCATTTAACGCGATTCAAATTGGGGGCCATTAAAAAGTATTTCCAGTTTCTGCAGGAGGGATTTCCGATGCAACTCAAGATCATTCACTTATTAAACTCTGTATATTTTATGGATAAAATTATGGCGCTCATAAAGGTGTTCATGAAAAGTGAGCTAATCAAGATGGTGAGCAATTGCATATACCTATTGTAGTTTATTAGTATTATACTAGGTGGTATCATTTTTACCGGCAAAACTCTGGAAAATCGATCGGTTAAAATAGCTGTTTGCCCCTCTATTTAATGTAAAATAATGTAAGTAGTTCGTTGCTTAGTAGATATTTCATTGTCTTGTGTTGGCCCATCATATTTTTTTGGAGGGTGATGTACCATTTGCCCTAACCAAACTACTTGTTACAGCGACAAATAGAATGGCACAATAAAACAATTCAATAAATCAGTGAATTTCTCAAAACCTATTTGACATGGCATTATATAATAATCAAATTTGTTACAATTTTAAAATGTTACCTCTTTTCATATGTTGACGTTAGTTTTATTATTTTGTCGTAAGCACATCTCTAACTGAAATTTTTCCTTCTTCATTTATTTAGAATCCACCCACACTTATCCCTAACTGTTTCTATATATTTTGATAATACTGGTTCAGTATCTTTCGAAAGCAAATGTCATAACCCAAAAAATGGAAAATATCTAGCCTTAACCCCGAAATCACAAGACGGGGTCTTCTTCTTCTTTTCTTTAGCTGGCAGAGGTTGTTCTTTGCAGTGAACTCATTTTTATAGCTCTGTAAAGTATGCGCCGAAAAAAATAAAAAAAATTGTACAAATTCCAGGTTATTGCTCGTATTTTGCTCGTTCAGAGCAATAGTTGGTATTTGTTCAAATTTCTTTATTTTTTTCGGCGCATACTTTACAGAACTCACCTTTATTTAGTTCACTGGTACTTAGTGGTGAAACTTTGAAACCCTCAGTGCATCATTGGCTTAGCGGGTATTGGCGAGTTAAGCTAAGCCTTAGACATCTAGCGGCGTTTGTGAGTACTTAATTTTCCCTATTATAACGTCAGCAGTATGTCAGGTTGTAAATATTCAAAATTAAAATCCCAAAGCTAGTTACACACAAATTACATTACGTTACATAGTAAATGATATTTACCCCTGCACTGACGTCAGCAGTATTGCTGGTTGCGCATGGAACGTGGGGTTAATTCGCTAATACAGAGCCTGAGATACGTATCATTCAGATATGCAGTTCATCAGACGTATGCTAAACGTCGAGTTCTAATCAATCCCGCTGATTCTGCCAATTTTATCTCTTTCTAACATTTCTGTTTTACTTGGTCACGTACGTAAAGATACGTGTACAAATGGCGTCAGATCTGCCAAGGAGGGCCAGTTTAGTCACAACTGCTTTTCTCGCAGATGACTGACCAGATAATAAAAATACTTGGACATGGCATAAGTCTACCAAGGAGGACCTCTGGATTCCCAAAAATATTTTTAGATTGTTACGTAACAAGAATTTTGTCACAGGGTTGCTCGACCGACCAGATAATAAAAATACATGTACATACAATATGTGTAAATCAAATTGCCTGAGCTACGAGATGCCATGATTCATAGTCTGCAGCTAATAGGACACTCCTGCGAGACGCTTCTAAATGTTTGAGTTTTTCCTGTTAATTGAGTTTTTCCTGTTAATGTTGTCCGGTTAATTGCTGTCAAACACGAAACATCTAGTGTCAGAGTGTCAAACACAGAGCAACGACCTGTCAAATAGAACGGAGAACGGTACCGGCGATCAAGATCGATTAAATTTGATAGGTTGCCTCGTAACTTACAAACGACCGCGCGAGTACATCTTTGTATAAATATTGCTAATATAATTTATTATATTGCCCTATCAAAGGTCTCAAAATATTATTATATAATGTTATTAAATACTATTTACACATAAAAATTACCAAATAATTCGTAAAAACGCTGAGAAACTTGAAAACAAACTGTCAGACGTCTGCCAAAATACAAAGTTACGGGGCAACCTATCGACCTTGACCGGCGATACCAATAACTGAGAAACGTCGCAAATAAACCGCAGCCAAAAACAAATGAGACAGAGAGAAATAAATACCATAGATCAGGAGTATAATAAATACTTATAAACTGTAAAAGTAACTGATATGAAAGAAATAATACTCAGCATAGAATGATCTGGCGTCTATGATTGAATCAAGAAAACATCAACGGTTCCCTATCATAATTTATCCAGTGGAGTATTACAAAAATATAGTCGGTGAGGTTGAGGTGTACCTACCGAAAAACATATGATGAAACGTAACGATTATAATAAAGTATCTTCTAAAAACTACTCACACCAATTTTGATTATTGTAACTTGCCGCTCACGTAATATTCGACAAAAACCTTTAAGAATCCTCAACCTTTTAACCTGTTCTATACTTTCCTCGTGATACAACTAACAACTGTTATTTGTATCATGTACTTTCCTGTATTTTCGCCGGTAAAAACTTTTAATAAACATTTAATTATTATGTTTACCACATACTATTCTTACATTCTCTGTGGTTTAGTCTCGTGTACACTTTTTTAGCTGAAGATTCACCCTCCTGGGTTAGACCAGGAAACATTGTTCCAATTGATCCCGAAGAAGTGTCTGCCAAAGGAATATGGCGGTGATTTAGCGTCTGAAAAGGAATTACACGACATAACTCTTGATCAGTTTCAAGACAAGCAGTCTTTTTGGGAGACGGAGGAAAAAATCAGGAAACAATGTCAATAAATGCTTCTGTAATTGTTCATGTAAATGTTCATCCGGTGTTTTATAAGTTTAAATAAGTACATATAATTTTACTTCTTAGTAGGTGCCTAGTTTTATTTTCAACGATGTGAAGTTATAATGTGTCAACTACAATGTCACATAGCGCATTTAAGATGGGTAACTTTCTATGAGTCTACATTTTTTAAATGAACTATAGCTATACTGTATCCAACGAGAGAATGGACTTGCACTCGAGCGAAAATTCGTCTGTTTTGGTCAGATCTCCGCCCCTTAGAACATTAGTTCAACGCCCTCAACGTCTTAATTGGCTCAGCAGGTAGCCAGGGCCGGCGCCTGGGTCCGATACCTACCTGGTACCTAATTATATTAAGTACCTACTACTGCCTACCTATTCACAGTTTGTATTTGTAGTCTCGCAAGTACGGTTATTTTAGTTGTGTTGTTTACGGTTGTGAAATAAGTTTTAAATCTATTATGAGAATGGCAGCAGCCAGAGACGAGATAAATTTATGTTAAATAAATAAAATGTTTTCAAAATACAATTTATTTCACCTACTTACGAATTTATTTCATCGAATGACGGTCCTGCGTAGCTCGTTACAGCCCCTCCTCTTTAGTCGCCGATGCGCAAAGCAAGTCCATTCTCTCGTTGGATAGAGCATAGATAAGTCATGCGGTACTATTGGCATGACATATTGTTATATAGCAATTTGTTTCAGGCAGCCATCCGATAGATGGCGATACGCCATTTTTACAGAAAAACTTCTTTTCGTATATAAACTTTTATTAGTCAATATTCAAGTTAATTTTAGCAAACATTTACAGTTCGTAGACTTCTATCAAAACCTGTAAAATAGGTATACCAGTTTAGCCTCTTGCTTCTAAAATGACGGCCATATTTTCACCCTCTTCATTAGGTCTATACTCCAAGTCCCACAAACTAGTAAAAATTACAGATTCCCCGGCATTTAACTTGATATTTAAGCTAGCACATGATTCATGGCAATTTTCTCTAGGCACTAGCTTTAGATGTGTAGATCCCGAAATCTGACCGAAAACGGTTATCATTTCAACCAAGCTTACCTTCTTATACGTGGCGACATTGTAGTTTTTGTTCCATAGCAACCAATTGGCCATGATTGGTGAGTGTGTGTCAGGCAGGAAATCCGGTCTGAAAGTGAACTTTCGAAATATTTTCATAGGCTCGAAGTCGCAATTTTGAAAGTGTAGGAAGAACGTGTTGAAGGATTTGACTTTTTCCAGAACTCTCCCAGCAGTTATGCTTGAGTCTCTAGCAATATTGGTGGACAATTTACAAGGATAGGAATAATAAAACACGCCGTCCTTAACCAGGTCGTCAACGAAACTGCTACCATTTGGCCAGTGCTCCAAACCTTTGGTTAGCATTACCGGTACATCTAAATCCAGGTAGTATAGCGTTAGAATATCCTCGTCGATGTATTCGAACGCGTCAATTTCGTTAACAATTTCGCACAATTCGCAATTGAAGGGGGTTTTCCCGCTTACGTGCTCCCTGTTAAATTTTTCTATCAGGCAATGCTCACTTTTCAAATACCTCCAATCAAAGTATGGCAGTATTTTTATCAGCGCAATCCTAGTCACTGCTGAAATATGCCAGTATATACTATCAAAGAACGTCCCGATGTACAACAAAATAATCGGTAGCATCACTGCCAGCAGTAAGTAAGTGGTGGCTGAGCATTTTCTGTTTACTTTTGAAGTTACGGGCAGGAATATGTTTCTAATCTGTTCTTCCTTATAGTTCTCTGATTTTAAATAATTGTACAATTCGTTGAGTTCGGCGTTTAGTTGCTGTAAAGTGTATTTCGTAGACAACTTCTTCATGATTACCTAAAAACATAGGGGTTAGACAGGCGTGCCAAGAATTCCACATTTCTGAATGCCCCCGTATATAATAGAGGTAAGTATTTTTCAGATTACCCCTGTAGAATCGCTAATAGCTGATTTGTTCGTTGACTAAAAACTTTTTAACGATTATAATGTTAGAACTAAAACGTTTTTAGTTTTTTCTGCGTAACACCGTGATATGACACTTAAATTTTTTGTCGTAATTTAATATTTACCTATTAACCGTTTACCTTGAAACTATAATGACATTGATTAATATGCTAGCTAGGTGCTGTGAGAAAACTGGTATTTACTTATGCTACTATTTGAAACTCAATAATTATGCAGTGGTAATTTATTTGACAATGACTTGTTTGATTTTTTTTCAAGAATTTCTTTGTTAGAGCAGCATCTTTTTTGGTTTAAGCACAAGACTAATTTATTCTTGTGGTTTAAGCAACAAGATAGGTGTAAAATAATTAGGTCGAGGAGATAAAAGGTCCTATGATTCTTTTGCAATTTTTGTTGGACGGCATTATATGCCACAGAATTTTTGCTACCAATAAAATATATCAACATATTCTGTGACTGGAATTAGCTATATACTTGTATTTAGGCCCCATTTTCGGCGGTTTGTGTTTTGAAGGTCAAATACAGTGAGCACTCATAGTCATAATTGACATTTGCCTTAAAATTGTAAAATCGTTAAGAAAATATGTCACATCCACGTACGATACACACATAACGGTATGTCAGAGCGCAGGCTACTGTGACGTCAGGTCCGAGACATTTCCAGTTAAGGCGTTGATTTGTAGTGTAACCCGTCATTCGTCATTTGTCCCCCAAAAAGTGACGTGTTTTAAACGTCTTCTTTTGCACTTATTGATATTAAAAAAAGGAAAAGTAGTATATAGAACTTTCATATAATGCAAAAAGTACACTATCATTGCATAATATGTATTGTGGATTAATCATTGGTTTCGAAAATTGAATATTTAGTTTGTAAGACTATTTATTATGCAGGTGTACTACTGTTTATACATTTGGAAGTTTATAGAATCTGTTTATTTATTAACTCAAATCCTAACAAGTCATCTACACATTATCTAAATTGACGTGAAAATGACGTCTTTAGATTTTTACGTCGTTACAACGTTAATATATTGGATTTTGACGCAATGGGCCACGTAAATATCATGGGAAATTGACGTCACTCTGTTGCCTGGGACAATGGAGAAATATAAATATGGAATATTAGATATTAAATATAAAATAGGGAAATCAATACATATGCTTTCATATAGTGGACACACAATGGGAAAATGAGATAATAAAAAATATATTTTTTGACAAGTCGGAATTTAATATTTATATCTTATATTTGACCAATCATATTCCATACAATACCGCCTCTCCCACTAACCTATAATTCTAATATCATATAAATGGTTTTCTCTGCCTATAAATGAAGTATTTCTGTTTTGTCGCCGAGTTTAATTTAAGGTATAAAATGGCAATCAGAAATAAACAATTATTATTAATGTCTTGCTTAATTCTACAACTATATGTGGCTACTTTATATATGAAGTAGAAAATTCAAAAATTAAAAAGGTGGCATAATCGCCCAAGTAATCAGAGAAGAAAGGAACTTTCCATTTTTCCGTGTTATTTCAGGAACTTAAAGCTGATCCCGAATTATTTTAATGATTAATAATTATCATTATCATTGTGTCAACCATTTATATATTATATCATATAATATTTTCCATTGAGTCCTGGCGTTTACTCCGTAACACGGTACACAGTGTATCGTGCCTTTTGTATCGTGCTCGCGATCTCCGCAAAAACGTCATATACATATGCAAGCCCGACCAATTTTGGTTCGGCCGTTGTCTGTGTGTACCGTGGTCACATCGTATAGTCGTCACTGCGAAATCGTACTTTATTGAAAAATCTGTATCATAATGAATCTATTAAAATGAATAACTGCAGGTGTAGTAAATATCCAATATCAATAATCAATAAAAAATTAATACAAAAATGGGAGTGAAGTGAAAACATATAGTGTTACTTGAGATGTCTAATATTCTTTAATATCTTAGAATTCTTCTTACTATAATCTATTATGCTACTTCTTTAATTTTAATTAGGTAGGTACATATATACTGGTAATTTATTTCACGAACATTTTTCAATATTGTAGCCGACATTTTGGCGTTTATACATCATGAAGTTTAACAGGTAGGTATAATATTGTTATATATATATTACTATTTGTTTGCTAATTATTAGGTGCTGTAGGACGTAGGTACATATATGAGCAGGTTTGTAATAATGTTTAAATATATTCTTACCTTTCCGTTAATTATTCAGTTAAGCAACAAGGGGTTGTCGGGAGTCTGGAGATAGTTCGGTTTTGTATTTCACGCACACTCAAACATATCGATTATTCAAATGTAGGTAGATTTGCCGCCAGAAAACAAATGCAACAAAACGTCAATGGCCGCTGCGGCGCAATCGCAGTAAGTCTTGTCAGTCTTGACAGACATACCCGCAAATGCTGGTTACACATTTGTTTGTTATCAAAAATATTAATTTTTTAAACAATCCATACGCAAAAGGCGACAGAATCAGGCACCGTGTCACTGTCTGAATGTGATTGAAGATAAATCACTTGAATGTGACCGTAAAAACAAAAGAAAAACGCGTTAAACGGTTACGTCACTAGGCCATTTTGTATTTGGTGAAATCTTTGTTCGTGAACGAGTGAAAATTCAAGGGTTTTTCGTAAACCTCGTCTTCTTTTTTAAAGTGTTTATAGAAAAATCATCAAAATTCCGGTGCCCACGAGAAACAGGGATCCCGGCCATTACGGTAGCGGTGACATGAACAACAAAAGGAAAACTCGAGGAGGCCCTGTAAGGTTAGTAACATTTTGAAAACAAAAACACGATTAATGGGCAACCGTAAAATTCTGCAACTTTGCTATAAATCTTGCAAATACATGTAAACTAATTAAATATCAATAATCTTGACCATATATCATCTCCTGCTCCTCATGTTTTTTCTTATTACTATGTTAGTAATTATTAAACATTAATAATAAACAACACAATAATGTGTTGTATTTTTACCCACACTTTTGCTTATCAGATGACACAGAATCTTAACTATAGGTAGGTAGGTACATACTATAAATACAAAGGTAGGTACAGGTACCACAATTGTATTATTTTTAATAATCTACTGTTTCTTTAGTTAGGTATATGGTATATGTAATATATCAAATATGTTTGTAATATGTACCTACCTAGCTACGTGTGTACATTATCTAAAAAAATCTACTACAATATTTGTATTAAGAATGTCTGTATTAGACCCAATATGTGTTTTGCTACTTTATGGGTTTCACAGCTGCGTTTATTTCTTTTTCAGGACTCAGAGGGCTCGGTCGATAGTAGCAGAAGGGGTGTATAACAATGCACATTTTATGCATGCCGCAACTAGCCAAGTAGGCAATATAGTTCGTATTAAAACTGCATCTGGATCAGTTTGGGAAGGTACTTAAAATTTGTACTAGCTATACAATGTTTTGCAATATTCACGTAACTATTATGTCTGATAGGTACACTGTGAAAGAACATCTATTTGAATCAAAGAGACGTTAAAGTTACCCGTGGGAGGCTTTTAATGATATTAAAGAAAGTAAAGTGATACGAATAATGTTATTTTTATAAAATTTCCTTGCTATTATAATTATTATGCCAGCTTTAATAATAAATAGTTTTATGAAATTTTATCAAATTAAAGCAAATTTAATCAATTGCTATTTGTTTATTTAGTAATTGTACTTTAAAAATTTTATGAAGATGGGTAAACAAGTTTGTTGACCCTTTCTGATGCTGTTGTCATTTTATTAGTTTTTACTTAGGCAACCATAACAGCACTTATGAATAGAAGTTGCATATATTCAAGGTTACTTTACCACACCCCAGACATTTAAAAAATGATGACTATGGTGTTCATTTCATACATTAATTAGATGCAGAGACATGATTTGAATTGTGGGATACACTTTCAGGTGTGTTTAAGACGTTTTCGAGCAATTTTGAAGTTGTGTTGGAAGTAGCGGCAAAAGTGGACAACCCAGACAGTCCAAATTCTCAGATACAGGCAGAAACTTGCGTGGACAAGCTCATATTCAAATCAAGTGATATTCTGATGATGGTAGCTAAAGATGTAGACCTAGATTTCCCTACACGAGATACCTTTCAGACCGATACTGCCATTTCTGCGCGGCTTAATGGTAAATGTAAACGATACAGTTAATTAGAAAAAGTTTTTAATTAGAGGTGTTTTTAGGCACTTCTAAGTTGGAGGAGAGGGAGCTAGAGCCATGGGACTCGGGTATGAACGGTGCAGACATGCCTCTGGAACTGGACGCGGCTAACGGTTGGGATGCCAATGACATGTTCAGGAAAAACGAACAGGAATACGGGGTACAGACAACCTTCGATCAATCGCTAAGAGGTTACACTGTACCGCTAGAGCAAAGCAATACTGCTGACTATAAGGAGGCCGAGGCGAAGGCCAACTTGATCGCCAACGAAATTGAGAGTCAGCCCACTCACAAAGCTAGGTTAGAATTAGAGAATGGTGACGAGGAGGCTGCTTTTGCGGCCGTCGCGCGCCCCCACCAAGAATCTAACACTAATGGTAAGTAAAATGAAATCAGAATACTGTTAAGCTTTATTTTTTCATCGGCTTATGTGTAGTGGCAACATTTCATCTGGGAGTAACGTACTGTACAGCTTAGTTTCGACAGGGATTAACAACGTATTGTTTTGTAGGTAAATATATTCCTCCCGCGAAACGAAAGAATCAAAACAGCGGTAAATTGGTGCGAAGTACACCACCGCCAAGCCAGAGCAGTAGTAGTCAAAATACCCCTTCCCCGAAAGAAACTAGGCCTCCAATGAGTTACCCCACTCACCCCTCACCTCACCAGAATAACATACATGTGCAAGGTAAATATTTCAGGCTTGATTTTTCGCAATTAACATAAAATATGTTTATTATTTAACAGTTTTTATGCATGATAATTTCTACGTTTCAGCGCCTCCCCACAATCAACAGCACATACACAACGCCAACATTCACCCGCCCCAAATGAACATCCCGCCTCAACCTCAACCCCCCCATGCTATACCCAACCACAGCCGCCCCCACTCTCACACTCCCCCCCACCAGTTTCAACTCAACGTTCAGGTGCGCCAAGCGCCTCCACCGGTGCAGCAGCAGCAACCCCACAATCCTAAGCCTCAGATAAATGGCGAGGCCAAGCCGATGCAGCAACGTCAACCGAGGAACGTTTATAATCAAAACATGCCCGGCCAGCAGCAGTACCATGAAATTAAGCCGCAGGAGATTGTGAACGTTGTTCCGACTCATCCTCCGAAGCATAGGGACGACACCACCGTTAAGGAGCTGCACTCGTTTGCTCAAGATTTTAAGTTGGCGCCTCCGCAGAACGAGCAGCCGCAGATGCAAGGACCGCCACCCGTTATTGAGCAGGTATGTAACGCTATCGTGAGGAAGGAATAACATATGGGTATTAAGTTCTAAGTGATAATATTATATGATGGGATATCTTTAGGTTCAAGTAATTCCTCCTCCGAATAAGCCTCCGCAACAGGCTTCGCCACCACAACCGCAGCAATCGCTGTCTCCCCAGCAGGAGAATATGGATAAAGTTGCAAATACTCTGCAGAAATCGAAGCTGAATCCAAACGCAAAGGAGTTTGTTCTGAATCCGGCTGCTAAACCGTTTCAACCCAGGTAATTTTATTCAACGTTTACTTTTATAACTTTAGTTCTCTGAATTTTACGGACAAGGTAAACATTATAAAAAAACGACCGCTCTCCCATACCAAAATATCATCAGCCGCCGCTGTTTCCAGTATTTTATTTAGCCGTTTCTGTTTCCTATTATGCCACAGAACCGTCCACCCAAGCATTGAACTTGTCGAATCTGTATATAATATACGGATGAATTCTACAGAGTAAAAGACAAAATAGTAAATAAACGAAATAAAAAATAATGTTTATTGGATTTTATGTTAGCCATAAATCTCTACTTAATCATTAATTTGGATTTTATAAAAGTCTCCATCTGATGCAAGTACACAGTAATGATTAATGAGATTCCCAAAAAAATGCGGTGATGAGAAGAACTCTATTATTTTTAGATTTGGCAAAGGCATTTAATACAGTGAAAAACTACTTAATATTTCTGAAATTCACGGTGTATGCGGTACGGTTTTAAATTCTTCTCCAGCTACTTAACAGGTCAGGAAAACAACGGATAAATGCATAATGTCTTAAGTGATCAAATTTCAATAAAAGCAGGGAGTATTACATACTATCTTTCTGGACCACTGTTAGGACACAAAAAAATAGCTACTGACCCTGATCAATGCTATACATTGAGGTTTAGATCTCCCTTAACTTACTATGTACCCCCTAGATCCCTCCATACGGTAAATATCACTCTATTTATGTGTCAAATAAAAATTTCCCTTCAAATCCTTCCCAAATTGATAAGCAAATATATAACCAAATATTTAATTTTCGCCCTCAATCAAAATTTATAACAATACATATATGTATGTTCAAATTAAAATAAAAATTTTTGTGTGGCATTAGTTATATAGAGCTCTTTTAAATTTTATAACATACACCTAGTTTGAATGTGAAATATTTTAGAAAAGTTAATTGTTTACGTGAAATTTGACTATAGAGATCATTGCTCGATATTTGTGGATCTGGTGTAGGATTTTCGTGTGTTAAATGACTGTTCTTTCTGCATTAGCACTGTTATTACCTGCAAATAAATATAATTTCAGAAAATTTGGAAACGATGCTTGTAAATCATTGGATATGAAAAATGGTACAATTTCTACGACGTTTCTAAAATATATGAAACTTAAACTCACCAATTGGTTATTCACAAGTATTCATATTTTATTTATCAATATTTAGAATTATTATAACAATTTGTAATTGTGATATTTGTAATATAATAACAATAATAATAATAATTTATGGAGGTCGCCAAGTACGCCCTCTGCTAGCAGACCTCATACTCCCCAAACTCCGAGTCACAGCCCATACATCCCGGCATCGGTGGGCGGACCTGGAGTACAGCAACAGATGCCCGTAATGATGCCCGTATATCACGTAATGGCTAGCCAGCCACAATATCAAGCCCCGCCACAAGGCAACAGAATAAAGCGAAGTAAGTTACAACAATATTTTACCACACTTCATCACCAACACAATTACTTATGCTTACAGTACCAATGAGTCAGATGAGAACAGACATGGCGTCCCAAATGCAGGTCGCCGCAGCCACAGGCCAGCCGTTGCTGGCGCCAGCTCCTCTGCAGCAGTTCATCTACCCGCCCAGCATGAATCAGGCCTACCAACCCATGCACACAGCTGTTAGAATGTACGAGACATCCCCACAAATACAGTATCTACCACCGAATCCTCACCAATCACAGACTCCTTCTCCCGCTCAACCGCCACAGTATAACCCGGCACAGGGTCCGCAGGTGCCTCAGCAGCAATGCCAGGCCGCCCCACCTCCTCAAGGGCACCATCAATTCCCACCGATTATGTACCCGATCATCTCGGCACAACCACACATGATGCAAAGTATGCAGTATTTACAGCAGGCACCCCCTCCTCCACAGCACCCCCTGCCGGTGCTCATGCACCAGCACCCAGGCCAAGGCAACCCCCACGGACCCAATCCTTAGCGGTAAATTTGGTTGTTTTGTTAGGTAAATTTTTAATAACCTGTTTCTTTCCATTTTTCCATTTTGCCCCTCATCTGGAATTAGCGTAAGGTCAACGTTGCTGTTGCAGACGTCTCGTTTTATTATTTATTTACTTTTTCAATGAGAGTATGGTGTGGTAACACTGCTTCGGCGGGTTTGTACAGATATTAATTTTGACGCTTTATACCTTCATTGATGTAACGTTACTCTAAAATTAGATCTGACGTAGCTTAAATTTTGATTAATGCACACGGTAGACTTCTGCGACATTAACTATTATCCTTGCAGTTTGTTTGCAACACACTTCCTCTCAAAAATTTGTTATTTTTTGTTATGTTCTTTTAGTTTTGTTACTTGTTATTATCTAAAATTTGTCCCAGATATAATGGTCACGAGATATTTGTAAGTATACAAGCAAATTTTTATCAAATATAATTACTCAAGCAGTTTTCGATGAATAAGATGGCGATTATGCTATTTTTTTTTTACTCTAGGATTATATCTGATGAAAGTTTAGTGCAAAGCTTCGTAGGACTCCTTTTTATTATTCGTGACCAAGTTCTAATGGTAGATATATTATTAAACAAAATTTGGCAGTTAAAGTAACTTTACTCCATTCCATATTTTTTTAACATTCATATTTATTCATAAGGTAGTGGCCACTATTCATTTTTTGAACACAATTAATTCATCTCGGGAATACGCACCTCAGCTGGGCTTGGGTTCGTTTTCTCATGTTTTTTTATTAATTGAAAAATGGCGGCACCGCATTGTTAACTTGCCTAGATCGTATTTGCTACAACAGGCAAGAGAGGTGCCCTGTAGATACTAAGGTGCCTTAAGATTTTTTTTTATTAATTGATCAAGAGTTATCTGGCACCTCTAAACTATGATTATATTTACTTAGTTGATCTAAGTACCCATTTCAAATTCAAAGTTTGCTCTATTTCAGAACAAAAGAGATTTTTAACTATGTAATTTTAATCAATCTAAAGCCAAGAAAAACATGGCAAACTATTTTGGTTGTACTAGATTGCCCTTTTTTTCTTTTAGGTTTCATTGATGAGTAATATTGTCAAAATCTATAAAATCAGCAGTTACAAATGTTATGTAAAAGTTTTTTTCACAAATAAAGTCAGTTGAGTTTATTTGTATCTTTGTGTTTTATTGCGTATTTAATTTTCCTTGAACAGCGGGGAACTACTTACAAAATGAACTACTCGTTCGTCACCTCGCTCTAGATGCTCTGTGGCCCGGTTAACCTCTGTAGAAGAAGAAGACGATTTATTAAACTAACCTCCAATTTTTGTCGTTCGTGATAATTTACTAATTTCTAAAATTCTTTATTTAAAATTAGTTCATTTATCTATGTATTAGCTTATCAAATGATTATAAGCAATGTGACTCTGACTACTCTAAATTGACCGGCGTGCAACTAACTAGTGTGATAATAGTTATGACACCATCAAGGATACTTCGATCAGCCTTTCGTTCTCTTCGTTGGTATTCACAAGCTCAGAGAGGTGGTAAGTATATTTGTGGGATAGTACGAGGTTGCACTATACTAATACTTGATAATTTGTAGTGCAAGAGATTTGCCCGGCATATTTTCAACTCTGCGATGAATTCAAATGTGACAGTAATAAGTTAGAGGAGGATTTAGTGAATAGTATGTTGGTTCATGATGATTTTCTTTGTGAAGCTGAGGAGAAGTCGATAATAGACGAAGTTGATCCCTATATGAAGCGATTACGTTACGAGTTCGACCATTGGGATGATGTAAGTTATTTATAAATAGATCAGTCTGATATTAATGTAAGATAGGCGATACATGGTTATAGAGAAACAGAACGATTAAAGTGGAATGAAGATAACACTAAGATCCTAAACAGGGTACGGGAAATTGCTTTCCCCCCAAACGTAGCACAATTAAAATTTGTTCATATACTAGATTTGGATAAAGATGGTTATATTAAACCCCATATTGATGCCGTAAGGGTAAGTACATTTAAATACCGCACACACTTTTTCTGTATGGAGTTGTTGCAGTTTTGTGGCGATACTATAGCAGGTTTAAGTTTACTTACCGACAGCGTCATGAGGCTAGTGCATGATAAAAATAAGTCGCTCTATGCAGATATTTTCCTAAAACGTAGATCGTTGTATATAATGAAAGGTACTGCACGTTTCGATTACACACATGAAATTCTAAGCAATAAACACAGTGTTTTCAAAGGGGAAAAAGTGATTAAAGATAGGAGAATATCGGTCATTTGTCGAAATGAGCCTGATCCTAAAAATAAAAACAGATAATGTACAAAAAAATAGCTTTTATTATTAAAAAGTCTTTTATCACATTGTTAGAGCATTTTTAATCCAATCCAAATACTTGGCTACGTCAGTAAATACAACATAGTGCATGGAATCACATCTGAATTGATTTTGGAGTGCTACGCTGATAGAAACCAGCCCCCGTATTTGCCAGACAGGGTTACTGTTGGCACTACCAGCCTTTGGAAACACCAGGCCTCCCCCAGAGTCTCCATTGCACACTGATGTTCCTGTGGGGTATGTTAAAACAAATATTTTACCAAAGATTGTCTCAAAAATATTTATTTAGTCGATACCATTGTTTCTTTCTTTGCTTGGTCTAATGAATTGCATGCTCACCATTTTTAAAACCGGCGCAAAACGTGTGATCTGACGTGAACCTTGAATAGAAGTCCGGGAAGGAATAAATGCAGGTTTCTTGTGATACAACGGGCATGAAAGCTTTCGTCAGTTGTTCCGTTACTTTGCCATTTTCGTCGTAGCCCCAGCCTACCACGGAACCTGAGAGAAAATGTGCCTCGTAGCAATGTTCAGTGCATACTTGTGCAATATCTTGCTACAATTTTTATTATACTTATTAAAACGTTACCTGGTTTTCCAATAACTGCTTCCAAAGCCGTCGGCCCTTCCCACAAACAAATGGGCCTTACATAATCCGTAATATCGGCTGGACCTTTAAGCCGTAATATAGCTATGTCGTTAGAAAATGTCTGTGCAGTATATTTTGGGTGCACAATGATTTTTTCCACCTGTTTGTCCTGCACTCCTGGATTGGACCATGTTTTTAAGTAGTACTTGCCTGTAATTAACGCAAAACAATTATATCTACAAAAGGCTACAAAATGCATTATTTAAACTCACCTAAGTATACGACAAGACTACCAGGCGATAACGTGTTTTGACTCTTTCTCCTAGTCACGCAATGAGCCACTGTTATTAAGTGGAACTTGGTAATTAACGACGCTCCGCAAATATAGGTCAGGTCGATGTTCTTGGCATGGTATAATGCAGCATGCCACGGGAACTCGCCTTCCTGCGTTGCTTGACCATGCGTGATAAGAGGCCTGGGTTGTTTCTTAAAGTATACTTTATGTAGTATATTTGGCAATTTTAGAAAATGTCTAGGTACTTACAATGACTACACCGCATGCTGTGTCAAGTATGTTCGGCTGGGGCTTGCCTAGGATTGCAAAGTCACCTTGAAAATAATCGTCGTCATCTACACCTTCAATGTTCGGGTTAAATCCACTGGGATGCGAACTTCAATTAGAAGAAATCAATAAGAATAACCGCCTTGCTTTTATATACTTACAATGAATTGGGATTTGTAGGCCTGCTTGTCGTCGATAACTCGCTACTGGTCAAAAGCTGCCCTGTCGTTGTTGGAGCCTCTGTAGCAACACCCCCTTCTGGGCATACTGTCTTGGCATTTAATCGGAAATATAACAGTTGTGGGGGAGCCTCATTGGGATTATATTTTAAGTAAAACCTTAATTTAAAGGGGGTGTTGGCCAGTAGCTTGTGGTTCCTATTCTTGATCAGGTATTCTTTGTTGTCTGTTGTCACAACTTCCCCGAACCAGTTCTAAAAAAAAATATTAGGAACAAAAAATTTTAGATTTAAAAATACACATAGACCGACCAATGACTCTTCACCGCATTTAAATTAAAGAACTGGTAGACTGGAGCACAGAATACCAGTCTACTTGTAGTAGTTCAAATGTACCGTTGTCATATATTGTTTATATTTTAAATAAACAACTACTTTGGGATAGTTTTGAATCTGATGTACTTGAAAAACTGTTGCAATGTTTATATTTACCCCCAGTTGTACCGAGGGCTTGTCGAAAATCACCCTCAGCCATACCCCCTGCAGCTCTGCATCGCTTATTAAAGTAATTTGTCCATACCAT
This sequence comes from Tetropium fuscum, assembly GCA_964058915.1. Lineage (NCBI taxonomy): Eukaryota > Metazoa > Arthropoda > Insecta > Coleoptera > Cerambycidae > Tetropium > Tetropium fuscum. The sequence goes on along the minus strand of CAXKVY010000072.1, from coordinate 200,549 downwards.
CGATCATTTTCGTTATTTCTGGGCTCATATTGAAATAATCTTGGACAAGGAGACACCAGTTGTTGTCCGTATACATTCTTAATTAACAACGCCAAAAGGGGGAAGAGGATTATAGCCATTTTCTATGGGTTCTAATTATACCTGAAAAAAAAAGCAAAGAAAGTTAGTTGTTATGTTTATGCAGATATAAAATTAATTGTTTATTTTCTCACAAATATTTATTTTGTCTACAAATATACTTGTGTTTAAAGAAAACTAAATATAAAAGGCCAGTCAAAATTCAAATTCATTCATCAATTAATTCATCAAGAGGATTGTTTAGGTAATAAACAATTTATAAACAAGCAACATTATAATGTGAACACTCATATGCCTATAATGCTAATAGTTATTATATTATAACGACACTTACCTTACTGAAGCGCGATCAGAACATGGTGCTACTTGCTAAATAATCCCTAAACTAGTAATAAATGTTTTTAAAAAAATTATATCACTTATAGGATGCCTATCTAAACTCTTCTCTTATCATCCACGTTGAACTAGTGTACCAAATCGTATTTAGGTACCCAATTAATTCCTCGTTTAAATCCAATAATAAAACAATAACAATATTCTTTGCGGTCTATGCTAAAGGTTCACTTTAAATACGAAAACCGGTATTTTTACTCATTTCCATATTTAATACATCGTCTTTGTGAAATACTCAAGGTTAAGGCGAAAAAAGAAATCCCCGTCTTTGATTCTAAAGGTCAATAATCCGCCTAGAAAAAAATTCACGAAGATCAACAACATTTTGAATCTACCGCCGCTTCTCTACTAACTCACCACGAGAGGGCCCGTATTACGTCATAAGCACAAGTGTGAAACATTTGTGAGGTTACCTTAGTTAAGTGGGTTTATTAATTATTTAGTGCATTAGTTATTTTAAAAAGATGTCGGCTTTGGCTCGACATGTGCCTACTCTCTTGGATTCTTTGAGGTAATGCTCTACAGGCTGGTTATGTGTTTCTAAGTTTAATATTTTTCAGTCGTTGGACAGTCTTTACACCGTTCGTAGGTAAGATCCAACAGTGCAAGAATTTCCATTTATTAACAGGCGATGTCGCATCTGGAGTAAGTCCTGGAGGTTTATTTAATGTTATTGCACGCACAAAAGTTCGTATATACTTTCCCAGACCTTCGGAACGAATGAGGATTAAGAAACACGGGTGGAAGACAAGAATGTCGACTGAAGCGGGCCGTAGGGTATTAATGAATAGAATTCTTAAGGGCAGATTTGTTTATAGTCATTAATACCAAATATATTTTAGTAGGTATATCGGCATTTCTGTGTTTTCTTCTGTGAAAATAAGCTTTGATTTCTGGCTTTCACCTTTATAAGCTGGTCAATAGAAACATGAAAGGTAGTGTTAGCTTGCACAAAGGTCATGAAGATATGTGAGTTGCACGGTTTAGCAGATATGCGCAGAATAACGATTTAACTAACCAACGTAGCGGTAGGAACAGGGCAATGTCTCAGAGGCGAAAGCTTGGGATAATATTAAACTCACCATAATAGTGGTCCAGGCCAAAAGTTATCTGTTTGTGACTTTTGGCAAGCTGAAATGTATATTGCTTGGACCTAATATATGACCATTTTTTTTATTTTCTTCTCACTTAACGGTAGATTGTCCCAACACCGAGGTAGTAATCTAGCTTTGAATCTCAATAATTTCCGGTAAGTTTGTTCATTTGGATAAGAGTATTTCAATAGCAAATGAAGTGAATTGATAAAAATCGCAGCCGCAATATGCATGAAGTAATCTTTTAAAAATATATTTAATTTGCCTACTAACTAATAACTAGTCAGGTATAACAAATATGATGCATCGCTATAAAATAATTTCATATTATTTCTATTCTTCTACTTTTATGCCAATATTTAAACATTCCTTCAACATTTAAATATTGATGGGAAACTACTCACCGTTGAAAATAGTTTTAATGATATATCATTAAATAGTTAAATTTATGAAAATTTACTGGTAAATATAGCCTTTGTGTAATATTTGTGGTTATTCAAGGCTTTTACAATTAAAAATGAAACAACAAACACTTTATTACCACCATTTGGATTATATTTTACGAAAACTGGTCCTCTTTTTGATCAGATACTCTTGGTCATCTATTGCTTTTACTTCTCCCATTTATTAAAAAAAATTAAACGAGAACTTTTTTTAACTAAAAAATATAGTAGATCAAATGTTTCTTATGCAGCGTGTATGATGTTTGGCAAATGAATTAAAAATAGCCGTTTTCCATAAAATAATTTAAATTGCAAATGTGCTCAATTAATGCATTCCATATAAATGTTGCATCAATATGTATAAGGTAGTCTTTAAATAGTTTTAATTTGCCTGAACCTCAGTGGTATAATGTAAGGTAGGGGCATAATTATATAATACATATTTACCTGAACTCCTATGCACTCTTGCATCTTTTACAAGAGGAAAATATTCCTTACTAAGTATAATTAAATTCGTCACCTCAACAAGAAATTGTTTACATAAATCAAGTTTATAAGTAAATTGGGGTTTTACAATATTTATACTATGAATTTCGTGAGATGACATCATCTATAATGTATCATCTATAATGTATTTTGTCAATTTTGTAGTTATAGGATAACATATTTATTACTTTGTGTTTGAATAATAAGGTTGTTAGATATTTGTTGATTATGTCTTTCTTTAGGCTGGAATTCTTAATTTTCTTTTGCAGGAAAAAACATTTAGGTAAGTACAGCCGTGAGCAAAAAAAAGGCATCTTATAAGGCATTTTTGCTAAAATCTAGTTGTACTGGCAACCTACTTGATGCAAGCTATACCAATTCAAAACGATTTATTTACTAGTTAAGATAAAATATATTTTTTTGTACTTTCTGCACCGAACCGTCAGACTTCCACGTGCACCTGGCTAGGTGACAATCGAAGGACAGCTGATGTGAGATGATGAGAGACAGCTGCTCAGTCCCAATGAACCTCCGGACTTCTTTTTGTGAGGTTATGCTAAGATAATGTATACAAGTATACATGATGAAAACTTCTCATTCTTTGTCAGTTATTGTTGGTCATCTGCTGTGAACTTTTACTATTTCTTCTTTTGATTGAAACTGAAATCACTTTTCAGCTGCATTGTTTCATTGTATGTGATTTAAATAAGAAAAAATTATGGCGTTTTCTTGGCAGGCGTAACGCTGAATGTGGCAAAAACGCGTCACGTGGTATTAGAGGTCACTCTTTTACGTTCATACAAATCAACGTACCTATTACAGTATTTCAGAAGTAATACTATGTAATACTAGTTCTATGTGCAACTTTATTTACATAAAAAACAATATAAGATCTATAATTTAGCATAAAATTGCATTTAGCAGCATGTTTTATCCAAATGTGAGGTTTATGCTTAAAAATAAATTTCAATAATTTTTATAGCAATAACAACTTCTTAAACCTGTTTATAATAAATTTGAAATAACGACTTCAACGCTGTTTTTCCTTATTTCTATAACTGTGGAACCAGTCATATTGCTGACCAACACATCACAAAGGAAATAAAAAGGCAGACTGCAATGAATATTTGTTGTTTTGTTTATACCCGAATTGCAATTGCGGCAATTTAATCACATATTCTACATCGAAAAATAATAATATTCAACAAATACTTCGTTAAGTGAATACAAGTTATACAAGTTAAAAAAATCAAATTTAAGCATTGTTGCAAAACGGCTTTAGGAGTTTTAATAAAATTTTGAAGGCTTTAAGTGCCATCAATGTAACACGTTTTGCAATGAAAAAGATATCTCTAATTTTGCCAGTGTCGTAAGTACTAGCTAGGTTTTTTTTTTAAAATCGAATGAGGAATATAAAACTGATTTTTATTTTATGAAAAAAAGTGGCGTATGGTGTACGCCACCCTGTATAATTTACAATAGGAACATGCCGGCTATTTGCTTCCATTTTGTTACCACTGTGGCTTGAGGTAATATACTAGAATCAAAATTTGAATGCAATGTGAGCAATGGAACAAAAACACATTGTACTTAAAAACGTATATTGGAACCACCGTCGTTGTTGACGGACGTTTGATCAATGTCCTCTTAGAACCAACCAGGAGTCTTTATCTTCGTCTTTAGACCAACTATGGGCATTTTTCAACGGCTTAGTAACATACATTCACAATACTTCTTACAAAAATAAATTTATATCACAAAAATGAGCATTCAAGTCTATGATTACTTATGTTAAGATATAACTTGTCGTATCCAGTGGGTGTATTTTGCCACATCCGTGAATATGATATACTGCGAGGTGTCGCAAACCCCTTGACCCTGAAGGGCTACCCCTACGGAAACCAAGCCCCTGATCTGCCAGACAGTATTCTGCCCCGTTGTCCCTTTTTTGGGAAACACCATACCCCCACCCGAGTCTCCGTTACACACTGACGTACCTACAAAAAAATTGTCATAGACAAACATCACTTAAAGGCAAGAGCATTCACCATTTCTGAAGCCGGCGCAGAAGTTATTTTCAAAAGTGAACTGCGAGAAGAAGTCTCTGTTAGAGTAAATGCATGTAACCGTCGACACTATGGGCATTTGCGCCTGCATCAGCTTGCTTGACAGCTTCCTGTTCTCATCAAAACCCCAGCCAACCACAGTGCCTAGAAAAGAAAAGGTCATTGGTCATTGCCATTACAACTGATTATTTGTTAGAGGAAAACTGGGAATTCCCATTAGAAACCTTTATATGAAATACAGTAATTAAGTATGACCTTGAGGTTTTATTTTGTTAAGTGATTGTTCTATATTTTCATTTTAGTACCTTGCTTATTGATAATATCCTCCACTGCACTATCCCCCTCCCATAAACAACATGGCCGCACAAAATTTGTTATTTCCACGGGTCTAGAGAGCTTTAGTACCGCTATGTCGTTAAAATACACTGTATGATTGTAATCTGGATGGATGGTTATCTCTGACACTCCCCTGTCTTGAACCTCTGGCCCAAACGTTATCAAATTGTGTTTGCCTAAAATAACAGCTTAAATTTTGCGTACCTCGGGTGTTGAATGAAACTCACCTAGATATATTAAAATATTACTTGGACTAACTGCTCTGTTGGTTTGCGGCTTGGTAATGCAATGTGCAGCCGTAACTACATGTTCTGTCGTTATAAGCGTAGCACCGCAGGTATACATCAGTTGGATGCCTTGCGAATGGTATAACGCTGCATGCCAAGGCCACTGACCTATAAACGGTTAAATATAGTTTTACGGTAGTATTATAGCAGAGCTTGGCATGTGTCTGAAACCTGTACGAGACTTCCGAAAGCTTTAAAAAAAGTTTGTTTAATACAAGGAGATACTTTTGTTTACCTGGTGATGTGCTTTGACCATTTGATATCAAAGGGCTGGCCCTGGACGCTATTACACCACATCCTGGGTTCCTAGAGGTCTCTTGAGACGGTCGGATTGAAGGCCGGTTTTGCGTAGGTCTGTTAACTGCAAAATCCCCTTGGAAAAAATCCAATTGACTGTCTGAGTCATTTACGTCTTCTACTGTTAGAGTATTACTACCTGAATTGCTGTTCGTGACACCCCTAAAATGCCCAAGTCCAAATATGCAATCATAAAAAAGCTTATGGATATTTGTGTAACAACCTAAGATAATATAATGATGATGTTTCTGCAATTTTCAAATACTTTATTTAATAATGGAGTAGTTAAGTTGATCGGTTAACGTTAATGGCCTATCAACATTCATACATACGTCCCTAAAAAAGTATTAACTCTTACCTGTTATTCCCTGAAGGATTATTATTAGACGATGCCTGTCCGCGGTTACCACTAAAAAAGTATCAATAATACTTATGGAAAAATGAACTATTACCAAACAGATTTTCACATGATGAAAAAAGTACCTGTTTGAGCTGCCAGCGTTCGTGTTTGAATTAGTTGGTCTACTGGAGCTACCGTCCGGCTTGGGACTGTTGCCGGCGTTGTTATTTGGCCGACTCCCGCCACCCTGGCTCTCTGTCGTGGTGCGTACCTTGCTGATATGCAGAGTAGGCGTAGTGGGTTTCAAATCAGTTTCTTGAATGGTGCAGATGCTCTTCCCGTTGAGGCGGATCATGGTGAGGCTAGGTATGGTCCTGGCTTGGTTGTATTTTACGAAGAATCGTATCGAGACGGGAGGGCCTGCTTCTAGCTTGTATTTCTCGTTGCGAATTAAGAATTCCTTGTTGTCGGTGGAGGTCGATTCGCCAAACCAATTCTGTGAAGATATCATTTATCAGACAAAAAAAGTTGGCGTTAAATATAATACCCCTAGTAATTCTGCTGGTCGATCAAGGTAGATGCGTAGCCATATTCCTGTTAACTCCTCTGCAGTTCTGAGAGAAATTACTCCGTACCATCTATCGGGTTCACCTCCTCGGGGCTCATACGTGAATACCTCGGGGCAAGGTGAGGTGATTTGTCCAGTCACTAATTTTACTAGCACTATCAATACCGTGTATGACACAAACATTTTTGTCCTCTGAAAAATGGTATTTATACGACAGATGCGTAAGATTCATAGATGTAAGTAATAATTTTTAAGCGTCCTTATAATTAATTATGATAGACGTTGCATAAATATTTAAAACTGAAATAGTAGTGTTGATTAATAGAATAGTGATGTCATTTACATAATTGCTTTATCTGGACATTATTGACCCCTATTAATGTTGATTACTTTTTCTTGAAAACAGATTTCCAAAAATTAAGGAATATTTGTTTACCACAAATGCCTAAAACTCATTAAGACTAAATCTACCTGTTCAACTGTAAATTTCCGCCAGCCAAGTAATTATAAAGCATCTTTGAGGCCATTTTAAAAAGACTAAATGTTATTAATTATCTCACTTGATATGCATATTTAAATAATACAGTAATCTATTCAATAGTTGCTGTGTAATTAATTCAAGATTCTATAAAGATGTAATTATCTAGTGTTTTTCCAGTTCCTATTATTGAAATATATACCTAATCAAAGGAAAACACACTTACCTTAAATTATAATCAATTAAACTTTATTTGTTTTCATGAAAAGACAACTTTGGATATCACTTTTATAAAGATGGTATTGTAAAAAAACTAAATCAAATGATTTTCTTAAACTGATAAACAGTATAAACACAACTTCTTAAACCTGTTTACAAATAAACGAGGAAATACCAGCTAGCCTATGATGTTGACCTAGAGAATCCCGCGCAGATTTAAAAAAATCTCAAGCTGCGCCCTCTACAAAGTATTAGTTTTGTTAGAAAGGAATGAATAAAGCAACTTTTGGTCTCTGCTTTTGAGATAACTAGCTACCTTTTCAGTTATATCTGACATTTGCATCTTCAAGGGTTCTACTTCAACTAGCCGATAATAGATGGCGCCAGGTGTATTGAAATTTGATATGGAAATCGTTTTTTCGTATTTTATGCACTAGGATAGTTGTTTGTGAGTATTTTTCTCAAATAGAGAATGTACTTTATTCATTTTAATGTTTTCATAACGTTTTAGTGTAACATAAACGTAAAATTGATGCGGTTTCTTTGTTAGTACATTATTATGAGGACATTTCTCGTAAAATATTGCATGGCTTACCGACATTTTCTTAGAAAGTTTGTCTTTAATATGCGTTGCTAACGCTTTATTATGAAAAAGGTATCTTAGCGAAATTTTTCGGAAAAAAACAAGTTTTCCTTATAGACCGTGGCCGTAAGGTACATTATCCGGCAACAGGATGCGTTGCTTGAAAATATCTGGGTTCCTCAGGGTCAGAAACCTCTGGGATGGTCGATTCGATCTCCGCCATTGGCTGAGAGTGACGTATTCTGCATGGCGATTGGCTGGTTTCTAGGCTACGAGCTCGGTATCAAATTCCTCCGTAAGAAATCATTTGTGGTCTCCTCGCCAAAGAGAATAGTCGGTTTTACTTTACATGAAAATATGCGTAATTTCTTAACAATGTCTGTCCCTCTAACAGATCAGGACAGATAAAACAGTGAATGAGTGACTTTTTCATGCCATTTCATTAATATATTCCTGACTAGTGAATATTTACTTAGGTCGTAATGGCGCTCGTATGTGATATTAAAAGGTTTGCAATTAATTTTTACGGCAAAATTACACGAAATAACGTTTCCGAGGCCAGAAATATGTTAAAATTACGTTGAGATCGATTTTTACCGTGAGATTTACTTAGAACGCAATCACCACATGGGCGTGGGTACATACCTACCCTGGGGCAATTAACCACCAAACAGGCACAAATGGGTCTAAATACTGCCGCGAATTACGCAAAACCACTTTCCAAATTAAGTTTATTTTGGAAATTTGCTGTTTAGGGCTGTATTTTACCATTTTCCCAAGAAACACGTCAAAACTGACGCGCACAAAATTACGTATGTAGATTTTGATAGAAGGTAAAACGATCATTATTATAATTATTTCTTTAAGGAATTTTCAGCAATAAATTTAACAAAATAATCGCTCCCAACCTAATATTGGCATATTTCGTAAAGGCATAAAGCTAAATTTGTGTATAATACAAAGATGGCCTCCATTTTATGCGATGGCTTTGGCTGTGTACCAATATGTTTTGACCATAATTTGTATAATCATAATTTCTCACATAAATGCTAACATTTCAGTAATTATTTATATGAGCATGTTGGAATAACTTTATAAATTATTATAGGTATCATAATTTTACGTATACTCATAGGTATCGCTAATATTGTATCCTATAAATGACCTTCAAAATACCTACCTGATATTTTTATGTTTTGCATGAATTTAATACAGTCAAAGTTCATTTGGTGTTGGGATAATAATATATACATATAAGATAAACACTATTGTAAGTACATTTTCAAAGAAGGCATCATAAAAGATACGCAATTAATACCTATTAATTGTGCCTTAGTGCAGATACCAATTGAAAATTTATTTGCTTACAAAAACTTATCATACCTACCTAATATAATTATTATTTATAGCTAACTTTTACGTAGGTAGTTTTATATAGGTATTATTGATCAATTTAGCTATTAGTGGATTGGTAGGTACCTATCTACAAAAATAAGTCAACAAATTGCGATTAGAAGTTAACAACTTTTCTCTTTATAACTATTACTGAAATTTTTCGCTTATAACTAATTAATAGCTTCCGTTTTATCTACGCATTGATTAATTTCATATTTTCACCTAATTATGGGGTCGCCTCGCCGAGAAAACGAAAAGAATTAGCACACAGCCAAAGCCATGACGTCATAGGACAAAATACAAAGCTGCTTCCACTTTCCACTATCAATCCGGCTAGCCTTGAAAAGATCGATTTACGATCACCGCGCCACCTATGCAATTTTACGGTAATTCTAACGGCGGATGAATTCAAAAATTTAATTTATACCATAACCTATTCGTGGAACAACACCTTGTATATTGGAATATGACGCTACAGATATCAGTGTTATCTAAATCCGGCCGGCCTTGCTTTTATCGCTATGGCAACATGTTGACAATAAATCATAAAATTGTAATATAATATGCAAGACATTATTTTGTTGACATACATTTTAAATTCAATATTTGACAAAACAAGGGTACCCGTACGGTGAAAGAGATGGAGAATACATTTTAGTAGGATTATATTATTATCAACACACTATACTTGTATAGGATTGATTTTTAAACAATCACATATTTTTTATGTAGATACTGAGATAAGATGGACTTCTTGGAAATGACTTGTTATTAAACAATTTGTCATTTACCTATCTCCAATCATGTGAAACCTCAGATATGATATTTACAAGATAAAATATATGTAATTGTTTTAGAACAAAATTTAAAAAAAAATCAAAATCATTTCAGCTGACCTATAAATATTTTAAATGATTTTTATCCCTTTATGAAAATTTATGACCCTTTATGAAAATTAGGGGTTTATTTTCATCAGTATTTGGAAAAGGCAATGCGAAACAAAAATAAGCAAATAAAAAATAATTGTAATATAAACAAGAGATAATTATAAATAATTTATAATTTTTCCTGTTATTTTTATGGAAGTAGTAATGAAAATATATAATTTTGATCAATGTTGTACTGACTGATGTCTTCCGTGCTAGCAATATGCCCGATGAGGAAGGGCCCCCGAAAGCAGAAGAGGATCTGGAGGATGGTGAAATCGAGGACGATGAAGAAGAGGCCGCCCCTGAGCTCCAAGAGCCTCCCAAACCGGAGGTGGTGGTATCACCGACACCAGTTAAAGTCGAGAAAGGTAATTCAAATGATAAATTCGATAGGGACAGGCCGAAAGAAAGAGTCGAAAAGCCGGAGAGAAGGAGACACCCAGAAGAGAAGGGGAAGAAACACATGACAGAGGCTGAAAAAAGCATATTGCATTTGCGCAAACGTGAAGAACAGCAAAGAAAGAAATGGGAAAAGTTCAATCGGAACAAAGATGCACCACTTGATCCAATGGGTAACTTTCTCAAATGTACAAAATACTTTTTGTAAATATATTTATTTATATAATAATATTTCCAGAACTCTGGTAGTTATGTGGTTTCTTTTACAGATGATGATTTTGCCAAAAATATTGAGAAAACTCTTGCCACTATCTTGAATAAGAAAGAAAAAGAGGCTGCGGCCGTCAGTGGGGAGGAGGACAAGGGAAAGGAGGAAGAAAAGAGGGGGAAGAAGCGGAGGAAAAATGATAAAGACCGTGCAAAGGTTAGTAGACATGTTTATGATGGGTTTAGGGGAGGAAAACAGGTTGGGCGCCATAGTAATCTCGTTCTATATCACCACCATCATAATGCTGCGTAGCGAAGCAAAAAATTAGTTCCCTTTTCACATGTTGACATCGGGTTTCATCAAGAAATAGTAGGATTTGAATTCCACACGTTGCTATCTATTGCTATGAAAATTTTCCCTTGCCCGCAGTTTCTAGGACATTTATATCACCAGCGGTTGAAAATCTCAGAAATCTTATTGGTCATCGTTTATATAGGAGTGGTGGTCTTCTGATGCTGAAAAAAAATCACTAAATTGAGTTTTAAAATTAAAACCAACACAAAAGATACGAATTTGTAGCAGTACCTATGTGACGACTCTGTCGACAAAAGTTATATGTTAGTTTTCGTCTGTTTTGCACCAACACAAACACCTTTTCATAACTGGTTGTTTTACAGCAATATGTTTCTCGTACATATTATATAAAGTTGTCTAATATTTGCCTTTAGACGACATTGAGCACGGATTTGAATTCCAATATTTTTAATTTTGCCACCGGTTTTGTTTTACATCTTTGCTGCCGCGGTGGTACTTCGAGAACATCTAAAGTTTCTGTATTTAGCGATTTTTATATGTAGATTTTTTTGTAGAATAAGCAGAGGAAGATGGAGTCCCCAAAGGCCGAGGAGATTGATGAGAATGAGATGCTGAATATGCGGGGGGGTAGTCCGGAGAGACGCCACGAGGAAAAAAGAGAGAGGAGCCCCTCTGTACAGTCCGATGAAAGCTACGATTCGGAATACTCGTCAGATCGCAGTAAATGTGAGGAGAAGCCTAGGAGGAGAGAAGGGAAAAAGGCAAAGCGTAATAGAGAGCATGGCAGGAATAAGAATAGAGACAGAGAGAGACGCAATGAACAGCAGCCCTTGAAAGACTCTCAGGGGGTGTGTGTTTTCTACCTGCAAGGGAAGTGCCAGAAGGTAATCACGAAAGTAATTTGGAGAAGGATTCGTTTAATACATGAATATTTTTCAGAACGACTGCCCCTATTCCCACGAAGCTGTGCCGCCAATGAAATTAGAGCTGTGCAAATTTTACGTAATGGACTGTTGCGCTAAAGGTGAAAAATGTTTATATATGCATTCTGAATTTCCTTGTAAATTTTACCACACAGGTTTAAATTGCGCACAAGGAGACAATTGCAAGTTCGCACACGGCGGCTCCCTCTCTGAAGGTAAGCAAAGTCGACTCAAAATTTCTTCTAGCACTAACACCCCTCCTAATGGTCCCCGTTCCTCTGAAGTAAAAAATGAATATAAGTATCCTTTTAGAGTTACCAAAATTCAACGTCTAACTTGTAAATTTTCCAGGGCTCAAGCAGATCTTGTTCAAGCACATAGAAACTGCCCCCCGCGATATTTTGGGCGCGTTTCCCAGAATGAGCAGGGAAGAGGCGCTGAACTTGATTAATATTACACAGAATAAGCTGCAGGAGCAGCAGGGCGGCGAGGTTAAAGAGGAATCTAAAGGTGGGATACCATCATTGTTTGATATTAACGTGCCAGTGCCCCTCGAGTTGCTGCAAGGAAGTGATGGTTAGTTCATTTTTATATTAGTTATATTTTGCTCAGAACTTTTACTAGTTAAATATTTTGCTCCCTGGGTATATATGTGCATACTACTTTATTTTTCTCCCTGGGTATAGTGACATGCAGTCAAAAATGTTTCACTGTAAATAATGTTCACTTATTGCTTGGTGTTGACTACAGTTATGTGTTTTTAGATGGAAAATGCCAGGGGAAAAATGAAAAAGGCAGGAACCGTCCATCCAGATGGCAAGATCCCGATCCACTGCCGTCAAAGGACATATCTTTCCCGCTCAAACCCTTCAATTATGGCCATGACCAAGACATGAGAATCAGAAACAGGTACTATTTCTAATAAATATAGCTTGAGTTCCATTTTCATATAATTTTGTTGCAGCAATGGGGACATAGACATGCGTACGCTCCCACCCACCGTAGCCGCCTTAGCCCCGCCGACCTTGCCGTTGACAACCGTCCTCTCAGGTCTACCCTCCGACAGTAGTTCAAACGACCTGGACTTGGAAAAATACAAGCGCGAGGCGGGTATCCTGAGCAGCCCCCCCAAGCAAGACGTGGATATTCGCAGTGCCACCTTGCTGCCGTTCGCGGCGTGCAAGGATGTGGATATCCGACAGCAAGCGTTGCTAGTGACCAAAGACGTGGATATTCGGCAAATACCGAACATTTTTGACGATATGTCTGCCGTTAAGAATTCGGATGTGGACACTGAGGATGAGGCGATGCTTCAGATCGATACAGGGGACGACGTGAAGCCCGATAGCCCCGGGTTGCCATTGGATTTGCCTAAGACACAACGAGACTTGTTTTTGCGGATCCAGGCGCAGCAGAAGGAAACAGTCGTAGAGAAAGACAACAAGGAAGGGTTCGAAATTGACGATAACATTAATTGGTATTCGGACGACGACGATGAGGATGACAACAGGCTGACGATTAAGGTGGACAACGAGGACGTCAAGGAAAAGGAAGACATGCCAGAGAGCATGGATACCACGTAAGTTTGTTAACGCAAGTTACTTAAGTAAAATTTAACTAATTGTTTTATAGCGCTCCTCTATTGTCGCCGCCGCAAATAAAACCGTTTGAGATGGTTGAAAAGTTAGGGGACCTGTCGAAAATCGACATTTCCGAAGAGGTAACGAAACTTTTAACGTCCATGAGTCAGGCCCGAAACCCGTTTTCATTCATCAAAGAAAGTACGGAGAAGGCCCCACCAGTGGAGCTCGTTGCACCTGCTGGCGATCCCAGACTGACACGACAGGTAGGAGCGATCTTTATTTCCCTCAATTTGCATACTGATTTTGCATTTTTAGGATCCACGAGTAGCGGTCGATAAAGTTGAGCAGCCAAGGCCGGATCCGCGTTTACTGGTAACAGATCCCAGGCAGAGGTCGAGGCAAGGATCCACCGAAACCCAAGTGAAACCGGAAAGATTGAGCATCTACGAACAGGGCAGCATCGATAGGAACGCCCCACCTGACATAGACAGTGATTTTAGAAGTAAGTAATTTTTTTCGCATCCACAACTAGGTATATTAAAAATATTGAAGTTGTAAGACGTAGTAGAAATTAGTTCCATAACATGTTATAGTTGGTATAACAGAAATTATGGATATGACCATCTCGATAGGCTTGATAGGTAGAAAAGATTAGTACCATAGCATTTTTTTTACTTTAATCAAAGTGGCTATGAGCACAAATTTGCGGTTATGTTTGAGACAAAATGATGTAGTATGTTCATTTTGTAATATGATATATGGAACAAAATAGAATTCTACGGAATTAATTATACAGAAATATTTGGAGCTACTTACTGTTAAAGATAAATATACCGAATAGCGTATCTTCGGTATATTTGTTTGCAGATGGGTTCACAAAAAAAGTTTTTTCTTTACTAGTTTTGCATTTTCAGAACAAAGTTTTCATCAAAGTCAAGTCACAAGTGACAGTTTTAACTGTCAAAAGAAAAAAATGAGTTGTTGATATTTCCAAAATCTTTTAGTACATACTAATATAATATAGTGTATAGACTTTGTATAGGCAACTTTCCAGATAAAAATCTGCTCCTTGTCTAGGCTCAATGCGGTCCGACGTCGACCTGCGCAACATGCAACTGCCATTCAAGGGGATGCAAAATTACACGCCAGCCAGTGAAATAGATGCAAGTATAAACTCCCACCTTCCCATGATGTGGAAAGTGTTTATCGTCGAGATACCTCGTCCAGACTATGCCGGTTTAAAGTTGAACATAAGTGATGCGGAAAAAACGGGAGATCCGCGGCTGCGTAAAATATTTAGGTTAAGTGTAGAGGAACCAGATACGCCTTTAAGTCCAAAGGCGAGTCCCAAGTCTAGTACAACGACAAGAGTAGATCCCAGGCTGAGGAAGTTAGAAGAGGCGAAACCGGATGCTACGCCAGGCATGATGGGCTTCAATCAACAGTTAACAATACTGCAGAGCTCCGCGTTTTACCAGAGCTTGACGAGCAATCAAAAACTTTTACTAAACCAGGAATTGAGCCAGAGGAGCGACTCGACTAACTCGCACGACCCAGTGTTGAACAGTTTACTATCCAACCTTAACATAATACCAGGGCCTAGTCTTCAACCGAACCCTACTCTGGGGACGGCCCTTTCCATCCTAGCGAACATCTCGAAGTTAAACCCCATCCTGCCACAGCAAAGTAATTTACCAGTGAACCCCGCCATTTTAGGCCAGAATCCCAATTTGATGAATCAGATGGCGCAGAGTATAGCGCAGCCTGGTTTGCTGGGTGCTGCGCCTGGTATACCGAACTTACCGCCAGATTTCCCTATTAATTTCGACCCGCGTAATGGCGGTCTGCTGGGACCCATACCGTTTGGGGGTGGTTTCCCGCCGCAGGAACCTGGCAATTACAACAACTTCAACGAGGACTTCTACCCGCCAGACAATTCGGGCAATTTTCATAATCAGGGTAACGGCAGAGAAGGCAGGGGGTTCAACAGAGACAGGCGAAGGGGCAGGAACAACTTCAACAGGAACAACGCCGGCAACCGTAACTTTAGGAACAGGAATAATCGAGCAAACAGAACCCACTCGCCACCGTAAGATTCTTAGGTTAGGTATGAATGAATGAATTTCTTCCTTGTACATATTAACTAGTTGTGCCAATATTTGGATTTGCTTTTATTTTATTGTTCTCGTATGCAGGGTGACGTTTTCATTAGTTATTTTTACATGGGACTATTGTAAATAAATCGTTTATTTGAGATATATTTTTGTTAGTTTCTTCTGAATAAGACTGATACTTGGGATTAGCTAGAACTCGGGGGCCCTTTCAGTATTAAATTAAGACTTTGAAAATATAAAATAATGCTTGTCCATGCATAGGAATCTAATACTACTGGGCTTTAGAGCGTCTGCTGATCCCGGTTTGCTGAAACGTGGCTATACACCCTGTATATATATATATATATATAGATTCGCAGCTACGCAAGCGTTTTTCATTCCTGGTTATCAATTAATTTTACGTTTTAGTGTAAATATTGTAATTTATTTAATTTTCAGCTTTATTAATTATTATTGCCTTCAATTCACCTGACAAATATTTATTTTTGTTATATTTTTTAGATACCATGTATAATTATGTTTACCGTTACTTGGAATGTATAGTGTAAAAATAAATAATACAACTTTTTGCAGATCGTTTTTACTTTCTAACCGCGTAGAGAAAAAATAAGTCGGGTCTGCTAAATTGTCTTTATTATCACTTATTAATAACAAAAAAAGCACAATGCTCATTCGAAATTATAAAAGAGGTACATTTAGAAAATTGTGTAAACACATACAAGATTTCCTTAGTCTGTAAGAAATATAATATAACACATCGTTTTGACACATATTGTTAGGTAACCGAAAAAAGTATTTGTGGAAAATAATATTTAGTGACTTGTTAAAACTAGAGACATTTTATGTCATAGTGGCTTGTCGAATTTTTTATTGTTTCTCCCATTTTAAGGCAAATGTCAAATCTGACAGTTCCCTCTGCGTTTGACGGTTCGCTTTCATTTGACATTACGAGTTTTGCTAGATGTTTTTTATTTCTATGTTTGCGAAATACGATTGAGCTGCCAAATTTAATTCCTACATAGGCAACCGTGAAAGACACTTTTACCTCAAAATGTTGTTTATGCCACTGATAATAAAGTCACTGTAGATAAAGCTGTTACTCCTCTCAGCATATATGGCTTCATCACAATGGTAGAAAACTAAAAAATAAAGAATATAGTGAACGTTGGTGCCTGCATTGCTAAAGTGTACATATCATATACTCGTATATACACCAATTACTAATTCACGACTGTTTTTGTTAATGGCGTGCTCGAGTTTCTTCAATTTCGGGTAAATAATTAGATCTTAGTAATAATTTACATTATACATTTTATTTCCATTAAATTCCCAGAAAGTAGGCATTTCCGAACTGCTTGAGGCAGTGATTGTATGAAGATGGAGATTATTTATACTTAAATCTACAATTTTTCAATTCACACAAGCAGTTTTGAGACGCCTGGAAAATGGAAATTTAGCCCTTGGAGTTCCTAGATCTATCAAAGGCTTATGATTGTTTGGATAAAGAGTTGCTTATCAAAAAGCTAGAAATGTATGGGGTAAGGGGAAATGCTCTGTAAGATGGTTTAGGTCATATTTAAGTGGCAAATAACAAAGAGTCACTCTAACAAAAGACGGCAAAAATTTTGCTTCTAAGATTACGCCAAATTAAATTAGCATCACACAAGGCAGTATTCTAGGACCAGTACTATTCATTGTGTTTTTTAATGATTTGCGAACTGTAGCAGATAAATCGAATCAAATGTTGCTGACACGAACTTGGTATTAGGACACAAAAGATCTATCAAACCTCCTAATATATGGCAAAAAAAAAATATATTCTGGTCATGTAGAGATTAAGGCTACATCGATCTTATCGTTCCATAAGAACGCTTCTAATTCATAGGCTCGTTTTATCAAGTCAACCATTTTTTTATTATTATGTATTTGACGAGTGTGTATAATTGTTAGTATCTCACACGAAATTAAATCTATCTATGTCCAAAACATGATTTAGTATACACAAGAATGTTTTTTCACAGTTGGTATGAGTGTTGTAAATTTTATACTTACTTTGCTTATATAGGTATATAGTCACTCGTAAATGTAGTATTCTTAGTTGTTATAAGAAGCTGAAAATCTATATCAGTCAGCGATGTTCTCTTATGTATTACCACTTTGCATCCGCTCTTGGCCAGGCCGTAAAAACAGTTTGGCGTCAAACTCGAACTCGTGTATCTCCACCCTAGGTGATTACTGCAATTTTTGCACTGCATGATTGTCCAGGCGTAGCTAAAACAGATTTTGAAAGTAAAAAATTAATAAAACGCAAACTATAAGTATACAAACCCAGGGAACCATGAACAGTTATGTGACGGGTTGCCTATTAACTGGAAATTCTGCGCCTCCATCACCGTTACAGTCTCATAGACGTGTCCGCCTAAAACATTAGACATGGAAAGTGAACATTAACGTTTTTCTACGAAAACAAACTTCTACCTGGATTAACGTAGTTACTTTGTATGCCTTCCTTGGACATAGCGAAAACTTTGCTAGGGTCTGTGATTTCGACGCTGCAACTATTGCAACACATTTTTCTGTCCTGATGCAAGATTATAGTGAAACTGAATAAACACAAAAAAAATTACTTACCAATTTTAAATACTTATACTCTAACTTTAGTCTTTCCAATGCCGAATTTTGCTTTAAAATGTGCAGTCTCTCATCGTGATTTAACTGGTAATTCTGCACAAACCAGTAGCTTAGTTTGATTGGATCTTTTGGTATGTAATCTACGAAATATAAACATTTCATAAAGATATTGTCCGATAAAGATCTTGCCTCAGCTAACCTCCTATATAATGTGACAGTCCCTCTGTCAGCAATTTCACATAATAACTTATCTCGTATTTATCATACACCCAAGCAGGTATAGGATACTGTGCCAAATGGTACCTGAAGCAGAAAAAAATGAACTTCCAACAGCTACAATAGTTATTAATCCCTTTACCTTCTGTACTTATAATTCTTTAAAATTTCACCAAAGTCCGATGAAGTAAGAAGTCTCTTGCTCTTTAATGATAATAATTGTGTATTGCTGAGAGGCGATGTTATTTTTGGCTCGTACAAGATTTCAATTGTCACTTGCTTTAACCTGCCTGCTAAAACTGTAATGTCAGTGTCTGGTACTAATTTGCACCGTTGCCTGCCCCTGGCTTTGACTTTTAGGTAGTTATTGACCATTTTTGATTCAAATATTTCCATTGTCACGCCAAAGCTGTAGATTCCATTAGAAGTTGAACTGAAATATCACTTATGTGTGAATGTTATTGCAATATCTTCTGACACTTACTTTGCACATAAAAGAACGAAAACTTTGTTTTTCTCCATATAATTCTGCATTAAAGCGGTCTCAGCGTTGTTGTTCATTACCAATGGTAGAATAAACCCAGGGAACACCATAGTTGTTGTATATATAGCCAACGTTTCTATAAACTCACCTTCATCATAAAAGGTGTAGCCTTTAACGCTGTTCAGTGGTCCTAGGTACTGGAAGATATTATTTTTCAAAACGTTCACACAAGCTTATATTTTAAAGTTACCCTATGTGTTGTAGGCAAATCCTTATCAAACGGGTAATTACAGCCATCTATATGCTCATCCGCTATATAAACATTTAAATGCAAAATATAAACATTGTCGAAGTAAACAAAACATTCTCACCTGATGAATCCCACTCTTCAGTGTTGGAATTAGAAGAAGGAGTTATGTACCCGATTTCCATCTCGGCGGGGGGCACATAATCCGGGTCGTTTTCATCATCATCCCCCCAATTTTCCGAGTCAGCCATTGGCACAATCTTTTATCTTTTTAAACTGTTTGTGTTTGCAAATATAAAAATAAATTCTTTATTTTACGTCTCACCCACAAACCATGACAGAACATAGATATTACAGTATATAATATATGTAATCTATGATATCACAAAACCCTCACAACGGGAACCACAAAATAGCCACGAGGGCAGGAAAAAAAATTACCCAGACACAGTGCAAAGAAATTTTACTCAGCGTTTTCCTTTTGTGGCGTTTTCTACTTGTCCAAATCTGGGCACTTGTGCGCATCGAGTACAAGTATTGTGTTCCACTTGGCTTTGACAGATTGGAGTGTTGTACTTGAACTTTGAACAATAAATTGCATTAAAGTTCCTGCACTCAAGTGCAATTTTTTGGCACAGTCCTTCAACCACAGTGCCAGTGCAATCAAAACTACGTATAATGCATAGATAAACGAACTGTTAGTGTTCTCTATGCGTATGAAGATATGAGCCAGGAACGGCAACTTAGTATTAACATAACTTAAATATAAAGAGCAATAATAGGGCAAAGAAAATCAAGACCATAATCAACACCCAAAAAGTACCCACTAGAATAGGATAGAATCACAAGGAAAAAAGATCTTATACTCTATGATGATGAGACAGCATAGAGCAATTTACCTACTCTGTGCATATGGAAGAGGTTATGGTATTAAATCGTATAATGGTACATTTAAATTTTTAGAAATTTCTTATTTATCGAAAACATATGTATCTAAATGTTTAGCAGCCTCCATTATAATAATAACCCAACTTGAGAAAAAAATTATTATATTATTAATAAATATTTTTGGGAAACCAACTGGTCCCGTTGGCAGACTTTTCGCCATGTACACGTATTTTTAACTGGTCAGTCGCCGACTCTGTGGTCTAGCCGCCTAACGGGTAGCCTAGCAGATCAAGGGCTATTAGATATATACTTAAAACGCTTCTAGCACAGAAGAATGCTTCTAGAAACACATAAAACATACACCACACCACAAAACAATGAGGGTAAATTTTATTGCTATTTTGTGCCATGGATCCATTTAGGCGTTAGTTAAGTTTGTGATGTCACAAACTGTTAGCACAGTCGAGTAGGCATTAGTTATTTCACTTGCCGGCGGGTTCTTTGATGTTTTGAATCGCAGTTTTAGTTTTTATATGGGTCTGCGCCGACGTACATTTTTAAGTTCCAGTTAGATTGCGTTTGTTTGTTTTAAAATTTCTGTGTTGATATGTGTACCCCTAGATTGAATTTAGAACAACTCCAGTGTACACTCTCATTACAAAAATGTATTTAAATAAACAATATGCGCAAGCGCAGTTGTTGTTTCACTTTTTATGTCAGGGTCAGATCATGCGCATTAGATTTCGTCCGATGCGTCTGAACTAACCGATTCCTACTCAACTGTGGTTTAAGGTCGAAGTCTTTGTAGATATTTTGTGGTCGAAGTCCTCTGTCGACGCCACAGAAGGCAGAGCTTCTCTCTCTTCTGTGACGCGGTGGTGAGCAGCTACGTAAAGAAATATTTTATTTGTTGACAGACAATTTCTTTTAACATTTCCTTGATTGGTTTGACCAGGGGAGCATTTTTGTTTGTAAGGCGGTATATTTAAAAAACACGATTTGTTTTCAGTTATTTAATCAACAATTTTGAAAAAAAAAAACGTAGAGCATACTATATATATTTATTATAGAATATTTATTATCCACAATATACAAATTTTAATATTCTACAGTAACTCGTCCTAAATATTACTTGAAAAAAAAATCTAAAAGCAAAGGGATTTATAATTATTTCTTGAAATTTTTGTCCTTTTTTACAACTTTATTACTTAAAATGAAAAGTTATATGCTACCTACTCTGTATAAACAATATATAATTTTCCAGAGATAATTAAATTACATTCAACCCCAAGTCATTATAAAATGTTAAGGGAGAAAATATTTCAATTGTATTAATTATTTCTACATTATCCACACAACTTTAAAAATAAAATATTGATATGAGGCATTGAAAACTACACAAACTATAATTCCATTAAAATTACACGCTACAACTTTAAGGCAACTATAATATAAATAATTTTTGTATAGTTTATTTACATGTTCAAATTGCAGCTAAATTCAACAAAAGAGGCTGCAGAAACAGGCTCAACAAACTAACTGTATAAAAGTTTTCCCGGCTCTACAAAAGCGGCTTTGTGATTTTAGTAATAGTTTATCTATAAAATAGGAAAAGAGTATCACAATTGAGGATTCCAAGGGAAGTCATTTGAGATACGTTCAACCCAAAAGAAAACAACAGTTTATTGGGTATAAAGAATAGAATTTAAAATAGAGAATAAATTAGACCAGCTAACGTTCTTAATTCAATTTAGTTTTTACATTACAATGCACCAGAAATTAAAAAAACAACGAACAAATCTAGCAAGAACAACTATCACCGTTGCTGATGGGTTTTTGTGTATTGGTGAGTTTGATTTGATCGGGGAATTCGTTATACAAATCGACAGTCGAATTTTGCTGAGCAAGCGCATTTTTCGCAATTGCCAAAAATGCCTGTTCAACATTTAAGCCTTCCTTAGCCGACGTCTCAAAGTAGGGGATGTTGTTCTTAGCTTGGCACCACTGCTGCGCCCTCTTTGATGAGATTGCCCTGGGTTCCAAGTCCACCTTATTACCTAACAGTACAAAGGGGAAGTTTTCCGGCTCGCGGGGGGAAGCTTGAATCAGAAACTCATCGCGCCAGCTGTCCAGCGATTTAAATGTGTTGGGAGCGGTAACGTCAAAAACTGAACAAAAACCATTAAAACACAGCGAATATTAATCTACGGATGCTTACCTAGCACGCAACAGTCAGCGCCTCTGTAGAACGCCACGCCTAGGGATTGAAACCTTTCTTGCCCGGCAGTGTCCCATATTTGCATTGTGACGCTCCTATCATCCACAGTCACTTCCTTTGTTAAAAAGTCGGCGCCAATCGTCGCTTTGTACTGATTTGAAAATTTTCTGTTAACATACTGATTCATTAAAGATGTTTTCCCAACACTAGAGTCACCAAGAATTATAACTTTCAGCAAAATTTTCTTCCGACTAGCCATTGTTTACCTAAAAAGTACAAGAGTGAAATGTCAACTGGTGAGTCAGTTATCGTACACAGATAATAATTACGGCCTGGTAAGCTATTAGTAGATTATGATGACATAAATGAAAAGCTATACTGTCAAACAGGAATAAATTATTAGAATAACTATTCACAAAGGAAATAATTGTCATCTGTTATGAAACGGCTGGGTTTTAAGGGGCGTAAATTAATCAGTAATAAAATAGTGCTCCCGTTTAAGTGATTCATTGAAAGCTTATTGATAATAAAAATAACAGTACCGTCAGCTGATTTGTTTCACAAAAGAATAGGATTTTATATGTTCGCGACGTCTCTGCACGGCTGTTGACCAGGCCGCTAGGGTGTAATAATATTTTTACTCACGTTTAAAATATGTGAAGTCGTTTTAACAAAAAACTCCGTTTAAACCACAAATAATTTACTGCGTACAACGTCTGACAAACAGAAAATGGCGTTTTTACTTTTCCTTGTTTACTTACCCAGGGACAGGAACTTTTGTTCTCGCCAGATGGCGCCCTCTTTAATAACATCAACGAATTATTCACGGAGGCGGGAAATTTAAAATCAAATAACAAAGGTATAATATGTTTTCATTTTATTTATCAATAGTCATTTTTGCACATTTAGATAAATTTTAAACATATTTTATTGACAATGTATTATTTATACCGTAATATTTACCACAAAATATGACCTTATGATCGAATGTAAGTCATTTTATTTGCTTGTAATATAACTTTAATAATAAAAATAAAATATATTGTTTTATTATTAGAGAATCTATATATTATTTTAATTTTAGTACAGTACTAATACTGTATACTTATTTAACCACAAAAATATTGTTCATTTTATAAATGTAGGCATTATCTAAGGGGGCACTATATCCGAATCTACAATTCAAATAAAACAAATGATGGGCGCCCCTTTACATAAACTAAATATTTGTACACAGCCAATGAAGTTTTTAAAAAATATCAAGTGACATAAGGATTGCCAGCTACAACGAGAAGAATCAATAAAATTGTTAGAAATTTGTAAAATTATTATTACATATCAAAGTAGGTTACATAAAAATATTGTAAATAAAAGGAAAAGCATTAACATATCGGTATAATAGGCATGGCACAATTTTAATTTCAGTTTTGTTTAATGGAAGCGCACAATTTTCATGATATATCAAGTATAACAAACTTAAAAACTAATTTCAAATTAGGCAATCCTTAAATATAGTTTAAATAAATAAAATAATATTACAAAACAATAACTTACAGAGTTTAGAATCTCTCTGTATTAGTATCGTTCATCACAACATATGGAAAATTGAAATAAATTATTCATTTCGGCAGGGGACTCAAGCAAATTTACTGCTGCTACCACCTTTATAATCTTCATCATCGTCATCATCATCCTCCTCTTCTTCAAGCAATTTTTTTGCTAGCTGCAACGCATGGAACTCATTATAGTGTTTTTTCCTTTTTTGCTCGAAATCCTTCCTTTTCTGCTTCTCATCCTCAGTCAGGTCTTCTTCCTCTTCTGAATCATCTGAGTCAATCAGCATTGCCTTGGGTGGTTTATCTGCTCCTATTCGTATCCTACAAAAAGTTATATCAACTCACATTCAATGTTGCAAACATAAATCTACTTTTCCGCCAAATCATTTGCATCTAAGCCATCTATATTGTCCATCTCTACATAATTGTACGGTGTCTTAGGTTCCGCTATCTTCATATGACCATAATCTTTCCCAGGTGGATGTAATGTCGCAATAATATTCATTTCATCCCATTTTGTCTCTTTTGCTTTTCTAAAAAACAAACATTTCCTGTAAACAACAAACTTATATACAAAACATACGATTGGGCACATATAAATTGAGAAGAAGTAGTAAAAATACTTTATTTTTGTGTGATGATAAATAAATTCCTAACCAAGAACTGGGTAGGGTCACGAGAATGTTAAGAGAATAAAAACCTGGAAAACTGTTCTCACTTGGCGTTACGCTGTGATTCCTGTTTATCAAAACTGCTGGAATTTTTCAAAATGCCCTTCGCAGGCCTTTTTTGTAAATTATCTGCCATTTGTAGAGCAAAAGAGTCAAATCTGTCAAACTGTTGTCATTTTTTTTTACAGTGGCTAGAGTCACACCACATCGCAATCATCACATCGAACCTCTTTGCAGTGTTGTCAGATTCTAGTAAATTACCAGAATTTAGAGATAATTGCCAGGTTAATAAAATAATACAAAAAGATACTAAATAAAATAAATATATACCTAATACACCTTGTTTTTTAAAAAATAAATATTATTCAACCTCAGTGGCTTTCTTTCAATGATAATACCTAATTTCCGGAAATCGTCTCAAATGCTAGGTATATGGTAATCAAACAAATACAAAGTTTCTGATTGGCTGGTATAGGTATGTAAGTGTGAAAGTGAAAGTTATATATGTTCCTATTTTGTAATTGTTTATTTTTTGTTTATATTATGGCTAATTACCAGTTACCAGATTTAACCTGAAATGATTGTGATTCTGAAAATTATCAGGCATGTGGCAACCCTGCCTCTCTGTCATATATATTATTTAGAGTTACTGCTAATTATTTTCTATCCACATCCACCCACCCGACTCATGGACGAATAAAGAAAATTTAATAGGAATTGCTTATTATTAGTGCGTTATTGGCGTCTGAATTGTCTTATAAGACAATTTTCATTTGTCGTGACATTAGACGCTCTCCGATTAATGCGAGATAAACGCGCTTGCGCGCCGTCATAACAGTCAAATGTGCAACACAAAATTAGGATAATTATTACTCCCTAAATCCTTGGTTTCGAGAAACGAGTGCTTTTTGAAATGCGACATTTTTAAAGAACTAAAAAATTCCCTTTGCTTTCCAACAATTAGACATCGTCCAAAATTTAAATGTACCATAACCATACTATACAATGCGCATGTGTACATTTATTAATAGCCTGTTTCAGTATCAAATTTCTGTGAAAATTTTCAGTCTCATCGTTTGTGTGTAGGGGTGTAGTCGTCGCTAGTGTAAGTGCAGTGCCAAATTGTAACAAATCGAAGAGTCTCACAGAAAAAGGTAAGAAACTAATAATTCCTCAGAAAGTATGGTTAATTTATTCGATTTCTTTACGTTTAAGTGCTAGTAATTGAAGAAAACATTTTTCGCCCGTTTAAAGTCTTTTGTTTCTGCCTGTACTCAAAGGTGGATTAATCAAAATGGGTTATTTTATTGCAGGTGTTGATTTATATTGCAATAAAGGCGTTTATGGCACCTTGTAACTACAAGTAAAATCCTGAGTCGAATTTTCTTTGGAAATGCTCTTGAAATGCCGTAAATAAATCGTGTAAACATGTTCTATGGCCAGTCAGGTACCTACCTATCATTGAAATATCAGATAACTTTGTTGACTTACCCACATGTAGGTACATAGTTTTTATTTATAAATTACCTTTTAAGAGGCATATATTTTGATGCACTTATTTATAGGCACGTCTTATATATTAAGTATAGTATTATTTTATTGGTATTTGATTAGAATTGTTGATTGTCTTTCAATCAATGTTAATCCTGGGTAGGTAGGTACCTAGGTATTTCAACCATGTACCTAGTTATGGTAGGCATCATGACATAAAGAATACGCAAACTATGAATTATCTTTATAGTTGGCACTGGTACAAAATAAAGGTCTAAATTCGCTTGATATGATTGCTCTATTTTGGCAAATCTTGAGTAAATACCTGCCTACGCGAAATTAGAAGTACAAATCATCGAAATACTTAAAAACCGGCGTAAAATCATGAATCTGTTTTCAAAATAAATGTGTTCCAATTCCACCTACTAGGTACTAGGAAACAATAATACCTACAGATACTGAGTTAACAATATACCTACCTGGCTCAAATAGGTATAATTTCTTATACGTATCTGTATAAGTTATATTTACATATATGTATCAATATGTATTAAATACATATTGATACATATGGATCTTTCGTCTACTATCAGATTTAAATACATTATTATTGTTTATTTTATATCCCGAGTGACCAAAGTGTCTTAAAAAACCTTTGACCTGACTAACTAGGTATACCTTATAACTACCTACCTAATGCAAAACAAATCAAACCAGCTCTTCGCCGATGAAATGATAAATTATTATAGTTTCATAGATGGCTTGGCTAAACATGGCTAAACAAATGAAGATACTAGAAGCTACACGTTGCGTCGCGTCTTTTGAGAGGAAGATAATTAGTACGCTTTGTGTATGCATCGCCGAGGTTCAAATTAATTAGGTTTCTGTATCACTTCAAATGCAAAATAATTTGTTCGAAAGTTGTTTACAAGGCGCAGGTATGCCCGCGATATTTTTAAGCAGTTTTGTTTGAAATTTCTAAAATGGTAATTCGTAACAACGGTAACATGCAGCAAGAGCGTTGTCAAATACCAGTGGCGTAGCCAGAAATTCGAGGCGTGGGCGTGGGGCGGATAATGTAAAGGGCCAGCGTTTTCATTTTCACTTCTAAAAGGTCAAACGGAAAGGGGAACCGTGCTTCGGCTGACTCATTGTGCGCCGTGTAGACATAAAATGAACCCCTGCCTGCATATTAAGTGCACATTTTTGTATTGTTTTTGCATCCATTTTGGCCTAGAGCATTGTGTTTATTACTTACTGTTCCGGCGAACATGAGTTGCTCGTCAAAGCAATGGCGTCACAAAAGTTGGATGTCTGTCGTTGGAGCATATTTATTTTTGTGTTTGGTGTACCACGTGTCTCAGAACGAGCACATGGTCGTGGGTCTTGCCACATTTATTTGCTTTTTATGTTATTATTACACAATTTTAAACTAAATAAACACGTGACAGAGTTAATAAATATCATAATAGATTTATTTGGTGTCAAATAAAATTGTTGAAGGTACCTGTTAAAGAATGCAGTTTTAGAGAAGACGCAAAATCTCTTAAAAGGCGTGTTGATGCAGAAACTGGCCATTTTCTATGCGAGATCATTTGTTACCTCACAAAAAAACTCGATCTGCGTTATTAATAATAATAATTTTATTTGTATCATGTTGCAACATCAAAATAATAACATTGTTTTGCTCCTGATTATAACAATTAAAAGACATACTACCGGGTTTGCATTAATGATGGTAGACCAGGTGACTTCCTGAAAGTCTGCAACCCACAGTACATCATTGGCGGAACTACTGTTATTACATGCATTTCTCTATACTTAGATGTACATTGATTCACAATGAATATTAAAAATAAAAATAGCTAAAAAAACTTTTAACTTAAATGGTTTTATTTTAAATCATCAGTTGTACTAAAAGCTAGAAAATAAATAAGACACAAACCTGGATCTTTCTGAGATTCTGACGTTTGCTAAGAAATGAAAACGTGGGCCGCATTTGAAATATGGTTTTTATCCCACGTTTTATCCCACGTTTTTATTTCGTACCAAACGTCAGAATCTCGGGAAGGTCCAGGTTTGTGTCCTCATTATTTTCTAGTTTTTAGTACAACTGATGATTTAAAATAAAACCGCTTAAGTTAAAAAAAAATCCTATTTTATTTTGTAGTTTAAAGTACTTATTTGAAAGTTGCACTGTTCCACCTTCTGCCTCCATCATCAAACCCTCGTCACCAATTATAATGTATGGGACCCGTTAAAAGCAACCAAATGAGCCCAGTAACCTTCAACAACCCCAAGTATCAAGTTTGAGAGAAATCGGTTCCCAAATTCGATAGTCCGCCATTTTGATTTTTTAAGTTTGAATTAAAAATTGTATTCAGTGACCTTAACACCGCAAAGTTTCAAGTTTGAGACAAATCGGTTCATAAATAGGATGTTCCACCATTTTGGATCCGCCATTTTGATTTTTTTTAAGTTTGGGTAAAAAATTGTACTGAGTACTTAAACATCCCAATGTTTAGAGTTTGAGACAAATCGGTTCATGAATAGGATAGTCCGCCATCTTGTATCCGCCATTTTGAATTATTAAATTTAAGTCAATAATTGTATTTGAGTGACCTTACACATCGCAAAATTTAGAGTTTGAGGTAAATCGGTTCATAAATAGGATAGTCCGCCATATTGTATCCGCCATTTTGATTTTTTAAGTTTGAGACAAAAGTTGTATTGAGTGACCTTAAACACCGCAAAGTTTCAGACAAATTAGTCTATAAATAGGAAAGTCCGCCATTTGGATTCCGCCATTTTGATTTTTTTGTAATAAAAAAATATTTAAGTGTAATATATA
Organism: Tetropium fuscum; assembly: GCA_964058915.1. Lineage (NCBI taxonomy): Eukaryota > Metazoa > Arthropoda > Insecta > Coleoptera > Cerambycidae > Tetropium > Tetropium fuscum. The sequence continues at coordinate 171,762 of CAXKVY010000072.1, read as the reverse complement.
TAATAACAAAATATAATAACGCGTTGAGTTCTGTCTTCTCCTGTTTTTGTTCTTGGCCTTTCCCTTTTCTTGTCTCTCAGAGATTCGGTATTTCTAAACTTTGCATAAATGTTTTTAAAACTATTTTTGGAAGGAGGTAGCCTTTCTCGAAATAACCTAACATACTCCCTCCGAGCAAGAGACTTATTCTTGTTGCACTGAATATAAATTTAAAGTAACTTTTTCGCTCTTCCAATGAATATACCATTTTCAAAATAACTTGCTTCTTTACGAACACTAGGTATTTTTTACGCTAATATCTAATTGAGTGAACTACTATCTCACAAAAAACTGGATGACATCTGTCAACAAATAAACAATGCAAATATGCATTGTTTCCAGAGGTATCTTGATGTTCTTATTTTATAATTGACACCCGTAATGTGATAAGTTTTTAGTAATATCGCACGAACAGGTGGAGTGATTATATAACAATTAGATATTTTTTTATTCAGAAAATTAAGGACATTATTTTGGTATAAAAATATACGGGGTGTTCCATTTAAAAAAATCATGTTTTATTTTCCACCCTGTATATCTTACGAGATTTTTAATATCCGTGCTCAGATTATAAAAATTCATCAAAAACCGCGTCCACTCCTTTTTTGAATGAGTTAAATCGGCAAAGAATAAGTGAGATAAGTCTCTTAAGATTGACACCCCCCTTTGTCAATCTTAAGAGACGTACCCTGTATATATGAAAATAAATGAATAATGACCTCAGTGAAATAATTTTTAAAAGGGATGTGTATAGTTTTATATTTTTTCGAGTTGACCATTAATTTTGCGAACAAAAAATTTTTAATGAAGAAATGTCGACGAGTTGTTTTTTTCTACCGCCTTGTAACAATATTTTATGGTTACAAGTCTCAAAATGACTGTCACAAAATGCAAAGTTCATACCTCTTCCAAATTCTTCCAAAAAATGCAAATTCTTCCATATTGGAGAAAATAAATAAAAACAACTTGGAGGAGAAGAGGTTTTGGGAAAAAATATATGAAACCCCGCGCCTTATTTCTTGCTGAAAATTCACCTCTTAAAATAATTTGCAACAATTTAGAAAGTATAATAAAAATATAATTACGTTTGGGGGGGGGGGGAGCGCAAATTATATTGCCGCCACTGAAGCATGCGAATTTTACTGCGCTCTATTGTACGGGACAGTTCTCTGGAACAAGTTAAATAAATTCCCAATAAAAATATTTCTAAGGTGAAATTCGTCCCGGTTATTAGCTTTTTTTACGTGGTGTGCGGACGATGTTAACGCTCTCAGCTTGTGTATAAAACAGTTGACCACATGGCGCCTACGGGAGGTAAATGTCCGCTAACACTAATACGAGATCACAAACATTTTTTCCTCTGGCGTTTTATTTATGCAAGAGGAAACATAGAATTTGTGGAAAGGTCGCAAACTATGTTCCCATTGGGATTATTCGATCGGTAATCGAAGATAGAAAGAAAGAGAAGCACCTGGATACTTTGTATAATGTTCTATAGTGTTTTCGTTTGATATACAAACTAGAACAAAACATTGTGCGGCATTTTACAAAGACAACCCGTACCAATTACTACAGAAGCGGTAAATCACAAAACTATGCAATACAGAAGGATATTTAGTGTAAAATTGTATACCGCCACAATTTCTTGTGAATAGAACTAGGGTCTCCAGTCCGCGGTGTACCATATCGGTCGCTATCCCTCTTCAACTCATATAAATCCCATTTCCCTTCTCGCTCACTTAGAAGACACCTGCATGAAAAAGCCGGCGATTAACTCACCACTTTGCGGGATATGTTATTATTTGCACATATAGTTACACTCACATTGGTATTTTTCACTGTCACTTATTAGTAGCACTCTTCACAAAAACTCGAATCGGAAATTCATATCACTATTCACTATCTGAAAATAAGTCACTTTCACCACTGTCTTCTTTTACATTTATTATGACTGGTTTAACGGGAGTATCCGGAGTATCCATCATAATATCGAGATCCCACGTTCTTGATTCCACCTTCTTCACATGGTTCACTGGATAAAATGTATTTTATCCAGTTGGCCGCATTTACTTCTTTGATTGCACCATTGAGAAGTGTTTTCATATCAGCTAACTTAAATGTTTTATTTTCTCTAGCATCTCTCCCTTTTATTTGCACCTAAATAAGCTCAATTGGGTTCAGTTCGCAGTGATATGGAGGCAATCGAATTACCTCCATTCCTCTTGCTCTGGCCATTTCATCCACTACATACTTCTTGAAAGCTGCAAAATGTTGCCTTGCCACTGTCAACAATTCAGCTTTAAGTAGTGAATCATCGTGTTCAATGTTTCTTTCTTCCAGCTAGTTTCCCTTTCCGCCATGCAGTTGTTGGCAGCTGTTCTGTTCTACGAGAATGATAAGATTATTGTTTTTTATTTTATTTCCTATATTAGGATAATTGCGCGCGCCACTGAGCACCGCATTCCATTAGCTTGCATATCAAACGAACGCACTATAGTGTGAAATAAACTTGTCAAGATTAATTGTGATTCGGACTGTTTGAACATAACTTCAGACCGCATATCAGATTATTCTAGTCTGAGTGCAGGAAAATAAATTTTGACCTCGAGCTTTGAGAAAGCAAGGAATTTGGTTGGAAATGAGAAATGATCCGTTTGCCATCCTATAATAAATTTACTAAAAGTTCCCGAAAATGGAAACTGGGCTTCCCCACCACATGGAAAACCTACGATCGTGCAGTAAAGTGGACATTACCGCCCGTTAATGCGTAAGAAGTACTTTCACGCACGTGTGCTGTAAAAATATATACGAAGGACATAAAAAGTTTTTTCGCATTTTTGCCAATATGAAAGTCTTATCAATCATACGGCTATGAAATGTAGGTACTTATAAAGAAGAAAGATCGGAAAATTCCTACAATGAAGGCGATATAAAGTTTATCGATAACACTAATTGTTTTTACCTACGAATCGGGCAAATTTTAGCGGAGTTTGGTATAATTTAGTATGGATATTTGAGTGCAGATAGTGATTGCATATAGTGCATATAGTGATTGCTTGTGGCTTGTATGTTCTAATTTTTTTCGAGGTCAAAATTTATTTTTCCCATACTGCTGCGCATTGGATGGTGAATGTGATGCAGAATAAGAATGTTTCCCATTCAAATATTACGGATCCGTTTTACACGTTCTTCGGCCGTGTCACATCGGCATCGTTGGCATTCATTGGATGCCTAAATTGCCTAATACCATCGAACGTTTTGTGGTAAAGTGGGGTCAACAATAATTCTTGAAATAGTAATACTATTTAACTTTAATTTAGTGTATTATTTTGATGGGTTTTGCGTTAAAATTGATTAGTTATTAGTATTCTATCAAAACATAACAACTTGTTGAATGAAAGCGCCTTTATAGTGACGATTTTAGCTTGCTGTAAGAGAAGTTATACTGCCCCGATCTCCCTTTGCGACAATTGTGGGTATCCTTTGAAAAATTTTACAAATGTCACAAACACTACGTTGCCGCGTGGAGACTTTTAAATGTTCCTAAGTAGGTATCCCAAAAACGTGCCCATTTTCAACTTGCCCTAGTGATGGTGTTTTCCCGTTTTTTGTTGTGGTGCTTCGGTTATATGTCGGTCAGGTCTTATTGTATAGCCGCCGCCGGCTGGTTACATACAAAGTGAAGCATCCGAGTCCACTTCGAGACCGAAAAAAGTCTAATTATTATCTCGCCATTTGCATAACGAGTTTGCTCACATATCATATCCGTTTGTGTGCCTGTGTTGTGTGGTGCGCCAGTACAATTGACTGCGGCCGAGTGTGATGATCTCCAATAGCAGTGTTATTGACCTAGAGAAGAATTTTTAAGATTTTTTTTACGCGGTGCTCTCGGAATGTTTGCCTGAATAGCATTACCTTGCATTACTATTCAGGTGTTTTCTCTGCGATAATTGCGGATTTTTGCTATAAAGCGGCGGTCGCAGTTGTGCATAGCTTGTGAGGTGTATAATGTTGCTGTTTGTACCTAGGCTTATGGCGTGATTTTTTTGCAACTAGCCCGTTAGCTGCCCATCGTAGAATAATAAGGTAATATATTCTTTCTGCGGTGGCACACCACCGTCAACTGCATACGTTCTTCCAAGCGTCCCATTTTTCCTCAAAGATATCCTTTCCATCTTATGTTAGGGAATTTTTTAAATTAATGCTCACGGAATTATTAACTCAAATCCCAGGAACTACAACGGATGTTTGCAATATCGCGATTATGTGACGAGCAATTTGATAGAGCTTTGTGACTAACTTCCGATTATTGTTGTACTTATCGCTTTGTATACATTCGAAGTCATCGGGAATGTATCACTGCACTCCTATTCATTTTAAAACTGATCTAATTTTTAATATATTGTTTTCATTCACACGGATTTGACAGAAATTGATCAGGACCGTACTTAGAGCCTAAGTAGTACAAATTGTATTTTAAGAAGGCCAGCAATATCTACACACCTTTTGATAAAACTTATGCTCATTAAAGCAGGATTAATTTCCAAAAATTCTATTTTACTAACCGATTTAATATTATAACCGAATATTTAAGAACAAATCAATTAAAAACATGGTTTACGCAAGGACTTGCCAACTCTAATATTATCACAAAAAGGTTGTAGAAGCACAAATTGATTAATCTAAAAAACAATACCTCTCCAGGTGCTGACCCTATAACCGAGACCTCCGCAAGAAAGGCCGCGGGCAAGAATTTGTGACGTCACGATACAGGTCCCGTCACGGCATAGCGTAATATACAATATACAGAGGTTTTTATGAGTAAAACTGAATATATTTCCAAACAAACTGTTACTTATGATAAAAAAACTTGAAAGGAGGTTTCCACATCATCATAGAGGTACCCTAATAGACTCGTCGGCTCTTAAGGTCCCGCTATAACCATAGATATTTAAAAAAAATGCATTTATTATATTTCATTGATCCGTTAATAGTGCAGGCATTAAAGTAAAAAAATACACCAGAGCTCGCAAAAAATGAGATATTTCTTCGGTAACTGTTAGTGGAGGGATTATACATCACAAAACCACAAAAATCAGTTCTGGAGGTGGCGTGGAACCCACCCTAAAACCACATCTCTGGTGCGAAAACCATTATTTCTCTCGTTAACCGTTAAGGATATGAAAAAGTTGCTTATTATAAAAACGGAAGCAGCTTAACTAATTTTGTAAAAAATGTTCTTTTATTTTTTTTTTGTATATACCATAATTTGAATAAATATTGAAGAAATAAAAAAAAAGTATTTTTAAGACTTCGTCTGCAAAGCACACAAGAGGTTCAGGAGTAAATTCGTTTGAAATGACAGCGAGGTGGAGTTTATTACCCGGTCGCGCGGTCGGTGTGATTTTACTCAGGGTTGAACTGAGCCTGATGGCTATTGACCTAATTTATGAACCGATTTCTCTCAAACTTGGTACTTGGTGTTGTTTAAGGTGTAATGGGCTCATTTGGTTGCTTTTAACGAGTCCCATGCAATATACTTGGTGACGAGGGTTTGATCTTGGAGGCAAGAGGTGGACAGTGGTACTTAAAAACACTACAAAATAAAAATAGGTAAAAAACCGTTTAACTTAAAACGGTTTTATTTTAAATCGTCAGTTGCACAAAAACCTACAAAATAATTAGGACACAAACGTGGACCTTCCTGAGATCTGACCTTTGGTAAGATATAAAAACCTGGGGCCCATAAAAACCATATTTCAAATCCATTTTTTACGTATTTTTGATTGTAATTTTGTCCTGAATAAATTTGATTTGATTTGATCGAAAATAAAAGGGATTTTATTGATAGTATACAACCAACTGGATGGCAGCTGTCTGACTGACATGTTCACCTAAATTGACAGAATAAATATTTATCTACAAGCATGCCTTTTTGAAACTCGGATATATGTACATGGTAAATAGATGTGGTCCTAAAATTGAACCTTGTGGAACGCCCATCAGATTTATAGTTAACATGAGAACTTTTGCCAGTGATAATGATTTTGTGATCTAGCAGTAACATATTGTTTAATTAACTCACTAGCGTCTTCATTAAACCCAAAATAGTGACGAAGAGGCAGGAGTAACTAATTGTTCATCCCATAAAATTTTGGTTAACTGTTAAGTTAACTAAACCGTGATTAATAAAATATGTATTAATAGATTTCGTATCACCAACAAACTCTGTAATATTCGTCATCTTCTCTGTGCGATAAACATTTAATGTTTTTAATTCCTCTAACACATTGACATAGCAACTATGTAAAAATGCGTAAATTTTATACGTTTATAAACATTTGCCATAATTATTTACACAGCGTATTAAAATATTAGCAATTATTATTCTGTATCCCGGAAAAGTGACCTGATTTCGCGACCATTTTACAGATAAATTTATAAATATGAGGAAGCCAACCGCTTCGAGATTGTTTATTTGCACGCGTAATTCCCCCATACGACAAAAGTGCCTTCTAAATTTCAGTGAAATATGTACCTACTACGTGTAAGTCTTTTTGGCATTCCTTAAATAATCCCGACTATTCGAGATTATTTTCGTTCACAGGCTTTTAACATTTTAACACAAAACACGTCTATGCATCGCTCGGCGTCTTAATATATTATGTACGGTGTGAGTCACACCTTCGATATAGTCGTTTGTCTTTACATAGAATGCTATTAAGTTACGCTTGGCATGTGTTAATTCCCTCATTTTCGTTGGTTTTTAAGTAAAGTGTAAACAAGGGTGGCTGGTAATCAAAGCGCTCAGGCCGAAAGAAAGTCATTGAAATTCGTAATAAACTAACCCGTGGACAAATTTACACCACTATCATTACCTTTTTGTTTACAGAAACAAGAGACTTAGGGCTCGTTATAGACACAGATTTAAGATTCAAAAAACATTCTTGTAAGTACCTTATATAAAGATACCATAAGCTCTTGCTTTATCGAATTTTTCATTTTGTGATATAGTTTATGGGCCTTGTCTTGATATTGTTACGTCAAGATATTACAAAGGATTCAAAATTCATGTGCTAGGCTAATCTATATTTCACATAAGATTAAAAAAATAGATTGGTTAAATATGTCTAACAGGCGACTTTTACACTTAGCAGTTTTTTTTTCACAAAATAATTACCACACAAACTCCACCTTACTTGTTTCACAAAATTAGATATAGAACAGACGTACATAACATAAATATAAGGAGGAAATCACTCATTTCACCCCCCTGCACATAATACCTTACTTTATCAAAGATCTTTTATCTATAACATCCAAAATTTATAACAAAATTCCAAACCATATAAGAAATAACACGGTATATAATATTTTTTTTAATGATCAATAACTAAAATTTAATTAATATAGTGCGTATAGAGAAATGGGGTAATTTAAATATGGTGTGCTCATTATTTTTGAAGAAAGGTTGAAATCAGACTGTAGCTTCATCTCTTGTTAACATTCTCATTTTCTGTTATTCTCATTTAGAAACTCTTTTTATGCATGCTTTAATAAATGAAAGCGAAATTAGGGGATAAAGAGCGAAAGTCAAGTCCAGGCATAATCATAATATGTGTAGGTGCTCTGCATAGGCAAAAAGGAAGTCATTAACATTCATAATTCATAGATATGCCCATAACAAAAGACGTCGCTGACATTAAGAGGACACGGGTGAATATCGGGTCCATAGAGGTGCTGTGCAATGGCCAAAAGGAAGCCGTTGAAATTCGTATATATGTTAATAAGAAAATACGTTATTATGAACGTATATGAATTTCAATGCCTTCCTTTTGGCCGGTGCATGGCCCGATATGCCTGCACTAGCATAGCGCTAATATTAAAAAGATGCAGTGCAGAAAATTCGATATTTGCATGCATATAGGTATATAGTCTCATTTTTATACTTCGCTAAGTGCAGTTTAATTTTTTTCACGTTTTTTTCTAAAGCAAGTGCATGTTTATGTACATCGATTTTATTGTAGATAGATTACTTGCAATCTATCTACACTAACCTCTTTAGACACTGATATAGATGCAAGTAAACTATTTGCTTATCATTAATTCTTTCAGCAGCCGGTTTTGTGAATTATCACTTTTAAGGAGATAATCCGAACCCATTCATAGTTAGCTGTGGACATGGAGAACGCCGAAAAAATCGAGGTTACGCGCTTTGGTGAGCATGAATACATAGAACGAAGCGCTCTCGGAACTGTCTTGAATTTAATTAAGTAAACAACGATAATTAGTTTATGAACGGTAAAAGCGAATCGTTCATAGGACGGCTATTTTTATATCAGTCCAGCTTGGGAAAGAAACGAGTTTGATATGAGCAATCGAGGCATGCCGCTTTGCCTAGAGACAAAATCTGCTTCATTCGCCAATATGCGGTTTGTTTTTGTTTATATTAAGACGTTATAAACATGTCCAGATTCATTGTTGGTAATTTTCAGTTGCGGCTGCTTCTATTACTATTAGGAAGACAGTCACTATTCCCCTATTCACTATTAGGAAAATATAACTAATTAAATGCATATTTTTTCGGCTTTTTTTAACATAGTGATTACCCGTTTACGACAGCTATGTGTACAAAAAAGTCGCATAGTACACTGATCCAGCAAACAGATCATCAGAAATTTACCCCAACCATGTACGGGGCTCAGTAGTTGTGAGCCATTACTTGAATCGGGATCTTCGTAACACAGGCCGGGGACACGAATTTGTGACGTCACGATACTGGTCTGGTCGATCGATATTTTCCGACATGTCAAACGAGGAACCATCTTTTTCGTCTTTGTTATTAAATGAACTCTTTTAAGGAAAATGTACCAAACTTGGCCGACTTTACTCTAAGGAGACTTAAAACTTTTAATTTTTTTTCAAGGACTTGTGTCACGGAAATATGGAAATATGATCCGCTTAGTTGCCTATATTTTCCAAAACGTCCCTCCAATTTGTCAGTTTGGAACATTCCTAATAACAGAAATTTCACTTGAAATGATTCAAACAAGTACTGAACAATATTAATTGATGTTTTGTAGTATGCTTAAAAGTAAAAAATGTATCAGCCGTTAATTTACTCCAGTGTGGCCGTTTCTTAAACCTTCAAATTGTAACTCTTCCCATGAGCAAAGAAAATCATAAAATTTTAATAAAAACAATATTTGTATCATTGGATTCTCTTATTGGGTTTTTAAAAGGATTACGTTGGTGATATCCTGATTTGGGTGAACGCACATTTACTATTTTCCACCAACGCAGAATGATTGTTAAAAATTAAGCTGTACCCAAGTTATTAATTTCATTACATTGATTTAAATCCGCAATATTTTTTTCATCAAATAACCTGACAGCAAGCTGTACATTTTGTCGTTCGAGTGAGGATGGATTTAAAACTCTTTTTTAAAAAAACACCTGGGTATTATTTTGTTTGCACTTTTTTCTAAAAAATAGACAATATCTTTATGGGATTTTATTGTAAATGACACCTACCTTAAGTAGTGAAGTATATTTTTAACTAACACGTTTTTTATAACACAAAAAACATTTAAAATTTACACAGAAACACTTCCACTACCGGCATTGGCCATTTGACAGATACAAGTCACGCCACACAACAAAAACCTTCGGATATCTATTTTACTGATTTTACGAATTGTCACCAAGAACTAAATACATTTGAGGAGTCTTACACATTCAATTATTATTTTAACTTTATTACAACTTTGAAATAGAGCTTTTTACTAAGGAAAAACTGCGAAAAACGTATAACGTTTTACAAGTATAATCAACAATCACTACAAGCAGCGGACGACGCCTTAACTAACTACTCTGTTGTATGCGGGATTCATGGAATTCACGTCTGATATAAGTTCTCTATGTAACTTGTGCATTCTGAGTACGGTATTTATCTATGAAATACTTTTGATGTAAAATACAGTAAATCATCAGCCCGGTCGTGTGAGGTCATTGTCGACATATTTTTGATTTTTCCGCGTGAATAGATGAAGAACCGAACCGGACTCGGAAATATCCGAACGCTTACGACGGCTTTCATAACGCGAGAGATGGCTCATATTGCTATTGGTTTCAGTCAGTGTTCTTTAGCGCTTGTGGAGTCTACATCGTTGTGTAAAATAATATAAACAATCATATTCTGAGTAAATTTTAACACTCTTCTGTTACCAGCAAAAGTAAAATCAAGAAACTCGGGCAAGCAACACCAGAATTAAATCAACCAACCAGACAGGGTAGAGAGTAGATACAGAGGCAGGGCATTTTTCTAAGGAAGTTTACCAAAAATGTCGGTGAATTTGTTCAGTTAGATTCAGTATATAGACAAAATATTATAAAACAACGAATAAAAGTTACTAAAAATAGGTACTTATATTTTAAAGAGAATTTCACACCGCCATTGTTTTTTGTTTGGTTACAGTGGACACCAAAACATTTCCGGAAATATTTATGTCAATGACACATGGAATGGACTTTTGAAAATTATTTTAATTATTATTTTGAAATGAAAATAGGATGTTTTTTACTTTCTGTGCAAATCATAATTAAACAAGTAACACGTCTAATATTCTCTTGATTTTCTTTTCCAAAACGCAACATTTTGAGCACAGAAGAGAAGAGAACAGAATGAGAAAATTTAAAGTGGTATAATTTTTGATATACCCATAAGTATTCATGGCCACCTAACCTTTACTTTTTCATGTATCTAAATAATGTTATTGTCAAATAAGATTACTTTTAAAATTTTTTAGGTGTGGAATTTTCTTACTGAATCCCCCACGTGCTATAATTAATAACTGTATTTTTTCTCGTTCACGAATGTTTTTGAAAACATTATTAAATCATTTTTAATTTTTTAATTTTATTTTAAATAATAATTTTTTTTTAATTTTGAAAACATTCATGAACTCGAAAAAATTTTCAAGGAATATTTCGGTAATAATCCAAGTACTAGGTCGATTACATGTGAAAATCATGTGAAAATTACATGTGACAAACAGGCTTAAGAGGACACTAATGACAAACAGGCTTCTCAAAACCGTGGGATTTTGCATAGAATTTATAGAATTTTTTCCAATGAATTCGAAAATTTCAACAAAACAATTGCAATCTTAATTATCGTCGATGTAGTTTAATGCAAATTTTGAGGTACTTGTAAAACACAATGATTGACCTTGAAATTTGAAAAAAATTTCATTTGCTTTGAGCCCTCCCATAAAAAATTACCGTTACGAGCCGCCACTGGTATAATTCTCTAAATAATATCCGGGAGCACTTATAAAAATATAGTCAACGTGTCTGTATCAAAATATTTACGTAATCGTTCAATGAAAATAAACAGAATCACGTACGACTGCTTTGAATTCTAGCGTACGCAAACATACTGCCTTTTAAAATTGTTAGTTAGTAATTTAATTTGTTTATTTAGACATACTATACAACACAAGTATATGGTGTAATGCCAAGCAAATGATAAAAAACACGTGGCTTAATTTCCCTCTTGGGCTCCATGGTGGCGACAAGACATTACTTAGTAATGTCTGATGAGTAGTAGCAACTGACCGCTAGAGGGGTCTAGTTATCCCTCGCTTGCACTCTACTGCTTGGTCTGCTTGACTGTTTTGATAGTTTTGGTCATTCATTAATTCCTCTACCTAAGGTGTACTGATGAGAGCCGAAACTAGTCTACACCTGGTGGAGGTATTGGTGAATGACAATGGCTATCTTATCGGATTTGCAGGTGTAATTCAATACAGGAAGGAGTATTAGCTCTTTGAGTAGTTGTTACCTGTAAATCCATTCAGTATGTAGTTTAGCCTACTTTTGGCTAGGGTCGCTGCTCTAGGTGCCTGCATTGTAGGACGTTGCTTGTCACAAGACATTACTTAGTAATGTCTGATGAGTAGTAGCGACTGACCGCTAGATGTGTCTACTTATCCCTCGCTTGCACTCCATGGTGGATGGAAAAAAATAATTTCTTGCCTTTTAGCATGTTACCTATCATGCTTTAAGTTAAGCTATACACACAAATAAAACTTTTTTTGGTTTACTAGTATAAAAAAGTTAGACGACCTTGAACAATCGGGTGCGTTACTTTTCTTTGGAACTGCCTGCAGTATATCAACTCTCTAATTACAATGGGCCCACAGTCAGAGATTTGTGCGAATAGGGGGCGACATATCCTCAGAGTGCAGAAAATCTGGAAAATTATTAGTTCAATCAATATTTATATCGCAGGCAGTGGAGCCTAGTCCCATTAGGTGAGCGAATTGAATAGCAAACGCGCTGGCGCTCGTCTCGTCGACCACCGTTCTTGTAATCTAAATTTAATCGTAACATATGTCTGTTCCTTTCTGTGAACTGTTAAATAACCCATAACATAAATTGAGCCATAAACATATTAGTAGTGTTCGCCGAAAAATAATAATTATTTATTATTATTCAACTCTGGCTACATCTAGTGTTGGTGACAGCCACTTTATCTACTACGCAATATGAATACTGGCTCAATATTGTTCGACGTCTTATCACTGGAAAATAAAATTCTTCCAAGAAACCAAATCTAAACAAATATGCTGAGGTTTTCCTCGTCGCAGAAAGCGACATATCGATGTTGGTATCATATCAAATTACGTCGTGATAGACGCATGTTTTTAGATAACTCTTATATAAAAAAAAAATATTCCCTGTCGTGTTTAATTATGAATATTTTTGTTGCAGGTAGGTGCGATTTTGCTGTTCCCAAGGTCATTCGTAAGTACTAAGTGGGATATTTATTTTTGGAAGTAGGTACATTGGCAGGTGTTGCATATTCGATAAGGAATACTTACTACAACTATAGTTTATATTGTTTGTAACATCGAAATATAAGACATAAATACCCGAGCAAAAAACCCTCATTATATCCATGGGATTATCAAAATATAAAAATAAATCATATTTCTTTTAAGTAACAAATAATAAATAATATAAAAATAACAAATATATAAAATTATTTATAATAAATTCGAATAACTAACAACTTAAAAATATATTTTAAAGTAAAAATAAAACAAGACACTGCACACAATGTAGGTATGAAAATATAAACAAATATAAACACTAATAGGTTGGAAAATAAATAATTTAATCACTGTCACTATCACTACTGTCGCTATCAATACTTTCTTCAGAATTTTCAGTTAGATTTATTGATATAGTTTGTTTCTCTTCCAGGTTCGATGTATTCATCTACAATTTTTTTACGCAGCTATTCCATTTATCCGATGACACTTTCTCTACCTCCGATTTTACAACTTCAATCACTTTTACATAATATTTGGGAAACTTATTGTTTCGTCGAGTTCCTTGTTTCAGTTGACTCCATACTAATTCAATTGAATTGAAGATGCAAAAATACGGAGGTAATTTTAGAATAGTGTGTCCATGAGCTTTAGCCATTTCATCTACAACATATTGTTTCGAAAAATTATTTTTCCTGACGATATCCAAAAGTTGAGCCTTCGTAAATTTTTTGTTAAATTTTAAATTGTGTGACATTAAATATTCTGGAATGTCTTTTTTCTTCGTGGTTGTATTCTGAATCTTCTCTAAAGGCTTGAGTGGTACGGGGCGTTATCCATAACTATAACGCTATTCTTTTCTACATTCGGTAGTAAATTATTCTTTAACCACTCCTCAAAATGTCAGAATTCATATTTTTGCGGTAGTAAAAATATTTTTCCAATATTTTTCCAAAATATTCCAAGCGCGACAAAACAATTCTACGACTTTCCATTATCGTCGCCTTTTTATTGATGATATTAAATGTAAATCCTATTTTTCTAAGCCATCGCCATAACGTTTGTTTGCGAATTTGCAACCGACCGCTCGAAGTCAATTCCAATATTAATGAATTGACAGTTGGATTTTAATTTTTCCTATATTTATCATAAATTGTGTCTCGACTTCACATGTGATGTGTCAATTTCCTTTGGCTTTCCTGCGTCAAATAGTACTTCCCTAATAGTTCACTAACTCATTTTTTAAGTATTCTGTAGATAGTCGAGTTCGGTACTTCTGTCAAATATGACGTCTTTTACATTTTACTATACATTTTACTATATTTAAAGAACACTTATGAAACACAGTTTAATTAAATGCACTTTAAGACACCAAACTCAAAAAATTCGCAAAACACTGTTTCCAAATAGACTCAATTAATCACAATATTCGCCAAATAATCGCAATGTCCGCCTCAATATACCTAATCACTTGAAAATATATTAATAAATACCTATACCGGAAATACCAAATTTACGCACTATAATATGCACTATAATTAATCACAATATCCCCCAATTAATTAGAATGTCCGCTAAAATATACCTAATCACTTTAAAATATTAAATACCTAAAGTTCATTCAATATGTATCTGTAGTTAACTGACCGCATATAAGATACCGTGCAGTTGCCACATGTAATTCTCAAATTTCTCAATATTCAATTAAACTATCATGTTCCACAATACTATATAAATATTATACCTATATATTATTTATGAATGTCATAAAAGAATTATTGTGCATACAATAATATATTATAGCCCAAGATGTTAGCCATTTTTACATTTATTTTCGTCTACTTTAAATTATGGAAATTCCCTAAACATTTATTTTTATAGTTAAAAGCGGCAACGCCGCTCTACCGTAGACGGAATACTGGATAATCGAGCAGTGTATCTCTTTTTAACTTATTGGAATGACGCGCCGTCTGTGTTAGTTTGACAGTCCCTATGGACTCTCGGAACGTTCGGATCTCTTACAGTGGCGGGTTTGCGGGTATTGCGCTCATTTCTATAATCTGCAACGGTCATCCGCGTTGGTTGAGATATTCGCGTATATATATATATATATATATATATATATATATATATATATATATATATATATATATATATATATATATATATATATATATATATATATATATATATATATATATATATATATATATATATATATATATATATATATATATATATATATATATATATATATATATATATATATATATATATATATATATATATATATATATATATATATATATATATATATATATATAAATGTTATTGTGATACGAGACGTCTAACAATAATATCAACCGGCTAAAGTATTTTCAAAATAGAAGCCAAAGAGAAATCAATCACGCAATGGTGTTATTGTGATACAATATAATATGGTTATTTTTATTCTCTGAGCGATGTAGGTAGGTGGTGGTAAGTACTGTACCTCCTGTTGGTAGGTACATTTTAAGTTCCGTTTTTTAAATTGTTTTTATCCTGGAGCTTTTACAAAAAGTCAAAACGGCGAAGCAAGACGTTTACCTACCTATATATTATTTATATACCTACCTATGTAGGTATATACCGCTACGAGAGTCGCAATAAAAAAATGGCGGTTACCAAAAATATGGCAAGAATAAGTTAGAAAAGTATGACGGTTAGCAAAAATTTTTGTTCGTTGTGTAGGTCAAGGTTGCCGGTCGTTCAACTACACATACATATTGTACGCCGTATATACCAAAAATAAATTTAAATTTCGATGTTACAAACAGTACAATACTATAACTTTCTCAACTTTATGTGATACCCCGTCGATTGAATTAACCTTACCTTCATTCAACGGTGATACTAAAAATGCTTAGGAGCGAAGATACGCAGCAAAACGTGGAAAAAAGTGATTTATTTTTCGTAAATTGTTAATTTTAAAATTAAACATATGGATTTGATCACTAAAATCATGTTCTACCGCAAACATGCTAGGAAACAAAAAAATCTCGCCTGTGACTAAAAAAAATATTACCTTTCGATTTACAAAGATTTAAAAGCAAACCCAAAGCATAGGTACATTATTTAAATTTTCTATTTTAATTTGAACATCATACGAGTTGACTGATTCCTTCTGCGTCTAACCACTTAACAAAACAATCGATTCTCTCTTGGGGAGTGCCCTTTAGACATGTCACTTGCTCGGAAATTTATCACTTTCATTACCAAAAGCGAATTACTGACCTGCCCTAGAGCAATCGATCTCTTTCTGAACAAGCATATGCGACGTAGTCCGTAGACCGCGTGAGCATTACAATAAAACTGGTAATAAATTATAGAATGTGACATTCTATAAGATCGTAGATTCGGATAAAAACAAACTATACAGTAAATCTAGCAACATTACAGGCGAAACCCGCATCGGAAAATGAGGGATATCAAGATACGAGTATATCGCAAAAAATAATAGTGGCTATCAAAAAAATATTAATAAACGTAAAATAGAATACAGTGGTTCGAAGAAGTATGGAAAGTTGAATGACCTACAAAGTGCTACTTAGGGGCGTAGGCATTTTTTAGGGCGTCTTCTCTTTTTCCACGGTTGCTGGGGTATTTCTTTACATTTTCGGCTATGATAAGGCGCATTATCCATAACCCCGACGCCCGATTCCAAATGTTTAAGTACGCCGGCAAACCATTTCTCGTATAGTTCGGATTTCATGTCCTCGTAGCTTTTTATATTGTGAGATATCCACATTTTCATTAATTTGTATACTTAGTACCATCATGGGATATGTAGGTACACCATAAACTGCATGCCTTAAGAGCTTTTGCCTATAATAATGAAAGATTGTATGAAAAATACCAGAATATGTATAAAAAATATCTTACCTTCTTAAAAAAACACGCTAGCATAACACTTTAATCAGTTCTTATTGCGTTTTTTTCGTTGGATTTTAAAGGAAGATGCTTCTCGAGCAACATTTAGAAGGTCTTAGAACAATTTTCCAAATTTAGCAAACCCTTGATTTGTTTAAGGCTTGTTCTCTCAAAGTGTCGCGGTAATTTCCGGTTCCCGCAGTGAACGGGTACGCGATTATATGAATGCCGCGATCGACAATAGAACGACGCGATTTGGACAAGTGCACATTATATTTATTATCAAATGGTTCTAACCAAGGTTATATCAACGAATAAGGACGTTTTCTTTAACAGCGTGTGTAATAATGATTTGTTGAGCACCTATCGCGAAAGATAATAATTCAAAACAGAAAGTACATCGTGTATCTTCTATAATAATCAAGAAATTCGTAATTACAGTAATAATACGATTGCTAACTTTCATTTAACGATGCGATTGTTATTAATAATGATCATATCGGCACACTTCTCGATATCAAAATAAAAATTGACATTTCTGACACGTTCTATAAATAAAACGTGGTCATCCTCGCTCTTATTGTATGTGGAGGGTGTTAACGAATTGGATTAGGATCTGGTGAATCATTTATTTAAATTCGTCCGTCTGGTATCATTATGGACTCTATCAATTGAATTGTTTGTCTTTTTGACGCGTCTCTGATTAACATTGCTTGCACGCAGCCCGTTTAAATGGTTGACCCTTGACCTCTGCTGGTGCCATCGTAGGCGACCACCAATTTTCTCAACTTGCACAAGTCAACAGGCACCCTTGATTTGTGCGATATTATGAAGCGACTTCGTATTGTCTTCAAAACAGTTTATTTTTTGGTTATTATTCTTGTATAGAAACCGCGTATTTGGCAATATGTTCGAGGTTTTATAATTGTTATAGTAGTACTGTTTTAATTACGGTAAACTCTGTAAATGTATGACTAACAATGGTGTTTGTCAAGATTTGCTGGAGTATAGAGAGAAACTCGTGGATATTTCATACTTCCGAGAGATAATTACTCGTTGATTTATAGATATAAAATGTTCAGGTTTGTAATTTTATTATTAAACCTCTCTTATAATTTTAATTGCCACAAAGTGACGTAATTGAGATTAGTTTTCACCGAAATTTTCACTTTCCTCGGTGTTATAAGGCCCATCCGTTGTTCGAGTCAGTTCGATCTGTGAAACCATCCATTAAACCGTCTTCCGTCAATTAAAATGAAAAATTGTCTGTCTTTTTCAGCGATCTTAGCGTGTGTATGCATCAATTTACGCGTTGTTTTTGGTCAATTTCTACATCAGTAAGCGACGTATGTTGGTGCAACAAACTGACGTCGCGATATCGATGTTTATCCATAAAAATCTAAACATATATGAGGCAGCAACATGTTATTGTACTTGATTGAAGTCGTCGGTGTTGACTGTTGACCGTATCGACGATAGAATAAAGTTAATCATCGATGAAAACGAAAAACACAATCGGTGCTGCTGCAAGAGCTGCTGTGTAGCACATTAATTTGGTCCGTATACGATTTTAATGACGTATACTTTGCAGCAACTTTACAGGTGAAACCCGCATCGGAATATGAGGGTTCTCAAGATATATTGTAAAAAATAATAGTGAATATGTAAAAAAATATTAGTAAACGTAAAATAGACTACAGTGGTTCTAAGAAGAATGGAAAGTTGAATGAGCGGCAAATATGACCTACAAAGTTGTACTTATGGACGATGGCATTTTTTTAGGGGGTCTTGTCTTTCTCCACGGCTGCTGGGGTGTTTCTTCACATTTTCGGCTATGATACGGCGCATTATCCATAACCAAGACACTTTCTGATTCCAAATGTTTAAGTACGCCGGCAACCCATTTCTCGTATACTTCGGAATTCATTTCCTCGTGATAGTATCCGGTTTCTTGGATTGAACTATCAATTCTCCATTAGGCAAAAGTCCACTATCACTTCCAATATGCGTTACGATTAAACGGCGACCTTTATAAACCAGTTGTCCAGCCTTCAATCGCAGCTTGCCGTGCATTTTTTTATGTTTCCACCCTGCCAGACTCTTTAATGCTTCTGTATAATCCGAACACATATCCACGAACTCATCCTTTGTCGCGATCACCCTCTCGCTCTATATGCAGTAAAATACTCGTAAAATAATTTTCTTCTCGGTTGCCGTTCGATAATGCCTACGTTTTGGAATATTTTCTATCGTTCACTGATATTATATTGTATGACAATCACAGTAAAACCACTACACGATCGCGAATATCTCAAGCAACGCACTACTCAATACTCAATCGCGAATGAACGTTACAGAATACACGCGAAAATCCCGCCAATGCTGATAAATAAAGGCAGAGTAACGATTAACCGGTTTACACGATTGTTCCAAATACCAAATATAATAATATAATATAAAAATGTTTTATATTATAAAAACAAAAAAATTAATTGTTAATCCTGGATTACGTTGAAGCAAATGTGTCATGATAAGTCAGGCTTAAACCTAATCCAGTAATTAAAAAAATTGCAACAAACGTAAAATAGAAGAAAAAAATGTGCGCTATTGGCAGGGATCGAACCCGGGTCCTTTGACTCGTAGGTCTAGTTACATAGCCGCGGCGTATGTAAGATATGTAAGTCTACTTACATATTTATCTACTTACATACTTACTACTTACTTATTGTCTGTAACAGACATATATGAGAATGAAAAAATGCCGCATCGTCAAATGATGCGGCTACGCTTTGACGAGATCAAAGTCAGCTCGCGCCGCTCATCAAAGACGACGGCTTTCCCTTTGACAATGCGGCTTTTTTTCATTCTCATATATGTCTGTTACAAGCTATACATAGCCTCCCTTCGCGCTGCGTTGATGCCACACGTATTTATTTAGTTAAATTATTGAAATGCCCTATTTTTATAGTCATTTTGTATAGTAATTTTTATGTAAACTTAATATATCTAGGTATTTAAATGTTTTAAAGAAAATAATAAAAACGAAAATATAAACTTTATATACTAGCAAAAACAATTGGGAGGCTTGCATACCTTGCTTCCTCTGAGGACTGGGTTTTAATCTAATATGGCCGATAATCCACAGAAAACACTCAAATATTGAATATCTGTATATCAAACAGGCGAATGATAAGGACGAAGAAGACTTGGAATATACAGGATGTTTAAAAAATATAATTCAGCAAGGAATGAGGGAGGGGTAACATAAAATTGTTAGGAGAAATATTCCAATAGAGAATAAATAAAATAAATGCTGAAATTTCGAAAAAATTAAGACTTAGCACGTATGACGTAAGATATCTGGAAGCTTAACGTAGAGACTAGACCTCTATAAATCCAAAGAAGTGACAGAAAATTTGTCTAGCAATTACCGAGTGTGCCGCAGGTGGTCCAAGTCTCGGGCGTGGATGCCGATGTGTCAGAACCACATGGGCTGGGGGATTAATTGATTTTCAGAGAAATCTACGAAACATCAATTAACGCAGCCAATTTTATGTAAATTCCTACCAGTATAGAACTATACAACCTGGCGATGAATGAGTCTTTGAGTTAGATTATGTCTTTTTCACGACTGGGATGTATAAATAAATAATTAAGAAAGATTTACGAAGTAATTTATCCTAATAAAACATTTAAAAAGATATATTATAAGAAATATGACACTAAAAATATGAATTAATGAATTTTTTTTTAGCTAGCTAGTTTAGCTTTTTTAGTTTGCTTAGCAATAACTTTGTTAATTTAAGTCCAATTTGATAATTGTTTTGTCTTAAATATATTTACAAGGAATCTCACACGTTTGAAATTTTTTTTGTGAAAAGAAAATTGTGCGTCCATATTTTACAAGATGACACAAAAACCTTTTTACTCTAATTCTAACATTAAAACAATTTATGGAGTGGAGTGAAGCTAGCAGCTTGCCCCTGTAATTTCTTATTTGCCATCAAGTTACATATTATATATTATATTCCTTACATTTTCTTTTTGAAGTGGATACTTCTTTAGCAGCATGAGAGTGATTTTTCAAGGTCGTGTCACGACGCATTTTATAACATTTTCGTCTCGCAAGTATAAAGCAAGTAAGAGATAAAGCATATGACAGATATGAGAGAGAAACAGAGATATCGAATGCAGCTTTGACTTGGGTAACGATCCGCCACAAGTGTTCTAAAGCGGAAAGAAATTTTGATATAATGAGAAACAAAGATAGCGAATGCAGCTTTGACCATATAACCAATATCTACAATCCCCCCTCCCCCACAGAGAGAGAGAGAGAGAGTCGGTCTCTCTCTCTCTCTCTCTCGGTCTCTCTCTCTCGGTCTCTCTCTCTCGGTCTCTCTCTCTCGGTCTCTCTCTCTCTCTCGATCTCTCTCTCTCTCTCGGTCCCTCTCTCTGTGCCTTTCTCTCTTTGTCTTTGTGTCTCTCTCTCCGTACCTTATATTTTTAATTTTCTTTTTTTAAAATATTTTTTTATTTATTTTTATTATTTTTTTAATATTAACTTGTATTTTTTAATATTTTTAATTTTATATTTTAAGTTGAGTTTGTCGACGACGCGACGGTCTAATAGTAGCCACAAGCTTGCGGCATTTGTTTGCGCAAAGCTTTGTTTTTTTTATAAACCGAATTTCGACGTAGGGAGCAGTATCCGATCCGGTACATCCGACCTCAACTGAAACCGCATAAAAGAAAAAAGTCGGCAAGTCCTTTGTAAAACAAAGGACAAGGAAGTAAAAGAAATCATTAGATGTTTTGCGGACGCCAAAGCGCTACGTAAAAAAATATTTAAATTATAGTCTTTGACCTTAGATTTTACTAGTGTTATGTTATGTAAGTACCTACCATTTTTTAATTTTCGAGTTTTATTTTTTGTTAGTTTACGAATTTTATTTTTTGTCAATATCTACTTTTGGTGCATAGCTTATTAAAATATGTTTGTTCTTATTAGAAGTTGTGCTTACACTTACATCCTTCGTGTTGGATTATTTTAATTTAAGTTGTTGATAAAGGGGGCCGACATATGTATTTTGCGGGTGGGCTCAGATTTCAAAGTTCCACCACTGGCAATTTTCTTAAAATTTCAAACGTGTGAGATTCCTTTGTACTCCAAATGTCATTTAGAGCTATTAGAAATGTTAGTAAAGCATAAAATTGGGAAGTATTTAGACGTATGAGGATTGATCATCAAGTCGAATTGCGTGGCAACGTCGCAAAGGAGCGCAGTTGCTTTCTTTTGCGCGTTTGGCGCTTTTTCGATATTTTGCCAGATGAATTTAAACGAAGAGCAACGTGTTTGTGTCACGTATGAATAAAACGTTTAAACTTGTCAAATGTTACGAGAGGCGTTTGGAGAAGAATGTTTGCGTCGGTCACGAGTCATGAGTGGCTCAGGAGGTTCAAATAAGTCAGCAGACAACCCGCGTTCGGGACGGCCATATGATGAAGGGCATATTAAAAGAGTGGAGAGTCTCGTGCGATCAAATCGTCGTGAGATGGCCGAGGAATACATTTCATGTGGTTCATGCTAAGAAATTTAACCTAAAAAGTGCACATGCAACGTGTGGCTGCAAAGTTTGTTCCGAGGCTGTTGACCAAGGAACAAAAATGCAAACGGTGGTGAAAACTTTTTGAAACGCATCGTCACTAGAGACGCGACGTGGGTTTACGGCTACGACGTGGATTCAAAGGTCCAATCGTGTCAATGGAAGTCGAGAAAGCGCCCGAAAAAGCACGGCAGGTAAAATCCAACATCAAAGTCATTCAAACTTTTTTTAGACTGAGCGGGCGTGGTGTACTACGAATTCCACCAGGTGAAACAATTGTTTTCTTATGCTACCTTAAAAAACCCTGAGAAAATTGCGTGATTCTGTGCGAAGGAAGAAACCGATTAAGTTAATCATTTACTAAAAATATTATAATTATGAAGAAATCTTAGTTGTTTACCAATTAATAAATAATATTTATAGATACTATTCATTAATAAGACATCCGTTTAACAATATTTAGTTGATAATAATGTCTCTAAAATATCAAGCTTGCGGTCTCGGGCAGTTTGGTAAGTTAAACGGCGCTGCATTGTGTAATTACCATAGGAGTTTATAGACGGGCTGTGTGCATTTTTCGCCAGCAAATACCTGACCGAGAGGCATTCCTATAGCCACCAGGTAGGAGAGCGTTTCTTTCTGGTCTGTTAACCCCTCAAGTCTAAATCCGCCACAACCGATTCTGCGGTATAAATAGACGGTGTGAATGTGTGGAATTCGATCGCGAGGGACGGACTGAACTAGCGCGGGTCCTTGAGGCATTCCGTATTTCTATCCGTGGCGTAGCAGGTTAGGGCCGAGAGAATTATGTTAATGCTCCGCAAAAACTACTGTTACGCACGGTTATTCTTATTATTGATGTAAGAACTTCTGGTATAAATCTTGTACCTACGCCACTGACGCGCATCTAGATCCCGCAACATATGCGGGCCCGGCTTCGTATGTTTTCTTTTCTTTCTATAATACTAGTATGTATTTCATTCGAACATGTGTTGAGTATATCCGTTGGACGATCCGATGTGGAGCGAGCCACACAACACTTTATTTCATTACTTCGGAATGTGGAATGGATACAATGAGTTTTATTTAACTTAATTCATACACTAATATGCATTCGGAGATTTGTGTCCGATCTGGCTGCCACCGCAGATATTAGAAGCCGCCTTTCTGTATTTATTTATCAACGGTATTGACAATACCTATGACACTTTATATTTTGTTATAAAAGGACGCCTACAGGAACGTAAATTGTGGAAATGCATGATGCCTAGCATGTATATTTGTTACTTACAACAGTTTATATTTACCTACATGTAAGATGTATTGCAAAACAGGAAACTGGGCCGTATTCTTTATTGGCTCACTGTAAATCAGGCGCAAGTACCTATATCGCGTTTTCATCAAGCCGTTAAACTATCTGGCAATTAAAAATATTATACGTTTATTGCCATGACTTATATTACAGATCTATTTCTATTTTTAACCGAGGAATTCTGTAGGTAACTGTAACACCGGCTTCTGCTCAAAATAGCATTTTTGGACCGGTATTTTTATCAGCCGCGTCGGGTTCAAACAAGCCTGTGCTATATCTGGCCGCGAAAATGATAAAAACCCCCAAAAATAGTGTATTATAGATCAAGGTAGAAAATAGTATGATTATTACACAGGCGGCGTTTTTTCAAAATATGTACGATTGCGAAGCAAGATAATTATTATATAATAGTATATTGTGCAACGACCATTTAATTATGACTATTGATACCACGGTGGCTTTTGATTTTGTTCTTGCGTTTTTGAATTTATCATGGGTTGCTTTCTATCCCTTACCCCTTGACGACTTGCAAATACATGAATTTCTGGTATTTGTTTTCTTACTTTTTTTTACCTTCCCCTCGCATTGATTGGCTTTTAATTTCGTCCCCGCCTTCTTAATTTGTTTTATTAGTATTTCCGTTCCACCCTGTCCCTCATGTTATCAATGCCGCAGTGGTTTCATATACTCGTACGGGACCTCCGTAAGACAGGCCGAGGACAAGAATTTGTGACGTCACGACACTGGTCCGGTCACAGCATAATGTAATATACCATATACAGAGGTTTTTATGAGCAAAACTGATCCTATGTAAAAAAACTCTCTTAAAAAACTCGCATTCGTATTTATCTGAAATAAGCTCGTTAAATATTTGATAGGCTTGATTAGAAACTTCAAATATCGCTAACCTCGATTTCAGTCGTTGTTCAGTCGAGTCGTTTTCAGAAGAGTTGGTAAATTGTATGAAAACATTTGAATTTGTAGTAATGTATATTAAACAATTTTCACCACCATTAACAAATTTATTATCAGAATGTGCGGCTCGTGGTCTTTTGATTCGAGGAGGCTAATCTTATAGGTAGGGTGACTGCACTTCAAAATGCGGCGCAGGCAAAATATTTGAATTTGTCAAGGTCTCTGGTTTCAGTATCTATGTGTTCTATATACATGGCATTATAAAAATTAAATTAACCTTTAAAAATGTATCAAAACAATAAAAAAAATATGTACCAGCAAAGTGACTATGCTTCCCCTGTGGAGCCGCCACTGATGTGCATAATATCCGGAAATATAAAATAGTGATGAAAATACTGAAGAATTTAGTTTAATGTCAGACAAATTATGAATTATATCTGAAAAGAAGTCGATATTTTCAGACATGTCAAACGAAGAACCATCTTTTTCGTCTTTCTTAGAGTAAGAAGACTTAAAACTTTTAATTTTTTTTTTATTCAAGGACTTGTGTCATGGAAATATGGAAATGTAATCAGCTTAGTTGCCCATATTTTCCAAAGCGTCCCTCCAATATGTCAGTGTTTGGAACTTTCCTAATAACAGAAATTTATTTTTTTTTAAATTCAGCTCTACCCAAATTATTAATTTCATTACATTGAATTTTTTCAACAGACTGCAAGCTGTACATTTTGTCGTTCGAGTGAGGATGGATTTAAAACTTTTTTTTTAAAACACATGATGTTTGCACTTTTTTCTAGAAAATAGCCAATATCTTTATGGCACTTTACTGTAAATGACACCTACCTTAAGTAATGAAGTATATTTTGAACTAACACGTTTTTTATAACACAAAAAACATACTTTTAAAATGTACACAGAACATTTAAAATTTACACAGAAACACTTCCAGTGCCGGCATTGGCCGGCAGATAACAAGTCACGCCACACAACAAAAACAAGACACTTTCGAATGTCTATTTTACTTATTTTACGAATTGTCACCAAGAACTAAATACATTTGAGGAGTCTTACACATTCAATTATTATTTTAACTTTATTACAACTTTGAAATAGAGCTTTTTACTAAGGAAAAACGTAAAACGTTTTACGAGTATAATCAACAAGCACGACAAGCAGCGGACGACGCCTCAACTAACTACTCTGTTGTATGCGGGATTCATGGAATTCACGTCCGATATTACTTCTCTATCTAACTTACACATTCTGTATATCCCTATCCTACCATATCGAGAAATACGCAGGGAATGATTTTTAGAAGCCCGATGTACGGTAGGTATTCATAAATGACTTGATGTAAAATACAGTAAAATCATCGGCCCGATCGTGTGACGTCATTGTCGACAGATTTTTCATTTTCCCGGCCTCTACTTGTCTAATTATTATGGTTTAAATGTCGACAAATGTTTTTCGGCGCGTCTATGGGTGTTCGGTTTTTTCGGTAAATAGTGAATTGGCTGCTAAGTTGTAGCTGTTAACTTCACACCGGTCCAATTCAATAGGATTAAGTTCGCAGCGATAGGGTGGTAATATACAGTTATCTGACGATTATTTGCCATTTCATCTATATTTTTTTGGGTCCTTTATTAACATTGACAATGGCCAAATGATTTTCATCACAGTTGTTTCGAAACCAATTGTTTTCCTGATAACCATCCAGTTATATCGGCTTTCCACCAGACCATGTTTTAGCACCGTACTTTCCCGCAACTTCCTGTATATTATAAAGCAATTTTATCTGCAACTACTTTTCCTCTACATCTACAAATACCAAAAGCACGCACGCCGCGGCCGTGCTCTGTGAAAAAATGTCCTATATATTATTTCCACGCGAGACGTGAGTCGAATAATATCGGTCTGTATCCTGGCTCCAGACCGGACAGCTCGCTTAAGCCTTTCTGCACAATTTGCCATTCTGGTTGTAATTCTGTACGTTAGCTGTGGAAATAGGTACATCTGTTTCCGTCCAAGCACTCGTTTTACGAGTGTCGGAGCTACTTTACGTTGTAATTTGGACTGACTTTGATGACCGAGTTCGCAGCCAAAGGGCATTTTAATACATAAATCATTCACTGGGGCAATTCGCGAATCGAAAAAGCTCTCTGAAGAGCTAAAAGTGTTATTCTAGTATTTATTATCATACATTACTTTCGCGTATTGTTCCTAAACCTATCACATAATCAAAAGTTGTTAAAGTAACTAACTTTGCCTCGACAGTCGTTTAAACTTCAGTGGTGACAGTCAAAATGCGTCGTTTTTCATAGTTTTTAAACTGATTTAATAAAACTTCCAAGTCGTGACGTGGGTGCCTTCCTATAGACACCTTTACACATAGGTAGACAATGTCCATTTGTCCATAACTCATCACAATATAATTTTTAACACTTATTGCTTACATAAATTATTTTTACTACTTACTGGAGATTTTACCATTATTTAATACATTTCTCTAATGAGTAATCTCTTGGGTAAATGATGAAAATAAAAGACCCCTAGGTATAGTGATAAATAATGATACTTTTAATATTTTTAATGAAAGAAACAGAAATTATTCGACTTATTTATAAGTTAAGAACAAATTCCAAAATTCAGTACAGCAGGAAGGCGAAGAAAAGCACAATAAATATTAACATTTTAGGTTTAATTAATTTTTATATGTTTTATTATAACTGGTCGTAGAAAAAATAGTGCATTCAGCTCGCATTTAATGGCTATTAAGACACTCGTATTTTGTCACAGATAGGCCATTTATTGACTTGACCGTTATTCAATTATTCCGTTATTTATTTTGCAATTTTTTGTTATTTATTTTGCTAATAATTATGTTATGGACGATAATAAATAGGGTGAATTTAGAAATAATGACCACTGGTGTATGTGAGAAAGAGATTTTAAGGTATATTTGCCGCCTCTTATACTGCACCGAGACCATTACTAAACGTTTCCGACTCAGAAACGGTGCTAACTTCACACACATTATTCTCCGGCCGTGTTTTCACTTTTCTACATGCCGCAAACTTACAGTCACGCGGTCGTAGTGAAACATTTTATAAGGCATAGAAAGCCTAAGCTTTATCAATAATATTATATGTTACTCTTCAAGGAAACTATCGATTATGATAGCTTATACTTTTCCGTTATGGATTCTTAGGAAACTTAATTCAATTAGTACAATAAGGGTCGAATACAAAACGACTTACTTATTTCAAATCTAAATTAAACTTCTTGACAATCGCGGTAAAACCAACCACGAAGCTTTAGAAGAGCATAATAAAAAAAAACCTTGGCACGGATTTAAATATGATGGTTATTATAATGAGCAAGTTCCAAGTTATGAATAGGTACAACAAAAGACGATAGGCTAATAGAATTTTCATTGTGCAAAAGTTTTCGTTTTCCTTCGCAATTAACTGTGTCCTTTGCTATTTGTATTTGTCAGGGTAAAAAAACACCTCGACCTGTCAATTACAACAGCCTGTAAATACTTCATTTTTAAACGGGTCACGTAGATATACCGACTCATCTATAGCATCTGACATGGATTTGCAAGGTCCGTAACAAGGCCTATTGTGCAATTAAGTAACCCTCTAGAAATGCCTTGTGGCTATTTTTACGCGACGGGCGCGACACGTTCTTATTTGTTTGTCTGACAAATAATTTAGTTAGGTGTGTGCAATTCAAAGTTCGTTTTCAAGATTAATATACAATAGTCAAACGACGCCTTATAATCCGGTAGATAAACCATTCAATAAGGATATTTCGGCCAATAGCACGGAACATTTTTTAATCGCTTTGCATTAATGATCCGATTATCTATACAAATAAATAAAATTGAAGTGACTGTTTGTAATCTCAAAATAACAGTCTGTCTGTCTGTTCCGGTTAATCTCCGAAACGGCTTAACCGATTTTGACGGGATATTCACTGGCTGATCGCTGATTTCACTGACTGAGATCGCTGATGATATAAGGAGTAACTTAGGCTACTTTTATTTTAGAAAGAAGCCTACAACCAATATAATCCAAAATAATAACTAAAAAAGTATTAATTATTAACGTAAATCTCTCGATTATTTTTACTTGCTTCGAGTAATAATCTTCGATCTTCGAGTAATAATAAAATAAACTAAAGTAGCAGGGTCCAGATCCGCGCACGCCGCTGCACCGGATGGCGCCTCCCAACGCTCCCCCCCCCCCCCTCCCACGTCTTAATATCTCAAAGGCCCCCTGTCGCGCAGGCTCTGAACTCGTGATAAATTTTAAATTCGGGCGGACGAAGTCTTGTGTGTCCTAAGTAATACAGACGCTAGCTATCATTCTGTATTTTTTAAAAGTTCACGAGATAACTAGCAGATTGAATTTTAAGCTTTACTGTACAAGATTTTTCAGGTTACCACCCTCGAAAATGGTCAGTTTTTCTTAAGCATTTTTATATGGTAAACATAGGTCTGTCTAATTCGATAATTTTTGCCATTAACTGCAATTAAAATAAAAATAATCGATTTTGCTACGCCTCTGTTCCTTTAATGAAAACCTTGATATCGGAAAAGAAATTTGCTCCTCATTTTAAGTATGTAGCACCGTTTTCGGGTTTGTAAGATAATTTTTAGAAAAGTTATAATTGTATGGGTATGGGTATCTTTTACACCGTTTTCTTCAATAAATCGTATCTCCTTTATTTTCGCCGGCGGACGCTCGACTCTTGTACTTTTATGTAAAGGATAGACGGATGATCAAAAGAGGTTATGTACATCGGCTCTATATCTCAAAAGGTTTAAAATATACGGGTCGATAAAATGGAAAATACAGATTTTACGTTTTCAATGGGAACTCGAAAACGAACGTTTCTGCATCGAATATGAGGTCGTCATTGGATCCGGCGCGGATATGGGTTTTTGTTCGTCTGTCGCCATAAAATCCGTAGGATTTTCCGTAAATTTGGATATAAAAATATGAAAAAAAATATTGGAGACACGTGAAATTATGCGAGAATTGATATACCCCATGTTTCCAAACTCCCTGGCGGTCTGTTTTAATTTAAAAAAAAATAATATTTTATCCGTTTTTCCCTTAAAAAAATTGTTTACTACGCCCCTGTTCTTTTAATCGTATTTTCTATATCGGAAATGAAACGCGAGGCTTATTTTATTTATATACGGCCGTTTTCGGGTATATAAGAACGTTCTTACATATTATATAAATTTAAAGGTGTACGTGTACTGATCGGAAATCCGTATAGTTTCCTTCGAAAAATCATATCTCCTTTATCTTTGCTGACGAACACTTCGACCCTTATACTTTTATGCACAGGACAGATGGACGTTTAAAAAAGTTTATGAGAGTCGGGTCGATACGTCCAATGGTTTAGGAGAAACATTTTAAAAAAAATATTTTATCGGTTTTGCCCCCGAAAAATCAATTTCCCTACGCCGCTGTTTTTTTAAATCAAAATTTTAATAGCGGAAATGAAATTTGCGCCCCATTTTTAGCGTGTAGTTCCGTTTTCGGGTTTATAGGATAATTTTTTTGAACATTCATATTTTTATGCTTTGAAATTTTTTAAAAATATATTGGACCACCCTGTATAATACCAATAACATAAATATTTTACAGATGAACCGTAAATTCAAGTCGACAATGACTACACATACAAACTCACATCTTGAGTAGGTAAATAAAGAACATCTGTATGCGAAAATCATATTTTTAATTTTAATACATGACCACCCTGTCAAACTGTCAACAGTCAGTTTCAACGTCAACTGTCAACAAGTAAGGAACCAACTTAAATAAATAGTTTAAAATATACTACCAGATTTGACAGTACCTACATTGTTTTGACCCGATTTTGAATCTTTAAATTTAATATGCATAAAATGCTTATAATAAATTTAATGCTTATATAAGTACCTGCATGTTGTTATTATTAGTAATATGACGATTGGGTGCGGTAGTAAAAAATATTGATAACGTTTATTGCAGCTAGCAATTGTTATCGCTACAGTAACATTCCGAATACATGCATTGACCGAGGCTTCGGGAAAAACGTTGGCAACGTTTTGAATTGCGAATATTATCATCTACAGACGTAACATCACGGGATTTTTACGCTTCTAGGTACGAGGCAGGTTGTATGTATGTGGGCATGGGCAGACAAGCGCGCGAATCCCCACGAGACTTAAGCAGCACTTATTTATTTCTAGCAGAACTGGTGCCGCCCTGAAAAGTCTCGGACAAATCTGGTCGTTTGCCGTGTTTACATGAGAGTGCACTTGGTACGCCTGACCTCGGTGTAGGTAAAAAGACGATGGCTTCAGCTCGACTTTAGCAATTATTACGTCGCCTACACGGTTAAAGGGGATTCATTGTCCATGTTCATAACCTGCGGGACGGAAAACGTGTCTGGTATGGCTGGGCAGCGAGCGTAATCTCTTACAATTTACAATGGTATCGCGGGACGCGGTTTCGTGTTTTTAAAACCTGTTTAACCACTCGAAGTCGTCCCTCCCGCCTCCGTGGTGTTGATTGTTATTAAAAGGAAGAGTATATCCGGCCGCTTGGGCATAGTTTCATTTATTTCCTTAATTTGTTACATTGGCCCAATGAATTTAACGCCTCTTAAATTATTACGGCCACCAGTTAAGCACGTATCATCCTCGCGATAGGTATGTAAGTCAGACGCCCTATGCTTACTTACGTTAGTTACTTTCAATGTCTTTTGCCTTTTTAGTAGTTATGGAAAAACATGCACCGTGTGAGGAGACTGAGACCCTCGAATGTGACATACTTCATACTTCGTGTCTATACTTCCATAACATGTTGACAAAGCAGGGGCGCACCCAGAAAATTTCTGAGGGGCTGCTACACAATTAACGAGAGACTTTTTTTCTTTTTTGGAATTTAGCATCCTTGAAAACATTCAATTAGAAATTAGATCCCATATTAAATTTAAGCAACTTGCAAGTTAAATTAGATGGGGGTCATTTTCGCCGCTATGTTGATTATAAGGTCCTGTGGACTTCTGACAGTTAGTTCCTGTTTTTTAAATGAGCATAGCAGAAACTTCATAAGTACAGTACATCTCGGATATATAGGAAATAATAAACAAGCAAGGGCGTACCAAGAAATTTTCTGAGGGGCTGCTACATAATTAATGAGAGCCTCGATTTTTTATTTTTTGTAATTTATCAACCTTGAAAACATTCAATTAGAAATTAGACATCAGCCCCATATTAAAACAACTTGCAAGTTAAATTATACGGGAGCCATTTTGGCCGCCATGTTGATTATAAGGTCCTGTGGACTTCTGACAGTTACTTCCAGTTTTTTTTAAATTAGCATAGCAGAAACTTCATAAGTACAGTACATCTCGGATATATAGGAAATAATAAAAAAGCAAGGGCGTACCAAGAAAATTTGTGAGGGGCTGCTTCATAATTAATGAGAGCCTCGATTTTTTCTTTTTTGGAATTTACCAACCTTGAAAACATTCAATTAGAAATTAGACATCAACCCCATATTAAAACAACTTGCAAGTTAAATTATACGGGAGCCATTTTGGCCGCCATGTTGATTATGGTCCTGTGGACTTCTGACAATTGGTTCTTGTGCTTTTTTTTTTAAATCAGCGTACCAAAAACTTCATAAGTACAGTACATCTCGGATATATAAGAAATAAAAAAAAGCAAGGGCAGACGCAGAAAATTGCCGAGGGCTGCTTGATACACAATAATTAACGAGAGCTACGATTTTTTTCTTTTTTGGAATATACCAACCGTGAAAACAATAAATTAGAAATTATACCTCAACCTCATATTAAAATAACTTGCAAGTTAAATTATCTGGGGGCCATTTTGGCCGCCATGTTGATTATAAAACTCTGTGGACCTCTGTCAATCAGTTCCTGTGCTTTTTTTTCACCGTCCAAATCAGCGTACCTAAAACATCATAAGTACAGTACATCTCGGATATATAAGAAATAATAAAAAAAACTTTAAGTGTCCTGATATATGCGCCGACTACGTATTTATGCTATCTTGGTATTTGTTCAATTACGTAAAATACCTACATAAAATCACTATAGCTTGTTCACAACACTAGTCACTTTAATATTAAACGAGATTAGAAAATCACTTATAATTAAAATCAGTTATTACGTCGCGATTTGCCGATCGGGTGAAAGCGAAGATATGCACCTGAACGAACGAATGCACAAACACAACTGATAGAGTACTGCACTGTTTCTTAATCTAATTATTACTTTTATAGGTTCTCTTTATCTAACTTATCTATAAGTAAACTTTATTTCAAATAATAACCGTCTTATTTCCATGCCTGAATTACAAATTCAGGTTTGAACTGGCATCTATTTTATGTGAAATGGAAGGGGTAGTATTATTTTTGTTGCTAACCGTAGTATTTCCAATTAATTTGTGACTTATATCTGTATGGTTCTGCTCTTTTTTGTAGAATTTTAAAGTAACTAATTGTTTTTCTTTGTTCCAGATGGCCGAGACCGTAAAAAAATCGAGAATAGTAAGTGACGACGACGACAACCTAGAAGAGAGTTTACTAGAAGAGTTTAACATGAGGCTAAAAAATTGCATGAGCGAAGTGTGTATTTATTTTAGCTGTATTTTCACAAAACGCACATTTTCAAACCGCGTACAAACGCAAGCTAACTTATCTCTGACTGGATCTAGTTATGCTAATTCTGCTGCTATTATGCAACAAAAAAGCTCATGTCAGCGAGAGTTAATTGAGAAACAATTAAACTCGTTTGTCGTAACCTAATCCAATTTGACGCTTGAGTAACGGGATCTTTGTTGTGTTAAGCGTGTAAACGCGGCCGTCTTGTTAACGCAATTACTGAAAACAAACACTACTCTGAAAAAGCGGTGTGAATACCCAAACCAATAAAACATCGATATTTCGAGCCCGTTTGAAAATGTGCGTGCAGATCTAACTGGCTTTATTTTCGTGTATTACTAACCCCACATTCCAGGATAATCTCCAGTCCGCTGCAGTGCAGGCGCATGACGACGAGAGCGCCCTCTACGAGAGCATCAACAACACGAGGCCGGTGCCGAAGAGCGGCGTAGCCAGCGATAACTTTATCCAGCTAGAGCGGGAGAGCTACTATGACCACCCCGCCCCCCTAAGGAACGGCCAAAACGGACACAATACCGACGATGAGTCGGAGAACATATACGAAACGTTGCCGGAACACCACGCAATTGAAAAGACTGAACAATTGGACCAATACATTGATATGCAATCGCCAGGCGATCGGCATAACTTAACGCTAGATGTAAGTCCCGGCATCGAAATTGAGAACACTAGCTACGAGGGCTTCGAGATGGTGAATAATCTTGAGGATAGCAGTTATATGGATAGTAGTTATGAAATCGTCGAGGACGTCAGTGAGAAGCCCAGATTTACCTTAAAAACCACGGATTGCTCGGAAAGCCGGTCTCCAGAAACCGACGGAAGGTCTTCGGTGAAGGATAGGATGTTTTTGGCCACCGATGCCGCCTCGACGCTGCTTTTTACCCAAACCGTCACCTCGCCTATGCTAACGCCTTCCGAAGAGAACATTGACTTCCTTAAAGGCTTCCAAAGGGAGAATAGCGCATCAGATAATACCATTTCGTCGTCCAACGGTACTCCCGAGAAAGACGAGCCGGATAAAATAACCAACAAAGACCACAACTCAAACGGAGAAATATCCACAAGCGAGGCCCCAGCAGAAAAGAAAAATGAGGAGAACATCTACGAAAATGCAGAATTTCTCAAACGAAACTCGGAGAACATCTACGAGAACCTAAAAGACAAGGACGCTCAAGAGAACATCTATGAAAACTTGAGGGATCTGAAAAAGGAGGAGGAACCCGAAGAGAACATTTACCAAGACATAGAAGAGTGTAACAAGGAGCGAATATACGACAGCGTTCCAGAGGAACATTTTGACAACGATGAAAATCACCCAAGCAATAATGTAGAAGCATGTGATGTTGATACTGTCACTGACCTGGACGAAACGCAACATCTACCTTCAGCAGCTGAGCCTGCAGAACACGCCGTAGATGTTAAAGCGACGGAATTCGAGAAGACCTCGGTATCACACGTGGAAACCAAAAGCAATACAGAAATTGAAAGCAATGTTACGACTTCGGAGACCTACTCGGAATTCGTGCACCACAGCAAGTCCGAGAGCAATTACTATGAAAAGTACACGGAATTGGTCTCGAAGAACTCCAAAAACGCCGAGATCAGCAATAGGGAGAAGGACACGGAAACCGTGCCGGCGGAAATCGTGAAGAATCTGAAGAGCCAGTTTCTGAAGAGCGGCGCGGAAATCGTGGGCACCACTAAAAAGGAAGTTGGGGATGTTAACGAATTAAGGACTATTAATATAATGAAGCAGATCAATAAGTTTGAGCATAACGAGGCTGAGGAGTCTGCTACGGACCTTGATGATGTGAGTAGCTTTTGTTTTCTTAAGGGGGGGGTCACCGATGAGAATCAAGTAAGTTGTGTCTAGATGCTTTCCTGCATGCATTAATATCATTTGATTTAACTGTTTTCCCGGTGAATAGATAACGGTGTTAGGGAAAATTTTAGGTTCATTTGTTCGAGTCAAAATATAGTGTTTGCAAAGTTTTCATATTTTATTTGTGGAATCAGTTCTTAAAATAATACTTTCTCTATTCGCCTACCTCAATTTTTTGGGATCACTCCAAGATTTAGTTAATTTTAAACGTTTGACGAAACTTAATGTAGGTACACTGCGTTAATATAATTCCAAAAAAAAAACAAACCACGTAAAGGGACATATTATATTTTAATTTTTTTATTAGAGCACCGTAACTCAATGTTACTCGGAAACCACTACCATTCAGTCCGACGTGCAGGGGGAGAAAGCCCTGAAGAAGAAGAAATCTAAAAAGTCCCGAAAGGAAGAGAAAGAGAACATATCAGTTGTAAGTTTTCTTTGTTTTTTTTTTGTTTCGTTTCTTTAGTTTAACTCTTAACTAATCTTTTTTGTTTGTTTTTCCCTAACCGACTAATATTTTATTTTAGAATGACGAGTATGTAGAGGGGCAAAATTTCTATAACGTTAATGTTAAGAATTTGGTAAGCATAGCCACCTTAGTATTTATTTTATCAGCAGATGAACATTTTTTTTAAAATGCGTACGAATAATCAAACCCTGAAATATACGTTTTACGACATTACTTTTCTATCATTACTGTTCAAAAGGGGTAATATATTTGAAGGAGCATTCCGGGTACCGTTGGTTTTAAGCTGTGGCAAAGTTTTGTTTGTATTGTAACACCGTAGTTAAATCCTAGTTGGCACTGTTTTAATTCTTTTTGATGTATTATCTACGTAGTATAAGCATTGTACTAAGCATTGATATGTTTCTTAGAAAAAAACGAATATAAAAGTTTGTAGAGGAATTTTATAGATACGCAATATATTTTGATAATATTACACTCGCTTTATTGCCTCAGATTACTGGGGCAATAAAGTATTTATTATTATTATTGTTGCATGTTCTTAATTGTCATGATAACGATACGAGGCTAAAACGTAGTTTTATCCGTTATTTTGAGGTTATTGTGTGGCATTTTGACAGAAAATGTTCGCAAAGTAGGGCTTTAGATATTTTTAATTTGTTTTTGCATTTTGTTGCATGGCCTGCTTGATTTTGTTTCGTTTGCATATCAGTGTAGAAGTTTCGGAGACCTAACTAAAATCGATGAGGACAGGTTCTCAAATAGACCATTGAAAACGTACGGGGTAAGATTCTTTTTTCAAATTTTTTTTTCATTCTCATTTAGATTTAGCTGTTTCCCTTACTTATAGTTATTCTAATCTTTGATTAGCTGTTATGGAAATAAAAATTGAGCTAGTATAGTTTCCCTCATTATAATTCTTTAAGGATGTATGACGGTATGATATCTGCTGACTAATAGAGAAATTGGAGAAAGTTATTTTGTTTGTATTGACATGCAATTCGGAATGAATTGACAAACGCCGAGAGAACTGTCAGATTTGACATTTGCCACAAAATGACACTGTGAGAAGTCACTCCAGTGGCCTATTGATCATTTCAAGTCACGTGACTTTGACAGAGCGGCCATATTGCCGAGCGCGGGCACACAAACATTAATTATTGCTCTATTTTATGCAATTATTTTAACAGGGACGCTTACTAGTATTATTTATCTGATACAAAATGATTTTCACAATTAAGAAAGTTTTGATCAAATTGACCCGTTTTAATTCCCTAACCCAACTTTGGCAACATGTCGTTTGATCATTGGTAAGGCTAGATGTCTTTCTTCTCAGTGTCTCAAAACCAGTAAATGAATCCTTTAAATTGAATTATGCTAGTTAATAATTATCTGTTGCTTGTGCTCGTGAGATCCAAAATGGCGGTAAAATTTGTCAGATTTATGGAAAAATCGTGATTGGATTTTCTT
The DNA here is from genome assembly GCA_964058915.1 of Tetropium fuscum. Taxonomy (NCBI): domain Eukaryota; kingdom Metazoa; phylum Arthropoda; class Insecta; order Coleoptera; family Cerambycidae; genus Tetropium; species Tetropium fuscum. The sequence goes on along the minus strand of CAXKVY010000072.1, from coordinate 134,598 downwards.
ACTCAGAGTTAAGACGGTGGATCAGAAAAAATTCAATCAGGGTTGAATTTAGGGAATTGGGTTGGCATCTAGACTTAACGCTGGCCACTCCATAACAGGAATGTTTACATTGTTCAAGTACTGGTGAAACAAACAGTAATAATTTAACTGTAAATAAATTTAAAAGGACTAGAATTAATTGACAGAAAGATACACTCATACATCCTGAATAAATTGAGCTTTATACTAATAGCCTATAGACCAGGGCCGATAATTTTTGAAACCAAAAAAAAATTATAGTAGGATGAAACCCATTGGAAAAGGAAGAGAATATAACAAAAATCAAAGGCAAAATAATTTATGGGCGATCTGAGGTCGGGAAGTGGAGGGGGTGAGTTTTTAAGGGTAAAAAACGGTTTATCTCGACTTCCGGGAAAACTATAAGTCCTATGGAAAAAAGTTAAATGGCAAAGTTGTAGGGTAGGTAATAAAAAGATCTACAACTTTTGTACTTACACTTTTTCCACGTAACCTCAAAATTTATGTGAAAAATTCGAATAACCAAGTTTTTGGTTTTTTTATTTTTATCTTTTACCAAAAACAATTTTTTTTAAGAAATTTGGTGAAAGATTACCTTTTTGTGTCTCAAACACACTGTAATTTTTTTGATTTAAAGCATTTATTTTTTCACCTTATTTTGACGTAATATCGAAAAAGCACCCTAATTTTCAATCGAAAATTCTCGCCTCAAAATATCTACTTTTTCTTAAAAAGTCGGTGGGCTTTTTGTTCGTTGAAATCTCTACTTTCTGATGGTGTAAAAAAATATACATTACTATCATCACTAAAATTTTTTTTGTAATAGATAAAAATAAAAAACCAAAAACTTGAGTTCGAAAAACTTAATATCGAAAAAGCACCCTAATTTTCAATCGAAAATTCTTGCGTCAAAATATCTGATTTTTTAAAGAAGTCGGTGGGCTTTTTGTTCGTTGAAACCTCTATTTTCTGATGGTGTAAAAAATATACATTACTATGGTAAATGTTCTTAGAAAATGCAAAAAAAACGAAAAAAACTCGAATCCGAATTTTTTTTTAATCACTAAAATTTTTTTTGTAATAGATAAAAATAAAAAATCAAAAACTTGAGTTCGAAAAACTTAATATCGAAAAAGCACCCTAATTATCAATCGAAAATTCTCGCGTCAAAATATTTGATTTTTTAAAGAAGTCGGTGGGCTTTTTGTTCGTTGAAACCTCTATTTTCTGATGGTTTAAAAAAATATACATTACTATGGTAAATGTTCTTAGAAAATGCAAAAAAAACGAAAAAAACTCGAATCCGAATTTTTTTTAAACACTAAAATTTGTTTTGTAATAGATAAAAATAAAAAACCAAAAACTTGAGTTCGAAAAACTTAATATCGAAAAAGCACCCTAATTTTCAATCGAAAATTCTTGCGTCAAAATATCTGATTTTTTAAAGAAGTCGGTGGGCTTTTTGTTCGTTGAAACCTCTATTTTCTGATGGTGTAAAAAATATACATTACTATGGTAAATGTTCTTAGAAAATGCAAAAAAAACGAAAAAAACTCGAATCCGAATTTTTTTTTAATCACTAAAATTTTTTTTGTAATAGATAAAAATAAAAAAACAAAAACTTGAGTTCGAAAAACTTAATATCGATAAAGCACCCTAATTATCAATCGATAATTCTCGCGTCAAAATATTTGATTTTTTAAAGAAGTCGGTGGGCTTTTTATTCGTTGAAACCTCTATTTTCTGATGGTGTAAAAAAATATACATTACTATGGTAAATGTTCTTAGAAAATGCAAAAAAAACGAAAAAAACTCGAATCCGATTTTTTTTTTAATCACTAAAATTTATTTTGTAATAGATAAAAATAAAAAACCAAAAACTTGAGTTCGAAAAACTTAATATCGAAAAAGCACCCTAATTTTCAATCGAAAATTCTTGCGTCAAAATATCTGATTTTTTAAAGAAGTCGGTGGGCTTTTTGTTCGTTGAAACCTCTATTTTCTGATGGTGTAAAAAAATATACATTACTATGATAAATGTTCTTAGAAAATGCAAAGAAACGAAAAAAACTCGAATCCGATTTTTTTTTAATAATTATGTAAACATTTTTTTTTGTAATAGATAAAAATAAAAAACCAAAAACTTGGTTATTTGAATTTTTCACATAAATTTTGAGATTATGTGAAAAAGTGTAAATACAAAAGTTGTAGATCTTTTTATTACCTACAACTTTGCCATTTAACTTTTTTCCATGGGCCTTGTAGTTTTGCCGGAAATCGATATAAACCGTTTTTACCCTTAAAAACTCACTCCCTTCCCTTCCCGACCTCAGATCGCCCGCACATTATTTTTCCTTTAATTTTTGTTATATTCTCTTCCTTTTCCAATGGGGTTCATCATACTATTATTTTTTTTCACTTTTTACCATTTTCAAAGGCTTCTAGTCCTGGTCTACTATGTAAGAGGCAAGTTTTGACCCGAGCCCAGCTACTTATTATCTTCAATCATATGCATGTCTTTATTTTTGCTTGTTTTGTAGCGAACTAAGTCATTATCAGATGTTTTGCTTTCTTCTAACAAACCTATCGAAAACGTCTTCGCTGAAGTCTCTGTCAGGGCCTTGGTAAGCATTCAATATTATATCGAGTACTCAAAAATTACCAATTTTTTTAGTATTCTCTATCATAAATCACATAGTTTAGTTAGAATAAGTGTACTAACTTGGGTTTTTTGCATGACTTGCATGGCAATTTAACAACAGAGAGAAAAATTTTACTCCATTGGAAATAATAAGCCTGTAGATTATAGTTATACTCGTGTAGTTTGTCCGGAACTGGTAAGTCGCTCTCATTGGAAATCTAGTTGATTAAACAAACGAAAGGTACACGTTTTTGAGAAGCAAGATTCAATCAAAAGTCGTGTAAATATTTGCCTTGATCAGTCAATAAACTTTTACGATTCCATCTAACGGGTATTTTTCATTTGCTTAAAAAAAATAATCGTTACGAGATTTTATCACGTGGTGATTTGTACTTATTTTTTTGTAGAAATCAAGTTTTAACAAATTCGATGCGCTACAGAAGAAAAACGTCCTGCACGTCAGATCCTCAGATTCCACAAAGGCACAAGAAAAGTTCAATGTAAGTTTATGTCCCGGATAAAATGACGGTACACTTTTTACAGTCAGAGTTTTGTAGGCAAAAGCGGCGCTGAATACGTTTTTGTTTATTTTTAGGGAGCACAACAAATCGACGACACCCATTGCAAGGCATGCTCAAAACAGGTGTTTCAGATGGAACAGATCAAAGCCGAGAAGGCCATTTGGCACAAGAACTGCTTCCGATGTTCTGAGTGCAGTAAGCAGTTAACGTAAGTCCAAATTTATTCACATTGCGCGACCAAGTGCTTTTTATTTGGTCATGAAGTACTAAGTACAGGGTAAGTCTCTTAAGATTGACACCCCCCCCCCCCTTAACTCACTTATCCTTTGCCGATTTAACTCATTCAAAAAAGGAGTGGACGCGGTTTTTTATGAATTTTTATAATATGAGCACGGATATTAAAAAATCCCGTAAGATATACAGGGTGGAAAATAAAACATGATTTTTTTAAATGGAACACCCCGTATATTTTTATACCAAAATAATGTCCTTAATTTTCTGAATAAAAAAATATATAATTGTTATATAATCACTCCACCTGTTCGTGAGATATTACTCAAAACTTATCACATTACGGGTGTCAATTATAAAGCAAAAAACATATCAAGATACCTCTGGAAACAATGCCATTTATTGAAATAATAAATAAATAATATATAGGTGACAATAACAGTAACGAGTAATAACAATAAACAACATAAGCCTAATAAAAACAAATAAAAGTCAATATTAATACAGTAACACAATTTTATTTATTTACACGTAACGTAATTAAATATTTTCCACGTAACCACCACCATTCTGAATACACATTTGGCATCGCTTTATAAAATTGCTTCTCACCCTTTGAAATATATCACCATTTTGGTTTAATTCCTCAATTTTTACACGTATGCATTCTTTTAACTCATTCATATTATTAAAAACCCCAGTTTCGTATATATCTTGTTTTATCATACCCCAAAGAAAAAAATCCATAGGTGTTAAGTCCGGACTTTTAGCGGGCCAATGTATAACACCGTGCCTTCCTATCCAAATAGGATATTTTCTGTTTAGGTATTCGGTGACGTTCCTTGCAGAGTGTGGTGGTGCTCCATCCTGCTGCCAAATAACAGATCTGTTGTCCACTAAATTAATATTATCTAAATAATTTTCAACTGGATGTTGAAGAATATCCACATAACATTGTGCATTTAAGGGCCCATTTATAAATACAGGACCTACAATAGCATCCTTGTGGATGCCACACCACACGTTTACAGTTTGGTATCCTTGTTTTTTTATTTTTTTTACAATATGTGGATTTTCCGCTGCCCAGTAATGTGCATTTTTTCTGTTAAAAATTCCCGCAGTAGAAAAACTGCTTTCGTCAGTCCAAAAGACATGACTTAGAAACTCATCATCTTCCTCTATTCTATCAAGTATGTCTCTGCAGAAGGTTAACCTGTCTTGAAGGTTGTTGTCGTCTAAATATTGAACGGGCAAAATACTATATGGTTTAAAATTATGGCGATGTAATATTTTTATCACACTTCTTTGTGATATATCCAATTCTATTGCTGCGGCATAGGATGATTTGGATGGATTTTCAGCAAAATATAATAACGCGTTGTGTTCTGTGTCTTCTCCTGTTTCTGTTCTTCACCTTTCCCTTTTCTTGTCTCTCAGAGATTCGGTATTCCTAAACTTTGCATAAATGTTTTTAAAACTATTTTTAGAAGGAGGTAGCCTTTCTCGAAATAACCTAACATACTCCCTCCGAGCAAGAGACTTATTCTTGTTGCACTGAATATAAATTTCAGGTAACTTTGTTCGCTCTTCCAATGAATATACCATTTTCAAAATAACTTGCTTCTTTACGAACACTACGTATTTTTTACGCTAATATCTAAGAAAGTGAACTACTATCTCACAAAAAATTGGATGACATCTGTCAACAAATAAACAATGCAAATATGCATTGATTCCAGAGGTATCTGGATGTTCTTATTTTATAATTGACACCCGTAATGTGATAAGTTTTTAGTAATATCTCACGAACAGGTGGAGTGATTATATAACAATTACACATTTTTGGATTCAGAAAATTAAGGACATTATTCTGGTCTAAAAATAAGGGGTGTTCCATTTAAAAAAATCATGTTTTATTTTCCACCCTGTATATCTTACGAGATTTTTAATATCCGTGCTCAGATTATAAAAATTCATCAAAAACCGTGTCGTGTCTACTTCTTTTTTGAATGAGTTAAATCGGCAAAGGATAAGTGAGATAAGGGGGGTGTCAATCTTAAGAGACTTACCCGGTACATCAAAATTACAAATGACGAAAACCTATTATTACTTTACGAGTTCTAAATTATATTTTTCTGGAATATTTCTAGTTTCTTCAATAATTTTTTCGTAGCATTTTGACTTGTCATCGAGACACGGCTTTAAGGGTGGGATTTTGTAAAAAAAGTTAATGGCTTATCGGTGGGGCCCGGCAGATGTCGGTGTTCTGTTAGTCAGCCCTTGTGTGGAGTGGAGTTTTTTAGTCAACTGTTTTTTAGCTGAGTATGGTGTTTTTTAGCTAAAATGAAGGCATTGATGTATATATCGTATTTTACTTTGGCACACACTGGAGAATTATTAATAAATATTAATCTGAAAGTTGAAGTAGAAGTGATCCTAGATGTTCAGGGTAGTGAGTGAGACAGTGCCTACCCTGACAAACGCAATGACAACTAGTAAAACACAGCTACAAATCTGTTTTACTTACTCTATGCGATAAATATAAATGCCCTACACCAATCACTAATTTGTTAACTTAAAATAACAAAACAACTGTAATATGAAACACGTAAAATAATCAACAGAAATTAACAATGTGTCAAGTGTCAACATAGGATCATTTAAAAGGATTAGAATACAGTAGGAAAAATAAAAATAGGTGAAAAAGCTTTTAACTTACACGGTTTTATTTTAAATCATCAGTCGTTCTAAAAAACTAAGTTAAAAGTTTTTTTTACCTATTTTTATTTTGTAGTTTTTAGCGTCACTAAGTATAATGTATGGGACTCGTTAAAAGCAACCAAATGAGCTCAGTAACCTTAAACCAAGTACCAAGTTTGAGACAAATCGGTTCATAAATTCGATAGTCCGCCATTTTGGTTTCGCCATTTTGATTTTTTTAGTGTGCGTCGAAAATTGTATTGAGTGACCTTGAACACCGCAAAGTCCGGCCGTTTTGATTTCTTTTGTATACAAAAATATTAAAATTGTTTTGTCACCGGAACTGGAACACTATACACCTACCAAATTTTAAGTCTAGCTCATCGAGAAGTAGTTGAAAAAGCTGTTGCAAGAAATATACGAATTCAAGCTAAATAAAACCATTTAAAAAAAATAATTTACCATCAACTGTTCGCCACTGTACATCTCCGGAGAAGCGCATGTTACAACGTTAGCTGCCAGAAATAAAAAGTATGTAAAAAAGTATAAAAGTGTATAAAAAATACAAACCACAGGAAATTTTATTGAAAAATTACATTTTTTTTAAGCCTGAGCAGGAATTAACTCGGGAAGTTTTGAAATTTGGTAGGATGCTTGATTTAGGTGTTGTTGTTGATTGAGATTTGTTATAATAATTATAATAATTAATTACAACTAAAAGGTTCAATTTTATTAGCCGAAGGACCAGTCAACTAACGTTGACAAAAACATAGGGGGGAAGTAAATATAAGGGGGAAATTGAATGTGCTAAATACCTTTATGTGTTGTCTTCTATACGCTGGAGGCCTCCTTGTATCTTCAGGTGGAACCAGATGAATCGTTGCACAATAGGGTAAAAGCACTGGTATTATGGATAGGGTGAAGGGTAGTTGAGGTGGAGTAATAATGTTTTAATAACAATTATTATTCTCGCGTGCAATACGACGAGTTGAAAGTAGGTGTGTATAGGATGAGTGTCAATGGGCAACTATGGCTTTAAAACAAAAGAGAGGGGATGGAGTGTTGCATTATCTGTCTATGAACTAAGATTAAGGGATAGTCCCTGAATAACTAAGATTATTGAGTGTTGCCTAATGTCAAGAAGTTATTTCCTGAACAGGTGTCTTAAACTAAAATCCACATTTTACACGAAGTAATACCTGCCGCCGGCGTCGCCATATTGTTAAGATGGCTACCAAAAACAGTTTTTGTTAAATATCGCCTTTACCTTGCATTTTAGAGTTAAAACACTTCCTGCAGAAATTAAAGAGAAGCAAATTTCCTACAAATTACGATATTTACATTTTCTTTGTAAAATCGATGGTTTAGACAAATGCCGAGTAAAGGCAAACATTTTTAGTATACTTTCCCTAACGTCGTTTACAATAGCCGATATGCTTCACCCTCCTTTCCCAGACATAAACGAAATAATGTCTATTTCCTCATATGTCAGACAGCATACGCCTTTATAACAACATTTTAAACTTCACGTGACTGCTGTACCTCAACCGTTGATTTTAGAAAAAATATACCAAAGACTATAGAAAATTATCTTCTTTTTAATTTTGGTTATAAGTATTTTAACTGTAGAGTTCACGGATACGGATATTTTCAAAAAGCTGTTTTTGGCGGCCATCTTGACGATATGACGGCGATAGCGCAGGGCTTTCTTCGTGCTAAATGTGAATTTTAGTACTAGGTATTTGAGTCTAGAATTATACCAAATATCAAAACTTCCCGAGTTAATTCCACTTAAAACTACCCGACGGATGGATTAATACCGCAATGTAAAATTTTAACTTCAAAAATAAATATCAATAGCAAAAGATATAAATATAAACAAATTTATCAGATAAACATAGTTTAAACTGAATACAAAAGATAATAATATTTTGAAATAAAACTATATAATAATTACTATAATTAGAATTATCTGCAATAGATAGTCACGGTTTGTTCATAGATATTTTGAAGGATCTAATCCTAAGGATTAGCCTTGTTATTACAAACATTTCCCTTATGACTAATTAAGAGTTTTGAAATAGAAATTACCATAAATATTTAGGCTGAAATTAAAATAGATTGCACCAAACATACACGTATTTTTCTTACAGAGTTGAGACTTATGTAAGCCATGAGGGTAACCTGTATTGTAAACCGCATTTTAAATCGCTATTTGCCCCTAAAGTTGTGGAAGACGACGCACCACGTAAGTACACCATTTTTAGTCCATGACTGATATCTTTACAATACCTTTTCCTGAGCATACGTCACGTAATTACATGCAGTTGCATTACTCTTTGCTAAATGTTTATGACGTGCGATGATAATTTCAGCGAGACATAGAAGGCCGGAGCTCATTATTCGTGAAAATCAACCGTTAGAATTGCCCCCAGGCGTTGTGAGAGGTACAAAAATGTGTGTTGTGCCAATTTTCGTTATAAAATTACTCAAAATACTTACCAAAACTTATTTAACTAATTAATAATTTTAATGGCGACCCGAGAGGGTTAACCCAACTCACAATTTAACTCGCTAACAGAAACGTTAATTTTTGCTACCTCGCTCAAACAAGTGCCGCACGTTTAACTGAAAACCGTCGAATTTCAAACGTGAGTTTAATTTCGCTCCTGTTATTAGCGAGCGACAAGCCGGACTTGGGCCTGGAGGAACTGCAAAGTCTAAACGTCAAAGAAAGGTTCCAGGTGTTCGAACACCACCAGACGGAAGTGCAGGAGTCCGATAGGGGCCCCACCCCTATGAACGTCAAACGGTCCCCTTCCATTTTATCCAAATTAGCAAGGTAAGGATCTGTGTACAATTCCTTATAACTTATAACATTCGTAGTAGCCTTAAACAAAAGCTTGTCAAAATAGATTTTTGACAACCAATATTTGTGTGGTTATAAATTTGTTTGCCTCTTAACTTTTTTTTTATTATCACACTTAATATTAATATATTATTCGTTTCTCAAGTCGCATACTTTATAAGAGGTGAGCTGAAACTTTGTGCGTTGTTTTTTTGGAAGGATTGCAGTTTACCTTGTAATTTTGTGGCAGATTCCAAGCGAAAGGTATGGACGTGGGAGTGTCAGATGAGGCATTGAATGGCATACCCATTGAAGAGAGCTCCTCAGAGGAAGAAGAAGAGGAAGAGGAGGTGCCGGAAGGGGAAGATCCGACCTTGTTCAAGGCTAAGAGGGTCCAGAAGGAGAAGCCCTTCCATTTCACCAACTTGTCGGAAGTCAAGAACAAGTGGGAACATGGAGAGCAAAATACCAAGGACGAGAGGCGGGAGGAACGGAAACAGGAAATACAATCCATTAGAAACCGTCTTTTCATGGTAAGAAATAATTTTTTTTGGGACATAGGTAATTTTGTGTTACTTGTTGGTATCGCTATATAAATTTGGAGGGTATGCATCTGGCAGTTTGATAAAATTTGAGGTTAGATCTAAGGGAGTAACTTAATGTTTTAGGGAAAGCAAGGTAAAATGAAAGAGGCCTACCAGCAAGCGATTATGCAGTCGGAGTCCGGCATAAATTTGGCAAAGTCCGAGGTAATCGAGTCCTGTGATACGAAGTCGCTTAAAGAGCGGTTCGAAAAGGGGGAAATGTTTAACGAGAAGGAGGTTAAAACCGGCGAAGATGAGGAGGATATCGAAGTATTTCAGAGCGGTAGGTAACATATTTCTATTGATACACCCACTCTTTACGGAATGAAGTAATTGAAAAATATTTTGTTTCAGAGATCAGTAAAAAGTCCCGTTCGTTGTTCCTAGAGTTAGACGCGAATGCGTCTAAGGCGCCCCAGATATCGCCTGTGATGCCGCAAAAGCTTGACGTGAAGAAAGCGCGAGAGGTAAGTCTGACCCGTGTCATTTGGCATTTCTAAAAGTATAAAAATGTATCTATCTAGGCCTATTTGGCAAAAGCCTCCTCGGAAGATACGGTAAAATCGTCGGAGGCCTTGGAGGACGTAGTTGAGGTTAAGACTGCGGATATCCAGCAGCGGTTTAAGTTCTTTGAGACATACAAAGAGCCTGAACAGCATAGGAAACAGTTTAGAATCACGCCACCCAGAGACCCCTCACAAGTGAAGGTTGATAAAATCTTGTGAACAACTTTTCTTTAAGCATGATTAATATACACCTCATTTTACAGTTTTTCTAATCAGTTACTGACAAATTGTACAAAAATTTCACTTTGGGACCTCGCAAGGATCTATTCTATCCTAATAAAATGCTTATTGGCTTTATTTAACATTTTGGTGTGCCACAGGACGTAACATCGGGGCGACGCTCCCCGGATGTTCATGTAAAATACGAGTACGACGCACTAACCCGCATTTTTCTGTCGTTTTTTTAATGTGCACGCTGCTTTTTTAAACCAATTCTGATCCAGTTCGTTTTTTTCCCAGACTGAGAGTCCGGAACGGGAGATATACCACGATCCGGAGGTTGTTAGGTCGGAGGACGTTTACGTGGACGACTCTGTAATCGCCAAGACCAGCCACACCGCTTCCAAGATGCTGAACAAATTCAGACAGATGGAGGAGAACCTGACCAGGGATCCGGAACCAGTCGGTTTGTAAAAAATACACCCAGTAGTTCAAACGTACTAATTAGTTTCTGAAGGTCCCAAACCTCTCAAGAGGTTCACGCCGCCACCCGAGCCAACCAGGCCCGAGTCCAGCAGCGAGGAAGAGTCTGGATCGGAAGAAGAGTCTGAGGAAGAAGATCAAGTGGATAACCAGAGGCTACCCGAGGACTTACTGGAAGTAAGTTCTTTTGTTGTGTTTCTGGACGAGACGTTAATTCGTTATTTCTAGGCACAAAAGGCCGCTAGGGCTAAGCAGTTACGAGCCAAATTTGAGAAATGGGAGGCGCAGGAAATAACACGGGAGCAAAGTAATGCGGTTAATATAGTGGAAGAGTGCGGCGAAGATTCCCAGATAGAGTCAACGAAATCGTAAGTGTTCAAACATTAGTCTTGGTGGTATAATCGTCAATTTACTAACCTTTTGAGCAATCAAAGGGTTAATAGGTGAGTAAAATTTGGAAGTAATTCTAATTCGTACGTTTCGTTCATATCTGCTTTGAATTCTTTAATAATGTTATTACAGGAACAACGTTTGCACTCTGCAACGTTTTACACTTTTTTTTTGCTTGTTTTCCTTAAAACAAGCACATTTTCGAATGTCACATTTTTTATCTGAACAATAAGTACTTGATGATTTTCGAAGCAAATCGGCTTATCATCTGAAAATACCGGTGACCATAAATCGTCAGGTAATTTCCATCCTGAACCATCGGGGTTTATAACTGGTGTGGTATATAGCTACTGTACCATATTCTAAGGTGATACATATCTATACGTGTAGGAATGATAAAGCATATGAGATAAATAAATATATTACAATTTCGATATATTTACCTTAAGAAGTGCTTAAGGTAAACTGTTTAAGGCTTAACGTGCTTAAGGTATATGTTTACCTTAAGTAAAAAGTCTTCAGTTGGAAGAAGCTCCGATGATGGTTTATTTGTTATTGTTGCCAATTTGATCTTTAGGTCGTTTAATGCCTTGGGCTTTTTGTTTGTCTTTTTTTTTGTTTGTCGTTTGTCTTTTTTTATAGTAACAGAACCAATTTTATATTCTATATGGCTACTGTACCATATTCTAAGGTGATACATACCTACACGTGTAGGAATAATAAAGCATATTAGATAAATAAATATATTACAATTTCGATATATTTACCTTAAGAAGGTAAACTGTTTAAGGCTTAACGTGCTTAAGGTATATGTTTACCTTAGGGATTAAAAAGCCTTCGGTTGTAGGAAGCTCCGATGATGGTTTATTTGTTGTTGTTGCTAATTTAATCTTTACGTCATTTAATGCCTTGGACTTTGTTTGTCTTTTTTTTCGTTTGTCCTTTGTCTTTTTTTTTCGTTTGTCTTTTTTTTATAGTAAAAGAACCAATTTTATATTGTATATGGCTACTGTACAATATTCTAAGGTGATACATGCCTACACGTGTAGGAATAATAAAGCATATTAGATAAATAAATATATTACAATTTCAATATATGTTTACCTTAAGAAGTGGTTAAGGTAAACTGCTTAAGGTATATGTTTACCTTAAGAAGTAAAAAGCAAGCTCCGAAGATGGTTTCTTTGTTGTTCTTGCTAATTTGATCTTTAGGTCGTTTAACGCCTTGGACTCTTTGTTTGTCTTTTTTTTCGTTTGTCGTTTGTCTTTTTTTTATAGTAAAAGAACCAATTTTATAACAATGGTTTTCATTAGACAGCAATGGTATATTAGACAATTTTTCAAGGACAACGTTTTTTTTTAAACATCAAATGCAGATTTCTTTCCTATTTTAAGAAATCCACTGGTGGTATCACAACCTGTAAACAATGAAGAGCCAAAAAATAAGAGGAAACTGTAGTTCCTAAATTTTACACTGCTTACATTTGTTGAAAAAAATCGTTTCGGAGAGCCGTGTGCCGTGTCCAAGTTGCATAAATAAATTAATTTTGTATAAGTCAGAGTTTGAACAGAAAAGTGAATAAGTAAAATTAAAACATCTGTATTAACTGATTTCACCAATATTTCTGTGCTAAATTTCGTTTCATGTATTGCATGCAAAACCATCCTGGTGTCTGCCTCTTCCTGATGACGAAATAGATTTTCGAGAATTTCTAAGTGATATTTATGAAGTGAAACTACTTTTTATGTCAATTTAAATCCTCCAGCAATTATTAATGTTTCGGTCTCGATTAAGTACTCGCAGCATTTAGACACAATTCTGTCAAATATATTAAAAGGGACTGTTTGTGACCATCAGTAACATTGAAATTCGGTACATTGATATCTCCTCGTCTTAAACGTTCAACAATTTTTTTCATCGATTTTTATTGTATGTATAAAAAACTATGTATGACAAAGAACAGTGACACAAAAAAAATTCGGGACCTTCCATAGCTTTAAAGATATGGCGGTGGAAACAAAAAAATTTTTTTTTCGCTTTTTATTGATTTAAAAAGTTTGCTCCACAAAAAATTTAAAATATTATGTCATGCCCGGTGACATATTCAAATGAACCTAATATGTTGACCTGGTTCTATGCCAAAAAAAAAAACGGTACTGATAGAACTCACGAAATCGCTGCTCTAAGCTGTTTTTGTTTGTTTAGATTGAGAGCCCGCTTCGAATCGATGAGGGACTCAAGCTCCGACAAAACCAGGACTCCACGCGTTAAGGTTAATCGATTTGTGGTGAGTACAGATTTTCCCCTCTACTGTAAGCGTCTTTTGCCTTTAGTTGTTTTTTTTTATTAAATTTAATTATCTACAGCTTCCATACTAAAATTTATACTGAGTAACAGTTTTATGTTTACTTCCTTTATTTTTGTTTGTTGTTTGTTGGTGTTGATATTTGCATTTTGTTTAATTTTCTTGCACTAATAGTTAACACGATTATTCTTCATAGTTCTGCATGAGTGTTTTAGATTTGTGTCTGTTCAAAATTCTGACACGCTTTCTTATTTTCAGTGAGAGAAACATATGTAAGGGGTCGTCACAAATATTTTTAAATATAAGAACTTAAAGAATCTACACCAATACTAATGAAATCTTTTTACTAGCTTTTTGTCTACCAGGATGTTAGAGTAGATTTTAAAATATTTATTATTGTTAATGTTTTTACTGGATGTGCAGGGGCGGGCGTCTCTGATTATTTATCGATTTATTATGTCATGTTTTATAAGGAATTACTTGTGCGAACGAGAGACCCTGTCACGTGCGATTGTCATTTTAGATTTTTTTTTATATGGGAGTCCTTCGAAATCCTAATGTGAACTTTTGATAATTTATTTATTAAGTTTTTTCTATATTATGGCTTGTTTAACAACAAAAATATATATTTTATTGTATACATAATAGAATAGATATTTTGATTATAAATCTGTTGTATGTTATGTTGAAATTGAAATGTTGAGTTTTAACTGTGAGAGATTGGACCGAAAGTTCTTTGATTTTCATGGAAATTTGAATGTCCAAGTTTATTTTTAAAAGGTGAATTATGTAATATATCATATTTGTGCCAATTTATATTATTTTGAGTGAATAAATTAAATTTAATGTCTCAGTTGTTTTTCTATTGTCAGGTAAAAACAAAATGCGAACATCAACATATTTCTGTTATTTAATAATAAATTCAACTAAAGACAAATAGCCTAGTGGTATGATGCACCTTGTCATGGGAGGAATTTTGTGCGTTTTATCAATCTGTTTATTCAACTAGGACTGTTAGAAACATATTACTTTAGTATTTTCTGTTACAATGATGAGTGAAAAGATGAAACGTAGTATGAAAAGGTTGAAACTAATATTACTATGTAATATTCGCTATCTACACAGTATAATTCTTAAAAAGGTTGGTAAAAGAAAAGTGAAGAAAACTAATCTGTATATCTAAAAATTAACATAACAAAACATTAATGTTAGTAAAAGTTGTATATTTTATATTGAATAACCCTGGCAAGTGGAACGACTAAAAAGGCCTAATAGGAAAGGTGTAGGTAAGATCTCCACTGAGAAAGAAGACAATGTTCTGGTTCAATTTATCCATCAGAATCCTTTTGGCGAAAGGAACTGCTTCGAAAGCTCGAGAAGAAACATTATTTCCAAAGTCTGTCAGAACAGCATGAAGAAGTCTAAAACAATCTGGATTTGCTGCTGCTCACAACGTATCTATTATTTATTTAATGCCACAATGCTTTCCAGTGTTGTTGGTATGGACATAATTAACGTTCTAATAACTTCCCAGGGTTCATCACAGTTTGACAGCCTCTCTGATATATTTTCTTGACTATGAAATCCCACAAGTTTTCAATGGGGTCCACATCCGGACTTTTGACTGGCCAATGCAGAATATTTATGTTATTGGTATTCAGCCATTCTCTTACTATTCATGCTGTATAAATTGGAGAATTATCCTGTAATCAAAATATAGTTGTTATAATACTTTAATGTATGTATTACAATGTGACACTGTCAGTATTTTTGTTAATCTGAAAAAATGTAGTCGTTTCGGAAATGTTTATGAATAATTTTCCAAACAATTTTCTACAAATTTTACGAAATTCCTTATATGGTGGTTCAATTTAAGTCCGTCCACTTTAGGTGTATTATATTTGCTTTGATGTTCTTTAATCCTGCATTCTATGTACCCGTCTGACCAACGCAACTACAGTTATCTATTAGTTTACATAGACCTTCTGTTTCAATTTCTGGATTCTGGTCTCTATTTCTCGGCAATGTTTTACCGATTTTCGGTAAACATTAACTGCCAATAGTGTCAAATATCAACAGGAAGCCAGTTCAAATTGAAACGATTCAAGTTCCTGCTTTATATGTAATTAATTTGGCTGCTTTTTTATGGTTTAATTGCCCGTAATCATTTCTGTTTACTGTAGAAGAATTTAAGAATTACAAATGGGACGTTTGACCTACTCATGGACTATTATTGATCCACCGTAACTAATCAAGCATCGTATTGTCATAAGAATTTAAGTATTACAAATGGGATGTTTGATCTACTCATGGACTATTATTAATCCATTGTAACTAACAAAGCATTGTGCTCTTATAAGAATTAATTACATATGGGACGTTTGACCTACTCATGGATTATTATTGCTCCGCTGTAACTAACAATCACTATATTCTCATAAGAATTTAAGAATTACATATGGGACGTTTGACCTACTCATGGACTATTATTGATCCACTGTAACTAATGAAGCATTGTATTCTTATAAGAATTTAACAATTACATATGGGGCGTTTGAATTACTCATGGGCGATCCACTGTAACTAACAAAGCATTGTATTCTTATAAGAATTTAAGAATAATATATGAGACATTTGATCTACTCATGGGCTTTTATTGATTCACTGTAAAACTAACAAAGCATTGCATTGTAATAAGAATTTAAGAATTACATATGGGACGTTTGACCTACTTATGGACTATTATTGATCAACTGTAACTAACATGCACTATATTCTTATAAAAATTTAAGAATTGCATATGGGACGTTTGACCTACTCATGGATTATTATTGATCCACTGTAACTAATAGAGCATTGTATTCTTAAAATAATTTAAGAATTACATATGGGACATTTGATCTACTCAAAAACTATTATTAACCCACTGTAACTAACAAAGCATTGTATTCATATAAGAATTTAAGAATTACATATGGAACGTTTGATCTACTCATGGGCTATTATTGATCCACTGTAACTGTTAAAATTGATATGCATTGATATTAGACCAATATTGGTCAAAGCAAACAAAATGTTATAAAGTTTTGTTGTTTGGAGATTATATGCACTAGGGGAAGAGTTTTTAAAGCCAAAAGAGTTCCCAAGTATCAAGTACAGTTGTTTCACCCCCAAAAACGCCTTACGGTGGTTTTTTGCATTTTATTCACAAACCTTTAATCATAGCAAAAATAATACATACATTTTCTACACTTACATCGTAAGTCCCATGAAATAAATGATTATTATTATTATTATTATTATATATGCTCAACTTCGGCGCTGTTATTTTTAAGGATTCGCTAATCATAGGGTTGCAAATATTTTTTTATCGTAGACCATTTTTTTAACATAGTTTTAATGACTGTAATCAATAGAAACAACACAAGGAATTTTTAAAGAAAAAAAATCAACTCCAGATGGTCGTATGATAATTTTTTTTTTAAATATGTTACTGTCACTAGTTCTGGCACTAGTTACGGTTTCGATAAATATTAAATTTAAAAAATACAATATACAACGGAAAACAACCTCACAACCGGCACTATTTTTCGGCGCCATTTTGAACATCGAAACTGTAAAAAATCATATTTTTTATAACTGTAAAAAAAATAACATTCTAAAAAAAAAATATACTTTTAAAAAGAATAAAATAGTATTTCAAATGGCGTCGTGTTTGGATACGACACAGCATATTTTTTATAACTTTATTTATACAAATTAAAAAAAAAACAAAAACAATGAAAAAAAACAAAAACAATGAAAAAAAAGACAAAAAAAATATGCTTAAGTTTTCACAGGTGGGATAGCTTCAAGATACCCCCACCAAACACAAGCTTATATGTGGTTACCGCAGATAATCATAAACACCTAAAAGCCTAAAGACGGCAGAAGCACAGCTCATGGAAAATTTTTTGCACGCCTATAAATAGACGGCAGGTGCAGAGAAATGGTTAATGATTTTTTTCCATTTTTTTCTATGGTTTGTGCCTATAACATAACTTTTGTGTGAAATATCACTATCTATTGTAGAAAGGTAATGTTACGAGACAAAAGACATTTTGTTACTTTGTCGCTATATTAGATCTACTCACTAAATTACATCATTACTCATTTTATAAATAATATGTAACCATATCAACATTCTACTACATGCATGTTGATACGGTTGTACAACAAAAATATTTATTGCAAATTTATAATTACATTAATATTTATTACAAAATTTACACTTTATTCAAATATTGTAGTACTGAGTTTATATCTTCGGTAAATCAAGGTTAAGACTTTTTTTACCAACTTTTGGACTTGACTATTATAAACGTGAGTAACTTAATCGATTACAACAAGAAAAAATAGCAAGGGTGATTTTTACACTCTATCTGTACAAGTAAACACCACTGGAATACTGTTAGAGAATTGAACAGAAAATCTAGTTGAATATAACTCGATAAATAATGCACAATTCTTCCCGGAATCACGGTTAAAGCCTTGCTTTAACCAAACTACATCCGTTGCCTTTTTTCATATCCAAAGGAAATACCCAGCATAACGGAGACATGCCAAAGTTGTCATGGCCGAGTTTACCCCTTAGAAAAAATCTCCATCCACGGCCACATTTACCATAAAAACTGCTTCAAATGCATGGAATGTTCCTGTGTCTTAAGGTAAGGGGAATTCTGGAATTCTGTGTTTGTTATCGGCATAGAAGCATCGTTTTTGTTTGTAGAATGGATTCCTACTCGTACAACCAGGGCTTGCTCTACTGCACCCCACACTTTAAACGGTTGTTCATCTCCAAAGGGAACTACGACACAGCCTTCGGTCTAGACCAGCACAAAGAGAAGTGGAATATAAATGCGACGATGGCGTAGCCACTAAATTATTTTAAATTGTGATAATTTTATTAAAAGGCATGAAATTGTGTGTGTATTTTATATTATCGACGAGCTGCAATATCTTATCGTACTTAAAGAGTAAGAATAAATGCTTCTACCTTTTATATAAATATGTATTTCAAATCATTGCATCTAGTACTCATTATTTTAATGACTTACGTATTCATATTTTATTTTTATAGTCTTATCCGTATTTTTGTATTACCATTTATGTGATTTATAATAAATTTTATACAAAGAAGGCGTCGTTTTCTCTCCCAAGTGGTTGTCCAAACTACCCGGTACCGGTATATACTAACATAAATGTACCGGTATTTTTTTCATTATCCAAGCTTTATAAATCATCTAAAAAAAAACAGGCAACTTTTATCACTTATTTACAAATGCATGACATATGTAGTGTGCAATCAATGGTCTTTCTCATGTGGTCAAAGCATCCTCTTGACACGCCTGTCAAGCATCTAAGCAGGCATCAAAACAAGAGCACATCGGGCATGCCCGGTAGTATTGATCCTGTTCACAAAACAGCTGACTGTAACAGAATCATAATCAGCTTACTAGATAAACCTGTAATTAAGTATTTTTAAGCAGTTTTTGGTGTTTTAGTTTACAAAGGTTCCCCCACAGGCCAAATTTTGATATACATATACTTATTTTTTTATAAGATACGTTTTGTAAGTTAGTTTAGTAGGTAATTAGGTAATTAGATCATGGACTACATAAGGGAGTTTGATATACAGTTGGAAAAGGAGCATTATTATGCCGGGGAGACTATAAATGGAAATGTCGTCCTGGAGACTTTTGAAAACTTTAAGCTAAGAAGTAAGTTTTGACGTTAAGACCACAACGAATGTAACGTGATTTTTTTTTAAGCTATTAGAGTCATATTGCGTGGGAAAGCGCATGCCGAATGGAAGGTTCTCCTGTCTGGAGACCGTAGAACGGTAAGAACATTGTTAATTTATAAGAAATTGCTGCGAAGAGTTTCTGACGCAATTTATTTAGGTTAAATATTTTATGGAATTCAAAACCAATTTTCTCTCTATCAATGTGGCCAATCACACTTGTGTTTAAGCATGATATATTTAGGTTAAGGATGACCAGTTTTTCGTGGACGAGCGTCAAATTATTTGGGGCGAGAAAAATTTGGAGACGACGATTCCAATTCTTCCCAGGGGTCTACACAGATTCCCTTTTAGGTGAGCGGCCTGTATTAGCCCTAATGCAGTTTATTTATGGAGACTTCTTCGTCTATAAATTTTCAGATTTTGTCTACCAGAATCCAGTCTACCATGCTCATTCGAAAGCAGACAATGTTACATACGGTACTTCTTCAAAGTAACGATAGACATACCCTACGCTAGCCCCCCCCAGGGCGTGAAATACTTCACAGTCATCGGACCACATATAGACTGCATGGAAGAACAGTATTTGGTAAGTAGTTCGGAAGATAAAGCAATAGTTTTGATCATCATAAGCACGTGCTTCAATTGCTATTAAACAAATAGTAAAAAGCAACATATTTTTGTCTTACGGTTTTGCTTATAACTTTTTTTGTAGTAGTCGGTTTGCATAAATGGTCAATGATTCTTTCTTGTTATTAAATTTCCTATCAATTAAATTATTAGTCCAAGCATTCTAGACAAGTGGTGACAAATTCCTACGTGGATAAAAAAAATATGGTCGTATAGGAAAAAAAAATTTAAATATAAGTTTCTAGACCATATTAGTTAGGTTAGGAAAATCCAAATTTTGAAATGGGTTCCTAAACACACTTTTTCCTAAACACAGCCAATTTGGCTGCCATGTATTTCTTATGGGCGATTCAAAAGAGTGATTTTCAGACGGGAATTTCTTGGGTTTTGAGCATTTCTTAGTATTTAAACCTATTATACGTCAAACTTTAAACATATTTCTCTACAATTAAAGCCCAAATTGTTTTTTTTAGACCTATGAGTTAAATATACAAATTATTTTAAATTAAAATGTCTTGTTCTCCATGGACGTATATCGCATATTAGTTTTAACATTTCTTACGCAAGAGCGCAAGCCAACTGAACTGTAAAAAAGTCAGGTTAAGGGTTATGTTATAAGATTGTCGGTGGATTAATTATTTATTTATTTATTTGTTAATTACTATTTTGGTCAATGTTTATCGATTTTTTTTATATTAATGATGTATTAATATACCTACTATGTACACTTTAAAAAAAAATATGGAAAAAAGGGCCTAAATATGGAATTCTCCATATAAATAATAATCCGGTAAGTACCTACCTAGATACCGGATTATTATTTATATGGACATTTTTGTTATGCAAGGTTTTTCATTACCTAACTAAACAGATACTGCACAGCAATCTTGATGATACTAATGGAAAAGGCTCGAAAATACAATGGTATTGTGTTTTATACCTTTCGATCGAATAGATTTTCTGCACTTATTCCTTATATATTCATACCCTGTTCAGGTAAGGGCAACCAAGAACGAGATACATTAGTTGATCCTGATACTGAATAATGTGCTTTGAATAAATTTAAGTAGTCATCAAACTGAATAGATTTTAAGTGACAAGAGCTTAGGCTACATATTCTGGCTACATTTAAAATATCTTAAATCATCTAGGAAAAAATCACTTATGGTTCCGAGTTAGATTAGGTAGGTACTCTATTTTCACCCATTTTCTAACCAACACTCAAAATCAATTATTTGCAATCAGAAAAAAATAGATGTTTCTGATGAAAACTGCAAAACGTGAAATAGGTAAATCAAAATAAAATGAGATTAGAAGGTACCCAGGGCGGTATTTAGGACTAGGCCCGGGCCGGGCGGTAAATTATCAAAGGCGGCAAAAAATCAGGCTTTTTATAACAAGTCAGTATGGGAACGTTATAGTTAGAAAGTTCCCGATTTTTAGCGGTATTTTCGATATAACTCGAAAATTATGATAGAGGCGAGAGATATTTTTTTTTTATATTTACAACTTTCTCATTTAAATTCTCGATAGGAGCCTGGAGCTACAGTTTTTTAGTTATTTACAGAAAACCGTTTTTGCAACTTAGCGAATTTTTTAGGTTAAGTTCGCATACGCCCATATTTTTTGTACCCAGCTAGGAATTTATGCAAATTTAACATTAGGCCGTGACAGAATTTTTGTATCTGTTTAGAAGCCTATCGTGCTGGAAAACCGAAGATCTACTTGCTGTTGGTGCTGTAAAAAGGGCACCATAAACTTAAGATGCGTCGTGGCTCGTTCGGCGTATGTCTGCAAAGAGAGCATCAAATTGAAAGTGACAATAGACAATCAGGGGGAGGAAGAGGTCAAATTACGGGTAAAACTCGAACAATGTTGCGAGTTCTTTATAGATAGAGGTGTGTTGGGAGTTAGTAAGGACTCGAAGCATCTCGTTTTTGAGTATGGGTACGATAATTTCAATTTGTAATTGAAGATAAGGGTGCATTTTGCCTTTTTTAGGGGCTGCCACGTCAAACCGCATACACGCAGCAAATGGGATAGTTCCAATTGTCTTATTATACCGCCAATGCCTACTACCCTCGTACATATTTGTAGACTGGTTCAGGTATATTATTTACTTACGGTAAGTACCTAGTCTGTAAAAGTTTTGGAACTAGGAACTAATTTACATTTAGCACAGAATACAATATTCGGTAGGCGATGCGGCCGAATGTACTATGGAAACAAGCGGTCGTGTGCTGGGATCTCCCGTAGCCGACCGAATCGGTCTTTTGGCGTTTGTAAATTGTAGGATGTGACGTCACGACTTTGATCCGTTTTGAAACGCTTCGCTCGCGCGCGAGACTTTAATAATTTATAACAAATTTATTATTGGGAATTAAGGAGTCATATTGTGCATATCTTATTTTTCAGTAAGGTAGAACATTTTTATGCAATAAAATAAAATGGATGTTCCCTATTGAAAGCATTTATTGTTATCTATAAATCCTTTGGAATGATCTGATGTATTTGGAAAATCATGTATAAAAGTTAAAGCATTTTTATTATCGCGTAATCTACTAAGTTTTGCTATTGTTCTTTACTCTATATTTCATAATCTACATACTCTGATAACCCAGGAAATGGGGAGTTTAATCTTGCATTAAATCGGGGAATTTTGAAATTTGGCATGTTAGCTCAGTTTTACACTCTAAACAACATATTAAGTTTGCGCCATTTTAATAAAATGGCGGCGATAATCAGTTTTTTGGCATTACCTCCTTTTCTAAGTAAATTCTGGACTAAACTAAAAACTAGACTAGACTAAATTCTCTACAAGTATGTGTAATTTCATGTGAAAAGGGCGCGTATTTCCGATTTTAAGAAATATGCTTCACTCTGATTTAATATACATAATTCAGAACCATTTTTTTAACAAAAAAATGTTTCAGACAAAACATATAGAGAATTTAGTCCTCTACAATATTTGTAATAGGTACTTTTGCCTAGAAGCAACCGAAAAGGATATTATACAAAAAAAACCTGATTTTCGCCGCCATTTTATTAAAATGGCGGGAAGGCATAATTTTGGAAAATCATATTTTAGGTTTACTTAGATACAGAAAAGGATTATGATATCCTGCAAGTAAGCTGCCCGATAACAATTGGAACTGTTCCCTTTAGAATCCCAAATTCAAATAACACGCCTACTGTTAAATACGGTAGGTATATAAACAAATACAAAACAAGCATTGATTTATATCTGAAGGTGATTAATTTTAGAACACGCGTGCCCAGTAGTGGAAGGCGGAATGTACTTAGCACCGGACTTCCTACTAGGCCAAGTCTACGACGGTAACGAACACCATCTAAGGTAATGTTTTGTCATTAACGATGTAAAATATACTGACATTTTTTTTTGCAGAGAGCCTGTAATTTTGTACAAACCCGTATATGTGACGGTAGATAAGTCTGAAAACAAGTAAATTAAATGTAAGATGGCAATAATATTTAAATAAGTACCTTTACAGGGTATTACCTCAAATTATTTTATCACCATTTGAGACTGAATTATAGCAACAAATTTGTAGTCAATTTCATAATTTTTCGAAACCCTTACAGCATAAGGTAAATGGTAGGTATAAACTTAGTCCTCTGAGGAACGTAGGGTTAAAATTTGCGCTCAAGCAGAAACTGTGGAATTTTAACGAAAACGTCGTCATTAAAAATTACTTGGTTTGAAATACCTGAGAATTCCACTGGTTTCTTTCTGCGTATGATTTTTGCTTGACGTATATGCGCCTAATCTTCCAAAGATATATTTGTGTATTTTGATGTGATTTACGTAGGGTTCCGTGGATACAGTACTGTACAAATTTACTCGGAGTAGCAAGCGAGTAAAGTTAAAACTTCGTGATGTATACATAAATGATGGCTCACATAATTTCGCCTGGCCTTTAGCTGTCGTTGACAGGTCAATAACCGTTAATTCGAACTCTATAATCCAAAAATTTTAACAAACCCTCTTGTTAAACAAATTTTCAAAAACTTTTTGAAAATGACACTGACTTAACTTCCGCGTGTTTACTAAGCAAAGGAGTGCCCAATGTCTAGGCATTTGCATCAAAATTTTCCCAACAGTTTGCCAAATCAAATGGGCTAAATAAATCAGTTTTTTCGCAATAGACCAGGGTCGATAATTTTTGAAACCAAAAAAAATAATAGTAGGATGAAACCCATTGAAAAAGGAAGAGAATATAACAAGAGTGAAAGGAAAAATAATTTACGGGCGATCTGAGGTCGGTAAGTGGAGGGGATGAATTTTTAACGGTTTATCTCGATTTCCGGCAAAACTACAAGTCCTATGGAAAAAAGTTAAATGGCAAAGTTATAGATAATACAAAGATCTACAACTTTTGTATTTATACTTTTTTCACATAACCTCAAAATTAATGTGAAAAATTCAAATAACCAAGTTTTTGATTTTTTTTTTCTTTTACAAAAAAAAATTCTTTTTAAAGAAATTTGGTGAAAACTTATCTTTTTATTACTTACCTTACATTACAGTGTAGGACACTGTAATTTTTTTTATTTAAAATATTTATTTTTTCTCCCTATTTTGACTTAATATCGAAAAAGCACCCTAATTTTCCAACGAAAATTCTCGCGTCAAGTAAGTAAGTTTTCACCAAATTTCTTTAAATTCCTGGAGCATTGAACATGTTTACTTGACATTACGTTCAGTTCTCTAACGTAATTCAGAGCGGATAAAGGGTTTTTGGCAGCAGTGTACATTTAAATGTGCCATCAGCTAACTAAAAGACACTGGTCACTTTTAATTTTAAGCTCTCAAATTAAATGTATCTATTGAGCATGTCATACTGTCTACAGAGTGTTTAAAATGGGCTATAATAAATAGCAAACTGTCGGAAAACGTTGTAGAAGAAAAGGAGTTTATTTATGATAGCGCGCTGAAAGAAATCCTTACAGGAGGATCATCTTAAGTTTTTATGACAGTTTATGTGTTGTATCGTATGTATTCGTTAATCGAGGTGTGTAGGTATTTGTTATTTTTGCTACGTATATTTGAAAAGGGTTTTAAATTTAAAAACTGTCATTAGTACCGGATTATGTCCACATTCAATTATAAAAATATAATTTGTTTGTATTGATAAGGACTGACAAAGGCGAGGTGAATTTCATCTGAATTTGAATCTTCCAAATTATAAGTTATTTGTCAAATACTAGTCGTGTTGTGGGTGGAAATTGGCCGTTCACTGGAAAGTTTCTGCTAATTATTAGTACTTCCTCCTTTCAAAGTGACTTAATATTAGGTATATACTGGATGTTTTTCACAGGTATATTTTTATGTAATCTGTTGATTGTTTCATATTTTGATGTTTAAATATATAAGCGAGAGTATATCAAATTATATTCACTCAATGTATAGAAAATTAATGTTATCGATTACATGAATTAGCCTAACTATATTTATATAATTGTTATTTGTTGTATAATTTAAAAAAATTAATAAATGTTATCAATGTCTGTTGTAGTTTAGTACAACCTAATGTCTAATGTTCTAAAGTAAATGTAGCTGTTGCCTTTTTTGCCTGCTGGATGTAAAAGAAGAGGTAGAAGTACAGCAACTCTCAAGTGTTCTTTTGTCATAATATTTTGCTATAACAAAATGTTGATAGAAGTTGCAATGGGAGGTACTTTTGTACTCACTTCAAGTAATTTTGAACTACTTCAAGTCATTTTTAATAAATATTTCATGTAGTTTCACGGGTTTTACATTCTGCACAAATTTGCCCAGACGATCCAATCTGGCCAGTAGTTTATCCTAGAAGAGAATGAGGTGAATGTGAACAACTGAGGTAAGTGGTGATATCTATCCACTGAGGTTCATAGGCATTATTTATTTTTTAACTTATAATTAAATGTATAAATATACAGTATCCTGATTGTTATACATCAGAAAATAATTATCTCTTTAGGGATCAAATTCTTGGTCACAACCACACTTATAAAAACACAGTAAAATGATCAAAACATGGTAAAATATCCAAAAAATAATAAATAAAACATAAAATCTCAAAATGTCTGATGAAATGACACTAAAAACCAGGATTGTGATATTTTTCTTTCAAAATTTGACACTGTTAAAATCGCTTATTATTGTCCGTCAAAATCGGTTACAAATAAAGAAAAATACTTAATCTAAATATTGAACAACATAGTATTATTAAAGTAACTCTACTACTATTACTCTTGATCATAATCTTGGGAAATAATGATGAAAAAATTAAAAATAAAAAAATCTACAAATATTCTTTGGAGACCAACTGACATCCTTGACGGTCCTTATACCGTGTACACGTATCTTTAAGTCAAAAAAAATTGCGGAAGCTGTGGGATTCGAACTCGAAACGTATTGTATACATAGTATACGGTAACCTCGCTCTGGAAAACTTGTCATCAACTAAATATATGAATTGTAAGTTTAACTGGCCATTCGCAGTAAACTCGATATAACAGTCGGGAAAGGTCGTTGGGTTGCTGCAGCCACAAACAAACGTACAAATACGCTGAAGACGGTACAGACGGTTAAAATGCGTGTCGCGTTTGACTCAGCGTAAATGACTATAACGTAACTTTACGAAAAAGGGAGAGATATTTATGTTTGACGCGTTGCCGTTGGCGTCACCTTATCAATCAAGTGACCTAGATGGATAGACCACGGTACACAGGCAACGGTATGTCAGGCTGCCGAACCAAAATTGGTCTGTCTTACGCATGTATCGTATAGGACGTTTTTGCGGAGATTGCCAGAGAGAGCAAGATGCACTGTGTACCGTGTTACCATATTAATGCGTGTTAGGAAGTAACTGGAAATGTCTCGTACGTGACGTCACAATCGCCTGCGCGGTGACATACCGTTGTGTGTGTGTACCGTGACTCAAAGATAAAGGGATTTTCAAATGGTAAATACTGTGGAGTAATACGTTAAGATCTGCGATGGAGTAAAAATGGCGGACTGCTACTATCATCTATAGCCACAGCTTATAGCTGCCTACATTTTAGGAATCTCGGGCCTACGTTGAACTATTAACTGTGATTTTTAAATATTCACATGGCGACTTGCTATGTGCAAATATATTTAAATTTATCCGTATGTTCTTATGTGGTTTTGCTTTTTACGTTAAAGTACAGCAGTTTTCATATTTTTATAGTTTGTTATGAACAGTAGGTTCTATTTTATAATTATAGCTACATTAGAATAGAAACATCTGCAAATAAATTAGCTAAGCTGATCTAATTCAAGGTCACATTCTCAACAATAGAGGAAATTAATTACCTTTTACACAGACTGTTTTGTGGCTACAGCTACAGTAAATGCATGTCCACTCCTACGCGAAACCGCGACCGGGCTGATCTGATATCTCTGTAGTGTTTTGTGCTGAGTGCCGCAGGGGAAACCCGGCTTACCAATCTACTTTACTATTTCGTGTAGCTACTCTGTTGATAAATAATTGTCATATCGTCGACTGTCGCGTAATTATCTCTGGAAGTACACTGTAGTAGTGTAGATAATTTATCTTTTAAACTGCTTGAATCGTTTCCAGATGCAGTATTTGCTTAGTCAACGTTTCGTATAATGAGTTATACCTAGTGTACCGTGGCGTTTTACTAATTATAATAATTAATCTACGCGTCATTTAGCTGCCAAAAGCTGCTTTAGGTGAGTGATTTCTGCCCAATAGCATAATATATGTTCTACGCCACCAATTTTGTTATTTTAACACGCGTAAAATGCGGCATGTATTTTTTTATCGATATGCCAGAGCGGCGTATTAGAGCGAATAGTTTCGATAATTTCGCCGGTTTGGTCAAAAATAACTCTGTATCTTTAGACGCACAGTCATATTCATGGACGGCGTTCTAAAAATACATCCCATTTCAACCGTTTTGTTACACTAGCCAGTTGGTCAGTGCATTCACTCTTGCTACTGCGAAAGTCCTTTTAGTGAAGTATTTCTTTTGTCTGCAGATGTGATTTTTTTTTAACAAGATCTTTAGCGATTTTCCAGCCAGAGGACGATGGAGAATAACGTCGAACATGAAATTTGCAATAACTGGTAAGTGTGGACTCTCTTTTACCGTCGCGAGCTACGCAGTTTTTCGTTGTTTAAACAAACGTATTTTACGGTTGCACTTTCCTTAAATGGCTTGTGAATTATGAGCTCTAACGGTATGAAATTCGTTCATTAAAACTAGTCGGCGTTTACGTTAATCTATTATACTTACATGAAGAAGAAATTTTTCAAATTCTGTGACCTCTTTTAGTGACGCATTTTGGTTCTCTAAATTTTTAGTAGACATGTAGAAATATATCATATTATATGCATGAAAAATTATTTCTACTAGATATATGACTATCTTTGATCTTTGTCAGTGTTCCAAAATAACTTTAATTTCGTACAACAAATATGATGCCTACCGAATAACAAATAAATATGAGTTTTCAGTGATAAAAAAAATATATTTTATTAAGGCCACATTTTTAAAATAACACTTCTATTATAAAAATAACAAACATGATTTCTACAATTATACGAAAAATACATATAGGACCTTATATCTATTGAATACTGGGGCTGAATCTTATTTCACCTACGTACAAGTGATTCTCTATTAATTGCTAATCAAATTTATGAATGTTGTAACATGTTTTATAAACTTCAAGTGCCCCGAAGATCAAGGTCCCTAACATTAGACTAAAAATATTTTTTGGGTTTTTTAGTATTACCACACAATTAGATAATAAATATTCTTTGTCCATTTGTATATATAAGGAACCTCTGTTACTGATAAATTACCTCATATGTTACACATATTGTTGATAAAAAAATATGTTGTAACCATATCAGTGTCCCTATTTGATTTATATCACTATACCTATAAATAATATCAGTAGGTATTAAAATGTTATTTATTGTTAATCAAATACAGAGTGCCATGAATCATTGTAATTGTTATCAGAATATGAATTTTCATATTAGGTAGTTCAAATATATGGAATTGTGTAAATAAAAGAGTTCTTTGTACCTGCCCATGTCAAATGGGTCTATTTTTTTATGGGTGTGCTGTTTTGACGATTAACAATTATTTTCCAGCAAAAAAGAGATTCCGCAGTTCAACTATGTCATGCACACTATGCACTGCGCCAGGAACATCACGCTGTGCAAGTCGTGCAAAGAGGCTATACCCAAGGGACAGTTCGAGGATCACAAGAAAACCTGCCATCCAAAGGTAGTGCAAAAGCCCCAGCCCTTTCCAGCGCCGCTCACCACCTTAGAAAGGAGCTCCTATTTCCAAACGCGGAAGGCCGTGGAGGACAAAAAAGTGGAGGCTCGGAAAGAGAGGTACATGCAAAAGCACGACAGGCTAGTGGACTCGGGGTATAGCTTGAGGGAAACACCGCCGCCAAGACCAGTGCGACAGGGCTCCATCGACAGACCCATGGGCAATTATAGCTACAAGTTACCGACAAGCTACAGCACCAGTTCGGTTACACAGAACGGTACAAGTGGCTCGAGCTTAGTTGACAGCAAAAAGGAGGAAGTTAAACAAAATGTGCCAGTAAAGAAGCCGGAACCGAAGCCTTCCGGATTACTGGCCTGTAAATATTGTGATCTAGAGCTACCAAAGTTAGACCTGGACGAACACGAGAATTATTGTGGTAGCAGAACTGATAAATGTCTAGAGTGCGGGGAGCTAGTAATGTTTAAATACAAACAAATCCACATGGATTCCAACCATGGCTTTTTAAAACTAAAGGACGGTAAGTGGATTTGTATTTGCCCCATAACATGATTTTGGCAAGTCATACAGGTCGTTAATGATTTGCGTTCATTGAAATATAAACACTGGCTCATATGTACAATGGAGTCAATGATCTTGAAGATCTAAAAATAAAGAATGAGGTTAAAGTCATCATGTGTCTTAACTCAACGTCTTTCAACCATAGTCAAATGTTTTTTATAAATAGTACACATATTTATTTCTCTATTTAGAGCCAGGGCCCAGGGCTTCATGGGACTCCACAACTCAGCGAAGCGATTCTAGCACCTTTGATGCACCTATACGAAGAAGACCACAGCCTTTTAGATCGTTTGCTGATTTCGACTATGACCCCATGCCTTACTTACCATCCAGTTATTCAGTACCAGGTGGGGGTATGATAAAGAAAAAGGAAGGGGAGAGCTATAAAGAAATTTCAAGAAGACTTGATTGTAAGTATATAAATATAAAGGATAACCTCAAAACTAGTGTACACGTGATATGCAGCTGAAAACTCTTAGCATATATCTAATCATGTTGCGTGATAATGAGTTTTAATAACTGTATATTTCTGAACATTACCATTTCCTTTCACAGGTCTTTAATATATAACATACTTCAACAACTAACAAGTGTCATAGACTTGTTAATTTATCATGTCATGCTCTTTTCTTTTAAACATGCGAAAGACGCCACTTTAAAGTAATAGTTGGCCCTGACATTTATCATTTTATTAGGGTTATAAACATATGATAGTTTATAACATGACATACGTTGATGTGTCATTATTCTCACACATTTTTTTGTTCAATTTCCAAAACCTGTTCGATATACTTAATTATTTTTAAAATTTTCCTTTGGATTTTTCTCAGGTAAAACCGAGTATATAAGGAACCTACTACATGACTCGGCTGGTATTACCGTGCCACTTCGCCGTAACGGGGCAGTACCAAGAAATCATTTCAATCATAATAAAGGTTCATACAATGCTTGCATGAGCTAGCTTTTCGTTTGGCAGATTTACAGCACTTCCTACATCACTCACGACTATGATACCAGAAAATAGAGTACAGTCCTTAGTAGAGCATAATACAACACTCTACCTAGGCGCTTATAATAAAAAAATTACTATTTTCAGTTGAGCCGTGAAAACTTCATTAACATATGCTGCTTTTTTGTTTACTAAAATTTGTTTTATTTCTGGGACGCAAGGTAGCCTAATTTGCCTGACCTCATGCATTAAAAAATACGTTTACTTAAAAAAATTAACACTTAGAAAATATTTTGAAACGCCTCATGATACTTATTTGGCACAATGCCATCGACTGTGAATTTTTAGCCTGAAATAATTTCAGGCTATCTAAACTCAAGTTTATTTGTTCATAAAACATCGTGTCAACTTAAACATATCTATAAATAAATCTTTATTCTCAAATTTAATTAAGTGTTTTTGCAATGATTAATATCACACACTGTAAACGTTACCAATATTGAAAATAAAAGTAATCATGTCGCTGTGTTAATGCCGTGGTAAATTTAAAAATTATCATGTTTTTACCCCATAAATACTTGTAGGTCCTGCCCCCCAGCCCCCAACGTACCGAAGACGGAACCCCCCAACCGAGCTGGTTATCCCCTGTGAATTTTGTGGTGTCCCTGTACCGCACGAAGATTTAATAGAGCACGAGACAGGCTGTCGTCCAGATTTAGCAAGATTCAATCCACGTAGACGATCGCCCGAGGCTGATGATTATTTTATCGCACCTCAACCTAACTCGCCAGAAGTTGAATTACCATGTGAATTTTGCGGCGATATGATACCCGCTTCGCAATTATTAGGTCACCAAGTTCGGTGCACTTAATTTCGTCGATCGATTTTCTCTAAACATTGCAATTTTCTGCAGTGTTGAAAATATACGAATTATAGGCTTTATACTGTACATTACTATTATTGTTAATTATTAATTTTAAGCTTGCTGTTGCTCACCATACATTTAATATTTGTCATGTAAGGGCCTTGTTTTATAAGAGAATATTTAGCAAATTTTAAGATTGGTTATGATTTTATATTAACGTTATTATGTAGGTACGTGAATAGTTACAATTACTATTGTTACGTAGAGGCTTTCATTTTGTATCATAATGTGCTTGTTTTATGATAGTTACATTTAATAAAAATATCCAAACATTGGCGAAGTTTAATTAATCTACTTCTGACACAGTGCAGCTGCTGATATCCGCATTTACTACCTTCATGCCACCAATACAAAGCTAATACCCGCAAAACACATTAATTTGCCATTTTTGATTAGATAACGAATAACAGCACACCGTAAACGTAATGGCACATAGTTTAAAACTTGTTTCTTGTTTATGACGTGTTGAGTCCATGACTAGCAATAGAATACTAGTAGATCAAATAGACCGAACTGGGTTGCTAGTCACAAAACATTCTTACTTCTTATCGAGATTGTTAATAAACCAGGCCACTAGCTCTGTAGATGTTTTGTGGCTTCTAGTTTAGCAGTAATCCCTTATAGAAGAAGAAGACAATTATTCATTTTTGAACTATTTTGAAGTTTGAAGTTCTTTAACCTGGCTCTGTTCTATTTTGTTTATTGGCTGTTTTAGGTTATTAACGTGATATTTTTATTTTAGGGAATATTAAAATGAGTGAAAGCCTAGACTTTGCTGATTTAAATAGCAGTGCGACGGGCAAAGCCGGTTTACAGATTACAACTACAGGAAAGATCCTTCTTGGATTAACAGGTAATTTTCAACCCACCCTTTACATCATCTACAATTTTAATAAAATAAAAAATCGTTCTGTAGGAGGCGTTGCTCTGGGGTTATCTGTAATTTGTGCGCCTTTTGTGAGTCCTGCCCTTAGAAAGTTTTGTTTGCCATATATACCAGCCACAAATGAACAAATTGTTAATATTTTAAATGCACTAAAAGGACAGAAAGGTACTGTGTTGGATCTAGGCTCTGGTGATGGACGAATTGTATTAGGTAAGCAATTAGCCAAATTAGTTTGCAATTTAATGTAACAATTTCCTTATAGAAACTGCCAAAAACAAGTTTTTATCGCATGGGGTTGAGTTAAACCCGTGGTTGGTGCTTTACTCCAAACTTGACGCTTTTAGACAAGGTTTGTCCAGTGACACTAGGTTTTATAGGAAGGATTTGTGGAAGCATGATATTTCCAAGTATGATAATATTGTAATTTTTGGTGTTGAGCAAATGGTAAGTACTATAAATTATTTTTAATTTACGGTAATGGAAGAAATTGCAGATGGCCGATTTGGAGAAAAAGTTCCAAAGAGAATGCAAAGCTGGTTGCAATGTTATAGCGTGTAGGTTTCCTCTGCCTAATTTGACTCCCATTAAAACCGTGGGGCAAGGTATCGACACTGTCTGGGTGTATAATTTACAGCCATCATGACAATTAGCCGCCTTGTCTCCGCTAAGTAGACTTTTTATTAACTACACCCCTATAATTTATTGCATCATGATGATTTATTTAATGAATTAGTTTAAGTAGTTACGTAAATGTTGTTTCATAAAAATAAAGGTTACGAAAAGGTTATGGATTTTAATTTAACCTCAGAATCCAGGCAAATAATTGTATTTTCCGAAATTTTTAATATAACAATCAAGATAAGGGAAAAAAATGATCTTTGCTCTCGTGGTGTAATTCTGCTCTCTATGAGAAAAAAGCTAGTTCATAAAAATTGATACATATGGTAGAATATAAGTTTATACTTACTTCTACTCAATTAAATCCCTTATGCAAAAAATTAAATCTACCGTTATATAAATTCCTTTGTAAGACGCTACCTATCATAGGCATTTTTGATTCCTGATGGGTAGTACCGAATGGCGGCTTGAGGGCTCTGGTTATCTCTCTAGTAAAGATTCTTTGGTAAGAAAGATGCGTTTTTGCATTGTGATATTGATTTATTATGAAATTACAATTAATACAGTCTGATGGTTACAATTATTTAGTTTACGTGATGAGCCTAAGATAAAAAATTGACAATTTTGTATCCTAACATTTAAAAAAGTTAAAAGTTAAATAAACTATACATAAAAACAATTGTAATGTTATTTGTAACATAATTATACATTATATGCGGTATTACTTGTGATGATAATTTAAAAATATAACTTTTTATGGGGGAAGCACAACGTAACAATTCCATATTTAACGTTAAAAAATTCCTTATAAATTCCGTTTATCCCTAAAATCTAATTTGGCGCTACAGTTATGGCATAACATTTCGCCTTAAGTTACCATTTTTTTGGCTAAAATCTTTCAGTTCAAGTCGTTTTAACAGCCACATTACTTGGAATGCTT
Source organism: Tetropium fuscum (assembly GCA_964058915.1). Lineage (NCBI taxonomy): Eukaryota > Metazoa > Arthropoda > Insecta > Coleoptera > Cerambycidae > Tetropium > Tetropium fuscum. The sequence continues at coordinate 100,551 of CAXKVY010000072.1, read as the reverse complement.
TCATCGAGGATAAAGCCTCGAAATCTAAAAAATATTTACACGGAAAACAAACGGTTGCGGGAAGAATCATAATACACCAAAATGGACTTAAACTACAATTAGAAAATTATACAACACACTAGCCAATAAGTGGCCTTGCGAATTAAAAATATACAGTTTAAAAAAAATAATCACAGGTTAACAGATTAACTCAAAGTTGACGCTCAGCGGATATCAAGTGTTGGCATTGTGCGCCCTCTGCTGGACCATCTCCAATAAAATATCAGAGTACTGGTCCATCATGTTTATAACGGAGATGCGCCCGCTCGGGCCTTTCGACACCAAGTCATTAAGTTTTTTTATAGTGTCCGTCTGGTTTACGTCAATGCTGCTGTTGTTCTGCTTCAATTCCTTAAATATACAGTCATGGAGTACTTTATGGGTGCGAATCATGGACATCTTCACTCGGTCTATCCGCTCCATTTGAGATTCGTTGCCATCGTCGCTTTCGTTGAGGCGGTCGTAGAGTTTAACCACATTCTCAGCTGTGCTCGTTAGCTGGCCAATCAGGTCGTCGCACAGCTGGTTGGAAACTGAAAAATAATGGTAATAAGTAAGTAAGTAAATCGTTTATTTCAACAGAGGATAGTGTATACAAAGTACAAAAATCTGGGAGAACGGTCAAAAAAGAAAAGGAGAAGAAAAAAAAACATTCTCAATACACTTACACATCCATTTATTCATCATTCGCGCTGACAATATTCTAGCCTGGTTTGTCCAAGGTTAACATGAGAAATTCACCTAATGAATATGTTTCCATATCACAAAGAAAAGCATGTAAGGACCTCAACAATACTCTCTATTGGATTGTTTTTTTTATGGTAATTGGTTATTCAATTGGTTTTTTGCCAAAACATCGTAAGCGACATTTTTATGAATTCAGATACATAAAATGTGTTGTAGACCAATAAACAATGAATTTAAATTAAATTATCCCTGATTTATTGTTGAAATGGAATTTTATTTTAACGTAAGTGCCAGTTTTATGATACATGTTATGGCAAAACATCTGACATACAAAAATTCTGTTTAATATTAGTTTATTCTCAAAAAACCACTGTTTAATTTGACTTCATTAGTATGCCACTTTCTATTATGTCCATATATTCCGAACGCATAATTAATAAGTTAGTGTCGTCTGCATAATTAACAATGTTGTTTTTTGCAAATAACATTTTCATTTGAAATTATGTTTCTAATGTCGTTTATGGAAATTATAAACAAGAGAGGTCCAAGGATGCTTCCCTGTGGTACTCTCATAGAGAATTCCAAGGCGAACAATCGCACTCTGTCTCCTTTATGTTCAACTTCCCTAACTGTTTACGCCCTGTTAAATATGAACAAAGCCAGTTGTAGGCTTTGCCTCTAATACCATATTTGTATAATTTATCTAATAATATTTCATGATTTAAGCAATCAAACGCCTTGGAAAGGTCAAGAAAAACGATTTGAGGTCGATTTTCGAGAAGTTTTTTCTTCATCAGATTTTATTGGATAGAATGATAGATTTAAGCGTAAATAACAATGAAACTATAGAGCGTACACACAATTTTGGCTGAAAGACATATTTAAATGCAAGTGTTTTTTTTTGCTATTTTTTCGATAGTTTTTCAAATATAATCGTTTAAAAATAATTAATACTGACTAGAAATTTTTTATTTTAGTATCACGTAAACTTTATACCAAAAAAATGGCATCTGGAATTTCCTATTATAAAATTTTATTTTTTTGCCCCCTCCCCCCTCTTTTCGCTCTCCGTTGTCTCTCTTAGTCCTAAAGAAATAACAAATGCATTATAAATTTGCATTACATTGCGTGGACAACCCCTCCCAAGCCCTTTAACCCTTTACCTTTTGAATATGAATGGCATATTAAAATGTATATATGATCTTGTAGCTCTTGAAATTACCTGTAAAATGGTTGTTGAATAGACGTTAGCTTCAAAATTTGGAAAAAATAATTCGCATTTTTTTCATAAAAATGAATCGCATAAAAATGTTTCCATTCCACATATTTTTGGAGTTTCATAGTTGATCATATGTGTGTGTATCGTATATATACATACATAAATGTTATTTTTATAATATTTTCATTTATTTTTTTTATTAATTGAGGCATTAGGCAATCCAAACCACGTGACAAAATCCGAATTTGATATGGGGCCGAGGGCAAAGGAATGCTGATTTAAATGCAGTCTCAATGTAAACATAACTGCTTGCCCTCCGCGCCATATTGATTTTGAAAGGTCATTGGATTGCCTAATAAGTGGGCGGTTCTTAAGGGTTGAAAATTTTGAATACATCGTAAATCATCTTCGAAATAAGATGTGAATCCATAAAATGCTTAACCCCGCATTTTTCACAAGTCGTGAAGATACAGCAAGAATATTTTTAAAATAAAAGTACAACAACGACAGACAACGGAGCAAAGAAATAGTGATATCCGTAGAAGTTTTCACGAAGCATGCGGAAGACATCGTAACAACTTACTTTCTACCGATGACAAACTTTCGTTAGAGTCAATATCTTCGTTTGTTAGTGTGTCATCGAAATGAATACTGTGTCTTGAAGCTATAACAAACAAGTGCAGTTTAAATTATGTCTGCTCTGTTACAAATAATAAGCGTAATTTCAGAAAATACCTACCCCTAGCCTTTTCCTTATTGTTTAAATGTCGCCGGGGTGTTATAGAGGGCTGACCGCTATCGTAATTTCTACTTCTGGGCGGGGCAGTGGGCAACTCTTCGTCTGACGTCGATACATTGTCCATTGTACCCACAGTGTTCAAGTTACCTAAAAATAGTGCGATATAATACGATAAGCGTCTTATTTGAGTGAGACCTACTTGTAGAGTAAGAGTGCTTTTTGCGGATTTGCAATGTTTTATTGTTGATTTTATTATGGGAGCTAATCGTGGGCCGCATAAGCCTAGACACGGAAACCTTTTTCTCCTGCGTTTCGGGATCGGAATCCGACTGGTTCAACACCCCACTAGATCGGCTTCGCGTTATGGCATTATTTTTCGTGTACCTCGAATTGTTACGTGACACTGAATTGGTGCTTTTCTTCCCTGAAACTGTTTCTAATATTACTAGGGGTCACGGAACTGTTTTGAAGAATGGAGAATATAGTACAGGATAGAATTTAGACACTTCGTGTTTGGATATAACCTCAAAACAAGCATGGATATAATGGATCATTTTGGGACGACGTAGGTCTGAGGGACTTAATTTTTAGGTTTAGGGAGGTTAATTTTTAGATTTTGGAAGTGGAAATAATATTAAAATACTAAAATTGTTGGCCACTGTGAGTTAAAATGATGTAATTTACTTAATTATTTTCGACATTTTACGTACTTAAACAAAAATAACTGTGCTCCACGGCTGATTTGTCAAAACATCCAAAATGATCTGACTAGGGGACTGGGTGCTTTTTGAGGTTATATGTTAAAAAGGAAAAATACCAACTGTATAGGCTAGTACTTAGCATTATTAATAGAGTATTGCTGAAATTTTAGTAAGTAGTTCGTTCAGTCCCACCACCAGAGCATGCTATAATGAAAGCCGACTTACCTTGGTCAATTTTTCGTTTGGGCACGACAGACATTTGCATACTTAAGTCGCTTAAGCTGCACGACCTACGCAAACTGCTATCTGGGGAACTTTCATCCAAATAGACTGAAAAACATGCATAAAAATGTAAAAACTTACTAAGCTACACAATATTTCGGGTTAAATTTAAATTAATGCTTGTAATTGTGGTCACTAATGAAGCGATTCAACTTATTTAAACAGTCACGCAATGCGCTTTTGGTATTTAGAAACGTTAAAAATAACTCATGGGTAAAGAAATCGTGTAGCTTAATATCCGAAACATGCCAAGGTGAAATATTACTAAGCTGGTCTAGATAAAATCATGCAACATTTTGACAGGACGACAGGTTTTTCTTGCAGCAGCCTTTGTACAGCCATTTTCATTTGTTTTCACAAGACAATCATGCTGACAATTGTATTTTCTATTCACCTTCGTGGGAAGCGCATTCTTCGGTTTTAGTCGCTTCCTTGATATTCTTATCGTTTGCATTTTTATTGTCGACCTTAGGGTCGAAATTCAGCCGCCGCTCTACGAAACATGGCAAGCTTAAATTTCGCCTTCTGAATTTAATGGGCGTGGCTTGAAGCTTTGTCAGGTCATTGTAGTAGCTCTGCGACATAGTCATCGACTCGTACATGCTAGATAAGGCTCTCACTTTTCCTGTACTCATGTTCTTTTTAAAGACGTCAACTAGGTTGTTGATTTTATGTATTTTTTTCTGAATTTTGTTCAGGATTTTTATATTCTCCAATGCTATGGCTATTTTGTCATTTTTGCAAGGCGAGTTTGGTTTTTTCAGGACATTCTCTAGCTGAAAAGCTGCGTTTTTAGACACGCCGTTGTTTTTGCTCCAAACGTTTACCTCTAAGCTATCGTAGAGTCGCTGTTCGGCGTCCTGCGTATTCAAGTTTACTTCCAACGAGTCGTAATCCATTTTAGAACTCAGCGTTTTCTTGTCTAAACTGTCGTATAATTCGTTTAGGATATTTTGCTCTCTATGATTGCTAGTTTCCAAGTCTTTCTCAATATATTTCTCTTTATAATTCAACTCTATTGTATTTTCATCCGTTACAATATCCTGATTGTTACGGTTATTCAGAATATCCTTACTTTTGTTGCACTTGCCCGAATTACTGTAAAAGTCTTCCTTTTTAATGTATTCGTAGCTAGTTTTCGTCTTCCTCATTTTGGAGCTATGTCTGCGCACCGCTTTAGGCGGCTTATGACACACCTTCTCGCTCGCTAGTAAACTCTTAGTAAACAAATGCCTATCCAAGCTTGATGTTTCTTGCACTTGGTTTTTATTAGTCTTCTTTTCAAAGTTAACCGTGGATAAAGTAAAGGAACTACCGCCATTTTTCTGATCTTTGGAGCCAGTTTCAAATATCTCAATATTAAACTCGGGCTTGTTATTAAGTACGTTGCAGAATTTCGCCTTGTACTGCTTATTTTTGCTTGCAAGTGTCGGTATATACATTTCAGAGTCATTTTTAGGCTTTAGCGGCACGTTTTCTTTACTTTTCGAGCATTTGGATTTGCCAAGGGGGGTTTCCACGAAAAAAGCCACTGGTTTCTTCTGTTCAAACTTAAGTAGTTTCTTTTGAAACTCCTCGCTGCCACGTGCCTTCTTTGTTACAATTTCCTGGGGTGTCGCAAAGTCTGTCTGGGTTTGGCAAGTTTTCACGTTGGCTTTAATAATTTTCGGCGGATCGTACATACTCTGCGATCTTTGAACGTCACACCTGGTGGTTGTGGAGTAGTTGTAATCATAAGCAGAGCTGTCATAAGTAAATTCCGGGTAGTTTTTAGGGAGGCTACTGCTTAACTCGACTTCAAACTGGTTGGAAATGTTTTTCGGCAAACTCTGCGAGTGTGACATTTGATTCTTCTTCTGGGATACAAAAAGTATTTCTAATGGCGCCGATTTGCAGTCGGAGTCGTTGGATAAGATACTCTCCATGCTGTTACAGTAGCTTTTTTCTTTTCCAACGCACAGGTCATCGTCAAGTAGGTTCTCGTCCGATAGAATACTGTCTTGGGAACTTTTAATGTTTTGGTTCAAGTAAAAGCTCTCGCTTTTCGGTATTTCCTCGAAGAACTCCTCCTGGTAGTTGTATATTTCGTTATTTGAGACGCAGCGTCTTGGTGCTGAGGCTTTTTTTGACTTTTTGTCATCTACCGTTAAGAAGCAGTAATCTTCCAGAGAGTCCGAACTAAAGTTGCCATCGTCGTCTTCTTTTTCGACTCTTTTAGTGTTATCAATTTGGATGTCGAAATTTTGCCCAAGCTGTTCGTATTTTTTATTAAAATCCTCGCTGAACTTCTCTATATCGCTGCAGACTTGTTTAAAACCTTCGTCAGTCGACGTCTTTTTGTCAAAGTCTATAAAGTAACTGAAAGATTTTCTTGCCGCGTTTAAATCTTGCCGCTGTTCTACGTAGTCAGAAAATTGCCGCTCCTCACTCACGGGGCTAACCGGAAGACTCTTGTTGAGCTTGTACTTAGTAAGGGTCTTGTCTAGCTTTAATTTCCTGGGGCGTATCAAGTCGTTTAGATTCTTCTCTGGACTTTTGGTGATATCGCTAATACCTGTAAGGCTATCTTTAGTGTTTACTTCTACATTAGAATTGGTGGTACCGTAGCTATGAGTCACGTTCATTGTATGAGAAAGCTGTGAGGTGTTTTTGGCAATGTCTCTCATGTAACAGCCGCACAACTGCAAGTCAGTCGGTACTGAGCAGCTCTGCGGAATACTCGGGTAAAACTCGGTGCTGTTAGTAACGTTAGTAGTATATGGAAAACTGCTCGTGTTAACATGAGACTGGTTAGGCTTGGGGCCACATAAGCAACTGTTATCATAAGCTAAATCGGCGGGGGTATTACCTTGTTTTTTCGACCACCTATCGCGCTCTGGAATATGCGACAAATCGTGTATCGACTGGCTGTACTTCAGAGGCGACGAGTGTCCCACCTAAATTGAAAATACTTAAAACATCCGAAATGTAACAACATTATTTGAACTCACGCTTTCCAATTTTTTCTTAGTTTCCGCTATCCTCTTGTGCAATTCCTGTCTTTTTTTAATTGCGTCTGGGTCGCTCTTTGTTAGTTTAACGGCATTAATAGCCTCTAAGTTTCTCTCGCCGCTGCGCGTTAAGAATTTAGAAGATATCGAGGATTTGTTAGCTAAAAAGAAGTGTTGAATGCAACGGTACTGGAAATTCGCAATTGAACTCACTTGGCGTTTGCACCTCGGTTTCCATGCCTGACATGCTCTCAAAAGTAGATTGTAAGTACCTCTCTCTACTGACGAGCTGGTCGAGGGATTCAGAGCTGAGCGAAAACAACGACATTGGGTTCCTATCAGTGTTTTCACCGCTGGGAGTTGAGGCCTAAAAGAATGTATTAAATTTGGTAAGATTAAGTTATAAGGTAAACTTACGTCATCCTCATCATCGTCGGAATCGTTGCTGCCGTAGGTCGATGGTTGCTGTATTAATATCTGCGGCGCTTTCTTCTTCCTCTGCGATTTTCTTAGCTCGTCGGCGTCTATGTTTGTTACAGTAAATTCACTTCCACTACAAGGCAAAATTTTAGTGTTGTATAACTATCTCTCAAGAATCTTAGAAAATTTGGAGACGGCAAGATTTTGAAAAAATTAATCCTTGATTGGGCTAGATCACGATGTCATCTATTAATCAGGTAGGAGTCTTAAGAAATAGTAGTATATCGCAATGATAACTGTCATATCACTTAAATATCTCAAACGTTTCCATATTATTAGAAAAAAATGTCTAAAAAATAACTTCTCCTGTTAAACTTGCTTAAGATTGACCTGTAGAAGCCTTTTAGTAATAATAATACAAAATAATTTTGACAAATCAGTTTTAGGTTAGTTACCGTTTGATAAATACCTTACTGTGCCGCCCTGGGTGGGGTAGTATATAGGAAGATGCCTGCTCTCATTATCCGAGTCAATATCTCCATCATGCGCTGTCGACTCTACATCCCCGATTGCGCTGTCATCAGTCAATATACCTCTCCTGCTGTCCACCCTTGTTGTAACCTTAGATATCGTGGTCTCCCTGCGGGTTTCAGTGTACTGTTTCACCTCCGTACCGCTGTCCAGGGAGCTGTCTTTCGAGCCACCATCCGAGTCAATTCGTCTTTCTACAAGGAATTTTTAAATAGAAATTTAAAAACGGCTAGTTGAGATTACGCACCAAGCGAGGGGAATGGGAACGGCTCCCTGGAATAGAACGATTTGACACCCATGGCATTTTCGGCTCGCTGCGCCCATCTACCCTTCGGAGCAGCCACGCCTTTTGTAAGGCTCGGGGGTTGACTATTGTCCTCGGTTAATTGCTTCTTGGCCCATTGGGGCAACTGACCAATACTGAATCTACAATTGGCAATGACGGGAATAAAGTATTGCATACGATGAATCTTTTAACAGTTGTAAATATCATCAGCAAACATGAAAATGAACTGTTCATTATTATATTTGATAAGTCATTTATAAATACGTTAAAAATAATTGGGCCTATATGGGAGCCCTGAGGAACCCCAGATGTAACATTGATAGCAGAAGAAATGACATTGCCATATTTAACAAACTGCACTCTTTCTTTTAAATAATTATTAATCACTTCTTTAAGTTATTCAATAAGTATGCCATGGTCGACTATCAAAGGTTTTTTTTAGTCTGCATAAATGGAGCCGACAAATAAATAATAATTGAAGAATAAATATTTCAATTTCAGTACACAAAATATTACAAAAACAGTACAAAAAAAGGCTTCATTCAACTATACTGGAATTTTTTAAAATTATTCATACCTGTAGTTGGCATCGACAGCCGTATTGGCCTCATAGAAATCGATTGTGCTGCTGTCGCTGAACACCTCGCTTTCCAAAGGCTTGCCTTGCCTCATGGCCTGTTGACTTAACCTGGCATGCATCGTGACTACCATATCGTGCGGTACACGCCATACAAAAATGCAGCCGTCGCCGCTAGCGGAAATGAGTCTACGACAGTCGTTCGTGAATCTAAGTCCTGTCGCTAGTTCCGAATGCCCGCACATAGTGGCCATGCACTCTCCAGAATAATAATCGTACACTGAGAGGGATTTATCAGTGCACGAAGTGGCTAAATATATGCCCGATCTATCTAAAACAACCTAAAAAAAATTAATTATTATAAAAAATATTTTGATTAATTTTTACTAACTTTTATTAACGTTCCATCATCACCAGTGCTTCCTTTAAAGCTCTTTGTATGTTTCCCGGTGTTAACACTGTAAATCCTGACGTTCCTATCCTGACACGCCGTCAAAACATGCTTCTGACCCGTATCCACCTCCATGTCATACAACGTAGTCTTGCCGGTAGCATTATTTGCCCTAGTAAATTGTGGTTTGCCGCCCAACTCGCCTAATGACCTAAATATTAAGCTCTTGTCAGCGCCACACGATACCATCTGCGTGTTTCCCCCATGATTTAAGAACCGCACAGCAGTTATAGAGGAGGAATGGTCGTCTAACGTTTGCAGGAACTCGTAGCCGTCCTTCATATCGAAAACGTGGATTAGACGGTCTCGGCTCGCCGACGCCATGAGGCTGAGGTTGTTGTCGGAATATTCCAAACAGAGGACCTCGGAGTCGTGCGCTTCGATCTTGCAAAGCTCACGCATATTACCGGTGTCGTGGATACGAATGTTACCTGAAAATAGATTTGGTACATCTACGGTGCTTAAGGAAATGTTGCAACGTACCTGACCGATCTCCGGACGCTAAATGTTTACCGTCCGGGCTGATCCGAATACACCGGACACCATTCCTTCCATCATATGACGTTGCATCCTGTTTCTCAGTAGTTCCAGATATGTCTAGATCTTTGATATACGATAAATCTTTATCTACATACACAACCTTTAATAAATCCTGTAAAAGGGCGTTTAGCGTTTATAACCGGTTATGAATAACTTACTTACGTTACTGTAAATATTTCGCTGGTATATCCCTCGTGAGCTACTCTCATTTAACTTGTCCAATGACCAAACTCTAATTGTGTCGTCTGAACTACAGGTAAGGAAGCTGCCGGGCGGCAGGGGGCTGTTCGGCGGGGCCATTTCCACTCCCCAAATACACGCAGAGTGGTATAGGAAGGAAAATGACTTGCCAACCTAAAAGTTTGCATAACATTAAAATTGCGCCTATAATATTTTCTGGTAACAAACCCTTTGTATATTAAAAACGTCCCAGACATATACGGAATGATCGTTGTATACTGATGTTAGTTTATTGTTTGTCTCGTCGAAGGTTATGGCCACAGTATCGGGGTATTTGGCATCTTGAGGCGGTGTCGCCATATGCCTACAAAAGGTTTATAATATGTGATAACACAATTTAAAAAAAAATCAACGACTTACTGTATGCTTGTTCCTAGACTGACGTCAACCCCTAAATAGTGATTCCTAGGAAGCGTTGTGATAAACCTAAGTGTGGCAGGGTCGAAACATCTGACTATGCCTTCGGCACAGCCGACGAATATATACTTCTCCCCCACCGTTATGCAATTGGCACTTGTTGTCTGAAAAATAAATTGTAGAATGATTTTTTAGATGTAATTTTATGCTTAACATACCCTTAACTCTACCCACTTGTCTAAAAGTCTTCTATTGTTAAATTCGCATAGTAAGCCTGAGCGGGTGATAGCGTACGTGCTATCGCCGCATTGCGCTCGACCACAGGCGACATCGCAGAAGTAGTTGTTCCTCTGCTCGCCCAGGATGGCGGACCGGCCCATAAGCGGCACCGCCTCTTTATACTGAAAAAAATTTAATTCAAAATGAGATTCTCCCAGGGTGGCCAAAATTTTTTGCAATTTTTATGTTTTCCCTTAACTTTTTTTTGTGTAGTAGAGTGAAAAATGTTTTAGCACAGTCAGGAATTGAACCCAGGCCTTTTTGGCTTTCCGGGCCACTGCTCTTCCAACCAAGCTACCGTACCACCACACTCTCACCCTACATATCGGGGTTCCTTTCTTACACATAATTGCCCCTAATTCCTACAACCCGTTGTTGTACATAATTGCTCCCTTGTATGTAGGTTTGCCTCCTACAGTTCGGCCAGCCTGACAACACAGCCGTCCTCGGCTGTTGGCCGTAATCCGACACCTCGGTAAATCTCATAAATGCCTGTGCTGTCAGACGGAGTTCCTTATCCCACTTCTGAACTGTTGCACTGTGAAAAATGTTGTAGCACAGCCGGGAATCGAACCCAAGACCTTTGGCTTTCCGGGCCACTGCTCTTCCAACTAAGCTACCGTACCACCACACTCTCACTCTACTATTCGGGGTTCCTTTCCTACACATAATTGCCCCTACATTCCTACAACTCGTTGTATATAATTGCTCCCGTATGTAGGTTTGCCTACTATATTTGTATCAACCGATTTAAATTAGCTCGGTGTCGTTGGTTACATAACAGACTATGGACAGAAAATGGCCGATTTTTTAAATTCACGATTCAAAAAAATCAGCCATGTGTCAAAATAACTTGACTCAATATAATAAAATCAATAAAATGGTAAAATGCCTTCCCCTACATGTTAAGAAATCGATGAGAAAAATCGGTCCTCCGGAAGCGAAGCTATACGTACGCTTATACAAAGCCCCCTTTTTCACTTTTTTTTGCCAAATAACGTTATTGTTTGTCAACCGATTTTAATCAGCTTGGCAATTTTTTTGTCCATAGCCCATTCTGTTCTGCAACCAACAACACCAACCTGATTGAAATTGGATAAGAAACAAAAAAGTTAAGGGCAAACGTAAAAGGTGCAAAATTTTTTGGCCCATCCTGTACATAAAACAATAAGAAATAGAAACAATGTAGTGTAATTAGTAATTATTTATATAAATGTTCAATAAAAATATTCCACAATAATGCAGCAACAGTAAATAAACATAACTTAACAAAACAATAAATTAACAAAATAATACCTTAGCAAAAATCAAGAAAAAGAACACCAAAAGTAGCTAGTTGGAATGATTACAATAGGGAACATGACTACAATTTTAAATATAGCCCGAAACGAGCTGTGACATCACAGACTACAATATTCGGTAGGAGTTGCGTCGGAAAGCGGCCGAATGCACTATGAAATCAAGCGGTCGACTGCTGGGATCTCCCGTAGCCGACCGAATCCGTCTCCTCGTCGTTTGTAAATTGTAGACTGTGACGCGGTGGCGCGCGAGACTTTAATAATTATTTATATCAAATTTATTATTAGGAATTAAGGCATCATATTATGCATATCTTATTTTTCAGGATGGTAAAACATTTTTATACAATAAAACAAATTGGGAATGTTCCCTATTCAGTATTCTTTATATGGCTACGATCACGTAACAAGGGGTGACAAAACAAGCAACCACTCTCAAACTATGTAAACTATTTTACCGAGTTGACGGCTCTTATTACCTTGGCCTTTCCATGCTCCAAATACCAGAACTTCACGTGCCTGTTCCCGACCGTAACAAAGTAACTCCCGTTCTCCGCGAACGCTATGGACTTCACCTTCGTACTAACTTTGTTACTGGCGATTTTAACGTTGCTCTTCCAGTCCCACACGTTGACTATCATGTCGTGTTGTGTTCCCACACTTACCACGTACTTACTCGTAGGGGAAAACGCCTGAAAAAAATATTATAATTCGATAACAGGCGAGCGATTGTTTTATGCCGCGGAAAATGTGTTAGGATAGTCGACTTACCACGCAGTTTACGCCGAATTTGTGGCCCATGAATTCGGCGACCTGTTGCGGTTGGGGCGCCAGGCCCGGATGCCCGGACTGGGGGTCCGACTGCAGGTCCCATACTCGTACAGCGGGCTGGTGTCCACATTCCCCTAAAAAAAATAATCTTAAGTTCGTTCTGATTTTGATTTCTATTTACTAGTTGTATCGTATGCGCGTAGAATAAAATCAGCATACACCAGGTCGTTAATGTACACGAGGAATAATATTGGCCCCAGTACTGAACCCTGTGGAACTCCATATTTAATTGTCCTCATCCGCGAGCACTGAGCTTTTAATCCGTATTAGTAGCGCAACAAGCTTTCACCTTGTCTTTTGTTTCAGTGGCACAGGTAAATACAAAAATTATTACAAAGAATACGTACCTGTTACTATGTATCGACCGCATGATGAAAAAGCTAAAGAGGTGATAGTTTTTCTACTCGTGTTGATTATATGACTCTGTTGCTCAGTTCTCGTATTAAAAAGAACTACGGTACACCTGAAAATAGCAAAAATATATGAGAAATATTATTGCTTAGCATCATTGAATGGGATCTCAAGCTCATTCAATGTTAACATACTATATATAAAACTGTGGTGTACGCTGTTAAATATTTTGGTTTGAAAATCGTATTTAACAATTATCATTCTGTCACAGTTTCTTCCATAATGTAAAAAGGACCCCTGCTTGTTATAAGTATGGTAATTTATTTAAATACAGACTGTAGGTAAGCCCATAATCTTTGAGATTATTGTTTTAACTTTATAAATAATACCCTACTCACAGTACTCACTATTATACCAATACCAAGAAAATGCTTTACTAATCGTATAAAAATGCCCCGCTTTACATAATAACATGCATTTCCATATAGGTACCATCAGCCTGTGGGTTCTTGCTTCTTAAATTATTAATTATTATAACACCATTGTTTCCATATAACTAGTCATTAAGGACAATGTAATGATTCCTTTCCAACGTCATAAGCTTTTACATGTCTGCCACTCCTTATTGTTTTCCTACGCCAGCAGACTGCATGGCTTTAAATCATCATTCATGTATAAGTAAAAAGCATTGTGAATTGTTGATTATTAATTATTAGTATTTCCATTTGTATATTCTTACGCCTACATTTGAAATAAAAAGCCTCCTGTATGTACATGCCTAGTGACAGAATGATTTACTTTACTTGTAAAACACAGAAAATACAAATAATATCATTACATAACAACGTCAACAGCGTGTACTAAAATAACGAAAAATCTACGTAATAAGTACCACCTGCTGAGTAATACAAAAACGCTCTTGTATTTAAAACGCCATGATAATAATAATTACCAATTAGTTGGCGCAATTATTCAAAAGTTTTCTGCGATCGCAGTCTTTTGTTTTTACTGTGTCATGGCGACTGCGCGCGTATTTCTACTCTTGTTTTTTTCTTGTGTTTTTCCGTAAGCTCCTTGGCAATTTGTAAAACACGAAATTCGTTGATTTACCGTGTCAATGAAAAGGCGTGGGGTAGGTTTTGCGAGCGTTAACATGATGATTGGTGACTTTAATTCGTGGAAACAGGCCTTCGTACCGGGTTTTCATGCCAGCCGACGAGTGTGAGCGTGTGAGTGATGAGCTGGAGCAGCGATTTGTGAAAGGTGTTCCTAAATAGTCACGCAACTGTGGTTATCTTTAGTCTGTAACTTTTAATGATAAATTTGCATATTTTTTCTTGTAGACTAAATAGGTTTTAAGCGAACTAGGTACCTACCTAGGTAGATATTATACCTATAATGTATAATTATATATTATATACTATAATGTAGGGTGTAGGGCATAAAATAAAGCTTTCCATTGATTTACTTTCCCTTTGCGCTTTAGTTATAGAATCGGAGATGCGGCCGCTTGAATGCCAGCAGACACGATTTTAGTCTTGCGAGTTCGAATTTCGCGCCATACTAAACATCCGCCTAGGCCTTTTTCATTATCAAGCCGGCATAGGACGGCTTAGGACTTTTGGCACAGCATAAGGAGACCTTATGCTTTCGGTATGTTGTTCAGTACACTAAATAGAATATTTCTACCGATTTTTAGATTTACTTTATTTATTTCTCGGTTTTGGTAAAATTTTATCTAATATGTCCGGACGAGACCTCCGTAAAGTAGAGGCCGGGAAAATAAAAAATATGACGACAATGACGTCACAAGACCGACCCTGGTGATTTTCCATTTTTTCGATTTTACATCAAGTCATCTATGAAGTACCGTACCCCGGGATTCTAAAAATCATTCCCTACGAATTTCTCGATATGGTAGGATAGAGATATACAGAATGTGGAGATGGAATAAGTAAGATCGGACGTGAATCAACAAATCCCGCACACAACAGAGTTGTTAGTTAAGGCGTCGTCCGCTGCTTGAAGTGTTTGTCGATTAACGTTGTACGTTTTTCCAAGGGTGTACACCCAGGGTCTGAACTGGGGGCGGGGGGGGGGGTGGGTAGGGGGCAGACGCAGAGGGTTTTCAATATGTCGTGGTATGCAAGACCTGTGGACGCGCCTTTCGGGTGGGGGGTGTCCGGGACAGAACCCTCTTCAATAGCGCCGCAGGCGAAAATTTTCAAGTTCACGCATTCTCCTGACAATTTAGAATTTTGATGAAAAATCCATTTATCCAAAAATATAAACTTTTACAAGGATCATTTTCGGAATAATGACCGCGATACTCGGAGAGGACATAAATAAATAAGTTTATTATTATTTTATTTTTATTATTTTAATAAAAATCATTTGCGAAATGAAAAATATAATCTTTTTTCCTCAAAAATCAACGGAATAATAAAATTAAAAAAACAAACAAGGAGCTTGTGGGGTGCAATGCACCCCATAAACTTCTTCATTGGGTGCAGCCGACCCCTTGCACCCGTATACTCGCCGCCCCTGGACAGACGAATTAAAAAAGCACACCTGTTTGTCTTTTCTTTTTAGTAGTTATTAATATACACATTCTATACCTATAAGTAGCAAAATTTTTATTTCAATAACAGTCTTCTTGGATTTCACTAACAGTCTTCTTGGACTCTTGGATCGTAGTTTGTAAATTTGTGGAACAGTAGTTTAATTTTTTTATAATAATTTTATTTACTTTAGGTGGATGATTTCTATGTTTTTAGGGTTTTTAGGGTCCCCCCTGCCCCTCGCTGGGTACGCGCTTGTGTTTTTCCTTAGTAAAGAGCTCTATTTCAAAGTGGTAATAAAGTTAAAATAATATGTAATTGAATGTGTAAGACTTCTCAAATGTATTTAGTTCTTCGTGGCAATTCGTCAAGTCGGTAAAGTCAGTAAAATAGACATCGAAAGGTGGCTTGTTTTTGTTGTGTACGCTACACAACACAACTTGTTATCTGTCAAATGGCCAATGCCGGTATAGTGGAAGTGATTCTGGGTAAATTTTAATTCTTGTAATTCTGTAAATTGTAATTCTGGGTAAGTATGTTTCTTGTGTTATAAAATACGTGTTAGTTAAAAATATACTTCACTACTTAAGATAGGTGTCATTTACAATAAAATGCCATAAAGATATCGGTCATTTTCTAGAAAAAAGTGCAAACAAAATGGTGTTTTAAAAAGTAAAATCTTAATTTTTTCCATTATGGCTTCGAAATGTTGCATACCTAAGTGCTCAAGCAATTACGATAGTACCAATGCTTATGTGTCCGTGTTTTCTTTTCCAAAAGATGAGGAAATTAAACAAATATGGATTAAAGCTATTCATAGAGAGTCGTCCTACAAAACATTCAGTAGTCTGTATTACGTATTTTTTCAAAGTCGTGTATATAAATCGATAGAATGACTAGGGACGGTGGTTCTATCTTGGAGGTTCCCAGAGAGAAACCAAAACTTACAAAAAACGATATTCCCTCAATATTTCCGAATCAACCGTCTTATATGACAAAAAAATCTGTTATGCGAAAACACCCAGACGAAAGGCGACATGAGTTATTAAATCGGCACCAGACTTTCGTTTACTATATACATCTTTAAAAACAAAAAAGTTTTCTCGATCGAGTATTTGTTGCTGGCATTTTTTGAACAAATTTCGCGTCAACAACTTTTTTAAAAAATATCACTGGTGACACGTATTTTTTTTTGAATTTCTGTCATGTCAGTCATGACAAGGAAGGTCTAAAATGGCTCTTCTAAAAATTTTAATTTAATCGTACTCAAACTAAGGATAGGGTGATAAGTAAAAATCAGATCCGCCAGGTCTATTTACATAACAATTTTTTTAGGTGGTTGTTCGCGAGCGTTAAAGAGCTGATGCATCTTAGACATTGCTCGTTCCCCGACTAGTTGCCTCAGCTGCGAAATAACAAACGCAATTTTAACCTCAAAATATGTAGGTCGTATTATTACATACTACTAAAGTTTATCACTTGATTTATCACCAATGCAATATTTAATGACTTGTTAGGACTAAAATACATTTCCTTCTACATAAAATCGCCAAGTAAGTATATGTCTGCCCCAGATTCGAGTGATTAATTTTCAATTACCTCTCGGCATCCATTCTATCAAATAGCTCCACGTCATACTACTAGGTTAATGAGTATAATGAGTAATCTTCATCAGGTAATGGGTTATTAGGGTTTTATTACCGAAGTATCGAGGATACGCTGCAATTTGCAGGAGTTATAAAAGTGCAGTAAACACCAAGCCGGGTATGACTACTGATAAGTCTTCTCGGGATTGAAATTAGCTCTAATATTCCGAGCGCAGTAACGTTTTTTTACGGCGCATCATAGAATAGTACATTCGTATGAGAATAGTTTGATATACTTAGAACATAATTTCCGTTTTATGAATTTACTGACTCAAATCAAGGTCGCGAGGAGATAAATTATGCAAACTGGAGAACAGAATGCACAGCAGGGAAATTTACAGCCATTCATGAATTATTTGGGATGAAACTTCGGGAAGTCACCCTATCGAAATCATCTTTTTTATTCAGATCAGATTTAGAATTAAGATTTTTTATAAACGTTTCATGTCTCTAACGCCAAATTGTTAGTTTCCTTTTCATTTTTTAAACTCGATCAGAGTTTGGTATAAGTAGAGGAAAGTCGCCTAATTTCAGATAGTTCCCTAATTCCGGATAGTGGTGTATCTAAGAAACTATCCTTAGTTGCAAACAGAAACCTCCTTTTATGTAAATCAAGAAGTCGAGCATGTACAGTGTTATTTACGCGGTATTTGTGGTCATTTTGTAGTTTTATTTTCAGGTGCAATCTAAGCCGCGTTTGCCTTATAAATAATCATTGCGAAAGTTTGTGTTTTTGATCTGGGTAAGTTAAGAGTTTGATTAAGCTGTTCTATTAATCAAAATTAAGCAACTTAGAGAAATATTAATTTTAGAAGCACGAAACCTAAAAAGTAGAAAGTTAATTTTGGATACCCAAATCTCTCAATTTCGGATATCCGAAATTATGAATCCAAGTGCCAAGTAACGGCAAAAACATAAGCAGTGGCACCCTGACCAGATGAAACTGGCTATTCGTGCCGTCAGAGGGAAGGAAATGGGATACCTTAAAGCTTCAAAATTGTTTTCTGTTCCAAAATCAACGTTAGAAGATTACGTCAAGCAAGTCAACAACACTCCAGAGCAGCTGGTTACTCTTTCGATTGGAAAAAAGCCGGCGCTTTCCATGGAAATGGAAAAAGATTTGGTGTCCTATTGTTTGGAAATAAATGGGCGATTTTTTGGAATAGGCACTGCCGATATTAAGAGACTTGCTTACCAAATAGCAATACAAAATGGTCATTCTTTTTTCAAGCAAACTGGAGCTGCTGGTAAAAATGGCTTAAGGGATTTTTTAACCCTCATAAAGTTCTAGACCTTAGAAAACCGCAAGGCATCTCAAAATCGAGAATAAAAGTTGCAAGTTCTTCGACAATCTGAAACCAGCTTTGGAACAAAATAAGTATAATCCTGCAAGGGTATACAACGTCGATGAAACTGGCATAACTACTGTGCAATCTAACAATTCTCGTGTTATAACTTTGAAGGGCAAGAAACAGCTTGGAGCCGTCACTGCTGCTGAAAGAGGAGCATTAGTGACTGTTGGTGGATTTATTCCACCATTATTCGTGTTTCCCAGGAAGAACATGAAAGCAGAATTGCTAGATGGAACTCCATCAGGCTCTATTGCAGCATGTCACCCATCAGGTTGGAATCAGCAGCACATACTTTCCTAATGCTTACAACACTTTATTGCTTATGTGAAACCATCTCGTGAAGATCCAATACTGCTTATCCTTGATGGCCACTATAGCCACACGAGAAATTTGTATATAATCGAAGCAGGACGAAAAAAACCACGTCACAATTGTGTGTATCCCACCACATACTTCCCATAAAATGCAAGCTCTAGATTTATCATTCATGTCTCCTTTCAAGACATACTATTCGTAACATATTCAGATGTGGTTGAGACACAATCCTGGTCGCCACATAACTGCGTTCCAAATTTGTAAATTAATGTGCCCTGCGTATTTAAAAAGTGCAACTACGGAGATTTCAGCCAATGTTATCCGCAAATCTGGGATATATCCATTTACTAGGAATATGTTCTCTGACCATGACTTTATAATGGATCACCAGGAGAAACAACACAAGTTAATAATGAAGTAACACCTCCTAGAGATCATTAGAAATCAGAAGAAACACCACAAAACATGTATCAAAGAACACCTCCAAAACAAAATCAAATAAAGCGAAATATAAGTTCCAAAGTTACTGGGACCCCAAAGAAAATTGCCATTAGAGCGGAAGACATAAGTCCATTACCTTCTTGCAGTGGAATATCATAAGCGAATAAAGGAAGAAAAAACTCGACAAGGTTCAAGTTGGGTAATAACTAGTACCCCTTATAAAGATCAACGAGACCCCTTAGAAAGAAAGGTAAAGGCCAAAACTAAGGGCCGAATTAAGTGAAGGCAATAAAAAGAAAACTACATCACCAAAAACAAAAAAATGGAAAGTTCATTGTAGCAGCGATGAGTCCTCAGATTTTGGAGATGATCCTATCTTGGATGACGATTCGGATATGGATGTGGACGATGACGATGATAACACAGAATGCAATGGTTTTGCAATGGTTTGTATTCTGAGGATACGAGATGCGAGCAGTGGATAAGGTGCATGAAATATTTTAGATGGAGTCACGCTAACAATGTGACAATGCGCCAACTCCGATAAAAAAGAAACTATATACGCGACTTTTGTTTAGATACATAAACGTTTTCATGATTAAAAACTAGTCTCTTAATTTCGTACAGGGTCGTAAAATTGGGAGCCCTTTTTTCAATGACATAAAAATTGACGAAGTGAATTTAACCCTATTTTTTGTGAAAAACTTTTCTAATAAAAAAAATAAAAATAAAAATATTTTGATAATAAATCTTGTTTCTTTAGAATACAACGTATAAGTCAAGTAGATAAAACAGCAAAAAATATTAACATTTACAACATTTTTGATCAATTTGAAAAGGTATCCGAAATTAGGCGACTTTCCTCTACCTAATCTTGAATCTGACAACGGACAAAGCAACCAGGGCATAACTATCTATAGATTTGTCTATCAATAGGTATAACGTCTTGAACAGAATAATTTAATAACATTATGTTGCAATATGTATATCACGATCTAGCAGAATCAGCACAATCTGTCTGCAAGCGGTTATTGGGACTAATCTGTTCTGAGATACACAATAGAAGCCAACAAGGTAACGAGCACAACAAAGGTTATAATTATGTGGAAATTTAGGTTGGATATGGGTAGTCGACTTGTAAAGATAAATGGGTAAATACAATCGTTGATATACCTATGCTTTCACGGCCGCAGTCTTATAATATGGTGCTCTCTCGCTTCATGCTTGTTCATAAATTATAGTTAAGAAAAATTAAAACCAAACACGCTTTAAAGGGAAACCAAACTAAAAAGTATAATGTTTAACTATTAAGATTTTGTTTAATGATAAAAATTCCAATAACTCAATATAATTAAATGTTTTTTACTAATTACACTAATCAACATATTTTTTAGTAAAAAAAAATTATAGTTTAACACGTTGATGGACACCCATTTTAGTAATTGACTTAAATTTGGGCATAGATAGGGTACAAAAGAGTAATATTTCACTTGTTGGATATTGCCACGTGTAGTACCATGAACAAAAGATGGTAGGGAATTCGTAGCAGAGGTGTCAGTAAAAATCACATTTTGGAAGCTATTCCTGTTTAAGACAATTTGAAAAGAAAAGGCATATATTATAAAAGATGTAGACAATGTTCTATCGAGAAAAAAAGAACAGAAACACCATGGCAATGCAAGAAGTATATTGGTAATCCTCCATTATGTGTTGGGACGTGTTTTGACATATGGCATGCCTAATAATTAGTCTTTTTTCTCATCTTATGCTATTATTATTATTCGAATTATATATTTGCAGTTTATGGTCAGTAATGATAAACTATATCTGCATAAAATCGCTATTTTATTTTGGAAAATATACAGGCGGCATTTGACGTCAGTGATCTGAAAAACACAATTTGGTTTGTTGGGACACGACGTCATATGACGTCCCTATATTTTTTTACACGATAAAAAATTACAGTATCCAAGAAGTAATAGTATGTACAGTTTCTATCTTAAAAGTTAACTAAGATATCAATGTGTCTTTTTGAAGTGACACCCATATTTTTTGTGCATAACTCTGCAATAGCCCTCTGGCCTCTGACGGCATAGGCCGCGGATGTCCGTCAACATGCTATAAAACCGACCGAACTAAAAAGGAAAAAATAAATTATAGTTAAAAAAACACGCTTTATAGGGAAACCGAACTAAAAAGTAAAAAATAATGTTCAACTCAATTTTAACTCAATATAATTAAAACACTCGGAGTAGTTTCCACAAACACCAAAACACTTTCACTTCGCTCCTGGTTTTTGTAGCTGCTACTGGTGAGGACATTAGGACACAGTTGTCAAATTACTGTATCAGTTTAATCTGACGTTTTGAAGTGTTTGAAAAGCTCGTTCAAAGATTCCGTTACAAGATACATACATACATACAGGTGAAGCTAATAAAAGCGTGTTAATAAGGGTGAATCGCCGCTTAAGTTGCTTCACCCCACGAGCCGCCACTGGAATCCACGTTTTCCGTTTCCATCTGATATTGTATTTGCCCCCTTCCCCCGAAGCTGGGGAATATTTCAATGCCACGAGCATTCCCAATGATTGGAAACCCTAACGCAAAATGCTCTATTTGTATATAAAACTCACCGGGGCTTAGCTTAAGGTTTACATGCAAGTATCTATTACGTGATGGTTTTTGGCACCACGCATATAGACGTTTATCGACGTGCCCTAATTTTTTTACGATACGTAAACTCTATGGAGTACATCCATCAATCTCGACATATTATACTGAACGGTATTCAAATTATAAATCCATGTTAGATCGCAGGAAAATATGTATAGGCCAGTCAAATAGTACAGTAGAAATCGCTAAAATCGGCAAACCAACGGCTAGTTCTGATTTTTTAATATGTTGTTAGGACCCCTAGTAGTGTATATCCCAGTTTGCAGCTCCGAAAGACCTGTGCTAAGTTCGTAGCACTCAAAAACCGCGAAATTTTCGCACTTTTTTTCGGTTTTTTTTCACTATATTCTTCTAAACGACGCATTTGTTCATAAAGCATTTTATTGGGCATTTTAAAGTAGATTTTAATTTGCTAAGATACAGCCCTCTAAAAATTGGTAATTTTATCAATCCACTTGTGTCCCCGGGGAAGG
The DNA here is from genome assembly GCA_964058915.1 of Tetropium fuscum. Taxonomy (NCBI): domain Eukaryota; kingdom Metazoa; phylum Arthropoda; class Insecta; order Coleoptera; family Cerambycidae; genus Tetropium; species Tetropium fuscum. The sequence continues at coordinate 78,273 of CAXKVY010000072.1, read as the reverse complement.
CGGGGAAAAATTTGCGGGTAAAGTCATAGGGGAAGATGTTGTAGCGAAAGTAATTTGTAGCTTTAATTTGAGCACAGAACGACGTCCGAAGGTCTGATAGTTTCCCCACAATGCTTAGAAATCCAAAAAATGTCCAAGTATAACGTACTTACATTTTATTTTCTTCAGGCGCTGAAAATTTTATTTCATATTTAGACAAATTTTACTATAATGCGAAAGTAGTACAGATTATACGTATAACCTTCAACACGGCACAGTCACACAAATAACAAGTTATTTTAATTTCTTCAGGCACTGCAAATTTACTTTATTTCATGCCGACGGAGTTAGACTGGATTTTTTATTTCTTTTTGTGCCCACCCTCTGAAAATACCCACGAGCCGCCACTGTATGTCACTGTATATCATATATCTATACGATATACGTAATATATCAATATGAAAAATATTTAATTACATTGTACCTGCTCAAAAGAATTAACGCAACACCTTTCACATATAATTTATTTCATTAACGAATTGAGATATTTAAAAAAATAAAATGCTAACTTAAAGCTAGATAATATATAATATACACGAATTAAGTTATAGATCGGTTTTTATATGTTCAAATGTTGTCTATAACGCATTACAACTAATCAAGTGCCTAAATTAAAATGTGACTTAAAAGACAATGAACTTGAACAACAAGAATGTTAGTTTACGCAATAATTTGATTATCTAATACCGCGTATGACCACCTCCAGCCTGAATTACAGCTTGACAGCGCCGTGGCATGCTGCGTATTAATCTACGCGGGTCTTCTTGTGGTATTATACGCCAGCCACTCTTCGTTTAGAGGTTCATGCAGCTGTTGCAATGTATCTGGAGGATTACGACGTGCCCTGACTCTTCTATCCAGTAAATCCCAAACATGTTCAATAGGATTCAAGTCAGGACTAATTGCTGGCCAATCCATGACTTGAATTCTATGGTTTTGTAAAAAGGTTCTTGTTACTTCTACTGTATGTGGCCGCGCATTATCCTGCATAAGAACGAACCCGTCGCCATGGGTAGAACATGATTATCTAAGACTTGGTCGATGTACTGACGCCCGACGGGCATTCAGTCTACCATTAATTACAACCAGATTCCACCCCACACCATTACCGACCCATTTCCGAATCTATCCACCTCCTGAATAGCTGCTTGCGAGTACCTCTCACCAGAACGTTCCCATACTCTTTACACGACCGTCACATCGTGTCAGACAAAATCAAGACTCATCGGTGAAGAGTATAGGGGTCCAGTGGCGAGGTTGCCAGTCAACGTGTTCTTGAGCAAACGTTCGGCGGACTTATCTGTGTTGAAGGGTCAATCGATGTTTACGTACAGGCCTTCCGGGTTTCAGTTTCTGTCCTTTTAATCTGTTTCTAACCGTTCGATCAGAAACTTGGACCTTAGTAGCCCTAACAAGATCGTTTCGAAGGGCCCCAGCAGTTGATGAGCATAATTTCGTAGAAACCTGTCTTGCTCTCTAGTTGTTTTCCTCTTTCTGCCTTGCCTTTGCCTATACGGGTGTAACCACCAGTTTCTTGGTATCTTCTATTGAGCCTCATGATGGTGGATGGAGCCACGTTGAGGTCTCTCGCAACAAAACGCATACTACGTCCGCTTTCGAGTAGAGCTACCGCTCGTGCTACTTGGACTTCACTTAGGATAACCATTTAATACCACTTTGACACAATTTACATTTAACCGATGAAATTATCAATAAATGGTAGCTAGGAAGATTTATACAGGTTTTAACAAACAAAAAACACACTTTAATTTCGGTACTCGATTAGTTGTGATGCGTTATAGACAAAATTTTAATATAGAGAAAATAACTTAATTCGTGTATACTATATATCTAGCTTTAAGGTACCATTTCATTTTTTTAAATATCTCAATTCGTTAATAAAATAAATTAGATGTAAAAGGTGTTGCGTTAAATCTTTTGAGCAGTGTATATTATTAATAGGATAAATATATATTTCTTGTGTATATATATGGGTTTCACTTTTTTGGAAAAAATTCCAGGCCTACGGACGTCGTTCTGCGCTTAAAATAAAGCTAATTATATTAGCTATATCTTCCCCTATGACTTTACCCGTGAAATTTTCCGACGAAAGATGACCAAATCTTAAAATTTCACTTTTTTGGAAAAAATGCCAATTTTTGGAGGGCTGTATCTTACAACATATGTACCTAACAACATATAAAAAAATGAGAACTTAGTTTGCGATGTACTATTTGACTAGCCTAGTACGGTTCCCACGTAAAGTGTTACTAGTGCAAGACATTTTTTACTGGATAGGGCTGGAACCTTTGATGTAACTATAACACTCGGAGTAGTTTCCACAAACACCAAAACACTTTCACTTCGCTCGACGCGCGTTTCGCCAACCAAGTTGGCATCATCCGGAGACGATTAAAACTAATCTTAAACAAAAAATCTACCCTATTTATACTATTTATGGTGAAATCATTAGTCACGCTTCAATGATTAGTTGCTAAGCAACGCGTAAAGCGGGCTATACGGTATAGGTCCCTTGTCGCTATTCATACTACTTTTACATTTTAGAATTTCTAAGCTCTCAAATGCATCCAATTGTCTATTATTGGTCACATTTTTGACTAGTCTTAAATTACTAATATCTATTCTATGATTGTTGTCAAAAGCATGTTGTGCAACACTAGACTTATCTGTTCTTCCATATTTTAGATGAGCCATATGTTCTTTAAATCTGGTGTTAATTGATCGTCTCGTTTGTCCAACATATTTTTGATCACAATCATTACAACTAATTTCGTAAATTCCAGACCTCTCATTTGGAACAATTTTATCCTTTGGATTGTAATTTATTACTCGAGGAATGAATCGCTGTTATACCCACGTTTTTGAAGACCTTACTCAAACCACGAGTAAACCGGGGTTCGTAAGGGATGGATACATATTTTGGAGTCTCTATATCCTTTTGAAAGGTCGTAGAATTACGAAGTGTGTCCTTAAATGTACGCTTCCTAATTAGTTTTTCAACTATATCTCTCGGATAATCATTACTCACAGCTATATCTTTAATTAATACTTTTTCTTTTTCAAACCTCTCATTACTGAGAGGGAAACTTACTAAACGATGGACAAGAAAATTAAAACTTGCCATTTTATGTTGATAGCAGTGGTGAGAGTCATTAGGGATATATCTGATCGTACTGGTATCTTTTCTATATATATCAAATTCTAACCTATTGTCACTATTTTTAATTACTACTATAAACACCATAAATAGTATAAATAGGGTAGATTTTTAGTTTAAGATTAGTTTTAATCGTCTCCGGATGATGTCAACTTGGTTGGCGAAACGCGCGTCGAGCGAAGTGAAAGTGTTTTGGTGTTTGTGGAAACTACTCCGAGTGTTAACATTTTTTGTTTAAATCAAACGGTTTTTGAATTATGTCCTGTGGGACTGGAAAGATCAAATGTATTCCTTTTTTGTATTGGATTAGTAATGTCCACATTTTTGCTCCAAAAAGAACTAGGCCTAAGAACGGCTATTTTAAAACGCGACTGCCATCTTGAATTTTAAAAAATCGGCCATTTTCAAATTTTCCGCTCATAGTCCATTCTGTTCTGTGAGCAACGACAACCAAGCTGATTAAAATCGGATAATAAACATAAAAGTTAAGGGCAAACGTAAAAAGTGCACAAATTTTTGCCTCACCCGGTTATAACCGTTTGAATGAAAACGTTATAATAATTACGTGATCGTCGATTATAGAACTTTATTTCAATACCTTGTTCAACATTTATCTATACTTATATAATTACTCATATAATATTTATATAATTTACTTGGAATTTGTGTTCAACCTTTATTTTTAACTAATATGTACTTATTTTTATGACAGTCCGGAATGGAAACTCGTGGCACTGTTTTATATTGAAGGCATAGACAGAAATTATTGAGAGATTTATAGCATTTTACAATCAGATAATTATATGTTTTATTTTTGCCATATGTAATAGTTTAGATAAAAAAAATATAACAGTATCAGGAATCAACCGTCGGTCTAGAAAATAGGTATGTTCGGTATCCTCAACCCATTTTGTGTAATAGTAAAAGTATATCCTACACTAAAATTACTATGATTAATACTGCATATGTATACACATTTATAATGCAACCTATTATGTTGTTTATTTTCCCTATTTTCTATTTGAATGGTATTGCGCTGCACGTAGATAATAATTATTTGTTGTAAGGCCACGTTAGAAATAGGATTTTAGCCATTTATATTGTTTGCTCATTTTCTCAAACAACATTTTTAATGATGTAATTAAAATTGAAAAAAAATCAAAATACAATAAAAGGTATAGCGACTTCAAACATTCAATTTTGTATTTACATTTTATGATCCAAGTTAGTTACTTACCCCGCTGGATATGCTATTAATCCATTGTTATCACAAGTTAAAGCAGCGTTGCTGGACACTGTTACTCCCAACACTCTCTCTAATTTTATCTGAAAGAAAAACAGAGTAAATGGTGAAAAAATCTCGTTAAGTGCGTTGATATTGTTATATATTACTTTTTAAATGGATACTATTTTACAAAAATATTTTGTTATAATGATTATACTTTCTATTAGAATATTATTTGTTTACTCCCCCTCCAATTATTTATATAAGCATTTATTAATTTCAGCATTTTATTAAGGATTTTTGTTAGTTAATATATGACTTCTGGCCTATTGTTCCAGACGATAAGAGATTTCTAACGTTCGACAGCAACCAATTTGCATAAAGCGTGTCGTCGTCGCATGCGGATGGCTATCTCAGTGGCGGGTATCTGCTATTTCCAACGCAGGAGACGTTTTTCGATAGTGCACTTACGTCTATAAGTATTAAAAAGGGAACATTTTAGTCTTATTCTATCGTCGAAGCTTGATGATTCGTCAAAGTCGCGATGTCATCTATCAAAATCGCCCACTACACGTAGGAAATAGTGTAAAGTTTTAATTTTGGTGATCGAATTAAGATCGACGTGCGACATTCCTATCGTTCGACAGCAACCAATTTTCACTTATGCCAACTAGCGTCGCCTTCTTAGTTCGGACGTTCGTTACTGTAAATATATGCCAGAGCGTTGGTAGCCTAGCGGGTAAAGCGTATGCTTTATGTACTGAAGGTACTGTGTTCGGATCCCGCAGCTTTTGCTATTTTTTTCTGTTTTTTTTTACTTTGACCTGAGACAATTACTTTTGTCACATGGTCGACCGACTGACTAGATAGAGAAGATACGTGTACATGGCGTAACGTGCCCCTAAGGAGGTCCAGTTGGATATTTCACAAGAATATTTTTATATTGTTTCGTCGCCCGATTTATATTATTTTCATATTCTAAATTGAATTACTTAATAATTCATACAAATCGACTGAACCAACTGAAAATTCAATTCAGTAATAAATTTCGTTAATGACGTTAATGTGCGTATTCATGCGCATTGGAAATCATTGGTGCTGGGATATAGACGTGAGTTTTAGATCACGTATTAAATTTTTGCATAATGATATCTAAACCTGAATAGTGCGTAAACAGACTCTGCAATAACGATCCGTACGGTGGAGTGTGTCGAATGGCTCCATATACAGGGCGTGTAACCTTGTAAAAATGAATCACTTTATAAAGATTGACATGTAATTATTTAAAGCTTGTCTATACTAATTAATATATTTATTGAGATAGCCTTTTTTTGAATAGGAAAGCTATATATAACAGAACAGGAAACAGTCGAACGATTTATTATAAAGTAGGCACTGGCTCTAGCATTTGTTACAATACATTATCTATTTATGTACAAGCGCCAGACAAGTAAAAATTAAACGACTTTGTTAATTTAAGTCCGATTTGATTAATTTTTTTTCATCTGGTAGCTAAATTTCTAAAGAATCTCACAGAGATCTTATTTTTTTAAATTTCTTATCGATTTTTTCGTCCACAATTATTTGTTCTTGTGAATACATCAAACTCACGAAACCGTTATACAGCTCTTTGAATTTGGCATCTTGAAATTCCCAGCGCTCTGGCCACATAATATTGTGACCTACCATGCTGCACCAAAGCAACGGCTCTCGCAGAGTCGGTTGCACAAAGATCCATATTTTTTTTAAACTAATGATCAACGCGCTCAAATGTGACAAATTGTAAACTAACGGTTGTCAGTTTAGTTCTGACAGAAACAACTGTCTGTCATAGCCAGCTGTGCAAAAAATCATTCCTTGTTCAACTTTGTTATTACCATAGAAATAAATGTAAAATGTAACGTTTTGTATCTTTAACAAAAAAAAGCTAATGTAACAAATAAACAAGGAAAATGTAAAGAATAGATGTAGCTTGATAACAAAATAAGGCCACAGGTTGGCCACTCCATATATTGTTTTAAAGTTAGAGTAAAAAGGCACTTTTTGTGTCACCCTGTATAATATGGACACTTGCCATTTTTTTTAGTTTAAATCCTGTGAGATTCTTTATAAATTTAGCTACTAGATGAACAAAAATTTAATCAAATTGGACTTAAATTATGTAAATAACAATGCCTTTAAGTGCGTTCTTAAAGTCAAAGTGTGTCGTTTTTAAACTACCATGTAAATTTAATAAAACCTCTGGGTAGTGACGTGTAACGGTGATTTTATATTTAAATTTTTTGTCGAGCAGTAATGATATTAAATTTTTTTTTTCGATTAATTAAGTATATAAGAAAACTATAAAAATCATGTATGAATTTTGCATAGTCTAATAATTCTCGTAATTACTCGTATGGTTTTCCTCATGAGTGAAGTCGAGCTATTTCCATAATAGATAACGAGGGAGTTTCAAAAACCGCCAAGCCAACCATGGAAACGTTCTGCAACTGTTAACTTTTGACAGCGCTTTCAAATGTTTTACGACAGTCTCGATTACGCTACGATTTTGACAACCATTAACGAAAATGCAGAGTTTATCATCCGATTTAATTACAGTGCGTTTTAATTAACAATAATGAGGAAATTAAAAGCCTTTCTTCATATTCAGCCGGCAGAAACTATTTTTAAGCGGTGTTATAGTGTTCAAGACACTTTCTCCTGTTTCGTCGAGATTTTATCTAAGCCTAAGATAACAACGTTAATTATGTTTACGTAAGATACCACTAATAGCCCGCGCTATCTGAATGGTATCAACGATGATAAATTAACTTTATTCTTGATCAGACCGAGTGCGCTTTAGCAGGGTATTTGTTATACACGGTTCTTAATGCTACTGACTGGGCAGCATTGTAAATATTTACCTCCACACCTCGAGACAGAAAAAGTGACACAACTCAAAATGTTACATTATTGTGTTTGTTGCGTATTTCTACTACACGAAGCAACCAGAAAAACGTCACAACTGGACTCCTATAGTAGGCCGATCACTTTCGCATATACCCCGATTTTGCGGCATGCTATCACAAACTGTCACAAAACAATTGAGGCTGATGCGGTGTTGGATTACTGCCTCTATGGCATCTTTATCAGAAAAAGCGACTAATTTGGAATTTAGATAGGTATACAATTTAAGTATTCTTAACTTTTTTGTTGCACTATTTAGACTTGTAACATTTTTTCTATAATTAATTCTATAATTTTTCTATAATTATTGCAGAATAAATTTATCTGGGGTATATGCCACTTTTCACATTAATTAATCTTCTGTAAATATTTTTCAAATAAATACATTTTCAGTTATGTCACTTTTCAGGAAAATTAAAACTGCCAAATATAATAATTTTTTTATTATATTATTTAGACTTATATACTGTGGTATATGCCACGTTTCACATTAATTAATCTTCTGTAAGTATTTTTCATTTAAATACATTTTTAGTTGTCATTTTTAAGAAATTTAAAACTGCCAAATATAATAAATTTTTTTGTTGTAATATTATTTACTTGTAACATTTTTTATCAAATTTATTGCAGAATAAATTTATCTGGTATATGCCACTTTTCACATTAATTAATCTTCTGTAAATATTTTTCAATTAAATAAATTTTTTGTTATGTCACTTTTTAGGAAAATTAAAACTGCCAAATATAATTAATTTTTTTATTATACTATTTAGACTTGTAACATATTTTCTGATATTTATTGCAGAATAAATTTATCTGTGGTATATGCCACTATTCTCGTTAATTAATCTTCTGTAAATATTTTTCAAATAAATACATTTTTAAGTAAGTCACTTTTTAGGAAAATTAAAACTCAAATATAATTAATTTTTTTATTATACTATTTAGACTTGTAACATATTTTCTGATATTTATTGCAGAATAAATTTATCTGTGGTATATGCCACTATTCTCGTTAATTAATCTTCTGTAAATATTTTTCAAATAAATACATTTTTAATTAAGTCACTTTTTAGGAAAATTAAAACTGTCAAATATAATTATTTTTTTTGTTGTACTATTATTTAGACTTGTAACATTTATTCTCAAATTTATTGCAGAATAAATTTATCTGTGGTATATGCCACTTTTCACATTAATTAATCTTCTGTAAATATTTTTCAATTAAATAAATTTTTTGTTATGTCACTTTTTAGGAAAATTAAAACTGCCAAATATAATTAATTTTTTTATTATACTATTTAGACTTGTAACATATTTTCTGATATTTATTGCAGAATAAATTTATCTGTGGTATATGCCACTATTCTCGTTAAATAATCTTCTGTAAATATTTTTCAAATAAATACATTTTTAAGTAAGTCACTTTTTAGGAAAATTAAAACTGTCAAATATAATTAATTTTTTTATTATACTATTTAGACTTGTAACATATTTTCTGATATTTATTGCAGAATAAATTTATCTGTGGTATATGCCACTATTCTCGTTAATTAATCTTCTGTAAATATTTTTCAAATAAATACATTTTTAAGTAAGTCACTTTTTAGGAAAATTAAAACTGTCAAATATAATTATTTTTTTTGTTGTACTATTATTTAGACTTGTAACATTTATTCTCAAATTTATTGCAGAATAAATTTATCTGTGGTATATGCCACTTTTCACATTAATTAATCTTCTGTAAATATTTTTCAATTAAATACATTTTTTGTTATGTCACTTCTTAGGAAATTTAAAACTGCCAAATATAATTAATTTTTTTGTTGTACTATTATTTAAACTTGTAACATTTTCTTTCAAATTTTAAATACATTTTTAGTTATGTCACTTTTTAGGAAACTCTCATACAGTAGGTACTCTATCGAGTCTTTTAAACATTTCATATATAAAAGGAAAACAGCAAATTGAACAGTGTGTAAGATATTGAGGTCTGCCGGTAACATTGAAACCAGTACTGTTGACATTTTTGACTTGTGTCACCTTCTCTGTGTATAGGCGACATGATGTTATATTCGCTGTACAAAATGTTATCTCCTACTCATTTTAAATATAGGTATATACTAGGTATATAAAACCGAAATCAATATCACATTCCAGATCACTGGAATGTGAGTGATATATTAATCACTCACATTCCATCGACTATTGAAGGAGAGTAATTTTTTATTCATACATTACAGAATGTATATTGTTAATTTTTTGTATCTAGTTGTGCGTAGGTAATTTTCAACCAGTTTGAATTGTCGGTATTCCTTTTTATTTTCTTCCTTATTTGTTCTACTCTCGTCATAGTTCTTATAAATTATTCACCTTCCAATGGCATTAGCATTGTTAGCATGTCATGTCATGCTTTCAAAGGCAGTGTCCGTTCCTATACAAAAATGAGGACTATGTTTTTATAACTTCCTTCAGTGACCGCTGCGAGGCACAAAAAAATCGTACACAGAGTAAGAGCATTTAAATAAATATGACCAATTAAATACGATTAAGAAAAAACGATGAAGCAGACCTGAATAGATACAAAGAACCAAGAAATTATCACGATGACTGGAACAATAGATACAAAAGACAAGCCCTGATATGGATTGAGCAAAGAGACCATCCCCAGCATTCTGCCTATAGACTACCGGAAGATGATAGAGAACCGTCAAAGTCTGATGAAGTTGATGAACTCCTTTATCCAGGTATTGATACCACATTTTATCGTAGCAAAGATACGGCGACTAAAAAAAATGGGTGTAATCATAATACGCACCAAACGAATGGCGTATCTTAATTGACAGTTCAAATACTATTTTGAAATGTGTCCTTTGGAATAACGATAACAAATATGGATCAACGAATCTTAGCGACATTATCCTGGTAAAGCTATGCTTGAAAGTCGATTTCGACGAGATGGTAGATCTCAAGGAATTTATGGAGATGTCGAATACAGAGAGAGGAAGATGAAATGAGACGAAAGGTAAAAGTTGTCATTGGATACTTAAGTAAAACCTTGGGAAAAGCGGAGAGAAACTACTATGTATCACGAAAAGAACTCGGTGGTACGAGCTATATCGAATACTAACATAATTTGCTATATGGCCGCAAATTCCTAGTTAGAACCGACTACTCAGCGCTACATTGGGTGCTGAATTTCAAAGGACAACTGGCTCATTGGTTAAAGACACTACAAAGTTTCGATTTCTGGAATTAAACTTCGTCGAGGCAGGAGCCATGCGAATGCGGATAATCTGTCACGAAATAATGTGCATATAAGGCCTGTCTTTTTTCTCAACGCCAAGGAGAGAAAGAAACGTCCAATAATACGGGTTGTGTTGCGCAGGTTAAGGTTAAAGACAATTCCACAGAAACGGATGCTGAGCACAGATTTTTACGAAGAACATAAATAATAACGATCTGAAAACTATACGGCAATGGTTCGAGAAACGGGTTAGACCGCAGTGGGTGCTCTTAGATGATCTCATCATGTTAAAAGATAAAATGATTTGATCCTCAAAAGACCGATATAGCGTATTCCAAAAACTATCTGAAAGCTATTTCGGATTCTGCGTCTAAAACTTAGAAACAGTTAATGAAATAGCTGGCAAAAAAACTAGACGAAAACGAGAACAGGATATTAATGAATCATGAAATAGAAGAAATACCTGGAAAGTAAAAAATGTGAGTCAACTACTTGATCGGATATAGAGCAATATTGGATACCTCAAGAAACTGCTCTTACATCGGCCAAAAAATAATAAGTACATACTAAATACTGAACGTCCTGACATCTAGGAGGTGAGCCGAGGTAGGGCGGGGGGGGGGGGGGACACAAAGAGGGTCCACTCCCATACGAAATGCTCTTGAAAAGCACTTGAAATTCTCTACAACCTTCGTTCTTTCCTTTCGTATAAGAAAATTTTCCCTACGACGCGACGCACCGTTTTCGACTTATAAGCGAGAAACCCAAAAGTGGACCCTCTTAGTGCTCCTCCCCTTCGGCTCACCTACTAGACGTCAGGTACTTTAAATATGTTCATTTCCTAAACACCCTGAGAAAAAGTTCATGAAGAAATCGCTTAGGTCTCTGCTCACGCACTCTATCTACACCCCTTTCGTTGACTGAACTAATTGTGTTACGTTGATGTAGCTGCGATCTTGTTTTTAAATACAAATAGCAACCAGTGATTAATGATTTACATAATTAGGCAGGTTAGAGCACCAACTGCTCGTATACATTCCTACTTAACACCGTGTTGTAATATTGGAAGGATTTGCAGGTGCTAAAGATTTATGTTGATAATTGGGTACTATGCATGTGATTTGTATTCGCTGTATCCAGGGGCGCCGACTTAAAAAATTTGTGTGGGTGCTCACCAAAACGTTTTCAAATATTAATTTGTTTGTGTAATTAAAAGGACACAAACAATTTTCCACATATTTTCAATGTTCCACATATTTTTATTTTTCGTCAAAATTGAGCATTGATTTTAGCAAAAATAAAGTGGGTCAATACACGAAACGTTAGGTATACCTCAGCATTTTAAAATTCTGACATACACGGAATTTTAAAATTTTGTGTTAATATAACTCTATAACTCGGAATTAAATTTTAATTGCAAATTCCCAGACATGCCAAAATTTTTAAATTCTGAGATAACTCGGAATTTTGGCATAAAATGGAGTTATATCTCGGAATTTTAAAATTCCGAGTTATCACAGAATATTAAAATACTATTTCGAAATTTCAACTTTTCGAAGTTATATCTCGTAACTCTAAAAATTATGTAAAATCCGAGTTATGTATACTTCAGAATTTTTATTTTAATTGTGACAATTTGGATTGTTTATTAAAATTCCGACTCATAATTCGGATTTTCTTAATTCCAAGTTATAATAAACATAAAATTCTCAGTTGTCAGAATTTTAAGTTATAACTCGGAATTTTGGCATAAAATTTTGGAGTTATATCTCGGAATTTTAAATTCCGAGTTACCACAGATTATTAAAATTGTATTTCAAAATTCCAACTTCTCCAAGTATATCTCGTAACTCTAAAAATTATGTAAAATCCGAATTATGTATACTTCAAAATTTTTATTTTAATTGTGACAACTTGGAATTGTTTATTAAAATTCCGACTTATAACTCGGGCTTTTTTAATTCCGAGTTATAATAAACATAAAATTCTCAGTTATGTCAGAATTTTAATTTATAACTCGGAATTTTGTCACAAAATTTTGTGTTCTCGGAATTTTTAAATGCTATTTCACAATTCCAACTTTTTCAAATTTTTATATACCGAGATATAACTCAAATTCCGATTATATACGACAACTCGGATTTTTTAATTAAAATCCGACATAACTCGATTTTTTTCAATTCTCGGTGAAATAAAAAATAAGTCATATCTCGGAACTTTAAAATTTTGGGTTATTATATAAACATATATACTTAACTTGGAATTTAAAAAAATATGATCTCGGATTTTTAAAATTCTAAGTTATAACTCGATTTTTCAAAATCCAAGTTTACGTTATAACAACTGGTATTAAAATTTTATTTTAAAATTCCGACATCTTAGCATTTTAAAATTCCGATTATAAAACAGAATTTAAAATTCCGACTTAAAACTCGTGATTTTAAAATTGCGAGATCACAAAAATTTTATGTAAAAATGACAGTAATAACTCGGAATTTAAAAATTTTGAAAAATTTTGAAATACGAAGTGGAAAGTAAGACATTACAGATTTACAATTAAAATACAAAAACTAGGCGTGATAAAGTAAATTTGTTAGGACAACTTCAATTCAAATAAGTTAAGACAATGTGGGTGCTCAGCACCCACAGATATTTTTCTGTGGGTGCTTAAGCCCCTGAGCCCCACGTAGTCGGCGCCCCTGGTTGCGTCATCAGATATCTTAGGAGGATATAGAAGGTTTATTTCCCAGAAAATATTTCATTTCTTTAAGCAATGGCCTTTAACATTTTTTGACATTTCGGCAGTGTGAATGAAAAGAAAAACGCCACTGTTGGCAGGATTTAAGAGCCTCTCTGGTGTCGTCCACTTCGACGACTCTAAAAATAAATGCTCTCTCCTCGTACTAAACAATGCTGCCATACTATTTCGTATAATAATAATAAAGTTTCTCTTCCATCTTTGGCTATAAAAAATAATTTACAACTTTAATATATAGGCAATTTGGTTAATAGCATTTTAATGGACTCTAACGACAAACAAACAGCACTTCCATATTATGAACGGAATGGAAATACAATTTATAATAAAACGAATTAGTTATGAATTAAAATAAATCTGTTAAACCTACCCATATTAATATAGCCCTACGTTAATTACATAAATTAGGGATAATACTTACTTGGAAACATAATTTGATTAGTGTTTTAAATGTTATTAAAAGCTCCCCACCGACGCCACGTTACTGTTTTGAAACAAATCCGCTTCAACAACCTTGCTTTGAACATTAACGGAGTAACCAAGTCCATGAAAGTATTTTATCCTATGAAGTTTTTAATCTTTATAGTTTGACAGAAATGTACTGAAGCCAAGTTGTCGTCCTCGTCTTGCTTATCAAGTTTTTACAACGAACAGTGAAAATGGAAAAATACTTTTTTGTTGTTGTTAGTTATTTGATTATGTATGTTAATTTTGAAGTCAGCTATTTTACCTGGCATGTGCACAGAATTTCCTTCTCTATGATCGGCGACGAGTTTCTGGGCATCATTTTGGTCGTTTTCGTTAAATAAATTCAAAGCAAATCTTCTATTAAATCGATATAATATGCCCTTATATACGAATAACAAGAGATGCATGCAATTCGACACGTTTGTAGCAGAGAGTGTATATCGCGCAGATATATGTCTCTAATACTCGAGATTACGTTACAATGCGAACACCTACAACAAACAAAAACTTATAAAATATTATACCTACTTCTAACCTTGTGCCTGTTTTTTTATGCTAAGATGCGCGAAAAAAGCATACAAAAGTTAAAACAGTGAGATGCATACATTTCTTCGAGGCACGGGTATATAAATTGAACCCACGCAAAGTTTCACGGTGGTATAGAAAACGATTTTTTGCATATTAATTAGCCAGTGGGTATTTTCTTTGATACAAAGTTCGGGAATGAATATATTAGGTTTCATAAAAATTACACTGAAAAATATCTGGCAAGGTCGACAAAGGCCTATGTCTATTTGAATATGAAGGAGATAAGGAAAGCATTAAATATGCAAACCTTCAATAAATGTAATGCGGGTTCTTATAAGTAAATTTCTGTAAATTGGAGTATAACGATAACGAAAGTAGTAGAAATATGGCAATATTTTTGATCATGTAATTATCCTAAAAGGTAAAATGAACCGTCGCGATCCTACCGTTCTATGTCGCTACTATTCTGCCATGGTACTGCGTCGGCAGAGCTGTTTGGTTTGCCTTCGGTTAGCATCATGCTATCGTATGCCTAAATTAGAATTATGTCCAAAGTTTATAAGATATGCCTTTTAGTAGTCAATATTCCATCGATAAATTAGAAACAAAAATACTTAGGAGGCCTACTCCTCAAATATGACAATGCGTAACTAGTCTACATGAATTTTTAATAGGATATTTAACATGGAATTATGTAATAAATATACATGGATTTATGGTTGGGATGTTAAAAAGGTGCTTTTTTGTTTTCCGTACCTATTTGGAGGAGAAGAATCATGGAGAAAGAGAGGCATGACCGATTTAAACTTGTTATGCGAGCGAATGCGAACTAAGAAACACCTCCCGTCAACAAGACATGAAAAACGTGGCAATCTTCACTTTTTGGAACTGTAAATATCATGGCTCGGGACCCCGTAAGGTAGAGGCCGGGAAAATGAATAATATGACGACAATGACGTCACAAGACGGGTCCCGGTGATTTTACACTATTTTACATCAAGTCATCTATGAAGTACCGTACCCGGATTCTAAAAATCATTACCTACGTATTTCTCAATATGGTAGGATAGACATATACAGAATGTGCAAGTTAGATAGAGTAAGTAAGATCGGACGTGAATCAACGAATCCCTCATACAACAGAGTAGTTAGTTAAGGCGTAGTCCGCTGCTTGTAGTGCTTGTTGATTATACTCGTAAAACGTTGTACGTTTTTCCTTAGTAAAAAGCTCTATTTCAAAGTTGTAATAAAGTTAAAATAATATGTAATTGAATGTGTACGACTCCTCAAATGTATTTAGTTCTTGGTAACAATTCGTAAAGTCGGTAAAGTCAGTAAAATCGGAAGGTGGTTTGTGTTTGTTGTGTAGCGTGACTTGTTATCTGTCAAATGGCCAATGCTGGCATCATCCGGAGACGATTAAATCGGATCATCCGATTGGTTGGCGAAACGCGCGTCGAGCGAAGTGAAAGTGTTTTGGTGTTTGTGGAAACTACTTCGAGTGTTAAGTAGCTTTAGAATTAAAGTTTACACGATGGTAATTTATCTTTTTACTTTTGTGTAAAATAATTACATGTTTGAAAAACATTATCAGACCAAAATGACCAACTTTCCATCCTGTCTGATACAAACTATGGAATTTTCCAAAATAATTTGCCATTTTTCGTAATTTCTCTTTAATTTCCAAATAAACATAATTGCAAAAACAGTGCTGACGAAATTCAAATTTGACTGGAAATATTGTGCGATTTATTCTTCCGTCTCGATTAATCATACCTAACGCCAAGTATTTTACGTATATTATATTGATTTGAATAGGAACTCCAACGGGAAAGGTCATGCCCATGCACAGACCATTACAATTATTATGATTAAATCCGTTTCAGACAAGGCAGACCTTGTCAGCTAAGGAACTCGCGGTCCTTTGTCTTTCTCTTTCAAATTTAAAATCAATCACGGGGCAATCTACAAACTCTTCTTGATGGGATGTATTGGTTCAGAGGAAGCCCCCATTCAGTTGACAAAGTAGGTAGTTGGAAATGTTCCAATAATGATTTACTTGTCCTTTGCGGAAACAAGGATGCTGACGTTTTGTGTTTGGAAAAGGGAATTTTTTTTTGCTAAGTTGAAAAGCGTCTAATTACGTGACTGTTGGCAATTTATTTTGTATCAAAAACTATCACAAAAAGTCGTTCTTACAACTAGGCCTAATTACCCCGTCTCTAAGTGACATGGGTCTGATAAGGAGGGGATACATGTCGAATGAAAGTTACAGGCCCAGTTCTATGTCCTGTGCATAAGATCCTGAGGGAAAGCACCAGAAACAACAATATATAAAATTACTAAAAATAAAATTACTACAGGTGTATATGGTTTTTGATTTGAAAATAAAAAAATATTTCTTATACTTATGGATTCAATTTGTTAATTCCAAAATTGTAAATATTGCTCAAAAACCTTGAACCCCTTTTTGGATAGTACTTTTAAAAACCTTTTCAAAAAACCCGTACTTAATGCCTATAACACAAGTTGTTTGTGTCTTTCACAGTTCTTGAGATATTGCCATATATTGAAAAAATAAAAAAAAATAACAGAAAAGATAAAACCTGAAAAAATTCTAAAACGAGCTTTATTTACTAACTGTCGTAACAACCGCGCAAAAACAGAACTCCAGTTTTATAATTACTAAATTTCATAAGTAGTTTTCACATAATATGTAATATTTATTAAAATAAATAATTTAAATATATCTGCTGACCTTGATCGAGTTCGTCTATTAAAAGTGAAAAGGCGAAAAAATCTATGACCCTTACTCTACTTAGCTGTTTCATTGTTCCATATTTGTGATTGTTTTCGCTAGTGCATTCATTACTTATAATAATGCAGTGTGTTCTATGATATTTTAAAAATTAGTGATATTCTCACGCGCTACCTAGGCGATTGTATACGTTGCTTGGGTACTTTCACTATTTTTTTTTAAATGCTACCACATTCTAAATCGTATATTAGATAGGTATACGCCTATCCGATTTAGCTGTTTAATTCAGCGACACCGGTCTGGTTTTAAAAGGGCACGGTACTCTAAGGCAAAGTATCTCCTTGCATATAAGTAAGCCGTACGAATCCGTTGTCTAACGAGTTGTAATCCTCGTGAATCTAAATAGAGAGGAAGCCCGATAAACACGAAGGTTAAGGTTCTGCCTTCTACTAGAAGAAAGTGAAATATCCGTTCCCTAGGGGCATAATTAAAGAAAGTCGTGGAATCTTAAACAAACCGGCTTTCGTAGGTTGTTGATTCGGGAACACCTCTCTTGGGAAAAGTGACGGTCGGTGTTTGATGACCGTCACAGGTTTGTCAGATTACCATTGGCTTGCGGATAATCACTTACTGGCACCGTATAATATGATACTACATAAAAAGCTATGTGAAATGGGGGTGGTAAATTCGGTGCCATTATCGCCCACTACAGTGTTCTGTATTTATTTCTAAATTCCTCATTTTTTATCACCAGGGGAACCAAAATTCCTTAAAATATGTATAACTTCCATCAACATTATATTGCTATAATGCATTCTAAGACGTGCATGACCTTTCAAACATAGTGCGTTTATCATGAATATGTTGACAACTGACTTGCGCCAGTGACGGATACGATTTAACTTGTAATGCTATAACAATAATTACGTTTTCGATTAGTGAATAACTTTAGAAATAATATCAAATTACCATTGGCATGAATAATGACTTGCTGATCTTGTGGTAGTAAATTCGGTGCCTTTGTCGCTCAGTATAGTGAATGGTCCTCCAAATTTATTTATAAATTCCTTAATTTTGTGAAGCAATCGGACGCAAAATTTCCTTAAAATACTTTTATTGCATACGGCTAGCTGTTTTATAAAACATATAGTGTTCTGGCGCACGCTGTTTTGAGATGAGTCCAACGAAACAATTCTCTTACACCATTCCTGTCTTCCATAATTTTGGACATCTATTATGTTCTTTTATATAGTTCATGATATCCATCTGTTTAAAATTCTAAAACGTCGACAGAATTAATTAATCACTGAATAATATCAAGTCGTCACAGACAATCACAACATCGTTTTAATTGATAGCCTGATATTGGCGCTCCTCAAGCCTCGTTTCTAGGGCCTCTCGTCTTCATAATGTATGTCCATGATATATAGTCTACAGTTAGTGTTGAAGATTTTTCTATTCGCCCTGCTGTTTGTTGTATAGGATAAATAATTTAATTAACATTAAAACGACCCGACATTAAAATTATTTCGATAAAAGAGGGATCCTCAATTCCTCAGGTACAAATTTCTTAGAATACTTGATTGCTTGACTTCAGTGTGCTGTTGATTGTTTTCCTTTATACCTTTCCAGGTATACATAGTTAAAATTAAAAAAAATAGAAACATGTTGTATATACCATCTTACTTAACCTTAATATTTAGCTACATGTCATAAATAATTCAAATAATGCTAAATGACTTAATATACCTATAACCAAATCAGTTGGAAACTAACATTTATATCGATTACTTTATTGTACCTGTTGTTGACTTATTATTGAATTAGCAAATGCTAATGTTCAGTTTATAGTAAATACAGAAAATTAATCAAATAAATAAGTCACGGATCCTGACGCCTACAGATTATTTAAAAAATACGATTAGCCATACAATCATTGGCAAGAATCAAGTAGCATTGTCTCTCTCTGTGTGGGTTATACTAGCAGTATTTGCGAACCGTTTCATTAAAATTAAATCACTACCGCCCTGGGGGCAAATCTGTTATAATTAACAACTTTAATTGAGTTAGAATAGTAAATACACTGCAACACAACATAAAATATATTAATTTTTTGCCTTCTGATTTATATTTCAAATAATTTAAAAACTGACTGGCTGCTTCTCGATACTTTTTTTTTAGCTTATAGCCACATCCATAGGCTTTTAATATTATATTACCATTGGCATGAATTTCTGATCTTGTGTTGAATATGATACTACATACAAAGCTCTGTGAAATGGTGGTAGTAAATTCGGTGCCTTTGTCACTCACTATAGTGAATGGTGCTCCATATTTACTTATAAATTTCTTAATTTTGTGAAACAATCGGACGCTAAATTTCCTTAAAATGCGTATATTGCGTTAAAATTAAAGAATATTAATTTTTGCCTTCTGATTTAAATTTCGAATAATTTAAAACTGACTGGCCGCTTTTCAATATTATTTTTTAGATTATAGCCTCATCCATAGGCTTTTAATATCAGATGACCATTGACATGAATAATGACTTGCTGATTTTGTGTTAAATATGCTACATACGAAGCTCTGTGAAATTGTGGTAGTAAATTCGGTGCCTTTGCCGCTCACTATAGCGAATGGTGCTCCATGTTTGTTTATAAATTCCTTAATTTTGTGAAAAATCGGAAGCAAAAATTCTGTAAAATGCGTATATTATATTGCGTATGGCTTAAAATAGTAAATACAATGCAACACAAAATTAAAGTTAAGATATTACGTTTTGCCTTCTGATATAAATTTCGAATAATTAAATAAAAAAACTGACTGGTACTTTTTTATATTATAGCCACATCCACATGCTTTTAAATTATTAATAAATTTATTTAAGAAAAAATTAAAAAACTACTTCTTTCTGTCAATTTAGCTGAAAATGTCAGTCAGACAGTTGTGGCCTACTTGGCATAATTCAAATCAATATCGCTTAGCAATACATACTCCTCTATTTCACCCTGTATAATTAAATTGCGTCGCAATAAAACATTCTGCTATTAATAAAGAATGTAGTTATAAACTAAAAAAAAAATATTAAAAATCGGCTAGTCAGATTTTAAATGATTCGAAATTTAAATTAATATCAACAAAATTACAAAACAACAAAAATTAATTCTGGGTTCCGGTTTATTTAAAATGTGACTCAAAATTGTTTGTGTAATGCAAGCTGTCTGAAGATATCCAACAATAGTATGTAAAATCAATTAATGGTTCCACATAGGAAGCTATCTAGATATAATTAATCCACCGTTGGCACCAAAATTCAGCGTATTCAGAGTCATACTAAGTAAAACATCAGTCTCATTTTAAAGCCACGAGTATTCCAATGCAAATATATCACGCGTCCTTGTCCGAAAAAAATCTGAATGATTTCCATTGGTACGGATTCCATCTCTATCTGGTACTTCTTCCTAGGCATATAGTCGCCTTCGTCTCAGAAAATCGTAGGTACGCCAACTGCTGACATTCTTACGTAATTCTCTGTTAGAATATATTATATACCGATTGGTCCCATTGCGATACTCCGTAGGTATGTTCCTTCGCTGCCCACTGAAAATCGCTTGACACTATAATCGATATGCTAGTAACTTCATCAAATCGGAAAGCGGATTATTTATAATGCTAGGTCCTAATTTTTCTAATGTTTTCATGAGTTTTCAAGGTATGCAAGGAATTTGCGGTCCCACGCAAATGCTAAGTATGCCCATTCAGAACGATTAGGTTCAGATTAAACGATTGGGTTAAATTGATTAATTGTCTTCTCTTTCTACATCACTGGCGAGACACCATGACAAAATATAAGTAGTGCAAGAATTTTTATTTACTTCCCGATGTACTTATGGAGGCTGGGCGCTTCCATACATTTGGTGTATCTATGCTTCGGCGTGTCACTATTTTATCACTTCAATGAGCTCATCCTATTTTAGTTTGTAACAGCTTTCTTCGTGGTAGACGAAGGTAATCTTAAACAATATCCGAAGGCGAAGGTGAGCGTGGTGATATTTACTAATTTAACGACGTGCCGTTCGGTCTTGACTGATCTGCAGTTGATTTGAATAAGTCTTACATTGCCCAAAGCTTTGTTTTTTGATTTTTTAAAGCAAAATTGCTTTTTGAAATCGAATACCACATCCATTAAAAAAGTATATAACCTATCAACATATCAGGTACTATTTAATTACCTTACTTGAGAGTGTATGTGATAAAAGTTAACGAACCACCATTAGAATCCCATATATGGGAGATTGTAAATTGGATTTTTTCTTTACATATACGTCTAGATATAAGCGTTCTCTCCATACAGTATTACAATAAAGAACTATCGATAGAGAAAGTACCGTGTAACACCAGTTTAAAATCCCAACCGTAATGATAACATCTCTAACCACAAAACCTTATTTGGACATACTACACATTTATGGATATTTGTTCTAGGTGTTGCCTCACCGCATCGTTTAGCCATTGTTTTATCTCCGTTTGCTTAAATGTATCTTCGAGGTGAATTCGTGTTACAGGAAACTATCAAATGTTCTATACTCTATTTGGAAATAAAAGAGAGTAATAAGACCTTATAATCAGAGACGGCCACGGACGTGCTATGGTTTTGTACATGACGGTTTACGAGCTATTCGAATTGAAAAATACCGGTGACCATCACGAAGATATGAACGCAGATGTGTCCGAGGAGCATTTTCATCAAATGTTGGATCTTATTTCTTAACAAGAGAACTTACTTAGAACTAACTGTAATTTATAGAAATTACACAATATAAGCATTCGCACTATATTTATTGCGGATTTGCATTTTAATGAGCTTTTATTACTCTCTTTCAATTCCAAATAGACTGTAGAATAGAATGTCAATTGTTTTAATTTAATCCAAACACGTTACATTTTCACACGATTTGCAATCCAGTCATCCTGTATTAATAAACGACTTATTAACATCCATTTGTCATATAATAGATTTTTAAAATAAGTACAACATTGACTCACTAAGCGATTTTCTACTCAAAATATAAGATAATTGTCGATTAACTAGCTACTAGCTAATAATAGTAAATAGGTTGGTTACATACGCGTCTGTCTGGTGACAAAATATAGGACATTGTCACTTATTTTGGTACACGCACCTCAGGGCAATTAATTTTCTCTTAACGTGATCACTTTATTACGAGTCATTGACATGGATCTCCCTAGTTTTTCCTTTTATTTACATTATTCACTTAGCGTTTGTAATACACCCAGGGGCATAAAATTCGACCCACATAAAATTTAGCAAAAAATATTTCGAGATTCAGAGCCAAAATAAGTCTTAAAAAAAGTAGCTTGAATCAAAAGCCATATAGGGATAAAAGGCAATCAAAATAGCGCATTCCCCCGCCAAACAAATATGAACAAATGTAAAAGTAAACATACAAAATACCAGCGACATATTTCACCAGACAAATAAAAAATAAATAATCAATGAAATTTATATAATAATTAATAGCTTTATCACAAATGAGAAAGGAAAAGTTTACAAATCCTTTCAACAAAGCATACCCAACACGGTATGGTTTTTACACACCAAACAGGGAATAAACAAAAGTTTAGCAAAACGATAATATGTAGGAGGTTACGATCATAACACAGTTCAAAACAAAAAAAAACAATGTGTAAATAGGTTGTTTGGATTAAATTAAAACAATTGACATTCTATACACTACAGTCTATTTGGAATTGAAAGAGAGTAATAAAAGCTCATTAAATATGCAAACCTTAATAAATGTAGTGCGTGCCTATATTTCTATAAATTGCAGTTATTTAGTTATAAGTAAGTTTAGTTTAAGTAAGTTTATATTTGGTCGAATAGACTTGGTTTCTAAGACCCCCTAACCGAAGCAAAAAAAAATACATAAATATTTTCCTATATTTAACTATAAAAATCATGTCAATGGGACGATTTACATGATTTTTTTTAAATTATAGGTTTGCTATTGAGAAATGCAGATGTACTACTGGGTTTATTTTTGCTTTTAAATTTTGGCCATATACGTATTGCCAAAAAGATAACTGTATAAGATTATATGAATTGAATGTTACTATAGGAGTATCCCAAGGCAATGTACTGGGACCTCTATTATTTTTATTATATACTAATGACAGAAGATTATATAATTATCTACATTCTATTGTGCTTTTGCAGATGGTATATCCATAGCATCATATAATCTGAATATAAACGAAGCATCTCAAGATAACCTACTATCTCCATCTCTTACAAAATACGTATTTAAATAGTTTGGGCATGAATGAGGATCGGGCAAATTGCGATTAAAAAAATAAATAAAAAAGCAATGTTTACCTATATAATTTTTTTTGAATTTTCAAATTTTTGATTTTTGAATTTTTGATTTGATTCAGCTCACGTACGCCGTGACCAAGGTTCGCGCCCATCGTGAGGACTGATTTTTTGGAGAAACTAATAAAATATATATATACAATTAAAAAGAAAAAAATTAACATCTTATTAATTGTTTTTTTTTGTTAATTTTAAAATATTGTCTAATTCATTATCAATAAATTTTGTAATTAGTTCTTTGTGGGGTTATAAGTTAATGTTGATTCTAAAAAAATATTTGAAGAAAAATTACGTCATAATGTAATTACTTTTTTAAAAATTAAAACTTTTGGTGAATTCTAGAATCATCGAATTTGGTGCTTCTGTGTGTACCATGTACCAAATTGTTCCATGTAACTATTTGAATGCATACTCCGATAAAATTTCATCAAGAAATTAAACAAAAGAGCAAGGTTTATTCTCGCCTACACTTTTGCCTGTTGCGGTACTCTTGCAAAGTAATTTCCAGAGCAAAGAAATGTTATTTGACAATAAAACATCGCGCAGACGATATTTTTGTTTACCTAATACGAGAAATGAATTAGGAATTGAGTAATTTATTTGTACTGTATCCTGTGGGAAGGTCCTCAAAGGACGAAGTCCTACGCTTATTTACTTCGCTTAACGGTGGATCGAGAAAATTGGTTTGGAGACATTTTGTTCGCTGTCACAGGCATTGTATGATATGGCAAAATATTTTATTATTAAGATATGTGTTTGACACATAATCATTCTACTGTACAGGGTAAGTGTCTTAAGATTGACACCCCCCTTATCTCACTTATCCTTTGCCGATTTAACTCATTCAAAAAAGGAGTGGACGCGGTTTTTGATGAATTTTTATAATCTGAGCACGGATATTAAAAATCTCGTAAGATATACAGGGTGGAAAATGAAACATGATTTTTTTAAATGGAACACCCCGTATATTTTTATACCAAAATATTGTCCTTAATTTTCTGAATAAAAAAATATCTTATTGTTATATAATCACTCCACCTGTTCGTGAGATATTACTCAAAACTTATCACATTACGGGTGTCAATTATAAAACAAAAAAATATCAAGATACCTCTGGAAACAATGCCATTTATTGAGATAATAAATAAATAATATGTAGGTGACAATAACAGTAACGAGTAATAACAATAAACAACATAAGCCTAATAAAAACAAATAAAAGGCAATATTAATACAGTAACACAATAGAGTAACACAATTTTATTTATTTACACGTAACGTAATTAAATATTTTCCACGTAACCACCACCATTCTGAATACACATTTGGCATCGCTTTATAAAATTGCTTCTCACCCTTTGAAATATATCACCATTTTGGTTTAATTCCCCAATTTTTACACGTATGCATTCTTTTAACTCATTCATATTATTAAAAACCCCAGTTTCGCATATATCTTGTTTTATCGTGCCCCAGAGAAAAAAATCCATAGGTGTTAAGTCCGGACTTTTAGCGGGCCAATGTATAACACCGTGCCTTCCTATCCAGATAGGATATTTTCTGTTTAGGTATTCGGTGACGTTCCTTGTAGAGTGTGGTGGTGCTCCATCCTGCTGCCAAATAACAGATCTGTTGTCCACTAAATTAATATTATCTAAATAATTTTCAACTGGATGTTGAAGAATATCCACATAACGTTGTGCATTTAAGGGCCCATTTATAAATACAGGACCTACAATAGCATCCTTGTGGATGCCACACCACACGTTTACAGTTTGGTATCCTTGTTTTTTTATTTTTGTACAATATGTGGATTTTCCGCTGCCCAGTAATGTGCATTTTTTCTGTTAAAAATTCCCGCAGTAGAAAAACTGCTTTCGCCAGTCCAAAAGACATGACTTAGAAACTCATCATCTTCCTCTATTCTATCAAGTATGTCTCTGCAGAAGGTTAACCTGTCTTGAAGGTTGTTGTCGTCTAAATATTGAACGGGCAAAATACTATATGGTTTAAAATTATGGCGATGTAATATTTTTATCACACTTCTTTGTGATATATCCAATTCTATTGCTGCGGCATAGGATTATTTGGATGGATTTCCAGCAAAATATAATAACGCGTTGAGTTCTTGTCTGTGTCTTCTCCTGTTTTTGTTCTTCGCCTTTCCCTTTTCTTGTCTCTCAGAGATTCGGTATTCCTAAACTTTGCATAAATGTTTTTAAAACTATTTTTGGAAGGAGGTAGCCTTTCTCGAAATAACCTAACATACTCCCTCCGAGCAAGAGACTTATTCTTGTTGCACTGAATATAAATTTCAAGTAACTCTTTTCGCTCTTCCAATGAATATACCATTTTCAAAATAACTTGCTTCTTTACGAACACTACGTATTTTTACGCTAATATCTAAGAGAGTGAACTACTATCTCACAAAAAAACTGGATGACATCTGTCAACAAATAAACAATGCAAATATGCATTCTTTCTTGATTTTATAATTGACACCCGTAATGTGATAAGTTTTTAGTAATATCTCACGAACAGGTGGAGTGATTATATAACAATTACACATTTTTGGATTCAGAAAATTAAGGACATTATTTTAGTCTAAAAATATAGGGGGTGTTCCATTTAAAAAAATCATGTTTTATTTTCCACCCTGTATATTTTACGAGATTTTTAATATCTGTTCTCAGATTATAAAAATTCATCAAAAACCGTGTCTACTCCTTTTTTGAATGAGTTAAATCGGCAAAGGTTAAGTGAGATAAGGGGGGTGTCAATCTTAAGAGACTTACCCGGTACATACCTAATTCTCATTAGACTCATGTTGGTACACCGATATAAGATTTTATTTGTCTAAGCCTACATTGATCAATCTAGACAATATGTCTATAAGATTAACCTAAGTTTGCGATAAATCTATCAAAATAACATGACTTAAATAGTATTACTTATCTTATTTAAATAAAAACGTAAAAACAAACACACAACTAAATTTAGATATAAAAACGTCCTCGAAACATAAACGTGGGTACTTTACTGAAAGCCCATACCTGTTGTAGATTCATTTCCCAAATTACGTAAAACAAAATCACACAAAAACCTCCATCACTGCCGCAATCCACTGACTGTTCGAAATCGAAATTTTACACTGCAAAGAGACCCGCCGAAATAAAAAATTCACAAGCGGAGCGTGTAGTTTGTTTTCCTTTTAAATTAAATAAAACGATTCGACAAAGTAAAAAACCACATCGTACGCAAGG
Source organism: Tetropium fuscum (assembly GCA_964058915.1). NCBI lineage: Eukaryota > Metazoa > Arthropoda > Insecta > Coleoptera > Cerambycidae > Tetropium > Tetropium fuscum. The sequence continues at coordinate 51,469 of CAXKVY010000072.1, read as the reverse complement.
TGTTAAAGGCAACTGGGTACGTCATAGCATAGGAGTCAAGACAGCCATGGACGGGGCCCTCTCTCTCCACGTTCAACTATTCCACGCCAAAGCCGGCTAGATGCAAGATGGCCAAAGACAATTTCCTATCGCATTGCCACTCTTGTATGCAGGCGAGGTATGTCGTTTCCTCTGCGTAAAAAAGGCGAATGAAAAATTACTGTTGCAATGGACATGCGGACGGTGTGGACGTCCACCGTTCGGGCTTTGACTTTTAAATAGCCAGGAACGCTACGCCGTATTTGTTTGTCTAGTTTTACTGTGTCTTTAATGGCCCTAATGAAAACGGTTATGTTTACGGTAATAAGACGAACGCTAATATGGCATGCCTCAAGGATCCCTTGTAGGACCCATGATATAATTTTATATATAATAATATAAATTTATAAAACTTAATTTAATTTCCCAATGTTGAAGAGTCCGATTGAATTTATTTAATTATTGTAAAGTTAAGAGCTGGTATGAGTTGTTGAATACCTCGCGTTGCTTTATATAATTATTATAGAATTTAGTCTAGATTCTAGACCATATACTTTTACTTTTTGTGTTGGACAAAACCAATTGTCTACAGGCAAACGTTACAGGAATCAGTTCCTGTAATAGCCTAATGGACTATTAATGACTTTACACAAGAATATAATAAATCAAGGAGTCTAGACGTTACAAATAATGTATTAATCGAATTTATTATTCATCGCCACCTATAACCAGCTTGAACAATAAAATTCCAGGTCTATAAGGGCCATATTAAGCACTCCATATAGGCCTGGGGTTATATACCATGGAACTTTTACGGTCAATAAAAAATACATTGTATGGACAACAAATACGTGTTTTAATGAGGAGTTGAAACGCGTTTTCGTGTAAGTGAGAATATGACAAGAGCTCTCGAAATAATGATTGCCAACCATCAGGTTCAAGGTCGTTTTAGAAAAACGCAGTATCACTTACATAATCCGAATAGAAAACGTCATGAGCTAAGATATGTTTAAACGAGTTGTTGACAAGGTAGTAAATAGCAGCTGTTGAATGTTTGCAGATATTTGAAAGGCTGCCCACAATATTATTGAGATTTTGATGCTAGATTCGTCGTAGCGTTTGGCTCGAGGCTAGTTGGTAATGATTTTGTGCCAGAGAATCTGAATTTTTCCCTTATTTTCCACCTATGTTGTATGAAAAAATAGTTATTTAAAGTTCAGGGAAAAAATTACCGAACGAATATTCACAAAAAAAATGTATGGGCGGTTATTATAGGAAGTAGGATTTTGGGGCCATATTTCTTTGAGGGAAATTTAACTGGAGACACTTTTAGATTTTCTCCGCAACGACTTCATTCCGTATTGTTCCGAAATATTGACGATCCAGACGTTCCAGCCAATGAACTCCGGTATCAGCAAGATGGAGCACCCCCTCATTATGTAGTAAACGGGCGGCGGCCTAAGAGGGCCTATGGAATGGCCTGCTCGCTCGCCAAATTTAACCCCATTGGATTTTTTCCTTTGGGGTTACTCGAAAATCAAAGTTTACTCACCAAAACCGAGGAATCTGGAAGAACTGAAGGAACGAATACGGCACCACATAAGAGCAGGGTGTCCGATTGTTTTAAATAATGCGTGGGCGGAAACATTCAATCGTGTAGAGCAGGGTTGATAAAAACATGTTTTTTTAAAAAGACAGAAATTATGCTTTTTTTGTTTAAAACTATTTAAAACACCTTATCAAAAAAAAACATTATTTAAACAGTTTTAAACAACTGTTTAAAACGTAAAAGTAAGTAAATAAGACTATTTTCTGCATTCGGATTAGCCCATACCACTCTCAGGAATTGACTTGCACAGTAATCACTGTCAAATTCGTCACCATATTAAAATATCTTAATTCCCAGACAAATGCATCGATTATTGATGTAGATTTTGATTTAATCCAAACTTTTTCTCGTGTTTTTCCTTTCTGCATTTTTCTAATAATTGTTGTTACATTACTTATTTGTTTTTTTTGTTTTATAAAGTATAATAATATTCATATTATATCCCGATATGTAAAAGTTTGTTATTTTATTAATTATTATTTTGAAAGATTATTTTATTTTACGTTATTGTATTGAACTTGAACAGCTTTTTTTCATTTAAAGTAGAAAATATGAAATATGAATAGTAAAAATAAAATAGTAATCGGGAGAGATCAGCAAGTGTTTAAAACACTTAAAATAAAAGTTTAAGCTGTTTAAAACACCCTTGTTTAAAACATGTTTTAAACATATTGTTTTAAACATAACAACCCTGTTTAGAGTTGTGAGTTGAGAACGGTTCTGTTGAGTCAAATTGTTTATTGTTTACTGTATTCTTATTAATATTTTGGGCATTTTTAATATTTATTCTTAAAAATATTTTGGGCCTTTGGCGCTAGATGGGGCTGGGGCCTGAAGCATCTGTGTCACGGGCGTGTACGGTCAACATGTATACACGTGCAGTGTATTGCGGGTTGTGGTAATACGGGCGGACGGTTAGAGTGTATATTTTAAAATTCGAAAATTATTGTTTATTTTGTAACTAATACTACTTCATGGGTACAGAGATAAGAATAAATAATTTTATATAACAATATCGATATTATCTTTTGTTGTATCTCTTACGGCCGACGGTGATGCGATTGTAGCAGGGAGAAGAAGCTTCGCGCTTCGGTAGTGACCAAATGTCACCGAGGGACATGACCGACATTACAAGAAAGACAAACCCAAGAGACTACCAGGAAGGGTAAATAGGTAATCGTTTTATTTCTCACTCTGCAAGTACAAATTTTGCCCACATGGAATTACTACGCCCACTAAAAAATACCTGCAGCGTCTCCACAAAATTGCAAAAAATTTCGCGCCATATTCATCCAAGTTTGTACACTAATTACAAATTTTGCTCACCCACTCTCAGAGCTGAACACTGGAAGTTTACACCCAATCGAAAAAATTACATTTACAAATTATAAACACCCTTTTAAAAATAATTTTCCGCCATTATAATTAGCGGTTTATTTTTGCACCCTCATTTAAGTATAAATTTTGCACACTCAAAGATTAATACTTGAAAAGTGGTTTAAAAGTGGTATTACTATAGTTTCCCACTAAAAAAATATCAAATATTGTTCCGCCAGTAGCGGCAAAATTATACTAATCCCCCTAAGAAAGTACAATTAATTTCCAGCCAATATAATCGCAGAATTTTGTATCCGTGTACAATTTGCACATCCAAAGAATAACACTGAAAAAGTACTTCCGCCTTCCACTAAAAACTACTTCCAGTTACGTCGAATTTTGCCCTGATCCAAATTTTGCACATCCTCAGATTAGCACCCACTGAAAAAATACCACCCGCAACTAGTAAGAGTTTCAAATCCCGCAACTAGTTGCGAGATTTTACATATCCGCCGAATTTTGCACATCCACTCAATTATAAACGTCGAATTTTGCACACTTTCAGGTTACGAACACCCTTCAAACCATCCCTTAAGAATGTTCAATTTATCATTTACAAATTTTGCACATCCAAAGATTAACAGTGAAAAATTACTCCCCCTCTCACTAAAAAATATCAATTGTTTTCCAGTTGCGGCAAATTTCCAGATCCAGATCCAGATCAGCGTCTACTGAAAGGTTACCACCCCCTCCCATCATTTGAAACTTGCACACCCACAAATCAGAGCCCGGCGGATTATTTTCAGTTGTTTCGGGCCGTAATAATTGTTGCATTTTGCACGAGATACCACATAAATACACTTCAAAATGCATTATAAAGATATTAATATTCTGGAAAAACTCACCCTATCTGTTATGCGTTCCTCGACCTTTCCTCTCTTCAACGACCTCGCCCTGATTACTTTCCCAGGACCGTCGAACTCATCCATTTTTTCCTCTCAAAACACAACACGCACTAAAACCTTTTAACAAAAACCGAATAATTTATCAAACAGCAACAATTTAAAATTCCCTATTAAAACGAAATATGTTTAACGTAATCTAGAAGTACGATCGCGAGATTCCATCTTCCTTTGTTTATAGTGTGTGTGGATTATTTATTTAATTCGTTTAGAGTGAACCAACCGCTCCATCTGAAACATAAATATTGTTAGAGTCTTCTAAGGTAACGACAATGATAATATAATATGATGATTTTGTAGCCTTTTTCGGTATAATTAAGCTTGGAACTATAGCAGTAAAAACATACCATTTATATTCAGTTGTATGAATGGCTTTGTAAGTTTACTGTAAAATCACATAGACCTCGGAAAATAAACACATTCACTTGGTAGGCACCTAAGAAGACTAAATCCTTAGGTAAAAAAAGGGTTCATTACAGTACTTGATACTTAAATAATTATATGTCGAGACGAGTCCTACATAATCCTGTGCCTGGACTGGCTAGGGATAATATTTTATGTCTGTTACTAATCTTGCGTAACACCTAATTTCCTATTTGTGCAATATGCTACGAGAAGTGTAGTTTTTCGTCATCAGGCATAGGTTTTTTGATCGAGGAGCTAGCCGAGATAACAAAATATGTCTTATGCGGAAAAGACATATTTCCAAGAGTTGCACACATGATTTTTAGTATTGAAAATACTATAAGACGTCTTTAAGAAAACGTTCGTGAATGCGAGCGACCTCGACATGGTCCCGTCCTCCTAGAGGCTGTTCAAGTATAAGTAGTAATTCCGTAAATTTTACTTGCCCAAAAAATAGTCATGACGTCGACAAAAATCATATTTTTTATACGGGGTGGTCACAAATCTCAAAAAATGTTTAGTTTTCGGGAAAACGCTATTATTTATAAAAGTTTTTGCTTGCCTAATGTAATGTCGACAAAAATTATGTTTATTATACGGGGTCGTTAAAAATTACAAAATCTTAAAATTCGGTAAGAGTAAAGCTTGTACTTTTTGATCACAACGTATACAATTTTACATTGTCGAGAAAACGTTATTGTTTATAAAACTTTCTACTTGCCCAAAAAATAGTAATGACGTCGACAAAAATCATATTTTTTATATACGGGGTGGTCAAAAATTACAAAAAATGTTTAGTTTTGGGGAAAACGCTATTATTTTATAAAAGTTTTTGCTTGCCTAAGTAATATCGACAAAAATTATGTTTATTATACGGGGTGTTCAAAAATTACAAAAAGAAAATGTTTTATTTATAAAAGTTTTTACTTGCCCAAAAAATAGTAATGACGTCGACAAAAATCATATTTTCTATATGGGGTGGTCACAAATTACAAAATCTCTAAAAATGTTTAGTTTTCGGGAAAACGCTATTATTTATGAAAGTTTTTGCCTGCCTAAAGTAATGTCGACAAAAATTATGTTTATTTTACGGAGTTGTCAAAAATTACAAAATCTTAAAATTCGGTAAGAGTAAAGTTTGTACTTTTTGATCACCACTATTAATGATTTTGCCACAATTATGTTTTTATATGGGGTGAACAAAAGCTTATTCTTACCAAATTTTAAGATGTTGTAATTCTTAACCACCCTGTATTGTATATACAACACAATTTTTGACAAAGCCAACACTATTTTTAGGCAAACAAAAACTTTTTTAAAGAATACCATTCATTCGAAAACAAAAGAAAATTAGACATTTCACGAATTTGAGAATTTTTGACCAACCCATGCAAGATAATCCATTTAAAACGACAAGACCTTCAGGGTCAAACGAACAAAAATCGTAACACAACTGCGTGAACCTGTGATTTTTTTAAATAGAGTTTTGAAAAACATGTTTTCTTTAATAGTGTATTGAAACTAGCTGAAATACCTAAGTATATTAATCATAATTTTTTCCATAACCAGTTGCAAAGAAGTTATAATTCAAATTTATAATAATGATAAGACGTGATTTAAGTTCAAGAATTATGATTTTATTTCTCTCACGCAATACTATCATAAATGAGAGACATCCGTACCTACATAAGTCTTGTATTTAATATAATAGACAATAACTATGTTTATTGTTGTAAATTATCAACAAACTTAACTAATCTCATCAGTATAATAATTATCGATAACCATGTTATATTACTTAAGTAGATAAGTTAAATTTTAATATTTATATCATGTGATAAATATAGACACTGACTGATGTGCAGTATTAAAATAATTTTTAAAATAGATTATTTTTGCGTTAGCAGTGTGTTTTAAATTAAAAGGACCTCGTTATATTTAGTACGATTTTTTCAGCGATTAAAATGCCATTAAAACTGCTAATAAGTCATGTCTAATAGCATTTTATATCAATGTAGATAGTGCTTCGATCGTCAAGTATTTATAAAGATGATGTATTGAAATAAATGTTTATTTTGCACTTTTGAGAGCTAGAATATGCATTTTAAACATATATATTAAAATTGGAGTTCCTCAGCGTTCATTTACGGGGCCAACTTCTCCTACCACATATACTAACGACTTATCAAACATCGATGTTTAACTATATTTACTCATTTTAATTTACAATAACAGTTACTCGTTTATGTATATATACATACCAAATGAAAACGCACGTGAACTGGGTCTTATTTTGCGGTACACAAACGACGGGACGTCGCAACAAAATGACATCTGCATAATAACGACAGACGTTGAACACTAAATATGTTCGCGCTTCGGTGGTCGCGGGTTAAACGGCGATTAAAAAGAATTTTCCAAAGTGCATCCACACAAAACAAGACTATTCCTTTGCTGCCTATTAGACCGATGATTTCTAGCCCAGTCGAGGTTACAGTTCGTATTAACAGTAATTTTACAGCCAATTGAGCGTAACTTAATTATTGTTTATGGCAAATGTGAAGTATTTTATTAAGAGATTAATGGTCGGCAATGGGCAGGAAGACACCAGGACCACGCATTGGTTATTTTTAGTGTTTGCTGTGCTTTATCGAAAGTGACCAGTAGACGGGTTTGAGACAGTATTTGTACGTTGATGATTCACCTGCGGAAAAACCACTATATTGCGTGTCGTGCAGAAACGACATAATTTTATTTATATCAGCAAGATTAAGCTCTTGAAAGACCGCATTTATCTGTCAGGAGGATCCAGCGGTAGGTAGCGCCTGATACTGCAATAGCTTGGAATCGTTAAAATAGTCCGCGTCTTAATGTCCGCGAAATGACAAATTGTAACACGTTAAAATAGCCCGTTCGGTGGTATTTATAAGCGGTAAAGTTCACGATCACGTGGGAATGGGAATAGACCGAGTTTTATTTTTAGGAATTCAGTTTATACCGTGTTTAGGAGCAGAGGTGTAAAGGACATGTTCTTGTACATAATATGATAGACGTTTGACAGTCGACAGCTGTTGTAAAAACAAATAAAAAATTAGAACCATTTACGGTACATCTCGGATATATAGGAAATAAAAAAAATCCTTTTAAGTTTCCGCCACACGCGCTGGCTTCAAAGCGGCTACTCCTTTGACACTTCAGGATCAAGCACAGGGCCGTATTGCGTATTTATACTAATTGCGTGTTTGTTCAATTACGTAAAATCACACTTGCTTATATTCAGAACACTGGTTACTTAAATAATTAAACGATAATAGAAAATATAACGTATAACATCTTATTGAACATTGAACGATGAACCGACCATTGAAGGCGGACCATCTGTGCACACTCCAACTAATTTACACCATTGCAAACTATATTGCTCAAAGGTACTTTGCCCCTCTGTAAAAATATCTTTTTCAGTGGCGGCCGTAAAGCCAGTAATTCCTCTCACTGAACTGAAAATTCTTAATCAACATCTCGTATAAAAATAGCTAACTGGGCTATGTCTGATAAATATGTACTAAAGCAATCGAAAATCATTTCAGCAATCATTTTGAATCAGTCAATCTAACGGTCAATGTTTTTTTGATATCACTAGCCATCATATCTATACGTCGAACAACAGTACGTCGCGATAAGCTCAGTTTCTCAAACTCTTTCTTCTTTTCTGGGCAAAAATGATGGAGCTTCAACATGAGCTTTAGGAAGTCAAAAACAAAGACTTGCTATAAAAACAAGAGGCCCAATCCCAATTTGTGAGTAAGCCACTGCACTTCAGTTTATTTTCCAAATTAACCTACAATTCATTAAAGCATATTTAGCTAGATTCAAGTGACAACTATAGGAATTTTTACGTTAGAAAATGTCAATGGGATCAATGTGTCAGCTATACATTATATTATAAATAAAATATTTAATAATAATAATAATAATAAGTGCTACGTTTAAATAACATCAAAGTGAATTCGTGACTTTCGTGATTTCGTGACTGAAGTTTAAATTGAGGGTACCTGCCTATTAAACAACAATATCGAGTCTGTATCCTACAACGAGGGAAGTATACCAGCTTCAGATCTACAAAAGACTCACCAAAATGTACCACCACTCAACAACTTTCTGAATCACAAAAGTAAATAGTTTTATCAACATTAAAGTCAATCAACAAGTCGTTGTGTTTTGTGTTTGCAGTCGGCCATTGCATTGTCAAATATCTCTGCTGCATTGTGCACTTAGAACTTTCATGTAAATCATATAGATACCGATATTACCTTATACCTACGGTACCAAAACTTCTTCATATTGTACATGCTTGATTAACATACTCGCAATACTAAAAGTTTTTATATTGGTAAAATTATAAAAAAGTCAATTTGATTAGAATAAGGCACCCAACAACCAGATATCAATATAATTCATATCTTATGAACTATAAATAAAGACTCTGTAAAATTCTACATCTACTAGGCATTCTTTAATAAACTGTCCCTCAGAAAATGACTTCGATGTTTTCGCTATTTTGGAACTAATTATAAAACTAGCTTTAACAACACTGTCTAGATTTGATTTTTGTGAATGGAACATTTGTTGCTGTTTCCCTAAATCGGTAATGAGTTTTTTAACTTTATCTTTTCTTAACTGGCCCGTGAGTAAATTATATTGAGCGAAATGCTTACGGGAGTAATGCCGCTTCATATTATATTCTCTTAAAACAGAAATTGTTTCATTGCACAACAAACACATAGGTTTACCACTGTGCAAGATAAAAAAGTATTCATCAGTCCATTTGCCTTGGAATTGATGACATTCAGTGTCCACTTCCCGCTTTCAAAAACCAGACATCTTGATAGAATTTGCTTGAATATTTCCCGCGTATATATTATCGTACGAGAGTTTGTCTCTTTCTGACTCGATCTGTGGCGTTCCACTGCGTACGCTTAATATTATTTATCGATGTGAATTCATATCATTGGTGGAGGGCCGGATCCGGCCCGGGGGTTGCCCATATATGTTCTAGGTTCTACTATTTACGGAGAATGCCGGAGACCTGGGTATCCACCAGCTGTTTACATATTCCGTATCACGTGAAACAGGGTTTTGTCTTCTTCTGTGATAATAATGTTAACTCTATTTAATTACCGTACGTCTGTTATCCATTTGTATTGCAAAATTGAATCTGTAAGCCCATTTACGTAACCATGCGAGCTAAGAGCTAATTAAAATTATTCAAATGAATTTAAAATTTAATAGCCACCTTTCGATAATTATTATTAATATGTATTAGACTAAAAAAAACTCAATTAAAGCCAGAAATAAATTTTGAATATATTTAAGACAAACGATAAGCCTAGAAAGAATAAATGTATTTTTGGAAAACATTAATTTAATGTTTCGTTTTGCGCGAATTATGAGGTCCTTCACGAAGTAATGGTGGCAAATAACGTGAATATTCAATCAATAGAACCATAAACTTCACTCTATAAAATGATTTTGACCAGACGATGTTTTCGTATGTAATTGGATACTAACATACTGAGCACTATGTAGTGGGATAACGGATAACTTGACTTATGTAATCTGGAATTGCCATATCATTCCTTGCTGTCTCTTCGCTTCGATATCCCAGGAGAATTCTAGCCAGTCGATAGCTACTTGTTTCATCCCTTAACACAACATAAACACAAACCAGCAGGCTATCTCCCACCACTTTCCACATATTTCATCAAATATAAACCGTTGACGTTAATCCGCCATTTTGGTATAGTTTACTACAGAGACGGACTCTGGTATAGCCGCCTGTTTGCAATAAGAGACTCAAAAAAGCGAGGCGTAGTTTGTGCAGCACAGCATTGTCAAAGTAAAACATACAGTGTTAAGAAAAGCTTTTTTAGGATTCCAATGGATCCAATAAGGTAAGTTTTTACTTTTGCAGTAGCAAATAATTTGTTGTACCAGTTTTTGACGCTGATTTAGACAGCGGTTTACTGAAATTACATGATATACAGAATGTAGTAGATAAAGAACAAACATAAAACCCTGTAATACAGCCATTGTTTGCTGTGGTGCAACCAGATATAAATTTTTCGGATTACACCAACGCTGATATTTTGGAAACAAATTTTGTTCGTTATGTATGTGGATTTTCAATGAAAACTCTTTAGCTGTATAATGTATATTACTTATGATGAATGCCTAAAATATTCTCTTTCGTGTAAGGTCTTAGATGATACTTCTTGATGATTTTTGCAAATTTAAAAATGCCTCTTGATAACTTCATAAATTTTATATTGAAATTATATTTCAACAACATTTCGAAACGCTTATTGTATGTAACACATTTCAGATACTGTTTAAATTATGCTACATTTTTAGTTTTTAATTCACGAGTTTTTAGTTCACTATATTTGTTTAAATGTTATGTAATGTAACCAACCTGGGTCGGTTCAACATAATAATCAGAGAAACACATGGCCGGGGTACGTGATCGTCAAAAGGAAAAATACCTACCCTGCGTTATATTTAATTTAAATTAACCCTGTCCGAGATGCACTGGTTACTAACGAAAAGCGGGAGTTTTGAGATGAAAAAGAAAATACTAAGCATTTTAATACACCTACTGATTTATTTAAACAGGTATTCAATTTATGTACAATATAAAATAAGTACATGCCGTACTCAGCCTTGAATTCACGAGGGGAAAGAGCACGGCAGAGAAACCCTCGATCTCTATTCAAAAGAATCGCAATAATGCTGTTGGACATTTAGGTCAAAGTAAAATGAAAACTTACAAGGGTTCCCATACTTGTGTTTTAACCTACAATCATTCTCTAGATACAAAACTGAAGAGTTTGTTGTTAGTTAGCCGACTTTCGTCAGAAGGTACTGAGGGCCCATACGGGAGGCAACTCAGCTAATAGTTGTAAGGTTTAGGTGCAAAAACGAAGGTCCCATACGGGAGGCAACTAGCGTGTTCGCCCAGGCACGGGGAAAAGGGTTAATAAATTCAACAAGGCACAAACATTCATCATCTCATACAATAAGCGGCAATTAAGTCACTGTTATAAGCAAAACACACAAGTACGGAAAACCTACTAGTAGCCATGAATGGAACAAAAAAAAAGGTCCACAACATTACTTAGATCGAACTGAATAACACAAAATAAAATCATCTTAAAACAGAATGAGCAACACACTAAATAAACTAGTAAAATGTTCATAGTAAATGCATAACGTAGCATAATTATTATAGTTTAAAAACAAAATATAACACGGACAATTTTAATAAAATGATGGCATAAATTCTCGAGATAACAAATTTAATAATAAACATTACAAATTAAGTATATTTACTAACCCAGGAAATTTGACGTCAAACACTAGTCACTCGCACACACCAGAGACCAACTACCTGCTTCCCCATATGCCTTATCCCTCGTCTCAACTATATCCCGACTTATCTAAAACCACCCCGCACCACGTCTTTCCTAGTGCGTGCTTATACCCTAACCACTTGCTATTTAAAAATCGGTATCTCGTCTTTAAACAAAACAGAGGTCACCACATCGTAATTTTGTTAACTAAATAGGGGATAGAGTCCATTTCAGTTAATTTGTAGTTTCTAAGCTTATCTTTGTTATTATAAATAAAACTGGTGTATATAATTGCATTTCACTAGCCAATAAAACATGATGCCAATATATTATTAACCCCCATCCCTAATTACCCCGTTTCACAGTACCATAAATATACGTTTAAAGTAGGCCATATATTTCTCTGAATACCCCTCTGTCTTCTATAACAAAATGGCGGGTTTACGTAGTCGTTGCATATTTGCTGATATATGGAAAGTGGTGGGAGATATCCTGCTGGTTTGTCTTTATACTGTGCCCATAACCTCTTAAATTTCTTACGGGGGGTTTTCCTTGATCATTTATTTGTATTTTCGCTGCAATTGATAATGTGCTCGAAGGACCATATCCAAGAATTTTCAAGCTGGCTGGCTCGGCCAATTCATATCTTAGGTATTTTCACGTTTCGGTATCACAACTGCTCGCAATTTATGGCCAAGGTCTCTCTGAGTTTCACGTAATGCCATTTGTTCTTAAAAAGGTCTGGACATTATGGTTAGGTTAATGCCTCTCCGTATTTTACAACTCACAGAAGTTGTAAAGAAACTCTTTGCTCGCGTAACTCATTCTAACAAAATGAATTAAAGAAATTTAAGTAGGAATTCTTTTGCTTATATAGAAGTTGTGTGGCAGATTGACTTGACGTGTCGTAGTTCTTGGGGTGATCGCTCCTAGTGATCGCCTTGTTGTTGCTACTCTGATTAACACTGGGGACAGTAAGCGATCAATCAGCATCTAATCGTCAACGTTAACTAAATCTTGATCACTCTTCAAGACCAAGAAACACCTTCGAAATTTATGACAGAGTACTTTTTGAATACCAAGTGATGCCTCTCCGTCTTTCAAATAGGATCTTTTAAGACATGTCAGTAAAAGCCCTCTACGGTTCTAAATGTCGATGGTCAAGGACTACGGACCGATCCATTAACAATAATTTTTTTTTTAAATTATCTCAATTTAATTTTCCGGAAAACTTGTTATATTATGTTGCTGTTAATGTTAAAGCGAATCGTCCAAGTTCAGCGATCAAAACTAAAACCGAAATTTGCCCCCAAGCCTGTGATTACCGTGGTCCGTTTGCCACACAAAGCAAATATAGAAACATTTTCCAGCTAGCGGTTGTTTCCTCAAACGTATAGGCGCCATAAAAACGTACTACCTGTTAAACTTGAAAATTTACTTTGTTTTTAACATTACAGTTAGGTTAGACGTGTGCAATCTAGTTTCACCATATATACTTACTCAGCTCAGAACCCATACTTATCTATCGTGCACGTATGAGTTACTTAAATGTAATGTCATATGAGAAATGCGAAAAATAATAATATTCTTTGTGTGAACACAAAGCTATTGTTTACTCTAACATTCGGCGGTAGAATTTCAGCCTGTAAGTGGCACAGTACATTGTATTTAATTGATATGCGTTTTGTTTTGATCGCAAAGAGAATGGTGTTAAATGCATAGAACAATGCATAGCCTTATCAGCGATAGAGTCTCAACGGGTCAAAAGCTATCACCATCGATGCCGGTTGTGTAAAACACGCATCTTGCATTTCAGATATCGGATTGAAAATGATTAAATGTTACAATGTGTTACTATTCGTTTTTATTATTAAATATGCTTAGCATCTCGAATAGTCCTGAATTCCCTAGCGCCTTCTCGTCGGTCGCTACCGTACGGGAAATATTCGTCATTTATACTGCTTTACAAACACTTTCTTTTCATCTGTATTAGTGCAGGGAAAAAAGTTTTGTCTCCGATTCTTTCCGTGGGCTGAATAAAAATACCGAATATATAGCTTTAAAATAGAAATATACAGAAAAAAAATAAATTAAGAAAATCTATATGCTGTCTAATATATAACATATACCCTTTTATATTTTTAATCGTAAATGTTTGATATTTAGACTAATTTAGAACAAATCGCCTTTGAAATAGTTTGAGAGTAACCTGGGAATGTATCATACATGCTAAAAGCTGTTTCCCAGCGGTATTTTAAACAAAATTAAATTTATACCGATAAAATGTACCCGGAAGCAAATCGCGAAATTCCCGATAAATCCTAAACCAAGTGGCACAAGAGAACGCCAATTTATTACCAGTAAAATCCATGTCAAGATATGAACACGAATACAACTTGAGTGGCGAAATCTGAACAAAATTAAAACTGTAGCAAGAAGTGACGAAATTCTTCTAGCTTACTTTTAGTGCAGTTTTGGACCCTTAAATCCGTAGGCGACTGCACTATAAGTGACGAAAAGAAAATTCGACGTAGGGAACGAAGATTCGGAGGAATATTAAAATTCATTCAATCCAGAAATTTGCTTACATGCCTAGTTCTAACACTTCACATTGTCATATTATTACAACTTTGGTACTTTCATTAAATTGAATATATAACAAAGTAAATTGGTTTTTGTAATTCGGAGAATATGATTTAAATTAATTGAAACAGAACCAACGGAACATCATAATAGAAATATTAGAAATGCAGAATGTTCTTTTTAAATAATACCAATTTAATCATAGTCATACATAATATTAATCATATATCATATATGAAACAAATAAGTCGAATTTGATACATAAATTTAATGTCAATTATTACGAAGGAAAGTTGGACAGCCTTGAGTCGAAATTTTGCCCAGCCCAATATAATAACAGGACGGATTAGAACATGCAATCAAAACCTCAATTGCTGTCAAGCCGGCGGTCGTTTTGGTTGAGTTACTGTTTGGTATTATAGGCGGTAATATCAGTATTTATTATAGAATCTTACCGTTATTGGTACAGTTTCTAGATATTAGATTGAAATAACTAGTACTTCATTATTCGTTATTACATACGTATGATCGAATACTTAACCTTTAGAAAGAAAATTTGAGTAAACACTCCTCTTTACATATCAGAATTATGGACTATTATTAGGATTATGGATTATACGGTGTTATATATTATGTACTAATGTCTATTATTAATATGTATTAATATGTCTATTTTTTTTATTTTATATATGTATCAGGTACGTATAATATAATGGCGCGTGGCCGGCATAGTCCCCCAGGGTTCAAATTTGGGGCCATTCTACTTTTTATGTGCATGATCCCTAAATCGTATTCTAGAGTAGATATAAGTTCATTATTACAGCATTACCATTACAATGTAAAAGAAATATATCGTGACCTTGGCAGACCTGGCACCATATTTTAAACCATATATGTAAATCTCATATTTGATAATTAAATTATTAAAACAGTGTAGCATTGCTCTATTTTTCTAATCCTTTCGTCGATTTTTATCATATTTTTAGTTGCCATCAAGTTTCGCTTATATACCGGGCGTTTCACCTGTCATTAACGTCACCATTTCACAGCATGATCTCTTCTCCTATAATATATTTGTACAATTTGATGTTACCTACACAATCTTATGAAAGAAACTTCTGGCATTGTTTTCACGTACAGTTTGGTCTCTGTTAAATTTGGATTTGGCCTAGCTTTGAGAGTGCCTAGGTATATAACTTTGCTTTTTCGCGCGCCTTACACACTGCCCTAAAAAAAAACTGGTCCCTAAAAATTGCCGACAATTTTAACGTTTTCTTGATAATTTTTATGTTTATTTTAATTTGAGCATATACAAGAGTGCGCGATTTTTATGAGAGAATTAAAAGTGTGACCGGTTTAAAAACGAAATTATGGAAAAAATCGGGGTTTTGTTAGTTGTCAGAGGTATACAGTAAAACGTCCCCGAATTATTCTTGGGTTGATAACCTGACTGGGAAAACACCGTAGTTTGTTTACATGCTACTTGAGAAAGACCGAATCCTCTTAAGCTTATTTCAATAAACTTTTATATATAACGTTTCTTGAAAGATGAATTCAAGAAATGTACACAAATTAATCCAGTTTTAGAACGACAGAAATACATACAGAGTAACTTAAGATCAATGTATTTAAAATTACCTCCTGCCAGCAAAAGTGTTTATTTGTGGAAATTATTTGTTACAATTTGGTATTTCTCAGGTTGTTGTGGTAAATCCATACCTTATCTAATATTGTAGGTATATAAAACAAAGCGTATTTTTCCGTAAATCTAACACAATAAAACACGGGTAATAGTAAGTACTGACGTACGGTATTTTCTAATTACGCTGTTTGCCTTGTAAATAATGAACAATAATAATTGTTGATCCGTCCAAATTTACTGTAACCATTTCGGTTAGACTTACATTCAATTCGGTTTTTGTCTAGTCACTAACGGAAAAATAACTTAATGTAGTTTTACTATTTACTACGGGGCACTCACTATAACATGCAACATATAGGTAGGGCCCCCTGAATAAATTTTATCGATTATTTACGAATGTAAACAGTCTGCTGCAAATACGGTCCGTTACCCTCTTTATTCTTAACAGCCCTCTTAATGAATTAAACACCCTTTATTGATAAAACTTTTTGTTTGTTTATCTATACACACTACACTCTGTATGTATTTCTGTCGGGCAATATAAGTGCAATATGATCTATCTGTTTATCTCATAGTTAGATAACTTTCAAATAATGGTCACAGTTGTAGTTAGGTATCTAATTAATTTTTTAACGCCCACCTGAAATAACGGCCAAGGAATAGTATCCGTAAGGCAGATAATTAATATATAAATATGCAATTAGTTGCCAAAGTCTATGTAATCTAACCTAATTGCCATTGATTTTTAAAGTTTTTACTTATTAAATTAGATAAATGCTACACAGATCTCGTTATAGTTGATATATAAAATAGTTTGCAATATAAATATCAATCTAGCTACCTTTGCTTTGTGCAATCATCCCATTTTCACTAATGAAACACTGAAAACTCGTCCGGGAAATCTAGTTCACTTTGACACAACACTTTAAGACAACAGAGATCTCGCCATATTGGATATTCGGAATACCCTTGTCACTTCGTTCGGAATACGTTGACTCCTGCACACAATTCTAACTACAATTCTTTTTAGATAATATGGTAAACATCGGTTATTTGCTTGGGTTAATTTATTTTACGTTTGCGGTACCTTCGTTTAATATATTTAGCGCGAATTTTATGAAAATATAAATTATTATTGTTACAATATGAGGCGTTGGGTTGTCACGGTTAAGGTATGTGGAATGAAGTTTTATTAGAATGTTCTACGTGCCTAAGAGTAGGTGGGAAGTATATACTTTTATAGCGTTAGAGTGAGAGAAAATGGTTATATGTAAGGAGGAATTCCTCGGATGCCACTCACTGCAGGTAGATTCGAATTAAAGATGATTCTGCGTTATTGGGGTCCAGGTCCAGGTCTAGGCTTCTTAATTAAATTTAATTCGAGAACCGGATATCACCAACCGAAGAATCTTGGATTTTATATTTTGTAGGTACCTATGTCAAAGATTTGTGCTACCTAGCAAAGTATATGCCTACCACAGAGTCCTGTCTTTGGACCACTCACATATTTATGTAGATATAGTCGTTGCCTTTAGGTCAGTATATGATGATTCTACATAAGAAAACATGAAATTTCTTTCGTTACGAAGATACGTTTTTTTAAATCTTGCAAAAAATAATGTTTTTTTGTTTTTATGTCGCGCTTGGAGGGCGCTACATACGCCATTATTATTTATTTCAATTTGCCCTAACTTTCTTGACCGTAAACTTTTTTTTAGAATGAAGACAGTTTTTTGCATAACCTTATACATAAACCACAAAATAAATAAGCAACAAAAAATAACAAACAAGAGTGGAATATGCGTTGCGCTTTGCGAATACCTACAGATATATGAATAGAACTATTTTTTAAACTAATAATATATAAACAAAATATTTGTACTGTACTTATTCTGTACTTAAATTAATTCTGCACCTTCAAGACAATTTGAGGGAATTTGCACACTAGATTTTGTGTGTATTTGTTTTTTATTTTTGTTGTTTTTTTTGTTTCGTTATTAACTCACGATATCTCTCGGTGGGGTCGCGGGGTCTGCGGGCCCTTATCACCGCCAGTGCACACTAGATTGTGTGTGTTTTTGTTTGTTTTTTGTCTGTTTTTTGTTTTGTTTTTTTTTGTTTTATAATTAACTAACGATTTGATGTTATATTTAAACATGTATTTTCCTTTAAGGTTGAGTTGAGTAACCTAAGGCTAGACCTCGCCTTTGTATAAAAATTTGTATTAGTAAACAATTTTTAATAAAGACAATTTATTATTATTATTACATAAATTAACCTATCTTAGTTTAGTAGTGCATTTCAATATAACATATCAAATACCTATCATAGTTTAAACAATGGGGAAGTTATGTATATTTTTATAGGTTAGGTATAAGCGGGGGTCGGATAGGAGCAGTGGCGGTGCAAGGATGCCTAGGGAGGGCCCTTTTGCAAACATTATTTGGACACCTAATCCAAATTAAAAATATGTTTAACGAAAAGAAATTCGAGTAAAAATCAAATCAAACAAGATGTATTTTGGAATTAATTAATACATGCCGGATTATCCCCATGCCCGGGTCCAGCCAAACCTCCACGCGCCTACTCCGTGGCAATTTGACGGGCCGTGCGCCGGGAGGGTTTCGGGATGTTAGAAACAAATTTTGGATTTGCTTCCAGCTTCTTACGTCGTTGGACGTATTATCTGGAATTGGATTATCTGACAGTCCTAAGGGCTTCGAGATATTTAGGTTCATGTTTTATTGTTAGTATAAGTTGGCAATCTCTCTTTGAGATAATATTGTTGGTTTGAGTGTAAAAAAGCCAAATGAAAACCCCCCTTAAATGTAGGTCCGAAAGAGGAAAAAAAGGTAAGAAAGTATATAAAAGTGACTGGTTTTGTCACGATAATTTAGTTAAAAAATGTTAGTGTATATTTTATTTTCTAGTAACGTCATGATAAATTGGAAAATTTTGAAGAATTAGTTTTAAAAAGTTTTTAAAATTTGAAATATAAATAGTTAATAATAAAAAGGTGTGTTATGCTCCTTAATGCGTGTGATGTTGTTTTTTAACGAACTATCATTCAGTTTAAATTTTTGTGAAATGTTTCTGATGTAGTCCGCTAAGGGTACTATATCGGGGCAAAGGTTGTGTAGGTCTCTGAGTGATATGTATCTATTGGAGTCCGTGATGAGGCGTAGATATTTGTTTTCTAATAATACCTTTAGGTTTCTTACGTTCGAGCTGAGAGCTCTCACCCTAACCACTCGACCAACGTCCCCGTGAAATTTGAAATTTGAAAATCTGTTGTTACTCCCCATTTGTTCAAAGTGGCTACCGCATCTTCTTTCAGAGGATCATATTTATGTTGATCGGAGTTGCATTAATTCATGTCTTGTTGAGAAAGAACATTTTCTGCATTTTTGCCAATATTTCATTTTTCAATGAATGAGGCCCCCCTATTTGGTGGCCTTTGTGCTTGTGCTGCGCCACTGTGTGGGATATGTGAATGCAACTCTTATGAAATCTCATTCAGATATCAGTTTGATGTTTGACTTTGGTAATAGGTACTTAGACTAAGCTGTTTTCTTTTAAGGAGTTAAAAATAACGGACGAAAAACTGTTATCAGATCAACCCAACCATATTATATTTCTTATGCAAAAAATATTCACAGAACCTCACCCACGTTTATAAAAGCAAATGTCAAATTTAATATATAATCCGATATCTAGGATCCTGCTTTTAGTTACTTTTATGTAAAACAAAAGAATAACGTAGGCATCATTATATGCTTCTGAATTAAGAGATTGTACCATTGATTATATTGTACTGATCATAGACAGAGGCGTATCAGCGGAATCTAGTTCTATAAAATTTCTCTCCCACCCAAACACGGAATTCGCATATAATTTTAACTTGTCATCTAATGCATAGGAAAGTAAGTGATACCTATTTCAATGTATAAAAATGTGAGGTACAGTCGCCGCCTCCCAAAAGTGCACGACTTTCCGCTGCCACAGTAATTTTTCTCATTTTTCGTGAATGTGAATCGTAACTATCCACAAGCATCTTCAACTACTTCCCGAAGCTGATTAGCGTTTTGAGGTCTGAAACATTGTTTATAAATATGTTTAGTTACGTAATCCCAAACGTTTCGATAGGATTGAAGTCTGGACTTTTTGCGGGCCAAGGTAAAAGATTAATATCATTATGACCCATCCAATCTCTTACTATTCGTGCGGTATGAATTGCTCATCATTTAAATGTCTTGGCATTTTATATTAATATTCTGACAAGTTAATTTATTAATATGACATAATGTTCAGAATTAAATTATTTTGACGTATAAATTGACTAATTATGAGATGACTATGATGCAAAGTCACAATCAAAGTAGAAAAATATGCTGTCCACTTTTTCCTATGTAAATAAATCTCAATTGTTGTTGTCGTGGAAAGTTGTGTACATGACGATTTATCACATTGTATTTGTTTATTTATCTCGGTACAAGCCAAAAGCCAGTCTACGTCTACAGTTAGTTTTTTATAGAGCAAGCGAAAATAGTGATAGCTGACCAATATTCTCATGACCCTAATTTTACCGGCTTACATAATTTGGCACTGTGTGTATCTGTCTACGAGTATAAAGTTGGCACACGATAATAATAGGTAGGTACACCTAATTTTTTAAAATTATTCTTGGGAAATAATTATGCCAAACGGAATAAGCAATTTTTTATTTATCAACGATAAATTAAACACATTCAACGTTATGTAATAGAGAAATTTCCTTTTCAATGTTTATCAAATACAAATAATACAGTATAACAATAAACATTAACATAATTAAATAATGTTTAGCATTTGCAAAATAATGCCTGCCGAGTACAAAATATAGGTAACTTGCAGTGGCGGCTCGTCAGGTGATGCGGGTGAAGCGCCGCTTCACCTACAATTTTCAACTTAAAAACAAAACTAGGTCTTTTTAAATTAAAAAAAATTTCTATTTTACATTTCTATTTTATATAAAAACAACCTATATTTTTATATAAAAACATATAATTTACCTAATTTCTTATAAAATTAATCATCAAAATTAATGCCATACTTATAAAAGAATAATAACTAAAAACTAAAACTATTTCTAAAACGTAGTTGGCTGAACACCTTTTCATAAGAATGGGAGCGCCGAGAGGCGAGAGGCGATCATCGACAGGCCTGCTGGAAGCGCTATCAGCGGGATCCATAATCGCGCTGCAATTAACAAATCTGTTTACGACGGTCGCTATGACAACGGGCCAAGCGGGCACGGTAGATACGTGAACTAATTATAGAATGGCGCGGCCCGGCAATACCGCTGCGGAAGCTTACGTACTAATACGTACGCATAAATAAATAAATATATAAATAAATATGTAACAATAAATTAAATTCAGTTTTCGTTCGGACGTTCGGAAGCACGGAAGCAAATTTGCAAAAATAAAAATTGAAGCTCCACAAGCCGTTTTTGTACACTGTGCAGCCCACCGTTTTAATTTAGTGCTTCAACAAAGTTGTAGTACTATACCACAATGTATTTTTTTCGCAAATGTAAATAGTTTTCCCTCTTTTTTTCATCATTCTAGAAAGAGAACTCAAGTAGCTGACACAATAATAAAAAAAAAAGGATACCCACGTCTGTTACAACGCGATGGAAATCAAATTCTAAGATTGTAAAAGTTATTAATAATGAATGGGACGGTTTAAAACAAGTATTTACCGAAATTAAAGATGATTGAACTTCGGATCAAAGTTCAATAACTCAAAGCGTGGGCTTCTTATATCATTTTTATTTATTCATTTTCAAAAATTTTGAATTTGCTTTTTAACTGCTATTTTTAGCGGCATTTTCGAAATCACTGATATTCTTTTTGATATATTACAGAAACGCTCACTAAATATTAATCTTTGTATAAAACAAATTAGGAATACCCAACAGCTTTTAAATGCAAAAAGAAATGAGACATTTTTTCAAAAATTATTTGATTTAGTCAGTAAAAGGGTGTCAGTACCAACTAATTATCGTGATGGACGAAAAACTTTGACGGCCAAAGAAATCTTCGAGAAGTACAAAGTTATGTATTATGAAATTTTAGATACTATTTCTGGACAAATTGATACAAGATTTCAAGACATGGATAAAATTGTTTTTGTTACACTGATGGACACATCAAGGTTTGAAGAGTATTCAAAAGACTTTCCAATGGAATCATTAAATATTTTTAAACTTTTTTTCCTACCATATTTTCTGATTTATCAAGGCTAAAAAAGAACTAAGCTTCATTTATAATGATCAAAATTACCGCAGTATTCAGTTGGATCAAATGTTAGAAATGTTATACGAAAATAGAGACATTTTTAAGGAAGCTTCAGATTATTTGGTCTCATTCTGACAATTCCCTCTATCAGCGTATCAGTGGAACGTAGCTTCTCTTGCTTAAAAAGAATCAAAACATATCTACGAAACTCAATGACAGAAAACAGGCTTACTAACTTAGCAAAAATTTCTATTGAAAAAGGACTTTTAAATGAACTTATAAGTGTGGAACCATTTTATGACGATATCATCGATAAATTTGCATCTTTAAAAGATCGAAGAATAGACCTTGTATTTAAAAAGTAGATACATTGTTATGTGCAACCAAAAATCTCACGAGTCAAGTGCGGGTAAGTTAGCTTTTCTATTGTGTTTTTGTTGTTGTTATTCTCGGCAAATTAGGGCGTGGCATCCAAAAAAAATAACTAACCGCTCCGCTTCACCCACTATTAAGACCATGAGCCGCCACTGGTAACTTGAGAACATCTAAAGCAAATTTATTTTAATTTTTAAATGTCACCAATTAATTTGTTGCTACCAGTTAATCATTGTTTATTTTTAAACCTACTGAAATTATGTCAAAGGAACGATACTTAGTTGTAAGTAAGATAAATAATTAGATAGTAAGTAATATAAATTAGATCGACAAAAATTTACAAGATTGAAGTATGTATATCACAACGAGATTACCACTGAAAACTTTTTCAAATGACGGAATCGATTAAAATCTAGCTGTATATCACGTAGTAAATAAGAGAGGCATACGCACGATGTATGTTTGTATATTAACGGCAACCTGCGCGGCGTACCGAAATCGTAATCACTGTGCCAGACAGATGCGCAGTGAAAGAACGAATATAGAAGGAATCACAGATCACGAGAACTTCCAATATTATACGTATGCGTGATGTGTTTAAACTATTTGGGTAAATCGTTCTTAAGTTTGGTTGTTGGCAATCAAATTAGATACAATTTTTGGTGAGGTTTTGGGAATTCTGCCTGGTTGTGTGAGGTTTTGGGAGTGTTGTTCTCGATTCTGTTGCAACAGAATTCGTGGAAATGCGTTAGCCCTATTTGGTAACTATTTAACGAACAGGAAACAAAAGGTTGAGATTGACGGTGTTAATAGTGAGGGAAGAACTGTAACCTGTGGGGTGTCACAGGGTTTACAGTATACATCAATGACTTACTTACCTTAGCTACAGAAGTTATCTTACGCAGATGATACTGCAATATTCTTGGAAGGTGAAAACTGGCAGGATTTACGATCTTCTGCATGGACGGACCTGAAAAAGATTTAAAAAATGGTTTGACAATAACTTGGTTACATTAAATTGGGATAAAACTAAATACTTGGCGTTTACATTATATTTAAATAAATTACCTGATTTTAGTGCAATACCACTGGAATACCGGGAAGTCACTTCTACCACAAGTATTAAATAATTTCTGACGCCCCTATGCGACAAATCTCGATTGTACTGTTGAACTAAGGGTGATATGGCGTTATTTTCCTCAAAATATGAACTTTTTTCTATTTCCGGTTTTCGTTTTATAACACGTAATATCCAGCGACAAAAATAATTTCAGACGCCACTGTATTCGTCTGAGACTAATTTGGAAGATTCAGTGCAACTAAGGGTGAAACGATGCAATTTCCTTAAAATATGAACTTTTTTCTATTTCCGGTTTTTTATTAATTTATAATACGTTATGCCTATGGACAAAAATATTTTCCGACGCCATTGTATTCGTTTGCGACAAATTTGGTATATACCGTTGAACTAAGGATATCATGAAGTTATTTTCCTAAAAATATTAAATGTTCAACGTAGTTCGACTTAGTTTTTACTGTTTTATTAAAATTTAATTTCTTCTTTCCAGCAACATATTTCTAACACACTGTATAATGAACGCGCATTGTCTGGAACAGTGGAACTACCTCTGGAAACAATGCATATTTGCATTGTTTATTTGTTGACAGATGTCATCCAGTTTTTTGTGAGATAGTAGTTCACTCTCTTAGATATTAGCGTAAAAAATACGTAGTGTTCGTAAAGAAGCAAGTTATGTTGAAAATGGTATATTCATCGGAAGAGCGAAAAGAGTGACTTGAAATTTATATTCAGTGCAACAAGAATAAGTCTCTTGCTCGGAGGGAGTATGTTAGGTTATTTCAAGAAAGGCTACCTCCTTCCAAAAATAGTTTTAAAAACATTTATGCAAAGTTTAGGAATACCGAATCTCTGAGAGACAAGAAAAGGGAAAGGCGAAGAACAAAAACAGGAGAAGACACAGAACTCAACGCGTTATTATATTTTGCTGAAAATCCATACAAATCATCCTATGCCGCAGCAATAGAATTGGATATATCACAAAGAAGTGTGATAAAAATATTACATCGCCATAATTTTAAACCATATAGTATTTTGCCCGTTCAATATTTAGACGACAACGACCTTCAAGACAGGTTAACCTTCTGCAGAGACATACTTGATAGAATAGAGGAAGATGATGAGTTTCTAAGTCATGTCTTTTGGACTGACGAAAGCAGTTTTTCTACTGCGGGAATTTTTAACAGAAAAAATGCACATTACTGGGTAGCGGAAAATCCACATATTGTAAAAAAATAAAAAAACAAGGATACCAAACTGTAAACGTGTGGTGTGGCATCCACAAGGATGCTATTGTAGGTCCTGTATTTATAAATGGGCCCTTAAATGCACAACGTTATGTGGATATTCTTCCAGTTGAACATCCAGTTGAAAATTATCTAGATAATATTAATTTAGTGGACAACAGATCTGTTATTTGGCAGCAGGATGGAGCACCACCACACTCTGCAAGGAACGTCACCGAATACCTAAACAGAAAATATCCTATTTGGATAGGACCGTACCTTCCTATCCAAATAGGATATTTTCTGTTATGCATTGGCCCGCTAAAAGTCCGGACTTAACACCTATGGATTTTTTTCTCTGGGGTACGATAAAACAAGATACGAAACTGGGGTTTTTAATAATATGAATGGGTTAAAAGAATG
Organism: Tetropium fuscum; assembly: GCA_964058915.1. Classification (NCBI taxonomy): domain Eukaryota; kingdom Metazoa; phylum Arthropoda; class Insecta; order Coleoptera; family Cerambycidae; genus Tetropium; species Tetropium fuscum. Next base: position 26,141 of record CAXKVY010000072.1, on the reverse strand, counting down.
CATACGTGTAAAAATTGAGGAATTAAACCAAAATGGTGATATATTTCAAAGGGTGAGATGCAAATTTATAAAGCGATGCCAAATGTGTATTCAGAATGGTGGTGGTTACGTGGAAAATATTTAATTACGTTACGTGTAAATAAATAAAATTGTGTTACTCTATTGTGTTACTGTATTAATATTGACTTTTATTTGTTTTTATTAGGCTTATATTGTTTATTGTTATTACTCGTTACTGTTATTGTCACCTATATATTATTTATTTGTTATCTCAATAAATGGCATTGTTTCCAGAGGTATCTTGATATGTTTTTTGTTTTATAATTGACACCCGTAATGTGCTAAGTTTTTAGTAATATCTCACGAACAGGTGGAGTAATTATATAACAATTAAATATTTTTTTATTCAGAAAATTAAGGACATTATTTTGGTATAAAAATATACGGGGTGTTCCATTAAAAAAAATCATGTTTTATTTTCCACCCTGTATACCTTACGAGATTTCTAATATCCGTGCTCAGATTATAAAAATTCATCAAGAACCGCGTCCACTCCTTTTTTGAATGAGTTAAATCAGCAAAGGATAAGTAAGATAAGGGGGGTGTCAATCTTAAGAGACTTACCCTGTATTGTAATATACTATTAAAGCCATTAGAAACTTTGCAGAAAAAATTATAAACATACTTTAAAATAAAAATATTAGATTTTGTACTGACTAATTATACCGCGAGTCAGAAATACTGGATTTAAGACAAGTCTACGCTAAAGTGATACTAATATATCTCTACAAAAACACGCATTTTTTACAATCTTCAGATCATGTTTATTTTACTCGACAAGGAGCAAAACACCTCATCAGGTTAGATGCAGTAAAAAATATGTACATAAAAGGCACTTTTGTATATTATAAATATTGTATAATAATTTACCTTTTAACACTAAAAATTGCAAAAATGTATTTATTTTTAAGAAATTGATTAAGAATAGGTTGAGAGATAATGTAAGATCTCTTATTGAAAGACTAGAATAGAATAGAATTAACATAAGGCACATAAACATGTATTCTGTATTACTACTTTATTATTATCTAGATATAAGAACAGCTCAAATTTAGATTTCTGTAATTTCTGTTCCTATAGTCTTTATATGACTTTACTTGGTACCTGAGTGCAGGCACTTTGCATCAACGTGCACTTGGATTCGGTGACAAATTGGTCGTTGTCAATAGAACATGGTTACAAGAATACACGCTAGAGACAATTTTGTTTAAAATATATTTACAAATATACAAATAGTAAAAAATCAACTAATAACTAGCACCATGTAAATAGAGTACAGCTCTTAAATATAAGAAATATAACAGAGTCTTCACATATTAGATAAAGATGACCCATAAAAGTAATACCTAGATTGAGAAACAGGGCAGTATTATGCCAGATGGGTTTGCGCGTTCGTTCGTTCATGTGCATCTCTGCCGATCGGCAAATTGCGACTTAATAAGTGACTTAACTATAGGTAATTTTCTATTACTGTTTAATATTAAAATGACTAGTGTTGTGATTTTTAAGTGCATTTTACGTCATTGAACAAACACCAAATTAGTATATATACGTAATACAGTCCTTTGTCAGATTTTTCGATACTCGATTTTGAAGTCGGGGCATGTAACACTCAAAAACTGTTTTTAATTTCTTATATATACGAGATGTACTGTATTATTTCTTCGACTTAACGTGATCGGACTCTTCTTCCTTCGATGTCGTCGACGCGTTCTTTTCATTCGAAACCACGATTTTGATTTCGTCTACTTTCTTCTCACCCTCTTCTTGCTTGAGCAGCGCCTCGTCATCGGGGATGACGGCCTTGGCGTCGATCTCGCCCACGCCAAGGCCGGGCTTAGGCCTCAGCGGCAACGCTTCGTTCTCCTGGCTATTTTTCATCGACTTGCTCCAGTTCTGCAACCATTCCGACCCGTTGGTGTTGGACACTGTGGCCTAAAAAAAATAAGTTAATATTTAATATTTAAACCGACGATGATAAGGTATGTGGTATGTGTAAGAAAACTCAAAATCCTCGCCCACGATTGAAATGGACTCAATGTTGTAGGAAATTTCGTCTATAACTGCCGATTTTTGATGGTTATTTCCTCCTCCCCAAACGAGCTCAGGGGTGGAGAGGATCGAAACTTGGAATTGTTATCTCCTAATAATCTCGAACAGCATAAAAAAACCAGACTTGCCACCAATGCCACCTATTGATCGAGAGACCCCCTTTTTAAGTCTCTGGCGACTGGGGTATACCAGAAATAAAACTAATAGCTCGCATACAAGAACATCATTATTCTGATCTAAGGTACAGTCAAATCAGGTCCAAGATACAAGACGTTGTTGTACCTTGGACCAATGAATATGTTACTTTTCCAAAATATTTTCAAATGGTTCAAATAGTTTTACAAAACATAAGGATTAGGCATACCTACATAAGAACAACCCTAAAGAAAATGTCCATGTAAAAGGAATTGGCATAGTTGTTGATCATACTTAGTAATTTTTTTGCCCTAAAAATTGGTACAAGAATCAACTCTCTTCCCTACCTGATATTCTTTCACTCTCTTGTTGGCGCCTCTGGCCTTGGTTTTCTTTTCGTGTTGTCGTTGGGCGTAGAGGGTGTTGGCTAGGTTATTTAGCGCGTTTCTTTTGTTACTGCCATTTCCATCGCCTTGGTTCGCCAACGGTTGGGTGTTAGTCTGCGGGCCTAGTTCAACGAGAACTTGGAAATCAGCTCTGTCTCCCAATCTGAAGCCCCATCCCAGTCTAGAATCAGTCCCTAGAAAATAATTGTATTAGTTTCGTAAATGTGAAGTCTTATTCGGGTCATCACAATGTTCCCATGATAATAGGTAATTACCCAACTAGCAGTTCTATATTTTATAAAACTGGAGAAAACGTTTCCAAGACTAATTTTATAAAATGTTTTTGTTTTAGTCCAGTAGTTTTGTTTTAGTCCAGTAATTATTATAAAGATTTCGATTGCAATAAATGTTATCTGAGATATTTCTTCAGTAACTGTTAGTTGAGGGGTTGTACATCGTAAAACTAAGAAAATCCGTTCTGGGGGTGGAGCGCAACCCCCTCAAAAAACATTTCTTTGGTGAGAAAAGCCTTGTTTCGGTTAACTCGTTAACCGTTGAGGATAACAAAAAATTGCTTATTATAAAAAACAAAGCTTGACTAATTTCATAAAAAAAGTTCTCTTTATTTTTTTTTGTATATACCATAGTGTTCGAGAAAATCAATATTGAAGAAATTCTGAAATTTGTATTTTATATGCGCGTGAACTTTCGCTTATTTGAAATTCTTTGCGCGCGGCCTATAGAAAAAATTGAATTGCTCGAAAACTAAGTAAGCTTCGAGGAAAATACTTTCATTTGTTTCCATTTTTTATGGCTTATTTTTATGGCCATTTTTTGTGGCTTTTTGATGGCATTTTTTATGACTTTGATGAAGGCAAAGTTTGGAATAAAAATGTTCATATTTACAAAATTATCAGCATGTTGAAATTAGCCAAATATTGTCTAATTTTTTATTGTTTCCTTGAAAATTTAACTCAAATTTTTTTTTGAAGTTTATTTATTTTATAACTATTGCCTCTAATCATTTAATAGTTAATAAATTGCATAGAAATAAATATCATCAAAAAATTATATATGCAGCCTTTTTAGTATTTTTTTAAAATTAATCTAGCGTCCTTGTATTTTAATGTGTTTGAATGTACCTGGTACAGAAATAAAGGTAAGAGCTTGTATTGTTTAATGACACCATTTAAAAAACATTTTTTTAACTTTAGGCCGAAACTTTTCCGAAAAAGGCAACTCCGCTTATATCTTCAATATGGATTTTGAAAATTAGTCATGTTTTCTTTTTTATATAAGCTATTTTTTGTTATCTTCGATAACCGCTGATATCTCAGAGAGATATGAGAGAGATATCTCAGGGAGATGTATAATCCCTCCACTAACAGTGACTGAATAAATATCTCAGATAATATTTTTCGCGAGCTTCTGGTATATTTTTTACTTTACGCCTGCACTATTAAAAAAACATTCCTAAAACGTTTATTCTTATTTCAGTATACGCCGACAGGTAATTGTTTTAGATAGGTACAGAAATTACTCAATTTGGTCTTATCACCTTGGATAATATGTATTAGATACAGAAATGTCTCTATTTGGTCTTATCACTCTGGAGTCCCTCACGGCTCCGTGTTAGGTCCCTTACTTTACTTAATATATGCATCCTCAATTTTCCGTCTGAAAAATGGCGTTTCTATTAAAATACAAACTGCATAATACATAGGAAACATTTCTATGATCGATACAAAACAAAGATTACAAAGAACCGTTGATCAGGCACACGGCGTGGTATAAAGATGCGGCTCTCGATTTCCCCGCCGCCCCTTTATCCACACGGTAGTTTACTCGCACGTATTGGGCTCCTCGTTGCAATGACAACCGCATTAAACAACGCTTTAACCATTCTAATTTAGAATTTTTTGCTTTACACGATATTCTATGTCATAGGCGTAACCTGGCGGGGCGCGAAGGGGCCAGCAGTCCCAGCAGCCAACAAAAAAATTATACTCATCCGTGTTAATAATAATATCATGAAATATTTAAAAAAATTCGTGCTTTACATTATGGTTTTTTAATAGAAACTGTGGATATTATGATCGCGATGGTATGTTGTGATGTTCTTACCCTTTTTAATCGTTGGTATGTTCGAATAGATAACAGATAAAAGCGATGGCAACTCATCTGGGATGATGAAGGATTCGGATTCTGAAACAAATGGAAGTTTATTAAGTAAATACATTGCAGTTTTTTAATTTTGCTAAATGTACGATTTAGTTATTATTAATAGTCGTTACCATGAACCATGATACATTAACCCAGATATGCCTGAAATTATTTTGTTTTTAATTTCGATTTTTGTTGTGAAAAATACAGTCCAGGGTACAAATATACGTACCAAAAAAATATGGAAACAAATTTTGAATGCCGAGGTTTTCGAAAAGAGCGTCCTTTTAAAATGACAGTAGGTAAATTAGTAGCAACAGACATATTTATAGTACCAAAATTCTAAATATAACACAAGATGCAAAATTAATTCTGAAGATATAATCAAACATGTACATTATTCAAGTAGTCTCTGAGATAATAGAGCTTGAAACAAGCAAATGGAGAGCTATTTCTCGCATTTGGTGGAAACATTTTTATGGTAATGTCGGCATCTAGTTTGTTCTCGTTATTGCCAAATGATCTATACGATCGTAACGATAATCTGCGTTTTCTAATGGTTGCCTTCCAAAATGAAGCTACTCTTCTGCGAAAAGATAAACAAAAGATAGAAACACCCATAGCATGAAATATAAGAGGCAAATAACATTTTCCCCACGTACTCCCACTCGAGAAATCATTTAAAAATAAATATCGATAAAAAATGTACTCAAAGATATCTATGGACAAAGCATTGGGTACGAGTTCGATATGGTTGTCAGGGGAAATATCCCACAGCATTCTACAACTAGGTGCAGGCATATAACGGCTAAGCAAACATATAGCAAAGAAATCTGTTCCTCCTTTATTATGTTACCAATCTTATTTTTATTCACCTGATATAAGATGAAGTAACAAACATATCAGTCACATCATCGCTCCAAAAAATGAAAGTAGTTTTCCTAACAAATTAGAATTTTTAAGATTTTGTACAGAAAGAAAAAAACATCTTGATGAGACCATGTAAAGCTTTCTTGATGCTTTGGCTCTCTGCTCGGGTCCTTACTATAACAATGGTACGTTCACTGTATCTTCTGATTCACAATAATTGAGAGAATGCATGATTGCTATAGATACAGTTTGCCCATCATTAGTTTTGTTATCTTCCAAAGATTGCAGAATTTCATGCAGTCATTTGAAAAGTCTGAAAAAGCTGCTTATATGCCTACTGTCTTTCTAAGAGAACATCTGAAAAGTTGATTTTGTGAGAAGGAATTCCAAAACATATCATGCATTGACATTTTTTATGTAGCGTCCTTATAGAAGGACAGTTAAGTATGCTTATCTGGGTTAAACCGCGGTGGAAAAAAGTACCTTGTAACGTTGAGTATAAGACAATCATACTGTACGAGATGGGGGTCGTTGTTTACTTTACCGACTTTTGCCTTGGTATTTCAAATTTTTTCCACAGACAGAACGAAAACGAATTAAAATCATCAGCATCGAAATTTTTTGCAGGTGAGGTCCAAAGCTCAAGGTTATATTCGCTTCTTCGTACAATTGGAGCCTGTTTTCTGAAGATGGTGGCTTGACTACAAACGGAACGTCTTGCCTATCCGTAGGCTCAATAACGCCGAGAATCCCAGGAAATATATCCTTCAGGTTTCTCTTCATGAAGGCGTAGGTTTCGACTGATGATGAAACGCCGAGTTCACTGATCAAAATTGATGTTCCTTTTGCTGAAGGTAATAAATAATCGAGGCAGAGAATTTCGTTGGATCTTCACTGATCGTCACTTAAGAATTTTGGAAAGTATGTTGTAGATTCGTATAATACAAGACTAAAATGAACAATAATTATTAATATACCTATATTGTAATACCTAGCGATACTTGAAGAATGAAAGTAACGTAATATATTACGAAAGGCTATACATAATGAAATGTATCCATTGTCAAGGCCAAGGTTAGCAAGTCCGTAACTATAATAGTAGTTTTTTGAGACTGACAATGTAAATATAGTTTGAAAAAAATTATATAACCATGCGCCCTTTTGTAAAGATTAAATTCCTGCTTATTCTCTTCTAGGAATAATATTATTACTGTTTTATATTCCAATATTTTACATTCTTAGTAATAATAATAGTAATAATTGTGGAAAATGTTACCTAATATCTGCAGCAAAAGAGTACATAACACTAGCACATTCATTTTCTTCGGTCGTTTTCTAAAAGTACACACAGGCGAAGAAAGTATTTATTGACCAAACATACGACAGCACATACGATATACCTAATGATAATAATTTTCGGTTAAGGGAACCCATTCGCTAATGCTTCAATTTCACTTTCGTTTATTACTACGATTATCGTAATTGCCTATTAGTTTTCCGCATGTATAACGAAAATACGGCGCCGCATACTTTGACATAAGAGCGACAAGAACTAAAGTGAATTTAACTATTATTGAGGTCAAGAAATATGTTCAACTTTCCCTTATTTCTTGCGTAAATGTAAATATTGATGGCCGCTCTTATGCAGCGACTATTGGCAAGACACAACGCTGCTGATTATGTTATCTAAACTTGCTTCTTTTTTCTTTTACTTGGTGGAAATACGCCTATATATTTTTTTGCAATTAAAAATCAGTTGTATGATCTCGTGAAGGTGTGGTGAGTTGCAGATTTTCTCAAGGTCGACTATGAAGCAAATAATGTGAACGTGTTTTATGACATTTTTGCAAGTGCTCAGTATATTTACTGTAGATACTGTACAGGGTGATTCGTTAACAGGGGACGCCGATCATATCTCAAGATCTGTATGACATCACCAGAGAAATTGCTGGAAGTTTGGAAGATGACGGCTAGAGGGCGTTGCAGTAATGTTAAATTAAAAAAAAAATATCTTGTTGATTTGCTATGATAAGGTATACCTATGAAAATAAGTTCTTTTGGTAACGTTCGTAAAATTTTGAATAACATGGGTCTTAAAATTTTTTCCATAGCTCTGAAAATTACTACTTTGTCTTTTTCAAACCTCTCATTACTGAGAGGAAAGTTTAGTAAATGATGGACAAGAAAATTAAAACGCCATTTTGTGTTGATAACAGTGGTGAGAGTCAAGTGGTAGGGGATTTACGAAATTTGTTGTAATGATTGTGATCGAAAACATGTTGGATAAACGAGACGATCAATTAAAACAAGGTTTAAAGAGCATATCGCTCATCTAAAATATGGAAGAACAGATAAGTCTAGTGTTGCACAACATGCTTTTGACAACGATCATAGAATAGATATTAGTAATTTAAGATTAGTTAGAAATGTGACCAATAATAGACAGTTGGATGTATTTGAGAACATAGAAATTATGAAATGTAAAAATAGTATGAATAGCGACAAGGGACCTATACCGTATAGCCCGGTTTACGCGTTGCTTAGCAACCGTCATTGAAGTAAAAGTGTTTTGGTGTTTGTGGAAACTACTTCGAGTGTTAAGTCATATTTACTGTTTACTAGCAAATTTTCAATCTTTGTGCGTCTTGCAATTAAATAAGTGAACATGTAGGACAGTGAAAGTGAAATTGAAAATTTAACCCCCCCAGAAATGATGGATCAGGCCCCAAAAGCCGCTAACAATTTATTACCAGTAAAATCAGTAAAAACGTACGAAAAATTTTAGGAGTTCATAGAGTTCATAGATTGGAGTTCATGGCCGTCTTACTTACGTATTTTGTTGTTTTCTAAGAAATTTAAATAGACAAGTTTATGGACACATTCCATTTTGAAATCTACGTACGGTGTGTCTATTAAACAAGTTGAGATATCCAAATATCGCAAATTGCACGCTTTATTGAAAAGAAAATCTGATGTATACCGAAAAAAACTAAAATGTTTTCTACAAATGAAATAAAGCAATTTATTGAAGAAGCCCCAGATGTTAAGTCAGTTATAATCTATGATAATAGTTTCTATAATATTTCGTAAATTACAATTTATAAATAATTAAAAATTTCAGAAATAAAGTCTTAATTTTTGTATATTATGACTGGTCGTAGAAAAAATAATGTACCTATGCAACTCACTTTTAATGGCTATTAAGACAATCGGCATTCAATATGCATAATTCTCATGCTCGTGTCTTAATAGCTGCCATCATTAAATGGTCGTTGCATAATATACTATTAATACATTTATATAAATATAATATTTACAAATTCCTTGTATTGAAGTTGCAATTATATCTACATAGTATACATAATTAAGATCCTCATTTATATTTGTTTAAAGCTATGAATACAGAATAGTTTCTATTCAGTTTTGCACGATCTCGCATAGTTTCGCGACATGCGCGCTCAAAATTAGCAAATTATGAAAAACAAAATTTGCATGGCTTTTTGCCTTATTTGACTAGCTAACTAGCCTTCGTCCTATGAAAAAGCCATGAGAGAACGTTGTGCCCATAAAATTTCCTTCAAGAATATACGATATTTTAGTTTTATCTTCAACCGTTCAAAAGTTAGAACAATTTTAACTTTATGTGCAATATGTGCATGAAGCACAGTTATAGGGTCAGCACATGGTCAGCATTACAGTGACTGTCAGCATCACATACATATGCAACCCAACATACACTAACACAGAACGCTAGTTGCAATGGCTCAGAGTCTAAAAACATTAGAAATATATTGAAAATAATTACATAACAAAACGTAAGAGTAAAGAATTTTTCAAATTCTTTTCACAGAAAAAGATAAAAAATTTTAGTAAAACGTTACATTTTCGCAATAAAATTTTTTTAAAAATCTCAATATTAATTACATTAATTTAACAATATTTAACATCATATATTTATATCGTGGTGTGGTACCCATATTGTTTGCTTCTTTGGTAGAGGCAAATAGCAACGTTGAGAGAATCGACCGTTGATATATCGAAAAAAACATCATTTAATTTTGACACTTTTTTAAAGAAGAAAACCATCGATTTCGTTAATTATGATTTATTATTTTTATTTTACTTACATCTTTGGAAATCGTCTAATATTTATATACAATAAGATTTGATAAGATTATAAAGTATTAGCATTTCAATTTTAATTGTGTTATAGGAATTTTATACATACAACGATTTTTTTATGAATTTAATTGATTGTGCATTTAATCACCCACGAAAAAAACAATATACAGTAATATACATAGTGCCATTTGTACAAGATATAGTCGACGTCGACGAAGAGAGTTACATTTGCGGCAGATAAAAGATACAAGTGACATATTTACAAGAAAAATATATTATCAATGAGACAGTTTTTTTTATATAATATTAGTTGGTATTGAACAAGATCTCCAAACTACAAACAGATCGTATGTCTTATCTCCGCAAAGCACTAGCCAACAACGGAGCAGGCTCAACATCGATTTTTCCTAATAACAAATCAAGTGACATTAATCTCCTCGTCGCTGTCGTTCGAGCTATCGTAATCCGCCGCCTCGTACATCTGATAGTTCACGGGCAAGCAGTGCCCTGCATTACCGGCGCCGCTCTCTCGATCCGGCCTCTGGTGGTCGATAGGAGAACCGGCGGGAGATATGTCCTGCACATCGGTAAGGTCCAACTTCGGCTTATCTCCGTCGGCGTCGCTCAAGTCGGGGTGGGGGTTGTTCTTGTTGGGGAGGGTTTGCTCGCGGGATCCACCCGCCGCGAGGAGCTCTCGCTCCTTCGAGTTGCGCCACTTCATGCGGCGGTTTTGGAACCAGATCTTCACCTGGAACAGAAACGAAATATAAGCATTTTCGTTCACATCGGGTCAGATTACGAACGTCCCAAATAAAGTTGCAAAAATAAAGATTATTGAAACCAATTATTGGAATCGATTAGTTACGTTTTAGGAAACAAAAAAACTAAATCACATTATTTTCCGAGTGGCAGGAATTCGAATGCGTTGTGTAAACAAAGCAGCTATCGCGGTGCCTATCCTTTTTCTATACCATGTCCAATGTAACTATCATTCCTTAGGGTTCGCATACAGCACTTAGAGCGGTGACCTTGAACGAGCGTTATGACGAGCACACTGACCAAAAAATGTTATTTATTTTTTTTATTCCCCAGAACTACTCGATTCCAATTAGTTTCAATCCGGCAACTTTGTTTGGGAGGTTCTGCGACTTTCTTTAAGCATCTTTTTAGGGATGTACCTCTCGCATAATATACTTAATCGTTATACGTTTAAGCAGGAACCGTCGTCGTTTAAAATATGCGAAAAGGAAATCATTACCCTTAATTTGGAACCTTTGGGTATTCCAGTATCTGCATCTAGACTCTTACCATCCGAAACGAGCTTAGCAGAATAATTTCTATCTCGGTGTATAAAAAAAACTATCATATTTATATTATATCATTATCATTAATGAAGATCTACAGAAAAGTGGAGTGATCCTTGGGGAACACGTGATGTGTGTGGGAACGATTTAGCGTTAAGTAGTTGGATGTTGTTCGGGGATAATTATATTAAAAATACGAGTAGATTTGGATATATGCAGGAGCAAGACTTTCCACATTGTCCAGTGTTGCTATTGGTCTATAATTTGCAACTTTCAGGACAGTTTCCAGGTGTCAGGAACACATTTCAAAAAAATTTAAAAAGTTAGAAGGGGTTTCTAAAAACAAACATGAGGAGAGCTGAAATTTAGTCGCAGTTATGAACAAGAAAATTTGGAATTGCGTTAGTTATTCTTGATTTCCATAGACGTCAAACAGGTTCCGACCTCTGGTTTCCCACGCTTCAGTTGCATTGACACATATGAGTTGAGTTATATCGCTGCCCCCAAGCATATCAACCCCGAACGGCGTACATACGTAAATTTTAGGACAGGTTCCTAAATATTCAAATTGAACAAGTATAGATAGTATATAGACCAGGTAATTATTTTCTATGAATGTGTCAAAACCTGTCAAAACTAATGTCACAGAAAAATGTCACTGTGAAAATAGTAGAGGTATCAATAATAAATTCAAGTGTAAATGACAAATTAAATAAATCGTACATGATTCTGAAGAGCCTCAATAAAGAAATTCTCAATGATTCGTTTCCGTATAGACATATGTCTGGTATACAACTGGTACCTAAGTGTTTTCATTTGATTTCTCTTTGTAAAGGATTGCTATCCACCCCAAAATTATTTCTTATATAATAAATACGAATTCGGTTCGGAGACGGAGAACGTTTCATGTAGAAATGTTTTTGAAGGAGAAAAATACTTATTAAAAAAATAGATTTTTAATATTCACAGAAACTTATGGCGGGGGCTGAGATGGAGAAGAGAGGCGTGGTATTATTTCCCAAACCAGATCATTAGCACCACATGCATAATTCTAAAGGGGTGGTAGAGCTCTCTGTGTGTATATTAAGGATGGTAAATCGGCGTTTAGCGAGTCAAAGATTAGATAAAGATCGATGAAGTGCAGAGATGTATTAAATTGCCAGTCGAAAACAACCGCAGTGATTTAGTTGGGTCTTTGTTGGCGTATTAACAACCCTCTATTAGTACCGAATGCCTCAGCCGACGCTCTCTTTAATATATCCCATTGGAATTCTGCGGCAATACGTATTTAGTAGCTGAAGACAGCAGATCAATATTACCCTCTGAAGGTTTACAATAAAGTACAATAGATTAAATTCCCAAAATGTAAATCGATGTACAGCGGATTAAATACCCAAGTTCTATGAAGGATTAAGAAAAATGCTGTTAATTATATAAAACCATCTTAATTATTTTAGTCAGTTCGATCAATTACTGTTTGGACACTTACTATTTAGACGGCCACGTAAAGGCAAAGGTTTTATGGAAGATGATTTACTCTACTTCGAGTCTAAAAATACAGGTTTTATTTAATTTTCGTTTGTTACCAGTTTGACCAACCTTGTTTGATTTTATCTGGGACTGTAGGCAATGGAAAGTACCTATACATGAAAGAAGCAAATAAATTGACCTGCGTTGTTCTTTTCACCTGCGTTTCTGTTTTTTGTTTTACACCAACGCAACGTTCAACCGTCTTGAAGAAGTAACAAACGTGCGATTTAAGGCCTCCCTTGATATATCTGATACATTATAGGTACGGCTTATTAAATATATAGGGCAAAATACACAGTGTTTATTTGATGCTGCTATAGAGTTTCCAATAATTGAATCTCCTGGCGCGAGAGATATTTCATAAACGTTTGGAAAACTCTGATTGTGCAATTGGGATATTTTTGTTTGAGCGATCACTTTTGAAATTGAAATTTAATTTAGAATCATTCAGTTGGAAGTAATTACTCCATATGCGGTCGGCTTTAGTATAGAGGCGAGCTTACTTTCGCTCGAATAATTATTATTGTTTTTTATAACGTCGGCTGTTTTGTGGAAACGTATTTCCGAAGAAATCTGCTATTTCCGGACGTTGAAATGGAAATATTAAATTAGGCACTTAAAACATTAACAATTATGCATTTAGTGCCGCGAGTTTGAATGAATTTTCAGGAAACTGCAGCTAATATTTCACCTATACATTATTTCAACAATACCAGGTGGCCAAAAATGTTGCACTTTTTATGTCTGCCCATAATTTTTTGTTTATTAATCTATTTTAATAAGCTCGCGTTGCTTAGAGAACAGAATGGACTATGGACAGAAAATAGCAAAATGGCCCAAAATGGATTCAAGATGGCAGTCCATAGTCCATTCTGTTCTGTAAGCAACGAGACCAAGATGATTAAAATCGGTTAATAAGCAAAAGTGTCAAGGGCAAACGTAAAAAGTGTAAATTTTTTGGCCCACCCGGTAAAACAGATACGATATTAATAAGTAGGAATCCCAAAACCTACCAAAAAATACCAAAATATATACAAACAATTAAGTAGCAAGGTTTGCCACTTAGTGCACGGTATCCTTCAATCAATCACGGTATTCTAAGGCGGCATAAGGGAATGAATCGTTCACAGAAAGAAGAATTTCTTTGAAACAAGAATCTCGGTTTGTTCGACTATTATTTAATCGAGGAAAAGAAATATTTCTAACCGAATAAAATAATAAATAAATAAAATAATTTTTGCATTAAAGAATTGTTTTTACTAACTATAAAAAATATATTTCTTTGATTTACAGAAATATTTTTTAAAATGATTAATTGTCAGTTTCAAGAAATATTTCTGTATGACATATTTGGTTGAATTTTCTTTTAAATTTTATAAATGAAATAGGTATTGAAATAAATAAATGAAACTAATAGTTTATCAAGGCTAACAATTATTTCTTTGAATATTCAGAGTTCATTGTTTAATTAATTAAACAAATATTTAATTGGCTCTATTGGAAGGAGGGATTCCTTTGGATCAATTTTTTTTTCAGTCAAATTATTTTTTCTCTGTGTTCGTATCTCACTACTAAAAAATGTCAAACCCACTTAAGAACACAAAACGTGATTTAGAGATAGATATATTTGAAAATATAGAAGATTTTTTTTTCTAATTTATTCGTCAATTACGCATATGTAATAAAATTCAATCAATTCTCAGTTTTTCTCGAAAATTTTGTCCTCCGAGAACGTATTTTCATTAACGCTACAAAGTTTACAGAAATATTCTGTAAACTTTGAGCGCCATTTGCTTTGCTGCTTTTATGCTCAAATTTGATACACTCATTTTGGAATGACAATGTTTTTTGGATTGCCCCGTATTATTAATTCTTATGTTTATAGCAGTGGCGTGCGGTGACGTTCCAAATAAGGGAAGTAATTCTTAGAAATCTACCTATTTATAGTGTAACTCGATAGGGACTTAACAGATGCTAAAAAAATGGTACTTCCTCGGATGCGTATCCCTATCATATCGGCTTAAGTTATTGAAGAAAAATAAGTTAGAGCTGATCTCTACGTGTCTATATCTTGTTCTGTCATATTTTCTAACCTCGAATTTTGTTTTGCTATTGCTTTCGAAATTTTTTTAGTGCTTATTTATTATTGTTATCAAAATTGCACTCAGTTATTGCGCTATGTGACCTAACTAAAGTATTTGACAATGTTCCCCATGATCTACTTTTATTAAAGTTCACTTGTTATGGCATAAGGGCTATGGCTTTGTCACGAATTGAATAATATGTATGTAATAGAAAACAATGCGTCAGCATTGATTATATTACTTCAGATCTTAACAACATACCACATGGTGTACCCCAAGGATCCGTCTTGGGGCCACTGTTTATAAATTATTTTAATCATTTCATTTATTCACATAAATG
The DNA here is from genome assembly GCA_964058915.1 of Tetropium fuscum. Taxonomy (NCBI): domain Eukaryota; kingdom Metazoa; phylum Arthropoda; class Insecta; order Coleoptera; family Cerambycidae; genus Tetropium; species Tetropium fuscum. The sequence goes on along the minus strand of CAXKVY010000072.1, from coordinate 11,095 downwards.
TATACTTTTCGCAGATGATACAACTCTAATAACTTCAAATTCAAGCTATCTTGTTTTATTGAAAAGTATCGATGAAATTATAAAAAAGCAGATATGTGGCTCTCAGCGAACAACCTTAAACTAAATTCAACTACAACATCACAGAGAGAACAAATCACGGAAATTAGTTACAACTTCAAGCCGCAGCATCACGAGCGGAAATAGCGTTAAGCTCCTCGGATTTGCCTTGGATGATAATTTAAATTAGTCCAGTGGTATCAACTGCTTGGGGAAGTCGCTTACAAGTGTAATTTGCTATTGCGCCACATGAGGTTTTAAATAATGCAGTTTAATATACAATAAATTAAAGTATATATATTAAAGGGCAGCAACGCTTTCCTTGCTTTCATGGACCTTGCGCACCTGTTTTATAGCGGCCTTTGTAATTGGTGCTGTAACGTAAATAAATTCCGTTCCGTTATATAGCAAATATTTTGAATAATAGTACCCTACTTCAAATATTTAAAATAAACCACGAGATACATGCACACCAAATGTAGACCGACCGAAACCACGTGTGGATGCTGGGAGCCGAAATAGTAGGAGAAAACCTATAAATAAGACACGCAACGCCAATAAATGCCTGTTTGGCTGTTTCATTTTACATTGTTCGCATAGTTTGATAACTTAACGGCTATCCCAGGACCTTATGAAGTTAAAGAATTGACATGGGATTTTTTCAAAGATTTTAGCAAGCCCGAATCTCTACGATACAGGTCTCTACGATACGACCTGGAAAGAGATTAAAAGATCCCAAAGTTACAGATGTAAGAGCACTATGCTACAATGAAGATGGGGACCAGGTAATTAAATATTTGTTGAATTTTGATGACGACTGGAAAGCAATTCCATCAAAAGTCCAAATATTAGATACGATTCATGAATATCTAAAATTATATAAAAAGAGGCTTGGTATTGCACAAAGTAAATTTACCCAGCTTCAACAATTAAAAAGTGTGATCCCCAAAGATTGTCACTACTATTACGACAGCCTACCAAAAAAATAAAGACCTTAGTCTAAGACTAATAATGTTTAAGGTATCTTAATATTGGATATATTAATTTCATTTATATTTATATAATAAAATAGAGTGTTTATTTAGTTAAAGTACCATAATTTATTTTCTTTCCATCTAGCTAATATCTCCTATCTGTAAAAAGATATACCCAATACAACCTATCCCAAATTTACTGCTCGCCAATAAGTTCTATTGTAAATATTATAAAAAGCAACAAGTTCTATCGTTCCTATTTTCCTAAATAATGTGTTTTTTCATTAATTTGCACTGTTTTAATAACTAAAACAATATTTTATAACTAAGTTTGGAATATGGTTGTTTATTCAAATACATTTGACTTTGAAAATCACTCTTTTGTGTTTCCTGTGAAATTACCATATTAAAGATAGGACATATTGTCAGGACACCCTCGATATATGAGTCATAGAAATGGGATAAGATGATATGTAAGCAAAATTAGAAGGACCCTAGAAAAAGGATGAACCTGAATACATACGTATAGAAATAGTACTAAAGAAAGTAAGGTACCTTATCACATATTGAAGTTAGGTCATGACCAAAGAATAACATATCCAAAATTTTGAACAGTTTTAAATTTAATTGATCAATTACTAATATTAGAGCTCTTATATATAAACTTTTAGTGAAACATTTCGGACTTGACATCGAAATTTTATATTAATGTCACAAATGTCAAAATTTTCAATCTAGATTAAGTAGTGCATAGAGAACGTTATAATAGTATAGTTATTATCATTTTCTCTTTTCCAAATATATCTATTGCTGAAAATTTATCATATACTGATATTTATTTATAGCACAGTACTATTTAAATTGTGTTTAAATAAATTTGTTACATTGATAGCTGGTATATAGATTTCCGTACGGAAATTACGTCGATTTGTACGACTTATTTTTTGATGTGTTTCGACCTTGAAATAGGCTTGGTGTCAAGAGTAATAAATATTTTCTTACTGTTTTAATTTAGAGCTCTTCAGGCTGCTTTTTAAATTTATTTTAACCGGCATTAGAGTCATTTTAGAGCCCTTTAGGCTTATTAATTGTCAAGTTACAGCTGTTAATTATTCTCTAGTCATTTCTGCGGTCTGCAGTACTCCTCTAGTACTGCTGATATGGCGTCCAAATATTTCACGTCAGTAATTGTCAGGCTGTGTTTCTTAAGGTGATATATCTAAGGGTACCTATAAGTGCTATCAGAGCCTCTAACTAACCATCTAATTCACTTATCCACGACCGCCCGAAAAATCTGAGCACCCGATAAGCAAAATAAAAATACATCAGTATATATACATCTCCTAGATGAGAAGCCATTTAATTCAGGTAAACTAAATTAAAAGAAGAGGTGTTTTAGTGCATGGCTCAAAGAAATAATTTACTAGTATTTCCAGGGCACAATCGATAAATTGCCAGTTGTCAAAGGTGTATATTATATTAAATATTAATACGTTTTATAACTATGTAGTATTAAACTACAGTTTCATCAGTTAATATTCATAGCATCGTTGTCCGTTCGGGGGTGCTTGGCGAATAATTATTCCCATTACATCTAAACTATTGTAATAAAAGTTCGCTATCATCATCATCATCATATTTCATTTATTAGAATATTAAATTTCTTTTCGGTTCTGCGCGCGCCATAGCTGGTGCATTTTCATTTTAGTGGCGAAACGGCCCACCCCCGGCTACGTCGTTAAACAATCAGGGTTTATCGTAATCATAATTAAACGGCATTAAATTAGATTTAATCGCAAAGGCACTGATTTAAACGAGTATTTAAGAGCCCCTTTAGGTTGAAAATTCACCCCTAGATTGCAAGGCGGACCACCGCTGAAGATTATATAAGAAAGGCGGCCAATCGAAAAGCATATCTCCCCACTGCTCGAGAACAAATGCCCGCCGTTTCTCTCAGATGCAAGGGATGAATTGCTATTGCCACCCCTTTGAGTGCCGGACGAAAAACTGCCGATTCCGTTGCAACGAACGTATATGCGTATACCTTTACCTCTCTTATCGGGAGTGGCATTACTGTTTTCTGTTCTTTCGTGCTCCGCAATTGTTCTTTTATTTCTGGTGTCAACACTTGGAATCACAGTTCATACAAACAACCATTCCATTGGAAATAATTGATTCACTCTTCTTAATGTTTCTGTTTATTAATCCAGCTTCAGTGGGATTATTAATTATTTGCAGTAACAATAATGGTTGCACTTAACATTTTGTTATACTTATTATGTGAAAATATGTCATTATAATACCCCTACAGTTTGGATATGTATCGAAAATCAATCGAAAATTCTCGCGTCAAAATATCTGCTATTTTAAAAAAGTCGGTGGGCTTTTTGTTCGTTGAAATCTCTACTTTCTGATGGTGTTAAAAAATATATTATGATAAATGTTCTCAGAAAATGACAGACATTTTTTGACATCGTCTTTGTTTGCATCTTTTTTATAATAATTATTTGTCCAATGTGACAAATTTGTATCGTCTAATAATGAATTTACGATAGTTTTCTTTCCTTCTCCAGCAAATTCAGATATTGCATCGCAACCAGAAAAATAATCCAGAAATGCAACGATATTTTTTGAAGGATTGATATTTGAAACTATTAGACGTGAAAAATAGATTTTTTACATTTCCAGAATCTGGCTTGAGAAAATAAATATCATGATTATTTGAATTTAATTGATTCAGAAGGACCAAAAGATCAATATCTTGACCCACAACTGATAGTTTTATTAGTATCGCCGGCAATTTCTATCGAAGTCTTAATTATGTCAGCATCAGCATCTTCTTTTGCTTCTTTACAGGAAAATCGTTGTGACTGTAATCTTTTCGTTAACGTTTTTGTTATTTTGTCCTTGTTTTTCTCGTTAGTTAAATTTTTTTCTTGCAAAAATGGTATTTTTGTATGGTTTTCATAATTGAACTGTGGATTATTGTCTGAGGTTTTTCTACGACTACGTTCTCCTCTTTTAGTTGATTTAGCTGCTGGTACTGTTGTCACAGTAAATAATTTTTCAATTTCGGGGTACCCATCAAAAACAATATAGCTGCTTGCTGGGTAATGTTTTTCTACATAGCGCAAATATTTATTCATGGTCACTTCCACCGTTTCATTTTTCTGCCAAATTACTTTGTGCAGTAAAAATCCACCGTAGACGACATGCACAATGCAGTCAGAATGCGTTGGTTCATTAGCACTCACAAATAATTCGTAAAGTTGAGATTTAACATTTTTCCTGAGGCCATTTTCTGTAAAAGGTGACAATGGAAAAGGTACAAGCTCGTATTGTAAATAAGTTTCCATATAACACTCGGAGTTGTTTCCACAAACACCAAAACACTTTCACTTCGCTCGACGCGCGTTTGACCAAGTTGGCATCATCCGGAGACGATTAAAACTAATCTTAAACTACAAAATCTACCATATTTATACTATTTTCATGGTGACGTCACTAATGATATCACCGTGGAAATTTACGCGTGACTAATCACGCTTCAATGATCGGTTGCTAAGCAACGCGTAAAGCGGGCTATACGGTATAGGTCCCTTGTCGCTATTCATACTACTTTTACATTTTACAATTTCTATGCTCTCAAATGCATCCAACTGTCTATTATTGGTCACATTTCTAACTAATCTTAAATTACTAATATCTACTCTATGATTGTTGTCAAAAGCATGTTGTGCAACACTAGACTTATCTGTTCTTCCATATTTTAGATGAGCCATATGCTCTTTAAATCTGGTGTTAATTGATCGTCTCGTTTGTCCAACATATTTTCGAATACAATCATTACAACTAATTTCGTAAATCCCAGACCTTTCATTTGGAACAATTTTATCCTTTGGATTGTCTAATAGTTGTAATTTATTAGTCGACGAATGAATCGCTGTTATACCCACGTTTTTGAAGACCTTACTCAAACCACGAGTAAACCACGAGTTCGTACGGGATGGATACATATTTTGAAGTCTCTATATCCTTTTGAAAGGTCGTAGAATTACGAAGTGTGTCCTTAAATTTACGCTTCCTAATCAGTTTTTCAACTATATCTCTAGGATAACCATTACTCACAGCTATATCTTTAATTAATACTTTTTCTTTTTCAAACCTCTCATTACTGAGAGGGAACTTGCCATTTTATGTTGATAGCAGTGGTCTCAAAATATTGTTAGTGGCCTAAGTATGTTAGCCTGGGATTTATTTATCTTTATTTTTAGTGACAATATACACTGTGCTATTTGCTAACGCATTAATTCACTGTTTTCTTTAGGCAAACTGATGCCGAATGAATAGCGAAAACAATTTTTAGCGTAACGTGTTCCCTAAAATTTTATGGTTTTCAATATGTATTTAAGGGCATATACCCATGGCTTAAGTAGTTCAAATTTCAGCGCCGTCAGCTCGACAGCAACTATAACTGTGGCCTCTCAGGATATAATTGCGAGAAATTATATCCTGAGAAATTAGAATTATATCCTGAGAAATTATATCCTAAAATTAATTCTTCAGTAAACACTACAACTTTTGCGTACAACGCGGGTTCGCGTATGCTTCGCCTTGCACTAAAACTTCGGCCGGCCGTTTACCCTTGTACGGTCTATCTATCGTGTTGGAGACATCCACGTACCAAGGAGAGGTCAAGGTCACAGCTCTAGGTGCTTTAGGCTATGCTAGGCACTTTGGCGTTATGTGGCGCATGGCTAGACGTCGCCATGTGTGCTCAGTAGCCGACGGAATGATGCCTCGCGTACATCGTCAGTTCGCATTGATGTGCTTCGACTGGGCACCATTTGACCGCTCTGCCGGATGCAGTTACAATAAAACTTAGGCCGTTTTCCATTGTACGGCCGATCTATGGTGTACGAGATATCCACGTACCAAGGAGAGTTCAAGGTCACAGCTCTGTGTTGTAGATGAGTGCGCTAGGCTATGCTATAGACACTTTGGCGTGGTGCAGCGCATGGCTAGACGTCGCCATGTGTGCTCTGTTACCCACGGAAGACAAAGACGTAACTAACGTATCGGTGATGGTGTCAATAGCTTTCATTGTGGATTTGCGTCGGTGAGACTGAAGGAAACTGTCTGTTAACTCCAATGTCTAATATGAGTTAATTGACTGTTTCCTCAGCGCGAGTATGAGCTAGAAGTGTTGTCGCTATGGTTTTGTCTTTCGAGCATAAAAAAGATAGAGGAATAATGTCCTATTCAAATGTATGTGAATGTTTGGTCAAAGCATCTAGGAAATTATATTAGAGTGGGAAAAGACGGAACACACATTAGTAAACAAAGCGTACCTCGATTTCGCCGAAATGAACGCTGAGATCCCTTTTCAAATAGCTTTTTGCTAGCCTCGAACGTTTCCACCATAATTATCAATGGATATTAAACTAAAGAACTAAATTCCAACACTTCTCACAAATAACTACAGTTTCACGTCACACAAATATAACGACAGAGTTACTTCAAAACATACGCAACGTCTCGGTCTCAAATTAAATACAAGTAACAAAACAACTATTTGGTAATGAAATTAGGGATATATCTGATCGTACTGGTATCATTTCTATATATATATATATATATATATATATATATATATATATATATATATATATATATATATATATATATATATATATATATATATATATATATATATATATATATATATCAAATTCTAACCTATTGTCACTATTTTTAATTACTAATACGTCTAAGAATGGAGGTGAAACGACTATTTAATTTGGAAATGAAGTTTTCTACATCCGCAATCTTAGTGTCAAACACGGCAAAAATGTCATCCACATACCTAAGCTAAATCCTAGGAAAGAGTTAAGTATCTTAGGAAAGGGTTAAGAAAAGGGTTAAGAAAGGTTAAAGGTTAAGGGATAAGTTTCCATATCTTTTTTACTGTCAATCGTTAACGATATTCTTTGAAATAGCAATAATGGATCGATGGCTATAATATCTCCGTTTACTTTAACGGAAGATTGAATCTGAATTGAAGATGGAATCTTACGTTTTTCGAGTAATTAAAGTGTAAATTTTAATAAATAGCCCAAAATTGTACATAATAAATATAAATAGTAATGTATATTTATTTTACACAATCAGAAAGTAGAGATTTCAATGATCAAAAATCCCACCGACTTTTTTATAAAAGCAGATATTTTTACGCGAGAATTTTCGATTGAAAATTAGGGTGCTTTTTCGATATTAAGTCAAAATAAGGTGAAAAAATAAATATTTTAAATCCAAAAATTACAGCGTGTTTGGGATATAAAATAGTTATTTTTGTATTAAGTATTAAATAGTTATTTTTGTTCCGATAAGTTATCGCTTTTAAACGACTGTTGTCTTGAAAATATTATCCAATGTTTTCCTGTCCCAAATAACTAAAAAAAAAAATAAGTCCCAAATAACTAAATAATACTTCTCTTTTCCATACATGTTATCCTTAATGTTATCAATACTTCCAATACAATTTCACAGCATCCAGTGGTCTTTCTGTGTCGTTGCTATAGAAACGGTTGTTGGCACGCCGCGTGTTTGACTGTGTTTGCTCGTAGTTGCTTCAATTTCAAGTTATTTTCAAGAAGATGGATGTTGATTATGATAGTGGTAGTGATACCTCATCAGATATATCTGAGAAAGCAAATGCAATAGTATCTAATATGTTACCGGCCAAATCCAAGTTATTATATGAGAAAACATATGACCAATTTCGTGAATGGTGCGACAAGAAACATAAAAGGTTTCTGAAAATGTGCGTATATGCTATTTTGAGGAAAAACCAAAAATTATAAAACCTCCTACGTTATGGAGTGTCTACTCAATGTTGAGAAGTACATTGAATGTTAAGGAAAATATTGATATAAGGAAGTTTTCAAAATTGGTCCCGCTCATCAAGAACAAAAGCGTCGGATACCGAGGAAAGAAATCTAAAGTTTTATCAAGGGATGATATCAATAAATTTACTCAAGATGCCGATAACGAAACAAATTTACTTTATAAGGTACAGACATAATCATAATTTTGTAAGATTAGTAGCAATTTCAATATTTTTTATTTTAGGTTGTCCTAATTTTGGGTATCAGCGGTGCTTGTCGCCGTGAAGAATTATTACATAACAAGTATTGATGCCATTGAAGATACTGGATCTATATTGATTGTTAAAATACCTGATACGAAGACCTGTTGCGCAAGAACGTTTACTGTTTCAAATTCTGATTATATTGAGAGATATATAGAGCATATGGCTGCCTCATACAAAAAGTAACAGATTCTGAAATATTCGAGAGGAAAATGTATTAACCAACATGTGGGGATAAATAAAATAGGAGAAATTCCCATCTTGATTGCAAAATGGCTTGGAAAAGACATTTATAAGAGCTACACAGGTCACTGTTTCAGGAGAAGCTCTGTAACTCTTCTGGCCAATGCAGGGGGCAACATTACGTCCATAAAATGTCACGGTGGCTGGAAATCTGCCTCCGTAGCAAAAGCATATACAGAAGATAGTTTGCATAACAAAATTGAGATTTCTAACAAAATATTGAATTGTCCATCTTCTTCCAAACAAATTAAAATATCTGATAACATTTTGGAATCAACTCTTTAAGAAATATCTAACGTTTCTGATCAGCAGCAACATGGAACATCTTCGAGATTTTATGTTGGAAGTAATTGTTCAAACTTTACTATCAATTATTATTCCAATAAATGAAATTGTTTTATGATGAATGATCAATTAATAATTGACTCTGTATTTTGTGAATTATTTTGGCAGTGAAAAAAAGTAAACGTTTACGCATCAACAGAGGTGCAGAAATGTCAAGCTTTTTTAACAGTTGTACAAAAAGGTAAATTTCATCCTACCTAGAGGAGAAGGTCCGAATATGGGCCTTGCATTTAATATGGGCTACCTAACAATTACTATTAGAGCATTAAGCGACATCTATAAATAATAACTTAAAATACGCCTACTAGCAAGTTAACTATTTTACCGACGCTAACCAGTTCATTCCTCATGTTGTTGTAAGCAGGTGCTGGACTATGTGTTTGTGAAATTCTGAATATTACTAGAGGGTAAGTTATTCCTATATTTGTTTGTAGATTCCTAGTCACGTATATTCGTAGCGTTTATTACAATATGTTCAATAGAAATTAAGCTTTCTTTTTATTCATCTAAATCTTAATTCACTTAACCTCAAAAAATTATAGGCATTTAATTTTTAATGGCGCGTGATGTTGGTAATATGGGCTTTTTGGGGGTCAAATACGGGCCAGGGCCCATATTCGGACCAGACTTTAAATACGGATTTTTTTCAGGTTTATCATGCCGCGTACAAAACCTAAGTTTCCACCCAAGTCACTAAGAAAGAAATGGAACATTGAGGACATGGTAAAAGCTTTGGAGAGTGTTAATAACAAAAGTTGCGGCTTAAAAGTCGCAAGTAAAAAATACAACGTGCCAAGGTCGACGCTTCAGAGATTTATAAAGAGACAAAAAGAAAATCATATGAATGCTGAAGAAATAGTTCAAACTCAACTAGGACGAAAAACAGTTTTAGGGAAAGAAATAGAAAATGATCTAGTCAACTATATTTTAGCCATGGAAGCCAAGTACTATGGGTTAACAAGAAAAGATATTCGAAGGATGGCATACTCTTTAGCTGTAAGAAATGGAAAAGCTAATACATTTAAAAACGGCACTGCAGGGCGTAGTTGGCTTGATGCATTTTTATATCGTCACAAGGATTTGCTTTCCATTCGAAGGCCGACAGGAACCTCATCTGCTAGAGCCTTGGGTTTCAACAAAAACAACGTGAAGGAGTTTTTTAACAACTTAGAGAATGAATATACACAACACAACTTTTCACCTCACAGAATATTCAATGTCGACGAGACAGGTTTGTCAATTGTACAAAGTAAGGTGGCCCACATAATTGGCAGAAAAGGAAAAAGGCAAATAGCGTCTCTCACATCTGCTGAACGTGGCTCACTTGTGACGTTTATTGCAGCAATGAGTGCTGGTGCTCAGTTTGTACCCCCCATGTTGATTTTCCCTAGGAAAAATCGAAATGATCAATTAATTAATGCGTGGTCCAGGATCAATATATTCCGTCCATCCCAGTGGATGGGTGCAACAAAACATATTTACAGACTGGATGAGACATTTTATAAAATTCGTTAATCCTAGCGAAGAATCTCCGGTTTTACTCGTGCTTGATGGACATTATAGCCACACGAGAAATTTAGATGTTATTCAACTGGCAAGGGATAATCACATTTCTATCATCTCGTTACCCCCACATGCTACACACAAGCTTCAGCCGTTGGACAAGACCTTTATGGGTAGCTTCAAGGCTTACTATAGTGAGGAAATTCGAAACTGGATTCGCACCAACCAACGTGCCATTACACAGTTCGATCTAGCCGAGCTTCTAGGAAGAGCCTTTCTAAAGTCACAGTCTGGTGAAATTGCTGCAAACGGCTTTAGGGCTACTGGGATTTTTCCTTTCAACCGACATATTTCTTCTAACGCTGATTTCATAACCGAAGAGATTGAGGCCGAGAAAAACTGTAACATAGCACCATTAGAAGTTAGAAAAAAATCAAAAAACGGTGCAACCCTAGAACCACAGCCAGGATGTTCCACTTGGATAGACCACGATAAGTGTTCAGTACCGTCAATAGGAGAAGCCGAGGCGAATCTAAAGAGAACGGCTACAGCACAACCAATTGTAGATGTTTACTTAAATAGAACATCTGTAGAAAACGGGGCAGATCAACATATTTGCGACTCTTCAACATTTATTTCGCCATTCGACATTGCACCATTACCAGTGATAAATAAAAAATTACTTTACATCCTCACCATATAAAAATGACTTAGAACAATCACTTTCTAATACGCCTCAGAAGCTAACTCCAAAACGAAAGGTGTTTTCAGAACTAAACACTTCAAAGAAGAGATCTAAGAACGAAAGTAAGTCTGCTAGCGA